>CM061751.1:182054899-182800377 GCA_030979885.1 Lolium multiflorum
TAGAGAGGGAGTCTCCCACCGTCAAGAAACGGTAAAGACGTCCAAACTCGAAAACGCAATAGAAGATGCATGCGGATTCCGTTTGATGAACTTGGGCTTGTTGTAAAGCTAGCAACAAGCTCAAGAACCTCACACAGAGAAACACCAAGAAGCAATAGGGATATGCAAAGTATGCAAAGGATTGAGCTCTCTAAGACGATGCGATCAAGTTACCCAACCGAAAGCCCTCTTGATAGTGCGGCTATTTATCCTATAATCCGGTCTCCCAACAACCACCTTGAGACCGGTAAAAGGAAAACCTAGCAAGGCCATACCTTTGCCTTGCGCATCCCGCTTGATCTTGATGATAGCTCTTCAAGCTCCACTCAAGCCGAAATGCCTCACTTGATCATCGTCGCTTCGTGAAGACTCACAAATGCTCCCCCATACACCATGATGGGAAAGCTCTATTGATGCACATCTTCACATGTCCATTATCACCAAATGGACGGCAAGCTTCAAGCATGTGATCCACTTGAGATGCTCATCTTGAACTTGCCCGACTTAACCTTGTACCTTCTCATACTCTCATAAGATAGAGCATGGCTAATATTGAGTTCCACATAAGAACTCCATCTTCATTTCTTCTTCTTGATCATATCACATATGTATCTTCAAACCGATGATCTTGATGCCAATACACAAGGTATACCTTTATCTTCATGGCATCCATACTTGAATCCAACACATGGAGAACAAGTAGTACCTATGGAATATTCCTTCATATAAACTCAATGAAAACATTAGTCCATAGTTGTCATTAATTACCAAAACCACACATAGGGGCAATGTACCCTTACAAAAGGCGCAAAGACAAAAGGGCCATATCATATCACATATGAACTGCATGTGATGTTAATCCTTTTATGCATCTTATTTTGCTTAGATCGCGACGGTAGCATTATAAGATGATCCCTCTCACTAAAATCTCAAGATAATAAAGTGTTCATCCTTAGTAGCACCGTTGCCAAGACTTGTCGTTTCGAAGCATCTCGTGATGATCGGGTGTGATAGAATCAACAAGTGCATACAACGGGTGCAAGCCGTTTTGCACATGCGGATACTAAGGTGGCCTTGACGAGCCTAGCATGTACAGACATGGTCTCGGAACACGTGATACCGAAAGGTAGAGCATGAATCATATGGTTGATATGATGAACACTTTGAATGTTCGCCATTGAAATCACACCTTGTTTCGTGATGATCGGACTTAGGTGCGGTGGATTTGGTTCGTGTGATCACTAAGACAATGCGAGGGATATTGTTTTGAGTGGGAGTTCACCTAGTTTTTAATTAAGTTGAATTAAAATTTGAACTCAATTTGTCATAAACTTAGTCTAAACTATTGCAAATATATGTTGTAGATATGGCGTCCCCAATCAATTTTAACTAGTTCCTAGAGAAAGAAAAGCTTAAGAGCAACGGTAGCAACTTCACCGACTGGTTCCATGTGAGGATTTTCCTCAATGGCGGAAATCTGCAATATGTGCTTGATGCACCGCTAGGTGACCCTCCCGCAGAAACCGAAACCGATGAAGTAAAAGCTGTTTACGCAACTCGGAAAACTCGGTACTCTCAAGTTCGTGCCATCTTATGCAGTCCGGAAGCCGATCTTCAAAAACGTTTTGAGCACCACGATCCACATGAGTTAATCAATGAGTTGAAGACTATATTTGAGACTCATGCGGCCGTGGAATGCTATGAAGCATCGAAACACTTCTTCAGCTGCATGATGGAAGAAGGTAGCTCCGTTAGTGAGCACATGCTCGTTATGACCGGGCATGCGAAGAAACTCAGTGACTTGGAAATAGTTATTCCTAACAGACTGGGATTAATCATATCCTTCAATCACTGCCACCTAGTTACAAGAACTTTGTGATGAACTACAATATGCAGAACATGAACAAAGAGTTACCTGAACTCTTCTCTATGCTTAAAGCTGCTGAGATTGAGATCAAGAAAGAGCACCAAGTGTTGATGGTCAACAAGACCACCAGTTTCAAGAAACAGGGCAAGTCTAAAGGAAAATTCAAGAAGGGTGGCAAGAAAGCTGCTACGCCTCCTGTGAAACCTAAGACTGGCCCTAAGCCTGATGCTGAGTGCTATTACTGCAAGGAAAAGGGACACTGGAAGCGTAATTGCTCCAAGTATTTGGCGGATCTGAAGAGCGGCCTTGTCAAGAAAAAGAAAAAAGGTATATCTGATATACATGTTATAGATGTTTATCTTACTGGTTCTCGTACTAGTACCTGGGTATTTGATACTGGTTCGGTTGCTCATATTTGTAACTCGAAACAGGAACTAAAGAATAAACGAAGACTACTAAAGGATGAAGTGACCATGCGCGTTGGAAATGGATCCAAAGTCGATGTGATCGCTGTCGGCACACTTCCTCTACATCTACCTTCGGGATTAGTTTTAAGCCTCAATAATTGTTATTTTGTACCCGCGTTGAGCATGAACATTATATCTGGATCTTGTTTAATGCAAGACGGTTATTCATTCAAGTCTGAGAATAATGGTTGTTCTATTTTTATGAATAATATCTTTTATGGTCAAGCACCACAAAAGAATGGCTTATTTCTATTAGATTTCGATAGTAGTGATACGCATATACATAACATTGATGCTAAGCGAATTAAATTGAATGATAAATCTACTTATATGTGGCACTGTCGTCTTGGTCATATTGGAGTAAAACGCATGAAGAAACTCCATACCGATGGATTACTTGAATCACTTGACTTTGAGTCACTTGATAGATGCGAAGCATGTCTAATGGGAAAAATGACTAAGACTCCATTTTCTGGTGTTATGGAGCGAGCTACTGACTTATTGGAAATCATACACACCGATGTGTGCGGAGCAATGAGTGTAGCATCGCGCGGTGGTTATCATTATGTTCTAACCTTCACAGATGATCTGAGTAGATATGGGTATATCTATTTCATGAAACATAAATCCGAGACTTTTGAGAAGTTTAAGGAATTCCAAAGTGAAGTAGAAAATCAACGTAACAAGAAGATTAAATTTCTACGATCTGATCGCGGAGGTGAATATCTGAGTTATGAGTTTGGCATGCATTTAAAGAAATGCGGAATACTTTCACAATTGACCACCGGGAACACCTCAACGAAACGGTGTGTCCGAACGTCGTAATCGAACTCTCTTAGATATGGTTCGTTCTATGATGTCTCTTACGATTTGCCGTTATCATTTTGGAGTTATGCATTAGAGACACGCATTCACTTTAAATAGAGCACCATCAAAACCGTTGAAACGACACCGTATGAATTATGGTTTAATAAGAAACCTAAGCTGTCGTTCCTAAAAGTTTGCGAAGCCTATGTAAAAAAGTTACAACCGGACAAGCTAGAACCCAAAGCGGAGAAATGCGTCTTCATAGGATACCCTAAGGAAACTATAGGGTACACTTTCTATCACAGATCCGAAGGCAAGATCTTTGTTGCTAAGAACAGAACCTTTCTTGAGAAAGAATTTCTCACTAAAGAAGTGACTGGAAGAAAAGTAGAACTCGATGAGATTGAAGAATCTCTCTCGTTGATCGAGTAGCACTTGAAGGTGTTCTGCACGCCTACACTGCAACAGAGGAAGCTAATGATAATGATCATGAAACTTCAAATGAGACAACTACTGAACCTCGCAGATCGACAAGGGAACGTGCCACTCCTGATTGGTATGATCCTTGTCTAAATGTCATGATTGTAGATAACAATGATGAAGACCCTGCGATGTATGAAGAAGCGATGATGAGCCCAGATTCCAACAAATGGCAAGAAGCCATGAAATCCGAAATGGGATCCATGTATGATAACAAAGTATGGACTTTGGTAGACTTACCTGAGCCGAAAGGCTGTCGAGAATAAATGGATCTTCAAGAGAAAAACAGATGCGATGGTAATATTACTGTCTATAAAGCTCGACTTGTCGCAAAGGGTTTCGACAAATTCAAGGTGTTGACTACGATGAGACTTTCTCACCTGAAGCTAAAATCTGTAAGGATTTTGTTAGCAATAGCTGCATTTTTCGATTATGAGATTTGGCAGATGGATGTCAAAACAGCGTTCCTTAATGGAGACATTGAGGAAGAGTTGTATATGGTACAACCCAAAGGTTTTGTCGATCCTAAAAATGCTGACAAAGTATGCAAACTTCAGCGTTCAATTTATGGACTGAAGCAAGCATCAAGAAGTTGGAACCGACGCTTTGATAAGGTGATCAAAGACTTCGGGTTTATACAGTGTCATGGAGAGGCCTGTATTTACAAGAAAGTGAGTGGGAGCTCTGTAGCATTCCCGATATTATATGTAGATGACATATTATTGATTGGGAATGATATAGAACTATTAAGCAGTAAAGGGTTATTTGAATAATAGTTTTTCAATGAAAGACCTTGGTGAAGCATCGTATATATTAGGCATCAAGATTTATAGAGATAGATCAAGACGTCTAATAGGGCTATCACAGAGTACATACCTGGACAAGATTCTAAAGAAGTTTAGAATGGACGAAAGTAAGAAAGGATTCTTACCTATGTTACCAGGCAAGGTCTTGAGTAAGACTCAAGGTCCGGCTACGGCAGAGAAAGAGAAAGGATGAGTCAGATCCCCTATGCCTCGGCAGTAGGCTCTATCATGTATGCCATGCTATGTACAAGACCGGATATAGCACATGTCGTTAGTTTGACTAGCAGATATCAAAGTGATCCAGGAATGGAACACTGGACAGCGGTCAAGAATATCCTGAAGTACTTGAAAAGAACTAAGGATATGTTTCTTTGTTATGGAGGTGACCAAAAGCTCGTTGTAACAAGTTACACCGATGCAAGTTGGAACACTCCTGATGACTCTAAGTCACAATCTGGGTACGTGTTTATATTGAATGGTGCTGCAGTAAGCTGGGCAAGCTCGAAGCAGTGCACGGTGGCGAAATCCTCAACAGAATCGGAGTACATAGCGGCTTCAGAGGCTTCATCGAAGCGGTATGGATGAAGAGGTTCATTATAGAGCTGGTGTGGTTCCTAGTGCATTGGACCCACTAGTCATCTATTGTGACAACATGGGTGCCATCGCCAATGCACAAGAACCAAGGTCACACAAGAGGCTGAAGCATATCAAGCTGCGTTATCATTCGATTCGCGAGTACATCGAAGATGGAGAAGTAAAGATTTGCAAAGTACATACTGATCTGAATGTAGCAGATCCGTTGACTAAAGCTCTCCCTAGGGCAAAGCATGACCAACACCAGAATGCCATGGGTGTTAGGTACCTTACAATGTAATCTAGATTATTGACTCTAGTGCAAGTGGGAGACTGTTGGAGATATGCCCAAGAGGCAATAATAAAAGTGGTTATTATATATCTTTATGTTTATGATAAATGTTTATATATCATGCTATAAATTGTATTAACCGAAACATTAGTACATGTGTGATATGTAGACAAACAAGAATTCCCTAGTATGCCTCTTAAACTAGCTTGTTGATTAATGGATGATTAGTTTCATAATCATGAACATTGGATGTTATTAATAACAAGGTTATATCATTATATGAATGATGTAATGGACACACCCAATTAAGCATAGCATAAGATCTCGTCATTAAGTTATTTGCTATAAGCTTTCGATACATAGTTACCTAGTCCTTATGACCATGAGATCATGTAAATCACTTATACCGCAAAGGTACTTTGATTACACCAAACACCACTGCGTAAATGGGTGGCTATAAAGGTGGGATTAAGTATCCGAAAGTATGAGTTGAGGCATATGGATCAACAGTGGGATTTGTCCATCCCAATGACGGATAGATATACTCCCTCTCGGTGGAATGTCGTCTAAATGTCTTGCAAGCATATGAATGAGTTCATAAGAGACCACATACCACGGTATGAGTAAAGAGTACTTGTCAGAGACGAGGTTGAACAAGGTATAGAGTGATACCGAAGATCAAACCTCGGACAAGTAAAATATCGCGAGACAAAGGGAATTGGTATCGTATGTGAATGGTTCATTCGATCACTAAAGTCATCGTTGAATATGGGAGCCATTATGGATCTCCAGATCCCGCTATTGGTTATTGGTCGGAGTGAGTACTCAACCATGTCCGCATAGTTCACGAACCGTAGGGTGACACACTTAAAGTTGGATGTTGAAATGGTAGAACTTGAATATGGAATGGAGTTCGAATATTTGTTCGGAGTCCCGATGAGATCCCGGACATCACGAGGAGTTCCGGAATGGTCCGGAGAATAAGATTCATATATAGGATGTCATTTTATGTGAATTAAAATGTCGCGAAGGTTCTATGGAAGGTTCTAGAAGGTTCTAGAAAAGTCCGGAAGAAACCACCAAGGAAGGTGGAGTCCACATGGGACTCCACCTCCATGGCCGGCCAACCCTAGTGGGGAGGAGTCCCAAGTGGACTCCCCTTAGGGGCCGGCCACCCCCATATGGGAGGTGGAACCCCACCTCTAGTGGGAGTCCTAGCTTGGGTAGGTTTTCCCACCATATGGAAGGTTTTTTCGGGTCTTATTCGAAGACTTGGAGACAAACACTTGGGGTTCCACCTATATATAGAGGGGCCAAGGGGAGGGGGCCGGCCACCCAAGAACCACAAGGTGGCCGCACCCCTATAGTGGCCGGCGCCCTCTCCCCAAACCCTAGCGCCTCTCTCCTCCACCTTGTCCCGCACGCTTAGCGAAGCTCGGACTTCTCCACCACCACCGACACCACGCCGTCGTGCTGTCGGATTCAAGAGGAGCTACTACTTCCGCTGCCCGCTGGAACGGGAGGTGGACGTCGCCTTCATCAACAACCGAACGTGTGACCGAGTACGGAGGTGCTGCCCGTTCGTGGCGCCGGAACCGATCGTGATCAAGATCTTCTACGCGCTTTTGCAAGCGGCAAGTGAACGTCTACCGCAGCAACAAGAGCCTCATCTTGTAGGCTTTGGAATCTCTTCAAGGGTGAGACTCGATACCCTCGTTGCTACCGTCTTCTAGATTGCATCTTGGCTTGGATTGCGTGTTCGCGGTAGGAAAATTTTTGTTTTCTATGCAACGTTATCCTACAATTTTGCCATGCGCTCGGACTTGGCGGGCCCGGTGCCCTCTTCTGTGGCTCCTTTGTCAGCGCCTCCTGCGCCGGCCATCATCACCTCGACGCTGCCGGCGGCGCGGTCGGTGCGCGTCTTGCGGGCAGCTGCAGATCTTGGTGGATCCGACGCCACCAGCACCAGCGAGGGGTACCGGGGCTCCGGCACGGTGCCGAGGTAGACACAGTGCGAGCCGAACTCGATGATGCGACCGTTCTTGGGGAAGCGGCCGCCGTTGGCGAAGCAGTCGGCGTTGTCGTTGATGAAATCCAGCGAGCCGAGGCGCTGGACGAGGCCAGAGACCACACGCTCGCCGGAGACGGTGAGGAGACCCGCCCGGATATGAACTCCAGCAAGCGCAGCTGCTGGCCCCATGGTGGGCGCCAACTGTCGTCGTGGTGTAACAACAGATGCCATGGGTAGGCTTAAGTTGGGGCCGGATGTACGCTTGAGGATTGATACGTCCAATTTGCATCACTATTTTATATCATAATTTGCTGTTATTCATTGATATATTTCATATTTGTACATAATGCTTATGTTATTTTATCTATTTTGCATGTTTCATGATTATTTGGGGATCGCGCACGGAGCCAGGATTCTGCTGGAAAAAGCACCGTCGAACGCAATATTTGGAAGATCAACAGTTGAAGGAAATTATACGAAAATTCCTATTTTTTCCAGATGACGAAGGGAGCAGAAGGGGAGCTGAGAGGGCCGCCATGGGCCCCCCTCACAGGCCGGCGCGGGCCCTGCCCTGGCCGCGCCGCCCTATGAGGAGGGGGCCCACAACCCCCTCTCGCCTCCTTTTCTTCGCACACGCCTTCGCCCCAAAAACCTAAGCCATAGGGGTACGTCGAACAGAGCCACAGCCGCCTCTGCGGGGCGGAGAACACCAGAGAAAAGAGCTCTCCGGCGGGCAGGAATCCGCCGGGGAAATTCCCTCCCGGAGGGGGAAATCGACGCCATCGTCACCGTCATCGAGCTGGACATCATCTCCATCACCATCACCATCATCTTCATCATCATCACCGCCGTCTCCACCGCTGCACCTCGTCACCGCTGTAGCAATTTGGGTTTGATCTTGATTGTTTGATAGGGGAAACTCTCCCGGTGTTGATTTCTACTTGTTATTGATGCTATTGAGTGAAACCGTTGAACCAAGGTTTATGTTCAGATTGTTATTCATTATCATATCACCTCTGATCATGTTCCATATGATGTCTCGTGAGTAGTTCGTTTAGTTCTTGAGGACATGGGTGAAGTCTAAATGTTAGTAGTGAATTATGGTTGAGTAGTATTCAATGTTATGATATTTAAGTTGTGGTGTTATTCTTCTAGTGGTGTCGTGTGAACGTCGACTACACGACACTTCACCTTTATGGGCATAGGGGAATGCATCTTGTACTCGTTTGCCAATTGCGGGGTTGCCGGAGTGACAGAAACCTGAGCCCCCGTTGGTATATCGATGCAGGAGGGATCGCAGGATCTCGAGTTTAAGGTCTGTGGTTAGATTTATCTTAATTACTTTCTTGTAGTTGCGGATGCTTGCAAGGGGTATAATCACAAGTATGTATTAGTCCTAGGAAGGGCAGTACATTAGCATAGGTTCACCCACACAACACTTATCAAAACAATGAAGATTAATTAGCCGTATGTAGCGAAAGCACTAGACTAAAATTCTGTGTGTCCTCAAGAACGTTTGGTCATTATAAGTAAACAAACCGGCTTGTCCTTTGTGCTAAAAGGGATTGGGCCACTCGCTGCAATTGTTACTCTCGCACTTTACTTACTCGTACTTTATTCATCCGTTACATCAAAACCCCCGAATACTTTTCTGTGAGCATTTACAGTGAATCCTTCATCGAAACTGCTTGTCAACACCTTCTGCTCCTCGTTGGGATCGACATTCTTACTTATCGAAGATACTACGATACACCCCCTATACTTGTGGGTCATCAAGACTATTTTCTGGCGCCGTTGCCGGGGAGTGAAGCGCTATTGGTAAGTGGAATTGGTAAGGAAAACCTTTACCGTTTGTGCTGATTTTATTTCTGCCTGCTGCTATAAGTCATTATGGAGAGATCTTCTCTTCAATTTTTATTTGGGAAATCTACTACTACTGCAACGGTAGTGGATGAGGCGCCAGGTGAGGAAGTAATACCATATAAAATACCTATGAAAATTATTGAACGTGTTATGGATAACCGCTATGAAGGGGATGGAACTGTCCATCCTAGTGATCATTTACTGTTTTTACATGAATTATGCGGTTATTCAAATGTGTATTGCTATGGATGAAGTTAGAAAGAAACTATTCTCTATATCGCTGTCTGGTAAAGCAGCGCACTGGTATAAATTGCTGAAGAATAGGGATTCTATTGATTGGGAGGACATTGTGCCTTTATTTTATTCCAAATTCTATCCTCCAAGTGAAAATCACAAAGATCGGAACCGCATATATAATTTCTGGCCTCATGATGGAGAAAGCATTGCCCAAGCATGGGGGAGATTGAAGTCTTTAATGCTCAAATGCCCCATTCATGAGCTTCCTGGTAATGTTATTATTGATAATTTCTATGCAAGACTTTCTTTTGAAGACAAGACCTTGTGGATACTTCTTGTTCGATCATTTACACGCAATAAAGAAGAGTTTAAAAGGGACCTTCTTGATCGGATCCAGGAGAATACCGAAGGATGGGAGAACGACAAAGATAGAGAGTCGTATAAACTTTGATTATAAATGTATTGAAGCTTTTATGGATACCGATAAATTTCGTAATATTAGTGCTACTTATGGTCTTGATTCTCAAGTCGTTGCAAATCTTTATAAAGCTTTTGCCTCTCATTATGAATTGCCTAAGAAGAATTTTGATAAGTATCATGAACCGTATAAAGATAAAATTGATTCATCTATAAACAAATGTGTTGTAATTGAAACTGTTGATCATGTTATTCCTGAAGCTTATATTGAAAAAACTCCTTTCCCTGCTAAAATGAAGGAGTACTCTGTTATAAATAGTGCGGTTCATAAAAGTGAAAAGAAACCTATAGAACCTGAAGAACAAATAAAAGTTGAACCTGCTGTTGCAATTGTTAAAGATCTTGTGACTGAAAATGTGGAGGATGGTCATATTATTTTCTGTGAAGATGCCTCTAATATTGTTTCGCATCCTAATAAGTCTAGGAAAGCTAGTGTTCCTATGCTATCTCTGTTAGAATTGGTGATCATTGTTATTATGGTTTATGTGATATTGGTGCAAGTATTAGTGCTATTCCTTATGAGCTTTACACGGAGATCATGCATGAAATTGGTTCTTGTGAGCTTGAAGATATTGATGTGGTTATTCGGCTGGCTAATAGAGAAACTATCTCTCCAATTGGTATTGTTCGAGATGTGGAAGTGCTATGTGGTAAGATTAAATATCCTGCTGACTTTTTGGTACTTGGTTCTACTGCTAGTAAATATTGTCCTATCATTTTTGGTAGACCTTTTCTAAATACTTGTGGAGCTATTATAGATTGTAAGAAAGAGAAAATTTTGACTAAATTTGCTGGTGAATCTTATGAGTTTAACTTCTCTAAATTTACCAAAACTCCTTATAAAGCTGATTTGCCTAATAGTGATTTTAAAGTTGAACAATGTGCATCTATTGCTCTTGCTCCTAGTAATCCTTTGCAGCAACATTTGGAGAATAGTGAGAGTGAAGTCTTTAGGGAAGAAAGAAATGAGCTTGATGAAATTTTCCTTCGTCAACCTATTCTTAAACATGACTTGCCGGTTGAAGATCTAGGTACAACACCACCACCAAAGGAAGATCCTGTTTTTGATTTAAAACCATTGCCTGATAATCTTAAATATGCTCATATTGATGATAAGAAAATATATCCTGTTATTATTAGTTCTAAGCTTTCAGAGTTTGAAGAAGAAAGGTTATTGGGAATACTGAAGAAACACCGAGGTGCTATTGGCTACACTCTTGATGACTTGAAGGGCATTTCTCCCTCTATTTGCCAACACGCCATTAACATGGAAGATGATGCGAAGCCTGTTGTTGAACCTCAGCGTCGTCTAATTCCTAAGATGAAGGATGTGGTAAGAAATGAGGTATTAAGACTCCTTGAAGCTGGTATTATATATCCTATTGCTGATAGTAGATGGGTTAGTCCTGTGCATTGTGTTCCTAAGAAAGGAGGAATGACTGTTGTGCCTAATGATAATGATGAGCTCATACCTCAAAGAGTAGTTGTAGGGTATAGAATGTGCATTGATTTTCGAAAAGTTAATAAGGTTACTAAGAAAGATCATTACCCTTTGCCTTTTATTGATCAAATGTTAGAAAGGTTATCTAAAAATACTCATTTTTGTTTTCTTGATGGTTATTCTGGATTTTCACAAATTGCTGTTAAAACTAAAGATCAAGAGAAAACCACTTTCACTTGTCCCTATGGAACTTATGCTTATAGGCGTATGCCTTTTGGCTTATGTAATGCTCCTGCTACTTTTCAAAGATGCATGTCCGCTATTTTTCATGGTTTTTGCGAGAGTATTGTAGAGGTATTCATGGATGATTTTTCTGTCTATGGGAATTCTTTTGATAGTTGCTTGCGGAACCTTGATAAAGTTTTGCAGAGATGTGAAGAAACTAACCTTGTTCTTAATTGGGAGAAATGCCACTTTATGGTTAATGAAGGGATTGTATTGGGACATAAAATTTCCGAGAGAGGTATTGAAGTTGATAGAGTTAAAGTTGAAGCCATTGAGAAGATGCCCTATCCAAGGGATGTTAAAGGTATTCGTAGTGTTCTTGGTCATGCTGGGTTTTATAGGAGATTTATTAAAGACTTCTCTAAGATTTCAAAGCCTCTTACTAATCTTCTTCAAAAAGATGTACCTTTTGTTTTTGATGATGATTGTAAGGAAGATTTTGAAACTCTAAAGAAAGCCTTAACAACTGCTCCTATAGTTGAACCTCCTGATTGGAACTTACCATTTGAAATTATGTGTGATGCTAGTGATTTTGTTGTAGGCGCTGTTCTTGGACAGCGAGTAGATAAAAACTGAATGTTATTCATTATGCTAGTAAAACTCTTGATGCTGCTCAAAGAAATTATGCTACTACTGAAAAAGAATTGTTAGCCGTAGTCTTTGCTTGTGATAAGTTTAGATCTTATATCGTTGATTCAAAAGTTACTATTCATACTGATCATGCTGCAATTAGATACCTTATGACAAAGAAAGATGCTAAGCCGAGGCTTATTAGATGGGTACTTCTTTTGCAAGAATTTGATTTACATATTGTAGATAGTAAAGGTGCTGATAATCCTGTTGCTGATTTGTCTAGATTGGAAAATATTGCTTATGATCCTGTTCCTGTTAATGATAGTTTTCCAAATGAACAATTGGCTGTAATAAAGGTGAGTTCGCGAGACAGTCCTTGGTATGCTGATTATGCTAACTTTATTGTTTCCAAGTACTTGCCTCCAACCTTTTCAGCTCAGCAAAGGAGGAAATTCTTTTATGACTTGAGGCATTATTTTTGGGATGACCCACACTTATATAAAGAAGGAGTGGATGGTATTATGCGAAGATGTGTTCCCGAATATGAACAACAAGAGATATTGAGTAAATGTCATGGTAGTGCTTATGGAGGACATCACGCCGGAGATAGAACCACACAAAGGGTTCTACAGTCAGGATTTTATTGGCCAACTCTCTTCAAAGATGCAAGGAAGTTTATTTTATCTTGTGATGAATGTCAAAGGGTTGGTAATATCTCCAGACGCAATGAAATGCCTATGAATTATACTCTTGTTATTGAACCATTCGATTGTTGGGGATTTGACTTCATGGGTCCTTTCCTTCTTCAGAAGGTAACACTCATATACTTGTTGCTGTTGATTATGTTACTAAATGGGTAGAAGCTATACCCACAAAAAGTGCCGATGGTGAGACTTCTTTAAAAATGCTTTTAGATATTATTTTTCCTAGATTTGGAGTACCTAGATATATTATGACTGACGGAGGTTCTTATTTTATTCATGGAGGTTTTAGAAAAACTCTTGCTAAATATGGTATTAATCATAGAATTGCTTCCGCTTATCATCCTCAAACTAGTGGGCAAGTAGAACTATCAAATAGAGAAATTAAGTCTATCTTGCAAAAGACTGTTAATAAAACTAGAAAGAACTGGGCTATTAAATTGAAGGATGCACTATGGGCTTATAGAACTGCTTATAAAAACCCCATGGGAATGTCACCTTATAAAATGGTTTATGGAAAAGCTTGTCATTTACCTTTAGAACTAGAGCACAAAGCTTATTGGGCTGTTAGAGAACTAAACAAAGATCCTAAACTAGCCGGTGATAAGAGGTTGTTGCAATTAAGTTCTCTAGATGAATGGAGAAGTGAAGCATATGAAAATGCTAAACTCTTCAAAGAGAAAGTTAAGAAATGGCATGATAGAAGGATTATCAAAAGAGAGTTTAATATTGGGGATAAAGTCCTATTGTATCGGTCTCGTCTCAGATTCTTTGCAGGGAAATTACTCTCGAAATGGGAAGGACCATATGTCATTGATGAGGTTTATCGGTCAGGAGCAATTAAAATTAGTTCTCTCCAAGGCAATGCCATGCAAGTGGTGAATGGACAAAGACTCAAGCACTATATCTCAGATGATTCTTATAATGTAGATGTTGATGTTATTCGAGTGGAAACACCGGAGGCTTTCATCAAAGATCAAATTGACAGTCCGCCAGAACTCGACTCTGAATAGGTAACAGTACAGGTAATAAAAAGTTCGCGATTTACTTTCCGAACAATGTTTTTGCTGTTTTTAGAAAATATGAAAAATTACGAGATCGAAACGGAGTGGAGGAGACGCACGAGGGCGTGCCCCCATAGGCCGGCGCGGCCAGGCCTTGGCCCGCGCCGCCCTATGAGCTGGCCGCCTCGTCGCCCCTTTCCGACTCTGGTTCGACCTGGTACTTTCCGTTTGTCATAAAAATTCCTGCTATATAATCCCCGGACCCCTGGAGGTACGTATATCGTTTTCTTGACGTGTTTTGTTTCGAGCTGTTTCTGCCAGGATTTGTCTTTGATCTAGAAGCACCATGGTCTCCCACAACAAGGACAAGGAGCCTTCGGAGGAAGGTATTCAAGACCCCGAGTTGAAGGAAGAAGTGAAGGAGGATGAAGAGGAAGTCGAAGAAGTTCCGCAAGTACGCCCGCGCACCATAATTGCAAGCATCGGAGTGGTGTCAAACCCGTTCAACGCCAAGAAGAGCGCACGGATTAGCACCGGAGGAGGGGTTCCACGTCATTACCTAGCTCCAAAGACATCTTCTTCAGGCACTTACCATCCCTTCCGCAATCTAATCTACAATAATCAAATTGAAAGGACTCCCAAGGCAGCATTGCCTAGCAATTGGGATATAGATCGTTCTAACACTGCAGGAAGGACGAAGCCTGAAGCTGAAGGGTGGGGAAATAACTCCAAGAATTGGGACTCGCCGTCGGACATACTTCTTAATCGCGTCGAGCACAATTCGGAGATGATCCGCAACCTCATGTACAAGATTGATGAGCTACAGGAGCTTGTGGAGAAGCTTGTGAGGAATTCATCACCACCACCACCGAAGGAGTAATTCATCATCGGTATTGGCATCCCCTTGGTTTGTTCCAAGCTTGGGGGAGTGCCGCGGTATCATATCATCACTATCTTTTACTTTTTATTATCAAGTAGTGTCATATCATGAGTAGGGAAGTTATTATATAAGATGGGTTGCAGTGTGGAAATATCTCTCCTTTAGTTGGTTGTCTATGTATCCCTTGGTGTGAGTTATCGTTATGAAATATTAATGAGAAGTCTTATCATTTACATATTGCACATCTTATTTTAGTTTGCAATTTCTAGTATATGATTGATCTTGATTTTAGTATTGGTACCACTTTGGGAGCATTGAGTAAATCTATTTGGTTTTGGCAAACTTAGCATTGGTCAATAACAACAACACCTTGAGGTTTAAGTAGAAAAGAGAAATACATATAGTTGTTTCATTGTCTTCCTTTCCTGTTAGCTCATAGCTTATTATTCTGAAGTTAAAATTGTTTGTGCTTGCAAGAAAGATGCATGATTATGTCTATCACATGTATATTTGTTTGTTTCCCTCAACTCCTATGCTTGCTAATTAACCTTGCTAGCCAAAGACCTGTACTGAGAGGGAATGCTTCTCGTGCATCCAAACCTTTAAACCAAAACCCATGCCATGTGTGTCCACTATAACTACCTATTATGTGGTATTTCCTGCCACTCCAAGTAAATACTTCATGTGCTACCTTTAAACAATTCAAAACTTTATTACTCCTTATTTGTGTCAATGTTCTATAGCTCATGAGGAAGTATGTGGTGTTTATCTTTCAATCTTGTTGGGCAACTTTCACCAATGGACTAGTAGCTTCATCCACTTATCCAATAACTTTGCAAAAAGAGCTGGAATCGGGATTCCCAGTCCCAAACTAATTAACCAAAATAGACACTCCTCCATGGTATGTGATTGTTGGACGGCACCCGAAGGATTCGGTTAGCCATGGCTTGAGAAAGCAAAGGTTGGGAGGAGTGTCATCTAAAATAAAACTAAAATAAAAAGACACTCCTTCATGGTATGAGATTGTTGGCAGGCACCCGAGGATTCGGTTAGCCATGGTTTGTGAAAGCAAAGGTTGGAAGGAGTGTCATCCAAAATAAAACTTTATGGGAGCCGCTCTTTGAGAGTTTGTCTGGCAAGGGGGTTAGAGTACCCGCTACCAACGTTGACAACAACAAACACCCCTCAAAACTTTACTTTTATGCTCTCTATATGATTTCAAAACTTGAAAAGCTCTAGCACATGATTTAATCCCTGCTTCCCTCTGCGAAGGGCCTATCTTTTACTTTATGTTGAGTCAGTACACCTATTTCCCTCCATCTCAAGCAAGCATTTGAGTTGTTGTGATCGAACCATTATATTGTGATTTGCTTCATCATGTTTTTACTCTTCCTTGTTTAGTACAAGTTTTATCTGAATGAATATAGCTTTGCAAGTTATCAATGATCATTATGATTGAGTATGCAAGTTTACCATAAGCTTTAACATAAGAGCGCTGCTCAATAGATGAGTATAATCTGTTAACTGTTCTCTGACCAAGAACGAAGTTTGCCATCACCAACTATGATTTCTTATGCACCTTTATTTGTGATTACCTTATACTTGTTTCAAGTTGAATTATATGAGGAAGTTGTTTACTAGAATGTCTTGTGTGAATGAATATGATGCTTCTCGTCCGTATTTTATTTATCGACTCTTCACTCCATAAACATGTGGTCCTGTTTACCGAGTTCAGTTTCGCTTGGGGACAAGCGAAGTCTAAGCTTGGGGGAGTTGATACGTCCAATTTGCATCACTATTTTATATCATAATTTGCTGTTATTCATTGATATATTTCATATTTGTACATAATGCTTATGTTATTTCATCTATTTTGCATGTTTCATGATTATTTGGGGATCGCGCACCGGAGCCAGGATTCTGGAAAAAGCACCGTCGAACGCAATATTTCGGAAGATCAACACTGAAGGAAATTATACGAAAATTCCTATTTTTCCGATGACGAAGGGAGCTAAGGGGAGCTGAGAGGCCGCCATGGGCCCCTCACAGGCCGACGCGGGCCCTGCCCCGGCCGCGCCGCCCTATGAGGAGGGGGCCCACAACCCCTCTCGCCTCCTTTTCTTCGCACACGCCTTCGCCCGAAAACCTAAGCGAGGGGGTACGTCGAACAGCCACAGCCGCCTCTGCGGGGCGGAGAACACCGAGAGAAAGAGCTCTCCGGCGGGTAGGAATCCGCCGGGGAAATTCCCTCCCGGAGGGGGAAATCGACGCCATCGTCACCGTCATCGAGCTGGACATCATCACCATCACCATCATCTTCATCATCATCACCACCTTCTCCACCGCTGCACCTCGTCACCGTTGTAGCAATTTGGATTTGATCTTGATTGTTTGATAGGGGAAACTCTCCCGGTGTTGATTTCTACTTGTTATTGATGCTATTGAGTGAAACCGTTGAACCAAGGTTTATGTTCAGATTATTATTCATTATCATATCACCTCTGATCATGTTCCATATGATGTCTCGTGAGTAGTTCGTTTAGTTCTTGAGGACATGGGTGAAGTCTAAATGTTAGTAGTGAATTATGGTTGAGTAGTATTCAATGTTATGATATTTAAGTTGTGGTGTTATTCTTCTAGTGGTGTCGTGTGAACGTCGACTACACGACACTTCACCTTTATGGGCCTAGGGAATGCATCTTGTACTCGTTTGCCAATTGCGGGGTTGCCGGAGTGACAGAAACCTGAGCCCCCGTTGGTATATCGATGCAGGAGGGATCGCAGGATCTTAGAGTTTAAGGCTGTGGTTAGATTTATCTTAATTACTTTCTTGTAGTTGCGGATGCTTGCAAGGGGTATAATCACAAGTATGTATTAGTCCTAGGAAGGGCAGTACATTAGCATAGGTTCACCCACACAACACTTATCAAAACAATGAAGATTAATTAGCCGTATGTAGCGAAAGCACTAGACTAAAATTCCGTGTGTCCTCAAGAACGTTTGGTCATTATAAGTAAACAAACCGGCTTGTCCTTTGTGCTAAAAAGGATTGGGCCACTCGCTGCAATTGTTACTCTCGCACTTTACTTACTCGTACTTTATTCATCTGTTACATCAAAACCCCCTGAATACTTTTCTGTGAGCAGTGAATCCTTCATCGAAACTGCTTGTCAACACCTTCTGCTCCTCGTTGGGATCGACATTCTTACTTATCGAAGATACTACGATACACCCCCTATACTTGTGGGTCATCAAGGATCCGGGTGAGGGGAAGGTTTAGGGGAAAAGGGAGGTAGAACTCAGAGTTGTATTGAACTCAAGAACCTAGCCAAATGGCCAGAGGTTGAAGAAGGTACGGACTACAAGGTGAAAACCTATAGCCCAAGGGTCGATTGTCCGCCCCGCATAGGGGTGCCCCTCCTCTCCTTATATAGTGGAGAGGAGGCTTACAGGGGAAGAAACCCTAGGGGTATCTTCGGTGACCTAAGCTACTTTATAAAATTTCTTTGGCTCCAGGGATGACGCTTATGTCTTTAATCAGAGGGTTGATGACCTCATCCGGTTTCTTTATCGTCAGCTTCACCTTTGACGTCAGGGCTTCGATTAAAGCTGAAGTGCTTCGCTCATCTTGTCCTTTAGTCCTTGAGGGAATCTTTGACCGGGGTGCCGACATGCTACAGTTGAGCCTATGCCGGATCTTTGGTATCTTTACCTGTGAGCTCCGACTTCTTTGCCTTCGTACTTCAATCTCTTCTGTTTCCCGTACTCCGGCATACCCCTTCTGTTATACCGGATTGTACCAACTTAGCATTGTTAAACTTACTTCTCAGGATCCGGATTAATCTTTAATCCGGTATACAAATGGTTTATCATGGCATATTTGCCATAGTCTTGGCCTACCGGGGGCCATCCCCCGACATATACCTATCCCCTCTCACCCAGGATCTTGGGCGCCACACCAGCCGATGGACACGGGCCACACTTAGACATAGAGCACAACATGCCAAGGAAACCGACCAAACACGGTGCCACATCGCGTCAATACAAATGCCGCCACCAGAAACCCCTCACCAAACTCTTCCTTCACCACCACTCTATTTCAAAGCGACGTATTCAAGGAGGAAACGACACCATCACGTCACCGTCGCCCAATCTGAGGGATTTGGGTTTTCACCCGGAAGAAGGGCAGGGGGAGGGGGAGGGAGGGACATAGACGCGCTGCCTTGTTATGAGCAACGTATCTGTTTGGCCTTGAGCAGCAGTTGAAGCAGAAAGGGTGTGGGAGAAGCAGGTCGAGGCTGTTTTGGAACGAACTGAGAGTCTGAGACGAACGGGCCAGCTCCACTCTATTCAGATCAAACAAATTGGAGAGACAACTTGGTCATTGCACGTGGGAAGAGGCAAATCATAAACTGCTAAAGTAGTGTGTGGCAAAAAGGAAGGTTAAATGTAAAAGAGGGCAAATTGTAGAGTGCCAAACTAAAGAAGGGCAAATAATAAATTTCCCAAAAAAAAAAAGGCACCGCTCGCCCGAAACCCTGGAGCCGCGCCGCGCCGCTCCCGCAATACCCTCGGGCGGCGCCGCCATAGGTCACCGGAAAAATGTCGCCGGCGCGCCGCGCTTATGAGAAGCGCCGGTCGAGCGAGGCCGCTGTAGCGGACGCCCTAATCTCCCTGCCAACAGGCGTTCTCGACGACATACTCGCCCGCGCCGGCCTCCGCGACGCCGTCCGCACGTCGGCGCTTTCCCGAGCCTGGCGACGCCGATGGGAGGCCCTCCCATCCATCGACCTCATCTGCCTCGACGACAATAAGGAGGAGCTGTGGGCCGTCGACGGCATCCTTCTTCGCTACCCCGGCCGAATCCGGCGCTTCGACGCCTACCTCGACCGTGACCTCGAGAGCCTCTACGCGGGCCGCGTCACCGACTGGATCATCGCCCTCTACCGCCGGGGCCTCGAGGCCTTCAACCTCATCTCCGTCGGCGGCTACATCGACCTCCCCTCCGCCGTCTTCTCCCGCGGCAGCCTCACCATGCTCCGTCTATGCGGCTGCGCCATCCCGTTCCTGCCCGCGGGCTTCGAGGGTTTCCCCAAGCTGAAGAACCTTGCTTTCCTGAACGTCCGGTTTCAGGAGGACGGGGAGTACCAGCTGGAGGAAATCATCGCGACATCGCCGTCGCTCGAGGAACTGACACTCTGGGATGTGGAAATTGCAGGCGACTTCAAAGAGTGGGCCATTCAGGCGCCCAATCTCCGGCACCTATCCATTAGAACACCTGATGATTTAGGCTGGAACCCTGGGGAGCTTCCGTCCCTGCGTTCTGCCGAAATTGAGATCTGTGATTCATTCGGGGACCGAGACTTTGGCAAATTCCTCACCAGATTTGCAAATATCACCGAGCTTAAGATATATACTCACCATCCACCGGTACACACCAATTGCTCTCAATCTAGCCTCTCTGTTTAGAATCGTAGATATAACTGAAGTTTCTTAGATGCTAACATCATAGATATCTATGTTCTTTCTTATATTTGTTGTACCTTACCTTCCTAGATATCCCTGGTGCCCAATGCTTTAAAATGGCGTGGTTGTTGTCAAGTATTTGATCTGCTAGGGAAGTCATACCCCAAATTGGTGTTGGGCTCCAAGCCCCCAACTTAATGAGAAAATTTGTTTGCAGTTGAAAATAACTTTCTAATCACTTCGTAGTCGCTGCATATATTTAGTAATCCTGCAGTGATAACCTATAAATATTTTTTTATTTATCATGTTGCAATTCTTTGTTACACAAACATATTTAATATGGATGTACATATACATCTTTAGCCATTGCGGGTTGCTATTGTTACTGATATTTTCAATCTGTTCACAGAGCTTATATACTATATTACTTTTTTGAAATATTCTTACAGTTTTGCTAATTTTAAGTCAGACTGAGAATTAAATAAATCTCAGGCGTCTTCCGAACCAGTTGAATTTGCTTCGTGATTCTGATCTATGAGTTGCACATGAGTTGCGACTAGGTTGTAAATCTAAACTAACCTTTTTTTTTTGTTCCTAAGGTCTTGAGAGTGCCATTCTAAATTGTAACATCCTAAACTCCTGTAGTTCTTGCATGAATATAATGGCTTTGCTTGCATTAATAAAGAATGCAATTATTTGCTCAAATATTCTAGATTTGTATTAAGTTTCAAACTTCTGACATTATTCTTTTTGTCTTTTCAGTCAAATGGGGCTAATATACTAGATACACTGTCATGCACTTTTGGAGAATTGAAGAGTTTAAAATTGTATACACAATTCTGTGAACTTTCTTCCATTTTGTCAACCTTTTGCTTATTGAGGAGTTCTCCGAACCTTGAAAGACTCAAGATAGTGGTAATGTTGAATGCTGACGTCGCATTTAATTTTAATTTTCATTTTATGAAGACCATCATTACTCCTTCCACTGAATAATTTCTTACTTATGTGCTTGAAGATCGATGATGGTGCGGATCAGAAGTATGAGGCAAGCAGAGAATTTCAAAACGCACAGTGGACTGATGGCATGTGTGCCAACCTTCAGTTTGTGCAGATAACTGGTATCCATTGGCTTTCAAATGAATTGACTTTTATAGAACTTGTTCTCTCCAATGCAAGGCTTCTTCGCACTTTATGTGTTAGTCATGGTGAGAAATGCTCAATGTCTAATGAGGCTGCAGTGAACAAGCTACTGAAGTACACAAGAGCTTCGAGTCGTGCAGAGGTTATATATGAAGGTAAAGTATCTTAATTTAAGGGACCAACTTTCTATTGTATTTTTCTTTTTAACCTATGGTTTTGTCAATTTCACTTCAGATTTCGTTCCCAGAGTTTCCGTATGACTTCCACAGCAGATTTTACATTTCTCTGCTTTATGAATAAGTTTAACTTATAGCCTTGCTGTCTATGATGAGAAATCTAATGTGAAACATATGAAAGTTCGGTGCTATAAGTTCATACGCTCAGACCACCATGTTCATAATGTAATATTATATCTATTTGTCTAGTGTTAAATTCAAATTTGAGTGGCCCTCTCCCATTACAGTTCCATATTATTCCTTACCCCATTTCAGGACTTCAAGATGCAACTTCTACTAGTATTAATTTTAGTGTTTGAAATAAACTGTAATTTTTTTTTAATTAGCCTTCATGTAGAATCTATCACAGTTATTTCCATTGGATTAAGTGTCAGAAGTTTGTATCACAGCAGTTCATGGTAGCAGCAGACATGAACCGTGCTTAGTTCCATTTTTACAATTCTGTTTTCACCTGTGGGTATAATTTAAGATAAGCAAGAAATATATTATGTCTAGAGGAGAACGAATGGTATGGGTGCTTGGGAGTTGGCAGGAATAAAACAGCTCACAAGTATCCATACCACTGCACATTTGTGCGTGCTTGTGCTTTTCCTTTTTTTTATAATCTTAAGCTGAATTCTAAATTTTTAGGTACGGGTCAGTTAACTCTTTATAGTTTGTTTCATATACTTTATGCATGTTGGTCGACCCGCCTAAGCAGTCTATTTTCTGAGTGCAGGCAAAGCAAAGAAAGACTAGGTTGCCTGCATTGGCGTAGATGTGTAAAGTCGGATCACTGGAATGAACGTACTCCAGAGTCGGATTAAATCTGTTCAAGATCATATAGTCCTTCCCAAGGGACTAAGCATAATTATGTGTTCTAAAAGAAAGTTTCCACTTTGTAGTTTGGCATCAAATATGTAATATGATTCAGTGTGGCTTGTCTTTGTTGATACTTTTGCTGCTGCGGAGAAGTCTTTTATAATCTTCCAAACTTGGATCTTTAGAAAACTAAAATTTTGCTTCATTTGATGTTGTTTACATGTGTTGATGTGTAGTTAACCTGTGGCAGGAATTACTCAGTCTCAGGATCAATATTGTATTTGCTGCATTTATTGGCACTGGCACCCAGTTTGTTGATAAGGATGGCCAAACAACCAAAAAAATAAGTAAATGAACTAAGGAACAGAGTTGCTAATCTTTTCTGACAGGATACTCCTAATGTCCTAATAGGGCATGAATTTCCTGAAATTGGTCAGGTGGGGCGACAACAGCCTCTCCCAGACATGGTTGGCTAAAGCAGAGCTCGTGAAGGTCAGACTCACTGATTTTTGGACTTCAGGGCCTTCTCGCCCCTCACTGATTTGGGCTAGTTTTTCGGATGTTAGATGATTGCAGCAACAGTAAGATACCATTATATATTTCTGTAACAGCTACCAAATATGAAGTTAAGAGTCTTTACTTGAAGAGTCATTATTTATTTATTTTCTATCCTTCAAGGCTTCGACCCACCAATTATCCTACATACGCTTTTGTAGATGCTGCAAGGTGCAAGGTCTAATCTTAGTACAAGTTCAAGACCAACTCCTATGGCACAACGTACTAGTGCTACGAGGGAATAGTATTTTGGTCTTTTAATCATAAAATACAAGCGTCTTTGGTAAACGTTTACTAATTTGTTAGTTGGTCTTTTAATCATAAAATACAAGCGTCTTTGTTAGAGGTAGTATTGACGCCTGGTTGTCGGTGGCAAGGAGCATTAGGCAGTTTCTTAGGGGCTGGGGGGGCCAACTTGGGTAAGGCAAAACAGGAGTTCAGCGGTGCCTTGATGGCCCAGGTGGTTGAACTTGATCGGGTGGCCGATTCGGTTGGTCTTGATGAGGAGGGTTGGGCTCTGAGATATCATTTGGAGGACCAACTCATCCTGGCAGATAAGATAGACGAGGAATACTAGGCGTCAGAGAAGTCGCACGCAGTGGCTGCTCCAGGGGGATGCATGCACGACATACTTCCATGCCATCGCCAACGGTAGGCGTCGGAAGTGTGGCATTCCACGCCTTGTTTCGGACGGGGGAGAAATCTCGAAACAAAAGGACCTAGTGGCCCACGTCTATGATTTTTTATCGCCAGCTGATGGGGACAGTTGGCGAAACACGTCTTCTGGGGTTGGGGCCTAACCTTTGGCCGACGGCTAAGCGCGTCTCCAGGGAGGAGAACGAGGAGCTGGAGTGAGCCTTCTCGGTGGAGGACTTGGATGAAGTGATGCACATCATGAGAGGGGACACGGCGCCGGGTCCAGATGGGCTCCCGATTGCCTTCTACAAGAGATTCTAGCCCACCCTGAAAGACCCGAACCTCCAACTTCTCAACGACTTTGCCCTAGGGAGGGTAGACGTCTCCCGCCTTAATTTTGGCATCTTGTCTCTCATTCCTAAGGTGGTTGGTGCGGAGTCCATCAAACAATTCCGTCCCATTGCGCTAATTAATATCATCTTCAAGTTTCTTGCTAAAGCTTATGCGATTCTTCTTGCTCCGCTTGCGCATAGGACGATTGATCGTAGTCAGACGGCTTTCATCAAAGAGAGAGCGCTGCATGAGGGGTTCTTGCTTTGCATGAGATTGCTCATGAGCTGCGGGTCAAGAGGCTAGGGGATCTCTTCCTAAAGCTGGATTTCGAGAAGGCCTATGATCGCGTGAATTGGGACTTCTTGCGGGAGGTTTTATGCCGGAAAGGGTTCTCAGGCGCCATGGTTCAACGCCTACTTCAGCTAGTCTCGGGTGGCCAGACTGCGGTCAATGTTAATGGTGAGATTGGACCGTTCTTCTGCGTTAGGGTGACCCACTCTCCCCGATCCTGTTTGATTTTATGGTCGATGCATTGGCTGCCATGATCTCCAAGGCGGGCCTTGCGGGTCATGTGCGGGGAGTTGTTCCGCATCTCATTCCGGGAGGTGTGAATCACCTGCAATACGCAGACGACACTATGATCTTTATTGAACCGACTGAGCTAGGGATTGCAAACTTAAAGCTCCTGCTTCTGAGCTTTGAGAATATGTCGGGGTTGAAAATCAACTTTAATAAAAGTGAGGCCATTGTAGTGGGGACTACAGACCAGGATCGGACCCTCTATGCTAATTTACTCAACTGCAGGCTGGGAAAGTTCCCTATCTCTTACTTGGGGCTGCCTGTGAGCGACAAGACCCTCCGGACTTCAGATTGGGACTTTCTGACCGGGAAAGTGGGTCACAGGGTGGATCCGTGGCAAGGGCTCTACCTTGCTTCTCCGGGCAGGCTAGAACTCATGAATTCTTGCTTGTCGAGCCTCCCTATGCTTGCGATGAGTATGTACATGTTGTTTGACGCAACTCATGCAAGCTTTGATAAGGTGAGGTCCCGCTTCTTTTGGGAAGGTGTGGGACAGCAGCGGAACCAACCGACCATGTGTAAACCTAAGGAGTTGGGAGGGCTCGGCATTCTCAATACACACATTATTAATATTGCCTTAATGCTTAAATGGCTCTGGAAGCTTTACCAGAACGCAGAGGGTCTATGGGTAGATCTGCTGCGGGCAAAATACCTGGGGGACAATGACATCTTCGGGCCGGTGTCGCCCTTCCAATTGTGCAGTGATATGGTTGTGGTGATGCACTTGATCTACTAAGGACAATAAGGATGTAAACTGAATGTGGTGTTGGGGCCCTAACCCCTAAAATCCCAACTAAATTGGAAAGCTTCCTTGTTTGAAAAATAACTAACAAATTATTTCCTAGTGATGTCTGTTGCATTGCCCACAACCATTTATTTAGTACTAGGAAGCCAGAATGGGGCACCATGGTGCCTCTAGTAATTTATTGTATATATTGTAAGGACATCCTTATAGCTTATCCTGTGGATCCCACCTTGCCAACAAGTTTGACCGTATACATATGCACCGGAGATGTTCTAATACTTCACAACAACTGCTAGGGAAAATAATAAACGGAATACATCTTCAGAACTCACTAACAGATAAACCTTAGTAGCTCAAAGAGAAAAAACATGAACCTATGTTAACATAAAAACTAGTGAAATGATAATGATGCAACGGTTCGATCTCAAATGGTAAAGTGGTTCTGTTATGGCGCTGCTAGAGGGATGGCGCGAGAGGGCCAGCCGGGGACCTTATCCACGGCCGGTGGCAAGAGGGAAGGGATTTCCTTCTTAATTCTTGCTTGATTAGATTGATACGTCTCCTCTCCTTATATAGAGAGGTTTACTTGACCCCTAAGCAAACGATTCTTATCTCTAATTAACCCTAAGACTAATTGGGCTATACCGCCAGCCCAAGCCTATTACGTACTCTAACACTACACCCCACCTGGACATGCAGCTCGTCCTCGAGCTGCAACCTAAACAAACTATGACTCGACGCAACACAAACCTAACACCTAAAAACGAGCCTTTTACATCTCGGCTTGTTTTATTACTCTCAACCTGAAATGGACTGGGACGCTTTATTGTTAACCCCTGAACATAAAGTGGACACCATCCGCCCGTCGGACGTGCGCCACCTGTATAACCACCTGGATCCCATGGAAACCAGCGGGACAAAAGGAGCCCGCGCGGCGGCCGGCGGCGGAATGTAGTGGTGCTATGCGGTGCGCTCCTGTCGGTGACACCATGCCTTCTCCCCGCCGGATGACTGTCGATGGCGCAGACTTTGAGGTCGCTGCCCGCGGGAAAAACATCAGTCCGCCGCCCGTGGGGAAAACCGCACGCCCAAGATCCCCGACGCAGCGGACGAGATCGAGGTCCGTTGCTCAACGAAGCGCAACTTGGAGGAGCTGCAGCTGCAGATCACGCATCTCCCGCACACGCCGACGCACTAGGAGGCCGCGCGTAGCAGCCTGCAGCCTTACCGCCGCCGACACGTGGTGAATAGCGATCCAAGCCAGAAGCGGTGACGACGACAGAGGGAAACGGACCTGGTGGAAGGGCATCCCGGGCGGTGTCGATGTAGAGCCCGGGGCCAAGGTCGCTCCCACACCGCCGAAAGGCAGGGACGACGTCGGTGGCGGCAGCAGCTGCTGCTGCGGTGTTGGTGGTGACGGCAGCTGCCCACCAAACGGCAGGGACATCGTCGGTGAGGACAGCAGCTGCAGCGGCGGCGTTGGTGGCGGCGGCAGCTGCTGCTGTAGCGTCCCGGTGGGGAAGAAGGCGTCCGGCTGCTGGAGAAGAGGGACCCCCGGCGCTGAGGTAGGGCCCGGCCCGGAGATGGTGGACAGCGGCAGCGGGGACTGCAGCAGCCCGGCGTCGGGTGGCGGCGACGACAACAGCAGCGTCGGCTGCAGCGGCCCGGCGATCGCGGCGGAGGCCGCCTGGTGCATCGGCTGCCACGGCAGCAGCGCCGCCGGCGGCCCGTAGGGACCGGCCAGGAAGAGGCGGATCTCCTGGACAGCAGTGGTGGGATCGCGGATTGCTCCGGCGATCTCCTCCGGAGTGAGGGCGACGGGAAGCGTAGCGGTGTAGGTGGCCGGCACCGGCCTGGGCGGGGCGCCGGTGGTGGTGGCCATCGGGCCAGTGGTGGTAGCATCAATTTATACATAAAGAACAACTAATTGCAATTGAAAACCTTTGTTCTGCGGTAGCAACATAAATCATTGAAAATATTATTCCCTCTATCCCAAATTAATTGTCTCAGTTTTGTCTAGATACTAAAATGTGTTTAGATATAAAACTGAGTCAATTAATTTGGGACGGAGGGGGTAGTACATATGTTCAAAGACACAAACAAGGATTCACATACTCAGCTGCTGCATGTTGCTCGATAGTAGAATTTAGTTCTATTAGTTTTCATATTGATTTGTCACGTTTAGCAACTACCGATGCATGTGGTAAGAAAAGAACTGTACCGATGATATGTAGCACGTATAGAGAGCGAGCTTCCTAACTTGGACCAACCTAGCAAGGAATCCTCTGAAATTGCGAGAGCTCACATAGTTTCCCACGTCAATGGTGGCTTCATCGAGGCATGGCAGCTCCTCAGCTTGCCAGCCACAATCGCCATCTATCGTGAGGATACGGAGATTAGCCCCCACAATCGTCCAGACGTTTGAAACTGGGTGCTTGTCACGGACACCCAAAAGGAAAAGATTCAGGGTGTCAAGCATGGGTGATGCCGCTGTTAGGTTGATCCCCACCACGTACGACTGTACGAGCCCAACGGCTCGACGTGCCCTTTGACCGCGCCTTGATCGGGGGCGCCCAACCGTTTACTGGTTGGTGGGCTCCTGTCGCCTGTGCTATATATAGAGTGGTGGGGGCGGTGGCACAGATCACGAGGTTGACTGGAGTGCTACTCGCCCCACCGACAGACCGACTGATTAGGGTTCACACAGTGCCGACGGGAAGCTTCGTCGCCACCTCTCTCCCTCGACCTCACGCCGTCGCCGTCGCCACCGCCACCGCCACCATGTCGACTTTGGCGGGTTCCTCCTCCAAGGGAGAAGGTAAATGCTCACAGTCCCTCTCCTACCCTGCTAAGATCTACCCTAGTTGATCTACAGATCACATCATTGGTATCAGAGCCACTAGGGCCTGTGATCTTGCGCTCGGGACAGTAAAGAAAAGAAAAGGCAAATCCCCAAACCCTAAACCTAGATCGTATCCGAGAAGAAAAAAAAATCCTTGCCGACCGGGAGTTTCGGGCTCGCCGACGAGATAAAAGAACAGCGGGCAGTGGGGCACATCGCTGCCACGCGCCGAAAGAACACCGGCCACACAGCAGCTGCAGCTGCTCGTGGTTGCCGGAAAAGGGCGCCGCCACCTGAGCCGCTTGCCGGCGGTGCGCCCACGCTCGGGTGCACGCACGCGCCAGCAAGAGGGCCAGGGGGGCCGCCGCCGCACTTCCTCAGCCCGCTCCTTCTCATCTCGTCGCTCGCCGCTGGTAGTGGTGGTGGCGTGGGCGAGGTTCTGTGGTGGTGGGAGGAAAAAGAAAAGGGACGGGCAAGTCCCCGGCCAGCTGCTGCGCGCGCGCGAGAGGCTGCCTCCCCAAGCCGCCAGAGAATAGAAAAGAAAGAGGGGATGGAGGAGCTCCGCGCGCTGCTCGTCGCCGGGCAGAGCAGCCGGGCGGCGCCGCCGCCAGAGAGAGAGGCAGAGAGCTCGGTGCGGGGAAAATGGGGCTAGGGTTAGGGTTCCACGCGAACCGACGCCCTCTTATACCCCTATCGGCGCGGACGGCCGTCCGATTGAGATCGGACCGTCCCGAACGTTTTGGGACCGGGGCGAGCCGGGCCGGTGCAGAGCTGGCCGCAGGCCGCGTTAACAGGCCGCTGGCGGGCTATGGGCAACGAGCCAGCAGGCCGCAAAGCCACGCGCCTGAGGGGCGCGCAAAGTTGTACGCTCGCGTGGGCCGTGGGCCGCGGGAGCTAGTTTGGGACCTGCACAGTTTTTTCTGTTCTTTTATATCCCAGAGGCATTTTAGGCGGTTTTTGGGCTATTTTTTGGCCAGATTTTGTCTAGATTTTTCTGAACAAATAGGACCAACGAAATATTTGTTCAGGAATTGAAAAGAGAAAGTTATGCCTCTGAAAATTTCAAAAGTTAATAGCTTAAATTTAAAGTTTCCGCTGCAAATAGTTAAAGATGCATTTTAAATTTGAAAAATGCAAAAGTGATTGTTGAAACAATTATGATCCTGTCATTTTATGACCAACATTATTAATGGCATGATTATATTTTGTTGTAATAATATGTGCAAAAGTGACAAATTAAATTTTGAAAGATATGACTAAAGGGATTATTGTGACAATTATGGTTATGTTATTTTTGGACCAACGTTATTAATGACATGATCATGATTTGTTGCAAAGAAGTGCATTTATCTCTATTTCTACCCAACGGTGATATAAATTTAAGAGTTAATAACACAACACATACATAAATTTGTGCGTGATGTGCAAATTCATACACAAATTTGTAAACCGTGTTATATTGGTACACTAACTTGTCATATAAGTGCAAGATTGGTCCAAATCACTCTAGTGAGTACAGGTGGCACCTGTTTCTTTTGAGAAAACTCTCTGATTTTAAGAAAATCCATGAAGCGCTAAGAGATCGATCTGAAATCCCTTCTTGTCGCTGCCGCGGTGGGCATCGTGATGCTCAAGACGACGTGCATGTTTCTGGCCATATAGCGGCGGTTGAGGCAGGCTATTGTCGACGCAGCCCGGTTGTCGTCTCTGCCTGATCGCTGCCCACTGTCACGCTATTGGTTAACAACATGTTGACATCGGGGCCATGATGGCGATGGAGAGGATGGCCTTATCGGCCGGCCATGGCGATGACGCCTACAGGTGCTAGAGTAGCTTGGGCAGCGACATGCTTACGCGCAAGAGTGCATGACCTTCAAGTACGAGACCGCCGTGGAGACGGGAGATGTTGGTTTTATAACAAAAATCGATGCGGCTAGCAGCAGAGTAGACACACTTGACATGTAAATCTAGCCGTGCAAGAAAGCAAGCAGAACATCACGTCTAGGCGTCTAGCTGCTCGTTCGCTTGGATCGATTCCGATCGGCGAATTGCTTGCCTATTGTCATGCACGTTAGATCGGGGAGATGCCCACGTCGTCACCGAGCTGTAGCATGAAGCATGAGCTGGTGGAAGCGGCACGGGAGGCTGACTAAGCGGACGCGGTACGGACGCCGGCCATCTCGGCGTGGCCCGGCCGGGACATAGTAGGATGACATGGTCTAGGCAAAGAAAGTTATAACGTCGAAATAATATATAGAGGGGTTTTCTAAAAAAGAAACGGTGTCACGTGTGTGCACTAGAGCAATTTGGACTAATTTTGCACCCAGAAGACAAGTTAGTGTACCAGTTTACCACTGTTTACAAGTTTGTGTAGGAATTTGCACGTCTTGGACAAGTTTATGTACCCGTGGTGTTATTAACTCTAAATTTAATTGCACAAACAGTTGTATGTTCTAATTTTGATCAACGTTGGATTGTTGCATGCAATTATTGTTATGATCTCATTTCATTATGGTTTAAAGAAGGGTACTGTTGGATTATTAGGCAATTTCCGTATGAGATTAATTACCGAAAACAACATTACAGATGCACAAGCATACTTAACCACATGCATCAGACTAAGCACATGCATCAGATCTGAACATGGAACAAGTAGCAGTGCAAGGTAGGAGAGAAAAGCACGTACATCGCGACCGGGAAGGTCGCACCAGCAGCACCACCACCATGGGTATTGTTGATGTCGCCCATGGTGTAGTCGGATCTGTCGATGAAGCAGCCGGATCGTCGAAGAAGAAAACGAACAGTAGCGAGCATCGCGCGAGACGCTCCCCAAAACCTTATCGCCGTCTCCGGTGCAGGATCTCAACGGACGGAGTTTCGGAGGCCTGCTCTCCCGGACGGCTGTGCACGCAGTCGCCGGGATGGGGGAAACTAGAGAGTAGCGCAGTAAAAGGAACTTCGCGAGAGAGATGAACTAGAGAGTTTTTAGAACTGTATGTTTCTCTAGATCTGATCTGTCTCCTTGTATAGCCTGGGAAGCCGACCCGACCCGACCGCGTTGACACGCGTAGGAAGCCGGGGACGCGCGAACATGCACATGCAGGTCGACACGTACCCAACACAGTTGGTGCACCAAGCAAAAATTTAGGCTTCCTTGAGTGTGTCTCGAACTCGAACTCGAGTCACGAAACGCGACGTGCGTGGCGAGGCGAGGCGAGGCGAGGCGGGCGGAGGAGGAGGAGTGCGCGAGGACTCTTTCTATTCTCACTCACTTGGAATGACTAGAACAGCAGCCCTTATAAACCACTCCAACTCTCTCCCAACTAGCAATGTGGGACTAAACTTTGTCCCCCAAGGCTGTCCCAAGCTGCCAACGTGATGGGCCTTGAGATTTCAGCAATTGTAGACTACATGGGCTGCCTTACTGGGCTGCAGCCCATCTACATTCAACAATCCCCCACCAGATCTCATATGCACATCAGATGACACATTAGTTCCATTCATTGTTTAATATACCTGCACTTCAGTGGAGACTATTAAGTTGAACTTCCACTTAGGCAAGGTGCTACGCTTGACTACAACTGAACAATGGACTATGCCTTGAATTGTCAGTCTTTGTGCAGCAAGTTTCGCTCAATGCCGGCACGGTACTAGGCTACCATAGCCTTCCCTCGGGTGGAGCTTATAAGTCATACTCCTCGGCCTTTCATGAGCTTACTAGAGATTCACCCAAATCTCCCACACTATGACCAGTAGTGTCACTCATATAGGTGTGTTCTTCAAAAGATCGCCCTGTAGGACGGCGTCTTCGCTCATCAAGAGCCGCTCAGAACACATTAAGACATTGTCAACCTGCCTTACAGTAGCTATGAGAGAATTGCATCTGCAGCGGAGTGGGAGTATTAATTTTCTCTCAACTCAGTTACTCCGGTTTGTTTTCCCAGGTCCTACTTCACGGAATTTCCGATTACATAGGTTGGGTTACCCCCTCGGCAACTCAAGTGGGTCTCAAACCCATCTCCCTCGATGCAAGGTCTATCATATTTCTTGATAGTCCTTTTGTGAAAGGATCTGCCAGATTTTTAGCACTTTGGACATAATCCAATGCTATCACTCCGGAGTTTTTCTGACAGACTTCAATCTCCTCTTGATATGTTTGGAACTTTTCATATTATCCTTAGAACTTTTCACCTTGATAATCACAGTTTGATTATCACAGTTCATGAGGATAGCCGGTATGGGTTTTTCAACCATATGCAAGTCCATCAAGAGCTCACGAAGCCATTCCGCTTCGACAGTAGCTGTATCTAATGCTGTGAGTTCTGCTTCCATAGTTGACCTCGTTAAGATGGTCTGCTTGCAAGACTTCCAGGAAACAGCCACCACCAAGAGTGAAAACATATCCACTTGTGGCCTTCATTTTAGCATCAAAAATCCAATTGGAATCACTATACCCTTCAAGTCCTTTCGGATACCCGGTATAATGAATTCCATAACTCATGGTTCCCTTTAGATAGCGCATCACTCTCTCAAGAGCATGCCAATGATCATCTCCCGGGTTGGCCACAAACCGGCTAAGTTTGCACACAGCAAACGAGATATCGGGCCTCGTAGCGCAAGCTAAATACATGAGTGAACCAATGATTTGAGAGTATCTCAATTGATCTCTAGTTGCCTTTTCATTCTTTCGAAGCAAGACACTAGGATCATAAGGTGTGAGAGAAGATTTGCAATCAACATAACCAAATCTGCTCAACACCTTCTCAACATAATGAGATTGCACAAGTGTAATCCCATTATTCCCATCTCTCAATAACTTGATGTTCAATATAACATCAGCTTCTCCGAGATCTTTCATCTCGAAACACTGAGATAAGAAGGTTTTTACCTCCTCAATCACTTTGAGACTTGTCCCAAAAATTAGTATGTCATCCACATACAAGCATAGGACAACCCCTTCACCCCCACCATGGCGGTAGAACACACATTTGTCAGCTTCATTGACAACAAAGCCCACAGATGTCAAAGTTCTTTCAAACTTCTCATGCCATTATTTGGGTGCTTGTTTAAGGCCATACAAAGATTTCTTTAATTTACACACCTTTCTTTCTTGACCTTGTAGTACGAAACCATCAGGCTGTTCCATGTAAATTTCCTCGTCCAACTCTCCATTTAGGAAAGCCGTCTTAACGTCCATTTGATGAACGAGAAGACCGTGTGAGGCAGCCAATGACAGTAGTACTCGAATTGTGGTCAATCTCGCCACAGGTGAGTAGGTATCGAAGAAATCTTCGCCTTCCTTTTGGGTATAGCCTTTGGCTACAAGCCGAGCTTTGTACTTCTCAATAGTACCATCAGCTCGAAGCTTCTTCTTAAATACCCATTTACATCCTACAGGTTTGCACCCATAAGGACGCTCAACTCCCAAGTTCCATTAGCCAAGATGGAATCCATCTCGCTTTGAACCGCTTCCTTCCAGTAGTCTGCATCAGGAGATGCGAGAGCTTCTGAAATGGTAGTGGGAGTATCATCCACAAGATACACAATGAAATCATTACCAAAAGACTTTGCAGTCCTTTGTCTCTTACTCCTTGTGGGAGCTTCATTGTCATCTTCATCGAATCTGAACTCTCATCATCAGATTCCTCATCAGACTCCATAGGTGTTTCATGTATTGGATCAGATTCCCAACTAGACATGTCATGCATATCTCTCATAGGAAATATATCCTCAAAGAATGTAGCATCTCTTGATTCAAAGATGGTGCCAACATTCATGCCGTCCACTCCAGATTTCACCACAAGAAATCTATAAGCAATGCTATGGGTAGCATAGCCAAGAAAGACACAATCCACGGTTTTTGGTCCAAACTTTCGCTTTTTGGTGATTGGCACATTCACTTTAGCCAAACAGCCCCAAGTTCGTAGGTAGGAGAGTGTTGGTCTTTTCTTTTCCCATTCCTCATAAGGGGTAATCTCTTTATTCTTGGTTGGAACACGGTTTAGGACATGACACGAAGTCAATATAGCCTCCCCCACCATTCCTTGGATAAACCCGAAACATCTAACATGACGTTAACCAAATCTGTTAGAGTACGGTTCTTGCTTTCCGCAATCCCATTGGATTGTGGGGAATTGGGAGGCGTCCTCTCATGGATTATACCATGTTCCGCACAGAATAAATTGAACTCGTTAGAAAAGTACTCTCCACCACGATCGGACCGAACCCTTTTTATCTTTCTTTCAAGTTGGTTCTCAACTTTAGCCTTATAGATTTTAAAGAAATCAAGAGCCTCATCTTTAGTTTTCAGGAGATACACATAACAGTACCTAGTGGAATCATCAATCAAAGTCATGAAATATTTCTTTCCACCTCTTGTCAACTCACCATTCATCTCACATAGATCTGAATGTATAAGCTCTAGTGGTGCCAAGTTTCTTTCCTTCGCAGGCTTGTGAGGCTTGCGAGGCTGCTTTGCTTGCACACAAGCATGGCACTTAGAGCCTTTGACAAAGGTGAATTTCGGAATTAAACTCATATCAGCAAGCCGCGTCATACAACCGAAATTAACATGACAAAGTCGTGAATGCCAAACATTAGTTTCATTAACACTAGTGCTTACATGGTTCACAACATTATCACAGAAGTCTTCTAGAGAGAAGCGAAATATTCCCTCACTTTCATATCCCTTTCCAACAAAAGTTCCATACTTAGACAGTACAACTTTATTGGACTCAAACACCAACTTAAACCCATCTTTCATAAGACGGGAGCCACTAACGAGATTCTTCTTGATAGAAGGGACATGCAGCACGTTCTTCAGTTGCACGATCTTTCCCGAAGTAAACTTCAGATCTACCGTGCCAACACCACGAACAGTAGCATGTAACCCATTCCCCATCATTACCGAGGAACCTCGGGCCTGATAAGAGGTAAACATGGAGATGTCAGCACACACATGAACATTGGCACCCGTATCAACCCACCATTCCGTGGGCTGAAACACCGAAAGAACAGTAGGTAACATATTACCATACCCTGTAGTTCCTTCCTCTCGTGCCAATGACCATGGACAGAATTTGAGTTCGTCCAGCTTGACATTTCTTTCCTTTGCGTTGTGGACAACGATTAGCCCAATGGCCAGTCTCGCCACACACCCACAAGGATCTTTCTTCTCTGTTTTCCCCTTCTTCTTGAAGTTGGTAGTCTGGGAGACTCCCTTGTTCTTTCCCTTGGACTTGTGGGCATTTTTCTGCACCATATTGGCAGCAGAACGTCCCTCGGTTCCTCCAGTGTGTTTGTCTTTTGCCCTCGCCTTCTCCTCAACATCCAGAGAGCCCATGATATTCTCAACAGAGAACTCATGCCTCTGATGTTTCAGAGAAGTGGCAAAGTTCCTCCATGAAGGGGGAAGCTTAGCGACAATGCATCCCGCGACAAACTTGTCCGTAGCACACACTTGAGGAGCTCGAGTTCCTTTGCCATGATCGTATCTCATGAGCCTGTTCTACTACAGATCGGTTCTCAACCATTCTGTAGTCATTGAACTGCTCCATAGCATACAGTTCACCTCCGGCATCGGCAGCACCAAACTTAGCGTCCAGTGCATCCCACAGTTCCTTCCCATTTCGTATGTGCAGATAAGCATCAACCAACTTGTCTCCAAGCACACTTAGGACGGCACCCACAAAGATTACGGTGGCATCCCCGAACACTTTATCCTCTTCAGGAGTAAGCGGACCTCTGGGAATACCTTCCGCAACTCGTTGCACGCCCATAGAAGTGAGCCACAAGAGGGTCTTATTCTGCCATCTCTTGAAATGAGATCCCGTAAACGGGCTCGGTTTAAGCGCAGCAGCAAAACCAGACGGTGAAAATTGCCTAATCAAATAAGGTTTTTGGATTGTTGGATTATTAGGCAATTTCCGTATGAGATTAATTACCGAAAACAACATTACAGATGCACAAGCATACTTAACCACATGCATCAGACTAAGCACATGCATCAGATCTGAACATGGAACAAGTAGCAGTGCAAGGTAGGAGAGGAAAAGCACGTACATCGCGACCGGGAAGGTCGCACCAGCAGCACCACCACCATGGGTATTGTTGATGTCGCCCATGGTGTAGTCGGATCTGTCGATGAAGCAGCCGGATCGTCGACGAAGAAAACGAACAGTAGCGAGCAGTCGCGCCGAGACGCTCCCCAAAAACCTTATCGCCCGTCTCCGGTGCGGGATCTCAACGGACGGAGTTTCGGAGGCCTGCTCTCCCGGACGGCTGTGCACGCAGTCGCCGGGATGGGGAAAACTAGAGAGTAGCGTAGTAAAAGGAACTTCGCGAGAGAGATGAACTAGAGAGTTTTTAGAACTGTATGTTTCTCTAGATCTGATCTGTCTCCTTGTATAGCCTGGGAAGCCGACCCGACCCGACCGCGTTGACACGCGTAGGAAGCCAGGGACACGCGGCGAACATGCACATGCAGGTCGACACGTACCCAACACAGTTGGTGCACCAAGCAAAAATTTAGGCTTCCTTGAGTGTGTCTCGAACTCGAACTCGAGTCACGAAACGCGACATGCGTGCGTGACGAGGCGAGGCGAGGCAAGGCGGGCGGATGAGGAGGAGTGTGCGAGGACTCTTTCTATTCTCACTCACTTGGAATGACTAGAACAGCAGCCCTTATAAACCACTCCAACTCTCTCCCAACTAGCAATGTGGGACTAAACTTTGTCCCCCAAGGCTGTCCCAAGCTGCCAACGTGACGGGCCTTGAGATTTCAGCAATTGTAGACTACATGGGCTGCCTTACTGGGCTGCAGCCCATCTACATTCAACAGGTACTACTTGATGAGCTACATCAAGGATGTTCCAACCCTCACAGGTGACAACTACACTGAATGGAGAAAGAAGGTCGATTTGTGCTGAGGTGGACTGGGTTCCCACAGCCGGTCAGACCAAAAGATGATGCTGTAAAAAGTGGCTAAGTGCCTTTTATAAAGAATACAATTGAGAACGCTATTGTGGGCTCAATTGCAGAGTATGCTTCCGTAAGGGAGTATCTTGAAAGAATAAAGAGCCAGTTCACTGGTTCTTCAAAGATATGTGCAACTGTGCCAGAAAGAACATAAGCATTGGATAAATATGTTGTAACAATGCTTATGTGGGTGTTGTCTGTGTGTAATGTGAGTGAAAAAGTGTTGTCCGCGTCGGACAAAGAACAAAAGAAAAGAAAAGAACTGATGAATCATCGAAATTATGGCACTGTCGCTTAGGCCATATTTCGAGGGGGGAATGGAAAGACTTGTTAAAAATGATATTCTTCCTCAATTAGAATTCTCAGACAAAGAACAGTGCATCGATTGCATTAAGGAAAATTTGTAAAGCAAATTAAAAAGGGTGCAAATCGAAGCACATCAACACTTAAAATAATTCACACCGATATATGTGGACCATTTCCTGCGAAAAGTGTGGATGACTATGATTCGTTCATAACATTCACGGATGATTACTCCCGATATGGTTATATTTATCCAATAAAAAAAGAACAGAAGCGTTGGATAAATTCAAAATATTCAAAGCTGAAGTTGAAAATCAGCATGATAAAAGAATAAAGATAGTCAGGTCTGATCGTGGAGGGGAGTACTACGGTCGACATACTCCATATGGCCAAGTCCCTGGACCTTTTGCAAGGTTCCTACAGGAGACTAGAATAATCGCCCAGTACTCGATGCCGGGCGAACCTCAGTAGAATGGGGTAGCTAAAAGGCGCAACCGTACCCTTATGGATATGGTGCGCAGTATGATGAGATATTCCACCCTACCATTGGGATTGTGGATTGAGGCGACCGCTATTCACATTCTAAACAGAGTACCAAGCAAATTGGTGCCTAAAACACCGTATGAGCTATGGACGGGAAGAGTGCCTTCTCTAAACCACCTGAAAGTGTGGGGAGCCCTGCTGACGCCAAAGTATTCAATCCAAATATCGCAAAGTTAGATACCAAAACAGTCAGCTGCCATTTTATTGGCTATCCTGAAAAGTCAAAAGGTTATCGTTTCTACTGTCCAGAGAAATACACAAAGTTTGTGGAAACGAGACATGCTGTCTTCTTAGAGGACGAAATGATAAGAGGAGCATGGTAGCTCGGAAAATTGATCTTGAGGAGAAGAGGGTGCATGCACCTAATCCGATGACTCGGGAGCCATTTTTGCGCTACCATGTGCACCTGCACCGATAATCCCTGCGATTGTGGTGCAAGCGCCTGTTGTGACTCCACCCATGACAACGATGAGCGAAAATTCGGAACCTATCCGTCAGGAGCCGAATGAACCATTTGTTGAGCATGAAAGGGAGCAACCAACAGCCACCTCCAGAAGCTGAGCCGCGAGTTGAGGAACAGAATGTTCCAGAGAATGAGGTCCCTAGAAGGTCTACAAGAGCTAGAAGATCAGCCATTTCGACTGATTACAAAGTTTAGAACACGGAAATAGTTCATATGGAAGGTGATCCCACTTCATATGAAGAACCCATGAGAAGCCCAGATTCATCAAAGTGGGTGGAGACCATGGAAGACGAAATGAGATCGATGAGTGCCAACCATGTTTGAGACTTAGAGAATATTTCTAAATGAGCCAAAACAGTGGGCTGCAAATGGGTCTACAAAATAAAATATGACTCCAATGGGAATGTCGAAAAGTATAAAGCATGACTTGTGGCAAAAGGATTTACACAAAGAGAAGGGATAGATTACAATGAGACATTTTCTCCGGTCTCATGTAAGGATTCCTTCAGAATCATCATGGCACTAGTTGCACATTTTGATTTAGAGTTGCATCAAATGGATGTAAAGACGACATTTCTAAACGGGGATTTAGAAGAAAATATCTACATGAAACAACCTAAGGGTTTTATCATGGAAGGCAAGAAAGAAATGGGATGCCGCCTAAAGAAATCCATTTATGGATTAAAGCAAGCCTCCAGACAGTGGTATCTAAAGTTTAATGAAACAATTAAGAGATTTGGATTTAAAGAAAATATTGAGGACAATTGCATTTATGCAAAGTTTAAAAGTGGGAAATATATTTTCCCAATCTTGTATGTGGATGATATTCTGCTTGCCAGCAGTGATGTTAGTCTGCAAGAGACAAAGAAGTTCTTGTCCTCAAATTTTTATATGAAAGATCTTGGTGAAGCGTCATATGTTTTGGGCATAGAAATTCACCGAGATAGGAATAATGGAGTATTAGGACTATCGGGAAAGGCTTATTTAGAAAAGATTCTAAGTAAGTATAATATGCATAAGTGCAGTGCCACACTTGCCCCTATAGTCAAGGGCGACAGTTTTGGGAAACATCAAAGTCCCCAAAATCAATACGAGCTCGATCAAATGAAAGCGGTTCCATATGCTTCGGTCATTGGAAGCCTACAGTATGCACAAGTGTGCACTCGCCCTGACTTAGCATTTATTACCGGACTACTCAGTAGATATCAAGAAAATCCAGGTTTTGAACACTGGAAAATGGTAAAGAAGGCATTGCGTTATGTTAAAGGCACAAAAAATTACATGCTAACATACAGAAGATCTGATTCCCTAAAAATAAGAGGGTATTCAGATGCAGATTTTGCGGGGATAAAGATGAGAGAAAATCCACATCTAGATATGTATTCACCCTCGCAGGGGGAGCTATTTCGTGGAGAAGCTCCAAACAGACGATAGTTGCATCATCCATGATGTATGCAGAATTTATAACATGTTATGAAGCCACGGGGCAGGCATTATGGTTAAAGAAATTTATACCCGACTTGAAAGTGGTAGATTGTATTGACAAACCACTAAAGATGTACTGCGACAATGAGCCTGCAGTATTTTATGCTCACAACAACAAGTCGAGTACAGCTATGAAACCGATTGAGGTTAAGTATTATGTTGTGAAACACAAGGTCCATGATCAAACAACAAGTCTCGAGCATATAAGGACAAAAGATATGCTTGCGGATCCGCTAACGAAAGGCTTACCACCCAGCGTGTTCAAGGAGCACGTAGCCGGCATGAGTTTAAGGAAAAGTCTTACCTATCCTGGATCATAAGAGGCCCAAAAGTAAAAGAATTTGTTTCAAAACAGAGAAGTGTATTGTGGCTGGCTGATTCTATCGGCAATAGAGCTATGACGATGAAACATACCCTATGGACTGATCCAAAATGAAACGAATGAAATAAAAGTATAAAGTTAAAAGTAAATTTGAGATCAAAAGGGAGAATGTTAGGTTGATCTCCACCACGTACGAGCCCAACGGCTCGATGTGCCCTTTGACCGCTCCCTGATCGGGGGCGCCCAACCGTTTACTGGTTGGTGGGCCCCTGTCGCTAGTGCTATATATAGAGTGGTGGGAGCGGTGGCACAGATCATGAGGTTGACTGGAGTGCCACTCGCCCCACCGACAGACCCACCGATTAGGGTTCGCACAGTGCCGACGGGAAGCTCCGCCGCCACCTCTCTCCCTCGACCTCACGCCGTCGCCGTCGCCACCGCCACCATGTCGACTTCGGCGGGTTCCTCCTCCAAGGGAGAAGGTAAATACTTACAGTCCCTCTCCTACCCGGCTAAGATCTACCCTAGTTGATCTACAAATCACATCAGCCGCAAGTATAGCCTGCAGCTGCTTCTCCCCGAGGAATTTGACACGGTCGAGCTTTAGATCCTTGAGCGCGGGGAAACCAGTAAATCCAATGGGGCGAGGTGGTATGCCGCAATTCTGAAGCTCCAGGTAGACGAGTTGGGTGCATAAGAAAACGGAGGATCGAAGGGAGGAGGGAAAGGGGAATTGGAGGTTTATGGACTCGACGCCGCGCCTGCAAAGGGCGATGAGCCAGTCGGCGACGCGGCCGACAGAGCGCTCGTCGAGTTTGAAGGAGAAGTTCGAGATGTTGCCAGGGTAACGAATGAGAACGCGGTCGACAGCCACCGGTGGTGTGCCGGGGTTCTTGAGGAAGGAGAGTGGGAGGTAGGGGAGGGCCTCCCACTGGCGGCGCCAGGCACGAGAGAGCGCAGAGGCGCGGACGGCGTCGCGGAGGTCGAGATGGGTGAGGATGCAGTCGAGCAGGGGCGGCGGAAGGGAGATCAGCAGGTCCGCCGCCGGCTCGCTCGTCCGCGCGCGGTGGCGCGATCCCGCCGCCATCTGTTACTATGTGACCCTAGGGCTACGATTTTCCCTCTCTAAAAGTCGCTCTTCGCAGGATGGTTTATTTCTTCCTAATATATGTTCACCAAGAAGATTTCTAACCGGTTATATATTATCGATTCACGCGGTCCCTACGGTCTCTGTTGAAAAAAATAGAAAAGATACATGCAAATTTTATTTGCATATTCAACAAGACTCCTGACTGTCTCTAAAAAAAAAACAAGACTCCTGTTCTAGGCACCATGCATGTTCGTCCACAGTTGAGATTTAAAGACCCGGAAGAAGTTACGTAAAATATAGACACGTTTAATCATCAAACATTAAAATAAAAGGTACAGTATAACTGTGACATGTACCAAAAAAGAAAAGGTACAGCCGTTCCCTAAAAAAAGGTACATCCGAAACCTGTATGCAAACGGGAATGTCAAAAGTGTAAGACAAGGACACCTAGCTATAAACCTACATTTTGTCAACGAAAAAAGCCTACAAGCCCAAGCAGAACTTTTATTATTCATTTTGGCAACACCCATGACATGTTTCAACGGGGGGTGCTGTACGCCGAGCAAGCGCCGCACACCCCAAGGCGGGTTGTTGGGTCAGCCGAACATTTTCACTCCTTTATTTTATAACTTTTTCTTTCTGTTCTATTTTTCTTTTTACGTTTTGAAAAAGCTGATTCTTTTTAGATCCGATTTTTAAAAATTATTTTAGTTTTTTCTGAAATTTAAATATTTTCAAAATTTGAACATTTTTCAGATTTGAATAATTTTTAAATTGGAAGAAATTTTAAATTGGAACAAATTTTCAAAAATTATTATTTTTTTAATATAAGAACAACTTTCGAATTTTATTATTTTTAAAATTTGAACAAATTTTAAATTTAAACAATTTTTGAATTCGAATAATTTTATATTTTGAACAATTTCGAATTTGACAAAAAAATCATATTTAAACAATTTTCGTATTTGAACAATTTTTATACTTGAACAATTTTCGCATTTGAACAATGTTTATACTTGAACAATTTTCGAATTTGAATTTTTTCGAATATTTGAGATTGAACATTTTATATTTAAAAATATATTTAAATTTAAAAATTAAATCTTAAGAACGAAAAAAAAGAAACAGAAAAAAACAGGAAAAACAGAAACAAAAAACAAAAATAAACAAAAAACAAAAATAAAACAAAAAACAAAAAACAAAAAATATCACAAACTGGACCGGCCTAGCTGGTGTGCGGCGCGTGGTAGCTACCGATCTGGTCGGCATATAGGATTTGCATGTTTCAACACGCTGGCCATCTAATGGGATCACTATTTTTAACGAAGAGGCCCAAACCATCAGGTAGACGAAAACATGGCCGGCCAATATATCAAGAAGTCACGCTTCCCGTATTAGGATTCCCACTCTTGGATTTGCGCTTGCGTCGATCTTCTCCATCAAATTCATGGGCAAAATAAATCACTACCTCTGAATATAAATTAGCAACTTCTATTTTTCTAAGATAATCGGTCAACTCAAGCATTGAGTTTGCGAAGGTTGTGTCTGGCTCGGACAAGGTAGTATCGGGCGTTTTCTCGGCCGGCCGACTAGGTGATACTACCTCCGATTCAAGGAATAAGACGCCCTCGTTTTACGTGTTTTTTGTTTGACCAAGAATTACTTCAAATATATAAAAATTGTTTGTATGAAATTAGCATCATTAGAAAGTGCTTTTCAATACGAATCCAACGATACTAATTACATATAATATAATCAAGATTGTGTTGCTCAATTTTTATGGTCAAAGTTCGTCTTAGAATGCGCGCGCGCCTTGTTCCTTGGCACGGAGGTAGTATCAGGCGAACATTGCATTTGTACATTTTTCTTCCAACACTCGTGATTCATCATGAATGTACTCTTGACTTTCTGACGGCCGGAGTAGGTATTAATTTTCAACAAATACTGCTCTAACATTGATTATGATACAGCAAATATAGGTATTACAAAGAATAGGTATTAGTTTGAAATAAGAATGAACCTACATTCCAGCATAGGTATTTTTGTTGCTTTAAAAAAAGTATGTGTAAGTTTTGAAATCTAAAAATCATGCACATATATTGAGTTGAAACTTAGCGAAATAAATTTTCTTGAAACAATTTTTCTATTTTTGAAAAAAAAATATATTGAGTTGAAAGTTCAGATTTTTTATTTACGTGCAGAAGTTTTGGATTCTCTTGAGAGTAATTAAGCTATTAATAATACATAAAAAACATGTACCTCTATGTATCTTCCAAGTTACATGGTATCTACTGAAACTCCACCTGATGTTCTCCAGTAAATCACCAATTCATGCCTTACTCTCTTTATGAACTTATTAAATTATTAAAAGTCATACTGTATTGAATACATGTATCTTACTATTCAATCTCAATGGTTCCTAATCCTTTAAAGTTTAAAACAATGTGTCACTACAGTAAAAAAATCTCATTACGATACATATGGTATGTTTTCCAAGTTGACGCATTCATGTCGAATGAAATGTAAAATACGTGAGAATGAGAACATATTTTAAGAGTGGCAAGAGGGGCTAGGAGGGATAAAGTTACAACAAAGAGAAAAAATAATTGTTGGTTTGTTTTAAAATAGATGATGTTCTAAAGACGCGCAACCAAACTTACCAATTATTGATCACCAATATATGAATATATTAGAAAAACACGCCAAAATAATATAAGATCATTAAATTTGTGCTGAAAAACAATTTAGGATTTTATTATGATTTAATTTATTGTGACATATTCATATAAAATAAAATTTAAAGCCTCGTCTTGATACCACCCGTGCCCAAAATTTCACATGTTTCTCATTGGATTGAGAACATTACATTTTAAAGCAGAGGAAATAAATAACAAGTACACCGATCCACTGAAAGAAAATGGAAAAAAATACAGTTTGTATGGCCTAACTCTCAATTAGGAACATTTATTTTCTATTATAAAAATCGTCTAGCCCTTGCTTAGGTGAACCTTACTTATAATTGTTAAGTGGAGCAAACTATAAAAAGGGTGCAAATGACTTAATATTATTCACTTCAAAATTAAAGATGATTAAGAAGTTTGTTAAAGCACAACATTTTATATAAGCAATTATGTTATATTATTTCTTGCATAGTCCATAAAATGGTAAAATAATTATTTAAATATTTTTTAGAGAGAGTGGCCAAATGGCTCCTGAGCTACATGTAGCTCATTTTTTAAATATTCGGAAATGAAATTTGAAAGTTTCCAAAAAAAACTAGGACAGAAATTCTTGATGTAGATAATAATAAAGTCTACTAGTGTGCAGAAAATCTGTCAGAAATTCATTGTATCTTTGTCTCAGCAAAAATGACAAATGCATGGATCTGGGTGTGTTGAACAGTACACAATTTGAAAAGTTTTTATTTTTGTGTAGCCTAAGATATAACGAATTGTTAATCGAGATTTTTCACAGTGGTAGAGTTCAACAATGTCTACACCAAAAATTTTGTTTCCAATTTTTTTGAAACTTACAAATGCCATGTACACTACTAGGAAAACCCTAATCTGTGGCGCACGTTTTTGACTTTCTGTGGCGCATAATCCGTGCGCCACATAAGTCACGCCACTAAATTTTATTTCTGTGGCGCATATCTACATGCGCCACCGAAATTTCAAACTTCTGTGACGCACCAGACAGGCATGCACACTAAAATTATTGCCCTCGCATTTGCGAGGGCCACCATGCTAGTTATTTCATGACAGTAGTATGTGGGAAGATCTAGAAACAATTGAGTAACGAATGCAAAAGACTCCCTAAAGTGAATGAAAGACACTATAACGTGCCAAATATCATTGAACACGAATTTATTATTGCGTGATGCATACATATCCGCATCCCGCATCTGATGGGGGATCATTGCTGACTTAAACAACGCGACACCACGATGAACGAAAATGAAGGGAAATACTTTGGTAGAGGGCTGCTTAGTGCTTACACATACGACGGATAACTGGAAGACAGTAAATAAGGACGGGAAATACAAGTTAATAAGGACGGGAAATACAGGTACTGGAACAACGAAGTAGACTGTAGACACACCATGCATGGTGAGGTACTGAGGTGCATGCTCGTGTCTCCCACGCGCGCGCATGTGGTGTTCCTCCTTGTCCGGCGCCTCGATCAGATCTAGGTGAGCTTGATCTGGCATACGCCAAAGGCGTAAACGTTGCACTGCACAAATAATGTGGGAAACTCGTAGCAGAATGCATACTGAACGCCGAAGCACCCGTCCTTGCATCGGAAGCCTGGAATGGTATTACATATACTCGCGTCCATCGGCACAGACCCGTATGCCGCCGCCGGCGTCGCCATCAGCAGCTGTACAGTGAACAGGGCTAGCACGAGGACGGCGGCCATCTTAAGCACGGAGCTGGAAGCCATTGCAAGAGCTAGCGGATGGAAGCTCTAGCGAACTGGAAGTGTTTGCTGCTGGCTAGCTAGCTTACGTTGAGGTTGTTGCAGCTAAACTAGCTGGGGGTCCTATTTATAGGCACAAGGAGGCATTAACTAGTCCATCTCCTTTGCCAGGCTTGATCTCACATCTAATACTTACTGAGTACTATCATACTAACATGATAATGCACTACTAATATTATTAATCCTCGAAGGCATCCATGATAGTGGACTTTGGAGTTTTCCCATGCACGCATGCATGTAAGTATGTAACATATCTCAAGCCAGCTAGCTAGCTGCATGCATGCTATAGTCATACTCGACTTAAGTACCAATAGGCAATAGATAACCATCTCCGTGTGCCATGCAGTGAGTTTAAAATGGTACATCAAGATTCAAGAAGATTTCCGCCGGATTGCATCAGTACAGAAGAAACAGTAGAGTGTTCAAGCCTTAAAGGACGTGACGGACTTACTAAGGAAGATCGCACATACTCCCTCTATTGGATCACTAACTGGTTTGATCATAAGTAATCTTTTGCCCTTTCTCTAACTACGTATATCGGTATATGCATCCTGAAGAAAATGGCTGCTGGCAGGAGCTACTATAATGCTCTGTTTTGATCATAAGTAATCCTTTTTTTAGATGTCATAAGTAATCCTTGTTGTGTGAGTGAATGGCCTGCAAAAGTCTCCTTGGAAAAACAACTTATTATGTACTGTTTCAAATTTCTAAGAATTTAAAGGTTGCTATTGGATCACTAGTTTAAATTTGTTACTAAATTACATAGGCAAGAGCTTCGCGAATGGGCGGGATACCAACGCTGACAAATACTGACGCAACCTTTTTGGGTAATCCTCGGTACACAACCTCTCACATTAATCAGGAACAACAGAAACTGGCAGCACATTAGATTATGCAATTCCCATGTTTTGTTACTTCCATTTTTCTGCCACGAGCCTCTTGCAAGATCTATGTGGTATACTTCGGTATATATCTAGGTAAAAATACATGTGTCAAAATTTCAGTTGTACACATAAGGGCACAAAGCAACCCCATGTGAACATCTGCATATATCCATTGTTTTCTAGACAAAATGCAACTTAGCAGCAGCAATTAATAATGGGCACGCTATAAGTACAACAAAAAATGAACATATACCAAGAATAATCTAGCATATTTTTTTTTTTTTTTTTTTTGAAACGGAGGCAAAAGCTTTGCCTCATCTATTAATTAAGAAGAGAGTGTCCCGTTTTTAGGAGAAAACCGGGCGAAAACCTTCAACGGCGGGATCAAACCCACACAAACAACACATCCACGCACCCACAACCAAACGTAACAGAGCCGCACCCACTCTAGCAAATACAAGAAAAATGTAGCCAACACTAAAACAACACAAGGAAGATCTGACAACTCAAAAAGAGTCCAAAACTCAATGAGCTGCTGGAGGTTTTCTTGCTATGGCTCGTTTCCTTCCTTTGCCCCTGATAATTACTTTCTTAAGGGACTTCTCCACTTTCCTGATCATGGTCTCTGAGGCCTTCCCCGCCAGGACGCAGGCAATATCCTTGCCATATCCAGGGCAAGCCGCTTCTAAACTAGCAAGTAAGCCACAAAGCTCTTTAGCAAAAAGAGCATCAGAGCTAGCAGCCAACACTCCTCTAGAGTCCAAAGAGGCGAGGGATTGACAAGGCTCCGGCTGCGGTGGCGTGGGCGTCGTAGCCACCGCCAAGTCCTCAGAAGAGCCCAACACCAAAGCATCTGCCTCGACAATATTACCGCCACTACGACATGCCTCCATCGGCGGTGGTGTGGAGGCCACCTCCAAGGTCGCAAGCGAGTCCACCTGCAAGTGAACCAGTGAAAGAGGAGGGGATCGGTCCTCACAAAGCTCCTGTAGGTCAGGCATGATCTGGATCACAGGCATGATCCCATCGATGTCTTCATCACGCTCAAAAGGGACTGGCACATCCGGCCGCGGTGACGGGGAGGCCCGAGGGGATAAACAACCAAACAAGCATTGCTCCCCAACCACATCGGACTTCCCAAGGGCCTTGCCATCAATGGCTTCATCGGCGGTTGTTGACGCTATCACGACGACCGCATCAACATCAACAATCTAGCATATTGAGACAACGTAGGTACTTATATACGGCCGCAAATCACTGATATGCTGGATCTCCGTGTGCTCCGGTTGTATACGGCCGCAAATCACTGTGATATGCTGGATCTCCGTGTGCTCCGGTTGTATGGGAATTAGTTTACCACCGCCAACTGCTTGCACATTTTGATCATCAGTCAAATTAATTTCTTGCATTGAGCTTCAGGGGATGCTCTTGAAAATGGATGTGCAAAATGGATGCACATTTTGATCATCAGTCAAAAAAAATTTATTTTGATTTACACAGAATTGACGATCCACCTTGGAAGGTGACCATTCCACCATTTGTTTAGTGAGTTGAATGCCTATGTTCCAGGCATCAATAGTTGGTCTAGTCTTCGATCCTTGGTAGTTCAATTTGCTAATTGGTTGCACCAAAAGTTCGAAATTGGCCTCTTCTGGCAGTTAGTTTGTCATTCAGATTAGCTCGATTTTGATGCTTAATTAAATTTAAATTTAGAGATCATGTACCTCGTGGGTTTCTGCCTGTTGTATCATTTGTTGTGCAAGGGAAATGTACATAAACATAGTCTTTGTAACAAGGAAAAGGTAGTCTACCCATGTCCTAGTGTTGTACATTTTTTTTCGTCCATCGGGACATTGGAAATATATCGTCGTAAGTTTATGCAAGTATTTCAGTGAAGAGTTTAGCTTATCATGTTTTCTTCTAGGTGAATCATATTCTGCCATATGAAATCGATCTTACCTTTGTTACCGTGGTTTATCTGTTGATTTTCTCCTGAAGATATATGTGTCAATTGAGTACAAATTGTACCCATTCAGTATATCACAGGGAGGTAGGAGCATAGATGCCAAACTGTTCTAAAGATTACTGTTGTTTTCAACAAATTGTGGCATGAAGCTATTCGAGATCTGAATATATTTCCTTATTTGTTTCACATGTTTTTGGTGACGAAGGTTAGCAAGTAAAGAAACCTCAAGACCTAATTTTGAAGAATTGTTGCGAAGAGTTATTGATTTTTTTCAAAGGGAAAACCGTAACCCTAGGGTCACACTACCGACACATGGCGCCAGCGCGCCAGCGCGCGCGGCCGAGCGAGCCGCCGCCGGCGGCGGATCTGCTGGCCTCCCTCCCGCCGCCCCTGCTCGACGCCATCCTCGCCCGCCTCGACATCCGGGACGCCGTCCGCACCTCCGCGCTCTCCCGCGACTGGCGCCGCCGCTGGGAGGCCCTCCCCTGCATCTCCCTCTCCTTCCTCGACAAGCGCGGCAACACTCCCACCTCCTCGGTGGCCGTCGACAGCGTCCTCGCTCGCTACCCGGGCCACATCTCCAGCTTCTCCTTCCACTGCGACAAGTACTCCGCCGCCCGCGTCGCCGACTGGCTCCTCGCCCTCTCCACCCGCGGCGTCAGCTCCATCAACCTCCAGTGCTCCTACTACTACTACTCCATCACCCTCCACTCCTCCCTCTTCCTCTGCACCCAGCTCGTCCACCTGGAGCTCAACGGCTGCCTTATGCCGCATCTCCCAGCGGGGTTCACCGGCTTCCCTGTGCTCGAGGAGCTAAAGCTCTACGCCGCCCAGTTCCCAGAGAACGGGGAGAGCCTGCTCGAGGAGATTCTTGCCGCGTCGCCCTCGCTTAACACCCTGAATCTTTCCTACCTGTATATCCGCGACGATGGCCCCCAAAACGAGTGGGTGATTGGGGGACCTACCATACGGAAACTTACGATAAATTCGGATAAATTTTATGGTTGGCGAATCACGGACCTGCCGCGCCTCGATGAAGCCACCATCGATTTGGGAAAGTATGTGAGCTCTGGCGATTTCCAAGGATTCATTGCCGGGTTTGCACAAGTTAGGAAGCTCATTCTCCATACGTGCTACCCGCTGCCACCGGTACATTTTTCATCCTTACCTTGCTACTTGGTAATTGTGATCAATCAAGTAGTTGCTCTAAAATCCTTATGGTATTGATGATTAGCAATGTACATTTTTCTTTTTATGAGTGGGTTTCGGTGCTCTAAAAATAGGTGAGTAGTTGCTCCTTTGTTCTACTACCCGGTTCCTACACGTGCTCTAAAAAAATGTTCTGGTTCTGGTAATTTTAGTATTATGATAGTAACCTTTTTAGCGGAACGAGTAATGCCAATTGTGCAATAGTTCTCCTAACCCTCTTTTGCATTGGAATTCACAATGTTTGTTTTTATTTTACAGCTAGCAAATGGTCATTTAATGGAAACACTTCCATGTACCTTTTACAACTTAAAGAGCTTAATCCTCTGGACACATTTCTGTGAGAGGCCTGCCATTTTGGCAACCTTATGCTTACTAATGAATGCTCCTAATCTAGAAGAACTTGAAATTACGGTAAGAACTAAGAACACACCTTTGCATAGTGTCATTTTTTTTTTTGCTTGGAGGTGATCACTGCTATTTTTGATGCTAACATATTTTTGTTGTTTTTCAAGATCGAGCGTACTTTCTTGGATGGAATTGAAGCAAATGCAGAGAATCATAATACACAATGCACTGATGCCTTCTGTTCCAACCTTCAGGTTGTGAAAATAAAGGGTATTGGCTGGTTGCCAAGTGAAATGTGTTTTATCGAGCTCGTTTTATCTAAAGCAATAGTTCTTCGCACAATGTATCTTAGACTTGGTTATGAAAGCTCAAAGTCTAACGAGGATGCACTGTGTGAACTAATGACATACAGAAGGGGTTCACCTCATGCTCAAGTCTTCTTTAATGGTAAATGACCCTTAAATTTTAGTCATTTATCCATGTCATGTATTTCCATTGAACAGTGTGGAGTATAATATCCATTTCACAGCTAAAGTTAGTCCTTGGGTTACTACAATTGTGAATACTGTTATCTATACGCAACATAATGTTATTGATGCTTAGGAGGAAGGGATGGATGGTAATAAGAAGAATCGTGTGTCATGTCAACAGAATTCACATGTGAGAGTGGATTGGATCCATCCTAGTTTTCTTTAGAAGATCATGACTTGCTTGTTTCTGTACAAAATAAGTGGAGTTTTTATTATCTTTTCCAAACGACTACTACCTCTGTTCGTATGCGTAAGGCACACATGCATTTCAGTGTGAACTTTGACCGAACAAATTAGACAACTATCTCGATTATATAGTACATAAGTGATATTGTTAGAATCGTATTGAAAAGTACTTTGTAATGATACCAATTTTATATCAAATAGTTTTTATATAAATAGATTCATTTTGGTCAGAGATAAAACATGAAAAATGAGGGCGCCTTATTCATTTGAATGGAGGGTACCTTTGTAGTTGGATTACATTATCATCACATAAAAGAACATATGTTTTGTGCTAGTATCTATCTTTAGCTTAGTTGCTGTCTAATGCTAACAACCTCCCTTCAGTCTTTACAAAAGGAAAATTAAAACAAGACAGAAGTGCATATTTTTACATCGGAGCATCAAGTGATAATCTACCTTTATGCATTGACAGATGACATCGATTTAGAGTACGGCACACTGGGATGCACATTGGCTGAGTCTTGTGGATGTATCTTACAGGGAAAAAAGTTGGTATTTATCCAACACCCTGTTGAGTGCAGCCGGAACCTGACATTTGAGTTTCATACTTCACTGAATGCATTATATATTTGTGAACTACCACATGCTGCTAATTCTTTATTACTCTGATATTTTTATCACCTGCTTAATATCTTGTAACGAGTCACTTAAATTTCATGTATTGACCGCTATCTTTTTGCAGGTGAGATTGAATAGATTGTTAATTGCAGACTGTCTTTTGTGTCTTGCTGGGAATGGTTGCATAATACATTTAGGTGGCTTACTTGCATACGTTGGTGTCAAACCCTCTTTTGATCTTCTGTAACTACGTACCCTTGGAGGCTAGATATGCATCCCGAAGAAAATGGCTGCTGGCAGGAGCTACTATAACGCTCTGTTTTGGTCATAAGTAATCCTTGTACGAGTTGGGCGCCTTTCCTGTGCTAATGGCCTGCAAAAGTTGCAAATACGGAGTAACTCTTTTATTTGTTGTTTCGAATTTTCAATGAGAATTACATGGTGTCGCTGTTCGATCATTTGATTAAGTTGGTTACTACAAATTTGTTTGCAAGAGCTTCAGGAATGGGATACCGGCTACGGCAAATAGTTAAGTAACCAGAAAATATGGGTTCATTACTACCGTTTTTTGAGCAATTCTCGGAATACAGCCTCTGCACATAACTCTCAGGAAATGCAGAAATGTTTGCAGTACCAGTTTAAGTTATGCAATTACCATGCTTTTTTTTACTTCCATTTTACTACTCCAAGGAGGAAACGACACCATCACGCCACCGCAACCCAATCCGAGGGATTTGGGTTTTCATCCGGAAGAAGGGCAGGGGAGGGTGAGGGAGGGTCATAGACCTCAACGTCGCCTTCGAGAAGGGGAACGGCGTGTTGCGTCGTTGTCTTGACCGCCACCACCGGTCAAGGGTTCCCCCGGTCAGATCCCCCAGCCCCACGTCCCAAGGATCTAGCACATACGAATCCAATGCCTGATGCAGCCCCTCTGGCTGGAGATATCGCCACATACGAATCCAATGCGAAATGCGAAACTGGCGGATCAGAAGTATGAGGCAAAAGGAGTGTTTCAAAACGCACAGTGGACTGATGGCATGTGTGCCAACCTTCAGTTTGTGCAGATAACTGGTATCCATTGGCTTTCAAATGTACTATTCTGAAAAGATCTTGCAACTATTTGGTAGTTCGGCACAAAATCTGTGATATAACTTATGAGTCAGTGCGGTTAGCTTGTCTTGTTGGTACTTTGGCTGCCGTGGAGAAGCCTTTTATAACGATTTCAGACTTGGCCTTTTGGGAAAAAAAATCAAATTCATCAAAAGTACTCCCTCCGATCCTCGCAGAGAACCAATGAGTTCACAACCTCACTGCAACAACACTAAGACAACATTATATATTTCTTTGAAAGATGTAGTTGAGGAAGAAAAAAACTTGAAAGGACAAAATTGAGAAGGAAAAGCGTGATGAAAGGATAGAGTTTAGAAAAAAAACACACTTAGAAGAAATTCCTAAGTGCATACTGCCCAAGCAACTCCTAACTGCATACGTACGTTCCACGGTAAAAGCAAACAAATCTCTTCATCCATCCATCCATCTATATCCAAATCAATTCACGGAACAAAAAAAGAAGGCCCTAAAAGCGGATACGTAGCTAGTTAGCAATCTCCGCGGACGACCCAATCGATCTGTTCCTCGCGTGGGACAAGGGCCGCTCGCGTTCCCACACTCGATCGATCTACCGTCTTGGCCCCAATTCAAGGTCACGAAGCAACAAGAAAACGACAGTCCAAAACCCAAACAAATCTATTCATCCTAGCGAGAACCAACCAATTCATGGAACCAAAACTGAAGGAGACGACGACGAATCGATTACCTTACCTGCTGGATCTCGGCCGGACGCAGTGCATCTTCTTCGGCCATGGCGCTCGCTCCCCTCCCCTCCCCTCGCCAAAGTCCAAAGTCACAAGTCACACACGATACCGCACGCGGAATGCTCATGGTTGGCTTGTACTTATAGAAGAAGAGCTACCCAAGTTTGAATTTTCACGAGCAAAAGTTAGGTGAGCGGCAAAGGAGAAGAGATTTTCGTTTCCCTCTGATATTCCTCTTCGCTCACTGCTTAATCAAAATATGATGGACGGCCGAGATAGTTGGTGCCACGGATTGCTGACTTGGCAGCGTTGCCTTGTCGCCAAACGAAAACACAGCGAAATCATGAAATCTCCTAATTATAATAGGCAAGCAATCAATCTAATTAACTGCATAGGGAGGCTCTGTTCGTGTTAATAGTATTTACCTAGACGACCAAAGTCCAAAGTCACAAGTCACACACGATACCGCACGCGGAATGCTCACGGCTGGCTTGTACTTATAGAAGAAGAGCTACCCAAGTTTGAATTTTCATGAGCGAAAGGCAAAGGAGAAGAGATTTTCGTTTCCCTCCAATATTCCTCTTTGCTCACTGCTTAATCAAAAGATGATGGACGGACGAGATAGTTGGTGCCACAGATTGCTGACTTGGCAGCGCTGCCTTTGTCACGAAAACACAGAGAAATCACAGAATCTCCTAATTATAATAGGCAAGCAATCAATCTAATTAACTGCATATGGGAGGCTCTGTTCGTCTACTAGTATTTCAGATACCTAGACGACCCCTCAAATCTCTCCCACAGTTAATGGCTCACGAATGCATAGCAGGAATCCTTCCCACAATTAATGCCTCACGAATGCATAGATGGAATACGTCATGCCCCTGTGCCTAATACTAGATATGCATGTTCTATTGCTCTTAGACGATGGATTCCACTGTAGGCTCACAAAATACACTTAGCTTCACCTAGAAACTAAAAATCCTAATGGATAAACATCGAAATGAAGAAGCAAATGAACAAGGAGCCTGAGCTTTTTGTCTCATCAAGTTGTTGTTTAGACTTTCTTTTTATCCATTGCCCTACATCCAGCTCGCTTCGTAGAGAGAAGACATCCTCATCATATCATACTTTGAATGGTATCGTACATGCAGACCAAGCATACACTAGTATTTGGTCTACCCAACCATTGACAGATTTAACAAGACGCCCAGAATTTTATTTTATTTTTGACTATACTGTATTTAATTTGAAACGGCAGTAGCGCTCGCCGGAGACCCAAGCAAGAGGGACGTCGGTCCAGCTGGGAATCTATTTCAAAATTTTCATCATCCCCAGCCTACTGCGCCTGCATGTTTCATGGTTTGGATCTAGCCTTCCCAGGAGTGCTGGTCAAGCTGATAGCTTATGTAGATTGATTTCTTATCACGCATACAAACTTGCTGCTGAGCTATGAAAAAACATGAAAATTTGAAGATTTTTCTTTAACTAGACAAATACATTGTTATTCCGTTCTCTACAGTAAAAGTTCAAACTTTTGCCATGACCTCCTTTGCATCAAAATTACATGGAACCATATATAAGCATCAAGTCCTGCCAGATCACGATAAAAAAGCTAACAGGAGCACTTGCATCACATACAGCACACATACGCATCACCTCACACATGGAGCTAGCCTAGGTTCTGATCAAGTTGTTCCACTGACACCTAGTTCCGCTGTAAAAAAAACGAAACCACAGCAAGTCAACGCCGCCGCAATACCGCCGGACTCCACCAACGCATCCGTCGACGGCAGCCAGCTGCCAAGTGCACAAGGGCCCCAGCGACGAGGTCAGTGAAGCAACATAAACCAGCCAGCTCCTCCTTGTGTACCGGCGTTGTCGCCACTAGAGAGGGGTCTTCTACTAGGAGTAGCCTTTTTAGTGCTAGCTGAACGTAAAGTAATGGCTTTTGTGCAACGTCGAAAGGGTCCTGATGTAGTGGGATCGTTCGGATTGTTACAACCTCTAGCAGATGGTTTGAAATTGATTATAAAAGAACCGAGTCCAAGCATTGCCTCCACCGCACTAAACAGCTATCTTAACACCTACAAAGATCCTCTCTCGCCACCGGCAACCCTACCAAATTTCTCAACTTTCTGGCGATGCACTCATGGATGCAACCTACAACAAAGCGCAGAGGACAAGTGATTCATTCATCGGACAACACAATTTTGAAAAGTGGACAACATCTAACCAACAAGATCCATCAAACTATGCAACCAAAATAGTAACACGTGGCTCCTTTGTAGCTTCAGTAAACTCCTACAACCGAGCCGGTCCACGCCCAGTTCAGCGACATGACGGTGGCGAATACCGAGTGGCTGATTCCGGAGGTCAAGGGCCATCCGAGCCTACCACCATGCAGCCAGCGAGCCCAATGGCAGCAACACTGATGAAGCCGGAACTGCCCAGATCGAATCACCTTACCCGTTGTTTTGTCGCAGGTCTTCTCGGTCACCTCCACCCAAGGATCTGCCAAAGTAAAGTTATCATATTTCAGTCCACTCTAAATGCGCACAAAGCAGACATTCTAGCCCGGAAAACAATAGAAATAGAGCTACACTTGGACAACTGAATCATCTCAACAAACTATATAACTAATAGGCATGCATTCAATTTTTCATGGCCAACAAATAAAACAAAAACATTCATAAATACCTTCCCATAAGCTTGTATCCAGTGTTCTGAACCATCTGTCATTTGCAGTCCAAGAAATAGGACAAAAAGCATGACATTAAATCTTATTCAAGTAGATCTGGTACATTTGCTAACATGGAGCTAACTAAAATCTGAAGCTATCAATTCCAAGGCAAGCTCATTTAATTTTAATGGTCCTACCTTTAAGAGTATTTGCAGTAAAACCTAAATATAAAGTTTAAAATAAATTAAAGTTGATTTTCAGTCAAGTTCCATAGGCAGAGATACCAACCATATTCCATAAGAAAATTGACATGCCAGCAAGCGAAACCAATAGAAACATGATCCAATCGAAAAACAAGTACATGCTAACGTGTCCAAACAAAAACTCAATATGCATATTGATATCACCATCAATGTATAGTGTGTTAATATTGTTGTTTAAACCTGAACTATAATCCTTATTGAAGTCAAATTCAAAGAAATAGGCAAGCTAATCTAAAGTTATCGTGCATCTTACCAGTATAGTACTAATGACCCTACAACTGCAACCAAGTCAAGTTAAAACAGTATGTTGCGATCAAGTGTATCATCTTTCAAGATGGAATTGATGAAACGATCTTTCAAGGTGCCTCATGGTGCAACCAACTCTTTTTTCACCATGTTCTACAGCTAATAGCTAGAACCATCTTTCAAGATGGAGTTGATGAAACGATTTCCAAGTCAGGCAACAATCAATTTAGGGGCATAACTACATTTTTCAAGATAAGCAACATCGCAATTATCAAACACGCAGCAAAAGAAGGCACCATGAGGCGCCTTACTACGAGTCTTGGCCGTTCTTGCTGCCAAAGTCGTTCTGAGTAGAGGAAGTCACCGTGTCTCACCTGGCTTCATCTTCACCACTGCGATTAGCTAGGATGCCATCCAACCAACAAAAAAAAAACAGATCCAGACGTCCCTTGTACATCTCACCATCGACAGCCCTACAAGATTGTTCAACTTTCTTGCCTTGCACTCATGGATGCAACAGCTACAAGAAATTCCAACCTACAACAAAACACAGATGATAAGTGACTCTCGACAGCTACTCCAATTGGTATAAATGTTCTGAATTAGATCTAATTGGAGACTGGAGACATATCATGTCTAATTGGAGACTGACTGCAGTTCATCTAAAGCGACGGAAACAAAATGCACAAAACACATAGCAGTATCACAAAGCACATGGGAGACGGAGATCAAATGGTGAACCAGGAGCTCACCGAAGAGGTTGTAGCCGAGGCCAAACATTGCCTCCACCACACCAAACAGCTGTCTTAACAGCTACAAAGATGCTCTCAAATGCAACAGTCCAGTGATAGGAAATCCTGCAAGCGATACATATACAACAAAATTAACAACACTCATAGAATCCTAGGTGTTTAACCCAAAAGTGTACAACACACATTATCTCATCATATGATGATATTTACAAACGAGGCATGCTCTTCGGATTATAAGCATAATGTTTCCAGAGTGTATTACATTACGAAACTTTATGCTTTTAATCCAAAAAAACTGGAGATCTGCAGCACAACCAGCAGCACAACCAGAAAAGAAAACAACTAGACCCCATAAGAAACAGCTCCTATGTTTTGTCCACCAAAAATGACAGAAATAATCCAGCTGAAGAACAACACTCCCATGGCCTAAACATTAGCACTTCATATTAGAAAAATTTTTATACTAAATGCAACTCCAAAAGCAAAGCTAATGGAAGCATGAATGCACTAAAGCTGAACCTAAACCATCATCTTATTATAGCCACCTAGTATTGAATCAAAAAATAGAATAAAGCTACAGATAAGGCGCAACAAAGCACAACTAGGCACAAGATATCAAATAAAGAAACATCTTTATAAATCTTGGAACCAAAGAAATAGCTAGTGCTAAAGAAACTAGCTAGCTCATGATAAAAAAACTAAGCCTATATCAAATAATTCACAGCAAGAAGAACCAAGGACATTTAGGATCTTTCTCTAAGACAAAAAAAAGTACTAGTTCAGCTAATTAACCGATGCAAGTTTAATATAGCTTGTGCAGGATGGTGCAGGGCAAACCACAACAATAGAAGAAACAATAGATACTACTAAATACTACTAACGTTATTAACTTTACTCGTGGCTAAGCATACAACCAATGGAAGGAAAGTTCTTTTTTCAGTTAGCATCAAGGCAGATGATTCGCATCAATAAATCTGTCATTGCTATGTTAAGAATCTAATCTTTAATTAGGGATTGAGCACACACATGCAACAATTTAATTCTTCGGTACAACAGTACTGGATAGCTTTAAACAAAAGTAGTATCCCCTCCATCTCTACTTGCAAGCATGATTGGCCACACCACCAAAAAAAGTAGACAATCACAACTAAACAAAGAACATCATGGTTCGTTCATCCCTAGCCAATGGATACTAGCTTAATAGCTTCCAAATGACCTGCAATTGTGCAACCAATAAAAATTTCTCAAATTGAAAATATTTATTCGGTGTGAGCTCTCAGGCTCTCAATTTGGTTTTTGTGCATACTAGTGATGCTTTCATAACTAGCACGTCTTGTCAAACAAGGACAGTTCGAATGAATTTTCTTCCTAATATCCTTGACTCTCTAGCATGCTAAAAAGTACAGTAATACCGGGAGCTCACCATCTCATCCACATGGTTTACTTTCCATAAGCATCAGCAAAAGCAATGCAGATGAAGCAGAACAAAATATAGCACGTGCTATAAAAATCAAAAAACGACAAGAAGGAGATGACACGGAATGGAAGAAAGCATTGCTACATCTGCAATCTGATGTTACCCTCAGCTGCGACATCTGAGGGGCTGCTCCAATCGACGTAGCGACCTGGCAGAGGAGACGATCTGGTTCGTCCCAGCATTTACTCTGACCTAACAATAGCGGTCAGACAGACAACATGAGCACCAGACAATGGCCGACATCGATGGTGTGTCATGTTCGATCATAGTGGCACTCAAGATAACAATTTCCCACAAATGCAGGAAGATTTCATGACATAATCAACCACACAAGCTACCCGTCCAAAGACAAACTACATGTGCACAGTAATGAAAGAAACATGCAGATTCAAGCATACATAATAGAAGTGGCTTGCCAGTAATCTTACTCTAAAACGAGCTGCTGCACCAGTCAAATCGTTGCTTGGGAGCATCAGTAGACGAGATGTGGCACCATTTGATGCATTTGAACACCTAAAGCAGCAGCAGTCCAATGTCAAATTCCCGTGCCAAATCGATGGGGAAAACAGGGTAAAGCCAGAGGCTGGAGGTGGGCATGTCGTGTACCTGGGTTTCAACGCCAAGGACGCTAAGGAGCAAGACGGTGGCACCCTCAGTTTCCCTCTCTCACCTGACCATGTCGATCCAACTGGCACCGATGGCCACCACACTTCATTTTGGAGCCAAGCAGCTCTCAAGATAGAATTTTTCTACAAGTTTGAATGAGAAATTTATAAATCACACACAACTGCAGATATGATGACAAATGGGAGGTGCACTGTATGTTGAAAGTGGCAGACTAACCTTACTCTCAATTTTTTTGCCCCAATCAAATCCTTGCTGAGGGAGCAACAGCAGACGAGATTTTGTCCCTATGAACACCGAAAGTGCAGCACTCCCATGTCAATTTCCAGAACCAAGTTGACAGGAAAAACATGGCAAAGCCGCAGGCCGGAGGTTGGCTCGTGGTGATGTCTTGGAGCAGAACGTTGGCGCCCACAATCACCCTCTCCTACCGACGAACTTGACTATGCAGGCGTCACAAGATGGCGCACTTAGATCTGGCTAGATCCATCTAAGCACCAGTGGTGCGCGCATCCCTGAGGCATCGAGGGCCACCGCAAATCGTAATGAAGTATGTTAATGTTTATTTTTATAATGACAAATGTTACTGTATGAATTAACACATACCAGTATCCAAGACTAATCAAGAGCGCATCTATCAAAAGTATTAATGTAAAAGTTGGCCCCATCGGTCTTCCATCAAAAAGGAACTCTACATGTACTCACTCTTGCACGTAGCACTTCGAAAAACACAGGAGATATCCCTAACATTTTAAGTTCTCTATTCCGGGATGAACATGCCAGGATATACATACGTATTATGAAACATACTACTAGCATACACCTAAGCAACTCTATTCCAGTATTAAGAAACAGGACCAGAAAATACATCTAGCACTATATTTATGAGTTTACAAATGTGATGAAAAAGTTCAAGCTATACCCGTTTCAGAGACAATGAGGAGATAAAAGCTGAATGCAGAAGAAGTAATCATTCGGTGTTTCATAGAATTTGAATCAAAGAGAATTACAGAGATGGTTGAAAAATGAACAACATAAACTAGAACATAACGGCATATTACAGAAAGGCAAAGTAGTTCAGATTCAGGTCCTACTTCTATTTTGGAATCAAATTTCTTATCTGACAGTAACTAGTGGCATGTTATTGAAGGGGAAAATAGTACTGATTCAGTGTCTAATTCTATCTACAAACAAAATCTTGACTGCCTTTCGAAAACAAACCGACGGGGATCCAAAATCTGCACTGACATTTCACTATGAAATATCTGAACTGAACATATGTTCACAAAATGAGAAGAACAACTACTCCTTCTAGTTACGGATGCTGCCTCACACGTACCAACACCACATGGGTGCTCCAAATTCTGAACTTCAAAATACGGGTGCAAGCAAGCTTGGAATCCGAACAAAGAAAAGCAGCTGCACCAATGGTAGAGCAAGCCTAGAACGCATTGTGAAGCAAAGACAGCAGCTGCACCAATGGTGCACCAATGGTCTCACCCGTGGGCGCGTCGGAGAGGAGCGGGCGAAGTTGAGTAGGGGTGGTCAGGCGTGGCTCCCTGCTTTCCAGGATGGTGATGCGGCTCCGTCGGGCTATGCCGCCGTCGTTCACGAGCTGCAAAGAGGGAAGATGCAGCAGCAGCGTTAGGGGGAAAAGAAGGGAGGCCGTGAGGTGAAGCGAGGAGGGAGCGCTGACCAGCGTCGTCGCAGGAGAGCGGCGCATCTTCATGAACCGGTCGGCGTCCTCCTCCTAGGAGAGTGCTGGAGCAGGACCGCACCGGCGAGTGGCTGGAGCGGCACTCCACGGCGGCCGGCAGGGTTCCATGCAAGGAGAAGGCTTGATTAGAGGGGCGGTAAGGTGGGGTTGGCGACGGAGAGGCGGCACGGCTTCTGGCGGCCGGCGAGCTCCGGGTTGGGTGGCTTCTTGGCGAGGAAGGGAGAGTTTTGACTGATTCAGTCGCGTCCGCGGGATGCTGGCAGATTATCTCCAAATCACATTATTAGCAGCAGGCTAATTAAGAGGGACGCCTCGATTGCGTGCATAATTACTCCCAAATCTGATTCGCGTCTCCTTAGTTTTCTCCACCGACGCTTCACAATCATGGCCGATGCATGCGCATGCCTCGTTTAATGCCCCCGGCTCGTTTTGGACGTCATCACCATGCGATGATCATGCTAGGAGCAATCCAATGGTATTGTGTCTAATTAAACTGAAACACGTGTTCCATTAGTACTTGCTCGAAAAAAGAAGGAACCATCCTTCCGTTTTTATTTACTTGGTGTTTTAGGTTTAGTCAAAATCAAATCTTGCAAATTTTGATCACGGATGTAACCAAAAATTATTGATATCCAATATCCATAATACCAAATATCTATAGTACTTTATAACGGTTCTAGTACAATATATATAATATTCTAAATATTGATATATTTTCTAAATATTTGGTCAAATTTCACAAAATTTGAGTTTGACAAAACCTAGAACACGAAGTAATTATGACAGGAGGGAGTATAGTATCTGCTAATAGCTACTAGTGTTTGGTCCGCTTTTCCCTCTTGCTTAATAAAAAGGTAGTGTTCCTGTCGGTCGATCAAAAATAATAGCTAGTAGTAGTTTCCAAGACAGCTAAACATGCATCAAAGAAGAACAAAAAAATGTATCTTTGTTACTAGTAGATTGCAACTAGGCTTACATTGCTGATTAAAATTCTTCACACGCCGTTAAGCCTATGCGCCTCGCCTCGAATAAACCCCAGCCTTAGCTCATCTGACTGTGTCGATGGGGTGGCGGGAGAGCCGGTGCGAGGGCGCCCTACTTGAGACCAGGCAGTCATCTTGATGAGGTTGGCGGAGGGCGGTGTCCTTGATGGGAAAGGCCGATGCAACCCATAACAAGCGTACCGGTCATGCTGATGAGGTGGTTGGTGGACCTAGTGTAGTGTCGTCGAGTTTTTTTTTACCTTTCTTTGTTATTTTCTTACCATGCAATGTCTATCCCAGCTTTATTTCAAAAGTTTTTGATTCTGGGTGTGATATTTCTCTTTACTCCATCCTTATATACCCATATTGTTTTCTAATTTGAAGTGCTAAGGCCATGGGAGTGTGTTTCTTCAGCTTGATAGTTTCTTACATTTGTGAAGGACAAGAAATAGAGCATCAATCTTTCTATCCTTATTTCCTCTTTTTGTAGTCGAGCTTTGGTGTTGGAGTTGTTTCTTGTTGTGTCTAGTTAGTTTCTTTCTTGCATGGGTATTCCCTCCCATACCAAGGCCAGCGAGGGAGACTACACTAGGGCGCATACCGAGGCATCTTTCACACGCACTTCCTCCCTAGCCCCGGAGGCTAGGTCACGGCCCTCAGGCTGCCCTCCTACACAAACTTCCGAACCCCACATTTTCCCACCCAAAATTCGCGACGTTGTTATCTTATTAGTGACAGCTCCCCGAGGCTAATATATTGTCATGGCTTGTCTCCTGCCCAGTTCCAAGACGGTCTGCAGCACACGTGCTCTCTATATGGGCCATGCATGGGCAACTTAAAGTTTCAAGCCGAAAGTTGCACCAGTTGCCCACATGTGATGTAACTTTTGCGTACGGGCTCCTATATATCGGGGCTAGTACAGCGGTGTGTTGGAAAAGCTCTGAGGATGGCTCCATTTTTTGAAGAACGGATGAGGCAAGAATCTACACATGTGCCATTGTCCTATATTGCACATGAAATGGTAGGCATGAAATGCCACCTAGACCAAGGAACCTCTAGGGAAGCTACGGCTTCCGGTGGCATCGAGGAGCTAGTGCCGCCACGGCTCGAGATTTCCAGGGCGAGCAAGATGATCGCAATGCACATGAGAGGACAACATCATGCATGCCACATGTGTTCACCGGCCCGAGAATAAGGGCTACCAAAACTAAGGCGGAGTCAAATGTAGGGACACGACAATTCACGCGGTCGTCATTAAAGCCTCCTCTCTCTCGGGCGCTCCTCTCCATATATTTTTGTGAAAATTTTCACATATATGTATATTCGATTTAATTTATGGGCGCAAAAAGAATCACTCGATTCATAGTCCGTGTTATGGGCCAAAGAGATACTTGAGTGGTCGAAACATTGAGCAAGGAAAAGTCGACCTTGCAGGCTGATTTTGAGGGTTTGGAGGGGAAACATGCACTTTCCATGTTGATTATACGGCGTCGGCATTTTCTTTCTGAGCGTTTTGACTGGCCACGGGTCGAAAATGGATGCGTGGGTTCCGAGTTCGTTCACCTAAATAGCCCTTTTTCAAAACTCTAGACCCGTTTTGGCCCCTCCCAAAACTTTTAAACTTTTATGGCTTTTATTGGTCAGTTAAGCATTTATGACGATAGAAGTTTCAAAAGAGGCTACAAATAGTCTAAAGCTTTAATAATGATCGTGTAATAAGACAAAGAAGTACGTGGTTTTTTTTTAGCTAAAAAGAAAAGAAGTACGTGGTTGGTTCCTTGAGTTGGGCATGTACAATGGTAGGGAAGACACGTCTTTTCTTAGCAGTCCATGTCATCTAGAGAGGATGATAAATATAATCGGTACAATGCATTATCTCTTATTGTCATCCCTTGCAATAAATGATAATTAATTATTTTTAGTAGAAAATTATGTGACTAAGGAAAGACAAGTCGTACAATGGGGAAAATAGCCTTCTCTTATTTCATAAGAGATTATCCCTTAGCTAAGGGAAGACAACCTTCTCTCTCTTCATTCTCTCACCTCCAACTAAGCAAAAATCTGACGTGACAAGCATAAGGGAAGACTGACATCACCCCATTGTTAGGGCATGTACAATGGTAGAGAAGACATGCCTTCCCTTATCCCGCCACGTAAGCTAGAGAAGGCATTAGATATAAGTCATACAATGCATTATCTCTTACAGCCATTTCTAGCAATTAATATGAATAATTAAATTTTGGTAGGAAATTTGTTGCTAAGGGAAGACATATGTGCTATAGAAAATAGTCTTTATTATTCTTAGAGATGAATGGGTAACCTTCCAATTCTCTCAAATCTGATGTAATCTCTAAGGGAAGGCTGACATCATCGCATTGTACGTGCCCTTAGCAGTATGAAAAGAGTTTGTATTAATTGCATGAAAACAACGAGTCCATGACTATTTCGTGGGTACAGCGTGCCGTGTCGCGCGAACCAGCATGCATGTGAATGTGAAAAACAAAGAAACCGGTCAAAACGACCAGCCAGCTACTCTTGTTTTTCAGAATTTTGTTTGTTCGTGTGGTAGGTACCGCGCGCACCCGATTTGTTTTTCTGTTAGAGCATCTCCAACAGGCGCTGTAAAATCTGGCGCTGTAAACGTGCGATTCGGCGCGCTATATACTTTTAGCGCGCGTGTTAGCGAATTTGCCCGCGGCAGAGGCGCTATTTTTCAGCGCGCGTTGCTGTGCGAAAAACGCACCTCCGGCAGAGGCGCTATTTTGCAGCGCGCGCGGTAAAGTGCTAAATCCGACCATTTTTTGAAAATTTAAATCGAACAAACTATGAAATTTTGAGCGAAAATACGAATATATTATAAAAGTTCGACGATACAATGCGACATATATTAAAAGTTCTACGAGACTACTCGGAGGAGTCCCAGTTGAAGTCCAAACTGCTCGGAGTCGTGGACGACACCGGCGTTGTCGTCCACTCGAAGGAGGAGGAGGAGGAGACGACGACCGTCGACGGCCCTGCGCCGTTTTTCTTCTCCTCCGCCTTCCTCGCCGCCCTCCTCTTCGCGATCTCGGCGCGGCGCTTCTCGCGGGAAGCTTTTTTTGCCGCCTTCGCCGCCGCCTTCTCCTCCTCCTTCTTCTCTTTCTCCGCGTAGAAGGCCGCCGTGGCGGCGACGTCCTCCGGGAAGCGGCGCGCCCATTCGACGCGGAACGCCTCGTCGCGCTCGGCGATGACCAGGCGCTGCTCCAGCTCCCGCTGCCGGCGCTGCTCCTCCCGCGTGATCATCGGCGGCGGCGGCGCGAGCATCTCCGCCTGCTCGCGCGTGAACACGTCGTGGAAGTTCATCGCGCGGCGGCTGCGGCCCAGCCGCCACGCGACGGCGTCGTAGGCACGCGCCGCCTCGTGTGTGTCGAAGTGCCGAGGATCCGCTCCTCGCCGAGCGGATCTCGGCGTCGAGCCGCTCGCCGCGCGCGGACGCCGCGGTAGCCGGAGGAGCGGCGGCGCGCGGCATCTCGTGGAGGAGGCGGCGGGAGCGAGTGGAGCGCGGAGGGAGGAGAGGAGCGGAGGAAAGCGCGAGGAGTGGCGTGCTTCATATATAGCGCGCGCGGCAACGCACGCGGCAGATTTCCCGCGCGGGATAGCGCGAAAGCGCGCGGGCGGCAAAACTTTTAGCGCGCGCGCCGTTTTCCCGCGTCCGCTGGAGCAGCGCGGCAGCGTCCGCGCGCGCCAAAACGGCGGTTTTTTTGCCGCGGGGGACTTTTACAGCGCCTGTTGGAGATGTTCTTATACAGTATACATAGTATACATAGGGAGTACGTATATCGAATCGAGTAATAACAACTCCGCACGTATAAATTCACATGGACTTTCGCTATAACTTCGGTACAGGCCGGCCGGGGAGACCACCGGCTTCGGTAATCGGTATGCACGAGCGCCATTGTTCCATCGATGGTTCCGATGTACCTATGCTCGCCCCAAAACATAAACCATTTGGTCCTATGTCTGAATATTAATTTGGTCTTGCGCGGGAACGTTGCATGGTACGAACCAAAATCCATTATTGACGCCTAGTTAAGTCTGAATGTATATTCCGCCTCGCGCCTAAGGCTGAATCACTGCACATGCATGCATATATACTACATACCATCAGTTGTTGAGATGCACATGATCATCCTCAGCTACCTAGATCGAGTTCGTGCTTGCATCCATGCAGTGTGCTTCTCACAAAAGCCACATCACACACTCACTCACGTGCCTCGTCGAGCCTCTTGCATCGTCCGTTCTTCGCACGTCATCACCGGCAAACTCGCTCGTGAAGCATCGCTTCTTCAGTATGTGGTCGTAGGTGGCTAGCCCAAAGATGGGTGGGGGATGGCTGGCCACATATGGGGAAGGAAGAGAAAGGCCGACGGGAACTGGAGGGAGTCACACAACGGCAACTACTTTGCCGGGATCTTGGGTGTCTAGGGTTCGCCGTTGGGACTGTGGCTTGGCGGGCTTCAACTCCATGGAATTGGTAGACGAGGAAATGAAGGCGGAGTCGGGTCGGTGGTCGGCGGCGGCAGTGGCGGACCCAGAAATTTTGGTTTGCCGGGGCAAACATTAACGGATAAAAAGTCTAACGAAAAATACAACTCTACTAGATAAAAATCAGAGGGTAAACGGTACACAAAATATTTGTCAATGAAATACAACTACAAATATACCTTTTTTTTTTAGGGATACTACAAATATACCTAGTACCATGAAAAAACACAAAAACAATTAGAACCTACTAAACGGACTTTTGGCCCATGAGAAGCCTATTACCAGCCATAATAATAGGCAAAGTCCAAGCGAGATCTAAAACATGTGAAGAAATGAAAAATACGAGCGCTATATTAATTTTTGTGTATTCTACAGGAAACATGGCACCAAAATTGGGAAAGAACAAAGGGAAGAAACCTGCATTTTCTGGTCCGTTGCTTTCGTTTGGTTGACGCTGTTGCGGCGTTGCGCCAATGCAACCTTTAGTCGCCGCAGGCGCCAGAAATACTGCCGCTGTCGCCGTGCAGAGATTCAGGTCGACCGTCGAGAGAGATTCGCGCGCTAGGAATTGGAGGCAGAACGCATGGGGATTTCTCCGATTGGGAACTATGGTCAGTGCATGCGTGGTGTTTCTATAGCTAAGAAAAAAAAAACGGGCCTTTCACCTAAGCCCAGCCAACAACCCAATTTCCTTTCTCCTCTCCACGTCCTATTTTTTTTGAGAATTCGGCAGGTGAGCTGCACGATATATTGATAGAGAAAGATTTGGCTCAGTTAATAAGGGAAACCGGGCCCAAAAACCATACAGAGCGGCCGAGTTTATAAGGAAAACCGGCCCAAAAACCGCACAAACACCGGAGCCTCATCGCCCACACGATACCAGACCGCCGACGACCAAACACACACCACCAAACCCGGAGCCGCTGCTCCGGCGTCCCCTGCTCGGAGGCGAGCCGAGCCGCAACGCCGCACGACATGGACGTCTTGTAGCCCAAACTACCAAGGCGACCACACACAGACCACGAACGCCGCGCCAAAAGATCCGGGGCCGCCGCCCCGACATGCCAGCCACACCGACCGTCTCGTCGTGTAGGCCGGGCCGACGAGCTCGCTACCCACGTAGCACCAACACGCCACCCAAGCCTTGCAAGACCATGACGACACCCCATGGAGTCATCGCTGCAAGACCATCCGAGGCCGCCGCCTCGGCGCACGTCAACCGTCCGGGGCCGCCGCCCCGGCATCCACCATCCTCGACGACAAGGCAAACCATGCACAACTCCCACGCATCTACCACACCACGAGGAGCACAGACTCCAAAAGCGGCGCCTTCAAGAAGGTAACGGCACAGTGTGTCGCCGCCGCCCGCTCCGAGGAGCAGAGGTTTTCACCCGGAGAATGCAACAACTCGCGACAGCAGGAGACCAAGCTCCCCGATGAAGCCCTCAACAGGAAAAAATGGTACCCAGGGGCACCAACGACATCGGCACCAATTGGTGCGAGGCTTTCGCCTGGAGTGTCGATGCTGTCGGCATGCGCAACGCAGGCCCTAGCAGAAGGTGTAGCCAGCCGAGCATGGGACCTTGTCGCCGTCCACCAAACACCCACCAAGCGCCAGAGAAGCGCAACCTGGCCAGACTGCCGCAGAGGCAGCAGATCCGGCCGCCGACCGCTGAGCCGCCGGGAGCCCAGGCCACCAACCGGCGTCGCCTTGGACACAGGCCCGCCGAAGCCCAGATCGGGCCCGACCGCGGCAGACCCCGGGGCCGGACGACGAGCTGCAGAGCAGCGAAGGCCGAAGCCGACCAGCATCCCGCCGCTAGGGCCGCGCCATGGCCGGACGGGAGAGCTGCAGGCCGGACGGCTGCAGAGAGCAGCGAAGGCCGGCCCGGCCCGCAAGCCCGCCGCCAGGGCCGGCACGCAGAGGCACCACGGCGAGGACGCACGGCGCGGGAGCGCGACGAGCGGCCGGCGGCGGGCCGGCGGCGGGCACGCGCAGGAGCCCAGCGCGGCGGCGGCTACCTCCGGGACCGGCATGGAGGCCTCCCTCCTAAGCAGCCATGCGGGGGCCCGAGAGGCATAGATCCTCGCCGCCCCCGTCCTTGGCGGCGCACGGCTTTGCCGGCGGCAGCCTCGGGAGGCGACGAGGAGGCGGGCAGGGGGCGGGGAGGTGGCGGCGGGGATCTAGGTTCGCTCCCCCGTCGCCTGGAGGAGACGACAGAGGAGCGGGGCGTATGCCGTATCCACGTCCTATTCGATGGGGAAGAAACCGAGAGTTGTTCCTGTTCGTCAATGGCGGCCGTTCTAGATGCAGAGCTGACCGGTGGGTTGCCTTTCTCCGCGACGGGAGACCCGGGGCGGCCGCCCCTGCTCGCCCCCCGGTGGGTCCGCCACTGGGCGGCGGGAAGAGCCGCCACATACCGGTAGGATCGGCTGGTGGGGGTGGTGGCGGACAAGCACATATGATCATCAAGTAGTAGCCAACTAGCTAGGATGTGGGAGGCTTGGATTTTAATTCACAAACTCTTAATATCTTTGCTCATGTATATTTACATTCGGGCGTGCGTATGGATGTGCCAAGCAATGGATTTTTTTTATAATTGGCGCTTTATTACTCAAAACAATCAATTACATCTTACCTCTGCATAACAAAGATACACACAGCCGTCCACAAGTTTAAGGATCTACAAGTTCTAAAACATAGAAGCATAGTTTTAAAAACCGGACCGGACCGGCGGTCCGACCGGAAAAAACCTGAACCGACGAGTCCTCTGTTTTTTTAAGAAGCACTGGTCGGAATAGTAAAAAACCAGTAAAAATAGGAAAATAAAATGCGATAAGGAAGAATTGAACTTCTGACCTGCCCGAAAGCAATCCTAGGTCTAGTTCAGGCCCAACACCAGCTACGCTGAGTCTACTTTCTGTTGTGCAGCTGATTTCGATACTATGTAGTTGATTTTGGATTAACTTTTTCTGAAATTACATTAAATTTTAACAAATCATACCGGTTTTTTGTCGCCATCGAACCAAATGAACCGACGGTTGGACCAGCGAACCGCGAACCAACAGCTTGACCGGTTCACTCACTGGTCTGGTTTTTAAAACTATGCATAGAAGGCGTAGTACATATCAATCATGAGCAATTGTGCAAGCGCCTAGGTAACCAGTGGCAGGCCGATCCGTAAATTATGCTGCCATCCATGTTGGGAAAAAGTATCCCTCGTTGTAGCTTCCAACCGTGTACAGACCTCCATAAATAGGTCGCGGTTCGCCACCTTTTATAATGCAAACCACGAACGGAGAGTACCTATACATCTGTAGATAACCTGCAAGAGAGAACAATTCTTATCATTAAAAATCTTGTCATTTCTACACAGCCAAAGCAACCATACAACGGCAAGCGTTTTCACCCTAATAAGCGTTCTAAACATGTGATCAATACCATGGAGCCAATTCTCAAAGATATTGACAACACTAGTCGGAGGATACAGATCACCGGTGGCTACCCTTTGTAGCCCGACAACCACTCTTTGTAGCAGCGGAAACATGTGTTTGTAGCAGCGCGACGGGCTGTTGGAAGCAGCAACGATGGATGTGGGATTTGTAACACTAGTGACTGCCCTTTGCAACTATAGCAGTGGTTGTTTGTAGCAAAAGTAGTAGCCGCTTGCAGCGTTGGCATTCCCGGTGGCAGCTGCCAGCCGACTTGTAGCAGAAACAGAGCATCGCCGGGCACAGGGCCTCCGTGAAAACTGCCCCTACCTTGCTGACCGTATGCAGGTCACCCAACGGAGAGGCGGCAAGCGTCGTGGTTGTAGTTGTAGTCGTTGTCGTCCTCGTCCTCTGGCGGATGTTCGACGGCCCCCGCCTGGTAGTGCACCTCCGGCGCGAGCGGCCGGCACCCATGGGAGGGGCACATCGTAGTTCGTGGCTGCCCCGAGGTACCCCGACCAGTCGGGACGACCATGGTGCAGCGTGCGGAAGACGAAGCCGTCCCACTGCTCCCGCTGCGGCCACTCGGGGAGCTCCTCCTCCTTCGCAGCCATCACCGGAGGCGGTGGAGGTGGTGGCTGCGTGTGCGCCTCCTCATGCGTCTCATAGTCCATGTCTTTGTCGTTGAGGTCTTCGAGGTGTGCCTCGATGTCGGTGCGCCGCTTTCCTCATGTTCAACCTCGCCCACAATGGCTAGCCCACGACCAAATGAAGAAGTTTCTGAATTGAAACACACATGCATGCATGTCGGGCTTTAGTGAGTACACATCCAATTTTAGGCAATTATTTGGAGCGGGAAGAAGTACATTATTTTAATAACTTATAAAACAGTACATTGAAGCGGTTAACTATATGTCCTGCCCGGTGAAAAACTTGGAGTGCGTGCCTCACTGGAACGACGCGCATCTCCACCCATCAGCGTTCTGTTGAGCTTCTTTTGTTTTCAAGAAGGAAAAATCCGGGATAAGTGGAAAGTTAGTACTAGTGGATGTCTCTCTAAGAAAACGAGGCGACACAAGGGAACCCAATTTGCATCTACTCCACTTCTTTATTTGCTTTATACGAGTATAAGTATATGGTATTTTGGTTCGCCAGTTGGAATAAGTCCTAATTAAACAAGCTGATCTATGTGTACAAGCTAATCAATCAATCAACCAACAGCGCACGTGTGAATTACCTTAAAAAAAAGGAAACAGCGCACGTGTGAAGGTGAGTTCCAATAAAGGAGTAGTCACGTACCGTACTTGGACAGTCGCGATGTACCTAAGGAATTGTTTGTTTCACTAGATGCCCGTACCCTTGCGCGGCGATGGTAACACGTTTCATATTTTCTGTGCGATCAATAGAAGAAAAGGAGAAAGACGTGATTTCCCTGTCTTTAATTTCCGCTAGTTAAGCACCGCGCGTTGTGAGACATGTCTAACAGACCCGTATATTTTTGTCCCGTATAGCACGATTTTTTCGCCCCGTATTAAAAAATTGCTCACGGAAGAACCATGCCGTCTAGCAGACCCCGTATTTTAAAAAATAAAAACCCCAGAAAAATTATCGATAGTTCATCTTAATTGAATACTACGGATCATACATACATTGCGAGATCTACATTGCGATCCTATCTAATCGTCAAGGATGACGAATGGCACGAACGGCCCCCTGGTGGCAGCCTCCTCCCACGCCTCGAATTCCCTGACGGCGGCGATGGCCGCCGCCTCCTCCTTCGCCTCCGCCCGAGCCTTCTCGGCGGTATCCTTCTCGGATGCGGCCAGCGCCTGCAGGAACGCCACGTCGTCCTCTGCCTCCTCCGCTTCGTCCTCGCCGGCTCGCGGATCACCTCCGCTTCCTCTGCCGCTTGTGCTGCCGATGAGCGCCGCCCACGCCGCCTTCGACGCGCGGTCACGCTCCCACTCGGCGGGCCACTTCTCGAAGTCGCCGCCGCTCATCGGCTTGAGCGGCGGGTCTTCTTTGTACCACCGCCCGCCCGCGGCGAACTCACGGAGCGACGCCGGTACGTGAAGCGCCGGCGTACCGGCACGCCGCACGGCGACTCCCCGTGGCGGAGCGCACATTGGCGCCGCCACGCGTCCTCGAGGTTGTCCGGCGAGCGGGATCGCTTCGATCCGCTCGCGACGACGCAGAACTGGACCGGCAAGAAGACATGGCGAGCGGCGGTGGAAATGCGGAGGCGAGCTTTGCAGGATTGCTCGCCGGAGCTAAGTGGGGAGGCGTCAGCGCACGACGGAGCTAGGGTTGCGAGTGAGGGGTTAACCCCTCACTCGCACCTTCGCCCGGTATAAGTAGAGGGCGGCGGTGCGGATTTCCTGAACCCCGTATTCCGTCGAAACGGGCTGGCCCGAATACGGGGCCTGCTAGACGGAGGTAGTTAGAGAGAGAGAAAGAGAGAAATAGGGCACGTAGGCTGGAACCGTGAGGTGTGGTGGCCGGGCACATCTCCTGCTATCGTATGTACGTACGTACTCCAAGAGAAAAGTAGCATACGTTTGCTAGTCTATATAAGTGGAAAAAATGAAGCGTCATAATTAAGTTCAAGCTAACGTTGATGTGAAAAAGACCAGGCACGAAGGAGCCCAATATGCATTCAGCTCGGGTTGTTTTGTTTTGTTTTGTTTTGGTTTGGTTTAGAGCATCTCCAGCCGCGTCCCCCAAACCGTCCCCCAAACCGCGCCGGATTGAGCGTTTGGGGACGTTTTGTTCGTGCCGCGTTTGGACGTCGCTCCCCCCAAACGCCGCCCCCAAATGAATGTTTGTGCACGAAAATACAGATTTTCATTCAATTTTGATTATATATTACAAAGTTTGAATGAAAACGGCTAGATTTCATCTAAACCTAGACTACGACCGCCGGCGGCGCGTTCGACGGCCCCGCCCCGTCGTCGCCTCCCCTACGCCGCAGCTCCTCCTGCGCGCGCCTCCTCTCCTTGCGAGCGGCGGTGGCCGACGGTGCCGCTCCCGCCGCCTCCGCTGCTGCCGCTGGAGGGGAGCTCGATGGCGCGACGAATATGTGCCTCTTCGCGGGCACGGGCGTCGTCCTGGAGCATCTTCTCCGACTCAAAGTACTCGACGAGGGCGCGTTGCGATCGGCCGTCTTCGTCCGGGTGCGGAGCGCCGTCGTCGGACCTCGAACTCGTCGTCGTCGTCGTCCTCCACTCGGTCTCCTCCGCCGGCCTCCTCCTCCTCCATTGGCGCCTCCTCCTCCATCTGGCGCCTCCATCATCGCTGCCGCTAACGCGCGTCGGCCTCGCCGCCAATCGCCCGCCTCCCCATAGCGCCGTCGGCGCCCGCCTCCCCGACGCTCCTCGCCGTCACTGTGCTGGTGCTCGATCGACTCACGCCGCCGGCGCTCGATCGAGTCACGCCGTTCGTCATCGCGGCGGCGCCGGCGTCGTCGCGCTCAATCTCCTCCCGCCGGCGCCGTCGCGCCTCTTGCTCCGTCGAGGCGTCGAACGCCGCAACGGTGTCGCCCTCTGCTCTGCCACGCTGCGCCGCCGCGGCTCCTCCTGCGGAGGCGAGGCGGGCCGCTAGATCCGCCGCCTGCGGCGGGCTCCTCCTCGAGTGCCTCCTCTAGTGCGCACGCCGCCGGGCTGGAAGTGGAGGAGACGGCGGTGGAGGAAGTGGCCATCGCGGGGCGGTTCGCCATTGCCACTGGTGATGGAGACGGCGTGGAGCGACGAGTGTTTGTTGCCGGCGGGGTGTGGTGACTACCGTTGATGAGCCGGGAGACCTTTTATAGACGCCGGCGTCGGGAAGAAAGCGCGGGAAGGACGAGAAGAGGCGGGAAGTTCGCGCGGGAACGGGCGGTGGCGTGCGAACGCCGGCGACGCGTGGAGGCTGCGCGCACCGACGAGACGTCTCGCCCGCCTCCGTCGCCATTAAGGCAAAGATGCCGCTGCACGCGAATAACTTCCGTCGCGGTAGGCGACGGTTAGGTTCAAGGTGCCGCGACGCGTCGGCCCGCGCCTCCTCGCCTCGCTTTTCGTTGTGTCCGGCGTGCCGGCGTCCCCGGGACGGGGACGGGCTCGGGACGCGGACATCGCGCCGACAAAAGGGCTTTGGGCGACTTTTTTGTCGCGCCCAAATCCCGTGACTTTGGGAGCCTGGAGATCTTAGTTGCTACGGTAATTAAGGAACGTACCGTATTTGGACACCCGCGTACCGTATTTGGACACCCGCGACGAGTTTTAGCCGCGGCGATTTTCCCGGCCGGGTGAAAGAAAGAAAGAAAGAAACAAACGGACGGACCGCGCGCGAGACGATTTTATTTTGTGGCGCGTACGTTTCAATCGAACGCGATTTGGATTAGAAGGGAGTAATTAAAAGTTTGGTTTTGGAGGAAACCAATTAAGTAAGGTTGCGAGGAAAAAAAGGATCTCCATTTATGTGTCGGCTCCGCTGGCCGATCGACTCCTGCTGAGGTAGATCCATGTTTACGCGTCACGCCGTACATACACGTCCATGGCACGTGCACGCGCAGGATTTTGATATCTTTGCTCATGTATATTTACGTTCAGGCGTGTGTATGGATGTGTGAAGCAATGGATCTTTCTTTTTTATAATGGACGTTTTATTACTTGAAACAAGCAATTGCACCTGACCTCTGCATAACAAAGATGCACACGACCGTTCACAAGTCTGGAGATCCACAAGTTGTAAAACATAGAAGGCGCGCGTAGTACATATCAATCATGAGCAATTGTGCAAACACCTATGTAACCAGTAGCAAGTCGATCCGTAAATTATGCTGCCACCCATGTTGGGAAAAAATATTTCTCACCGTAGGCTCCAACCGTGTACAGATCTCCATAAATAAGTGTACAAGGAGCATCTTGGCATTTGAGGGGCATTTTGGTGCAGGAAGTGAAAAGTAGGTCTACAACGAGCAGAATTTAGTGCAGGTAGCAACAGTGCTGGCACGTAGTTAGTCAAGTATTCTGTTGTATATGTGTATGATCGTCCAAACTGTTTTGATATAGCTGGCGTGTGTGAAAATTAAAAACTGGACGAAGCTGCGTACGCGTCCTAGAAAGCAGGGAAGAAAGAAATTACTAAGAAAGAAGCTTTTAATTGGTTGGCTTAATCAGGTACGTAGCGGCGACAGCGACGGATGGATTTGTTTGGGCTGTAATTAATTGGTTGATTGATTGGTCGCGCTGGCAACGTTTTGTTTCCCGGCCCGGCCCCGGCCGGCTTGAAGTCAATTCGTTGGGCGTGGATCCAGGCTGGCACGCGCGCGTTTAAACGATCGATGCTGCAGTAGCGCGGAGATGGTTAATTACGCGATTGACAGCGACATCATATCCACATCCACGTGCTAGCTAGAGGATGACGTCGATCCGGCGCGAGGAAAATGAGGCGGCCCTTGATTACACGAGACGTCCAACTTACCCACCGGGCGCGTGTCTTTCAGGCTGAAGCGGAGGAGGACACGCCCCTACTTCAGATGCGTTGCGCCCCGGCCATCTCCCTGCCCACAGGGCCACAGCCGCGTCAGGTCTTGCTATGGGGACGGACGGACGCAACACCGTGCTACACTACAAGTCCTACAAGTCTAGAACCCCGGCCGCCGCCGCGCGAGCACCGGGGAAATGCGTTGCGCTCCATCAAAACCATCGAACAGCGCCACGCAGGTCACGGAGAAATGTCGGCGCCGCCCCGCCCCTACACGCCTCGTCGGCTGACCGAGGTCGCTGCGGCGGAGGCGGACGCCCTGAACTCCCTGCCGGCGGGGGTCCTCGACGACATCCTCGCCCGCGTCGGCCTCCGCGACGCCGTGCGCACGTCGGCGCTCTCCCGCGCCTGGCGACGCCGATGGGAGGCCCTCCCGTCCCTCGACCTCGACTTCCCCCGCCCCAAGGGCGGCAACGGCGCGTCCAAGGGGCTGAGGGCCGTCGACAGCGTCCTCCTCCGCTGCCCCGGCCGGGTCCGCCGCTTCTACGCCTACCTCGACCAGCTCCACGCGGGCCGCCTCGACGACTGGCTCATCGTCCTCTCCCGCCGGGCCGTCGAGGCCTTCAACCTCATCTCCGTCGACGGCCTCATCGCCCTCCCCTCCGCCGTCTTCTCCTGCGGCCGGCTCACCGTCCTCCGTCTCTACGGCTGCGCGCTCCCGCTCCTGCCCGCGGGATTCGAGGGTTTCCCGGAGCTGAGGAACCTCGCTCTCATCAACGTCCGGTTTCAGGAGAACGGCGCGTACCACCAGCTGGAGGAGATCATCGCGACCTCGCCGTCGCTCGAGAAGCTGCTACTTTGGGACGTGGAAATAGCGGGTGACTTCACCGAGTGGGTGATTCAGGCGCCCAATCTCCGGGACCTGAACATTCGATCAGCTGGGGATCTAGGCTGGAACATTGGGGAGCTCCCGTCGCTGCACTCTGCCGATATTGACATCCGGGATTATTTACCGGACCGAGACTTCGCCAAATTCCTCGCAGGATTTGCCAGTGTTACCAAGCTCGTGTTATGCACTCGTCATTCGCCGGTACACCCCAATGCTCTCAATTTAGCATATCTTATTAATATAGATAATTAATTATGCTTATTTTCTTTAGAATCATCAGAGATATATTCGAATTTCCTTTCAGATAAACATCATAGATATGTTGTACGTTCTTTCTTATCTGTTGTGCATTACCTTCCCGGCATATTTCCTTGATGCCCAATGCTTTGAAATGACGTGGTTGCTCAAATATTTGATCTGCTAGGGACAATCAGGATCCAAAGTGGTTGGTGTTGAGCTCCAAGCCCCCAACTATAAATGAGATTTTGCAATTTCACTTCAGAATTACTTCCCAGCTATGTTGTCATAGAGCTGCACATTCAATAATCCAGCATATATTGGTTTCCCAGAAATCCTTTTGTATTCATATTTAATATATGGATTTACAGATGCATTTTAATATATGGATTTACAGATGCATTTTTAGTAATTGTTGATTGTTGTTACCGATATTACAACTCTGTGCACCGAACTAATATACTACCTCACTTTTTAAGAAAGTATTTTAACTAACCTTTTTTTGTTTCTAGGGTCCTGAGACTTGAGTGCCTTTGTAAATTTTAACATCCTAAACTCATATAGTTCTTGCACGAATAATAGAATGGCTTTGCTCGCATGAGTAAAGAATGCAAATATTTGCTCAACTGTCCTAAATTTGCCTCAAGTTTAAAACTTCTCACATTATGTCTTTTATCTTTTTCAGTTAAATGGGGCTAATATACTGGAGACACTTCCATGCACTTTTGGCAACTTAAAGAGCTTAAAACTCTACACACAATTCTCTGAACTTTCCTCCATTATGTCAACCTTCTGTTTGTTGAGGAATGCTCCAAACCTTGAAAGACTCAAAATAATGGTAATGTTGAATGCTGACGTACCATATAACATGTATGTACATTATTTGAAGACCATATAGTGACTATTTCCAATGAATGACTTCTTACTTATGTTATGCATGAAGATCGATGATGGTGTGGGGCAGAAATATGAGGCAAATGGAGAGTTTCAAAATGCACAATGGACTGATTGCATGTGTGCGAAACTTCAGTTTGTGCAGATAACTGGTATTCATTGGTTTTCAAATGAATTGTGTTTTATAGAGCTTATTCTTTCTAAGACAAGGCTTCTTCGCACATTATCTGTAAGCCATGGTGAGAAATGCTCAACGTCTAATGAAGGTGTAGTGAACAAGCTACTAAACTACCCAAGAGCTTCAAGTCATGCAAAGGTTCTATATGAAGGTAGATCATCTTAATTTTAGGTAACAAGTTTCTATTGTATTTTCTGAACGTATGGCTTTGTCAATTTCAGTTCATATTTATTTTTGAGAGTTTCCTAGTGAGGTTCACATAAGATTTTATTGTTTTCTCTGTTACCAGTAAGTTTACCTATATTGACATGTTTGCTACACTCGGAAAGCCTAATATGAAGCATTGAAAACTTGGGCTGCTATGTTTTCAGATACTCAGACTACATGATGCAAGACGATATCATTTATTTTTGTGCGGCTAAATTTCAAATTGTGGGTTCCTCTCCCACTGCAGTTCTACATTATTCATTTCCCCATTCCAGCACTTTGCAACTTTTACTTTTATTTTTAGATAAAAGGTCATCGGCCAATTTTTAAATTAATAATGCCAACAAGGCAACAACAACAACAAAGAAACAAGGTGCTGATAATCAAACCTTTTTTTTGAAGTAGTCTCGACGAAGAATCTATCTCTGTTATGTTCATTTGGATAAAGACATTAACCATGCTTAATCCCGACTCCATGTGCAGGTAAAGCGAAGAAATAATAGGTTGTCTGCACTGCCGTAGATGTGTAAAGTCGCATCACTGGAATGACACACTACTCTCTTTTTTTTAGAAATGGGAGCATCGCCCCAGCCTCTGCATCAATTGATGCACATGTTTTATTGCATAGTTTAATATTCATAAGTTATACAACTCAAGAGGTAAAACTTAACCAGCGGAAATTTAAAATAAAAGATAATTATGCAAGTTGCAATCTCTTAATAGGCTGCCAGCCACCCTGGTTGTAGATATCCCGAGCAACCGTCTCCAGACGGCTGCATCCAGAATCCATATGCGCACGCTGAGCCTCCGGTAGTAGGTATGACCATTCGTGGATCCAGTGCGTAACCATACGGATAACCTGTAAAAATTTAGCATTTGAGCTTCTGTTAAAGACAATATCATTGCGACAATTCCAAACATATTTGTAACATTGGCCGGTGGAGGGATATTAAAAGTATACTGGATGGTTCTCCAAATTAGCTTTGCGAAGGGACAATCGAAGAATAAGTGGTTTATGGTTTCATTAGAGTCACAGAAAACACAATTCTTACACCCATTCCAATTTCTTTTTGCGAGATTATCTTTTGTGAGAATTACTTTTTTATAAAGGAACCACATGAAAATCTTAATCTTCAGCGGTACCTTTATTTTCCAAAGATATTTGCGCAAGAAAACCGTATGACCATTCATCATGTCTGTGTACATGGATTTGACCGAAAAAACACCATTGGTAGTTAATTTCCAGACAAAAACATCCGGGTCTTCCGTCAGGTTAACCCTGATTAGACGCTGAAGTAGTAGTAGCCAAACCTCCCATTTATCAGTAGATAAAGTTCTCCTGAATTCGATATTCAGAGGATTACTCGTTAGAACATCTGAAACCAGAACGTTTCTCCGGCGGACAATGTTATACAACGAAGGGTATTGCTTAGCTAGCGGTTGGTCACCTAACCATATGTCCTCCCAAAAGCGCGTATTTTGACCATTGCCAACTTTGAAAGAGCCGCGAGAGAAAAAATCATCCTTAACTCCCATGAGCCCCTTCCAAAAAGGAGAATCGGTGGGTTTTGTTGTCACTTGTGACAACGTTTTAGTTCGTAGATATTTATTATGCAGCAACTCCTGCCATACTCCATCCTCATTTAAGAGTTTAAACAACCACTTACTGAGTAGGCATTTGTTTTTGAGATCTAACACCTCCACCCCGAGACCCCCTTGATCTTTAGGTCGACAAATAATGTTCCACCTAGTGAGCCGATATTTACACCTATGCTCATCATTTTTCCAAAAAAACCTTGATCTGTAGAAGTCTAATCTTTTCTTTACCCCTTTAGGTATTTCAAGAAAAGATAACATAAACATCGGTAGGCTGGTTAGGACGAAATTAATAAGTACAAGTCTATCTCCGTATGAGAGTAGCTTGCCTTACCAGCAACCCAACTTTCGTTCAAAGCGGTTCTCTACTGGATTCCATTCTCTATTGAGAAGTTTTCTATAATGGACCGGGATCCCCAGGTAACGAAAGGGGAGAGAACCAGCTTCACAACCAAGGATTTGCTTATATTGGTTCTCCACATCCTTCGCCTTTCCAAAACAGAACACTCTTATGAAAATTGATCTTAAGTCCAGACAGTTGCTCAAAGATGCAAAGGATTAACTTCATGTTAACAGCCTTCTGAAGGTCATGTTCCATGAAGAGAATAGTATCGTCTGCATATTGTAGAATGGATACTCCCCCCTCAACTAAGTGTGGGATGAGACCACCTACCTGACCATCCTCTTTTGCTCTTGCAATTAGGATTGCCAACATATCAGCAACTATATTGAATAGGATAGGTGATAGAGGATCGCCTTGCCTCAACCCCTTCCTAGTCTGGAAGTAATGGCCAATGTCGTCATTAACCTTTACCCCCACTGACCCTCCCTGAACAAAACTAGCCACTAACTTACACCAAATAGGCGAAAATCCTTTCATACGCATAGTTTGTTGAAGGAACGGCCAATTAACTTTATCATAGGCCTTTTCAAAATCAATTTTGAGAAGGACCCCATCTAATTTCTTCCTGTGAAGTTCATGAATGGTCTCGTGAAGGACAACTACTCCTTCAAGTATATGTCGTCCCGGCATAAAAGCAGATTGTGTAGGCTTAATAACCTTGTGGGCTATCCCGGTTATTCTATTTGTACCTACCTTGGTGAAAATCTTGAAACTCACATTTAGTAAGCATATAGGCCTATACTGCTGGATCTGGACAGCGTCTTCTTTCTTAGGTATCAAAGTAATAACCTCAAAGTTAAGCTTATATAACTCGAGATCACCTTGTTGTAATTGTGTAAAAAGGTTCATGAGATCGTGCTTAATAGTTTCCCAGAAGTGCTTGTAAAATTCGGCTGGAAACCCGTCTGGTCCAGGAGCTTTGTTGTGTTCCATTTGAGAAATAGCTTCAAATACTTCTTCCTCGGTGAACTTAGATGTGAGGAAAGAGTTTTCCTCAGGGGAGATCTGTGGTATATCCGCAGAAATATCTTCTCTCATATAAAAATTGTTTTTTGTTGGTTCCCCAAATAGTTTCTTATAGTACTCAGTGATGAAAACTTTAAGATTTTCCTCACCAACGATTGTCCCTTCGTCTTGCTCTAACTGAAAAATCTTCTTCTTCCTATGTTTTCTATTAGCAATCAGGTGAAAATATCTCGTATTATTTCCCCCTTCTTGTACGTGTTTTACTTTTGCGCGTTGAGCCCATTTAGCTTCCTCGTCACATCTGAGTTTAGCTAGGCTATCATTAGCCTTTCGTAGGGCAGCACACTCGGCTGCCACCAGGGGAACCGTTTCCGGGAATGGTTGCATAATACATTTAGGTGGCTTACTTGCATACGTTGGTGTCAAACCCTCTTTTGATCTTCTGTAACTACGTACCCTTGGAGGCTAGATATGCATCCCGAAGAAAATGGCTGCTGGCAGGAGCTACTATAACGCTCTGTTTTGGTCATAAGTAATCCTTGTACGAGTTGGGCGCCTTTCCTGTGCTAATGGCCTGCAAAAGTTGCAAATACGGAGTAACTCTTTTATTTGTTGTTTCGAATTTTCAATGAGAATTACATGGTGTCGCTGTTCGATCATTTGATTAAGTTGGTTACTACAAATTTGTTTGCAAGAGCTTCAGGAATGGGATACCGGCTACGGCAAATAGTTAAGTAACCAGAAAATATGGGTTCATTACTACCGTTTTTTGAGCAATTCTCGGAATACAGCCTCTGCACATAACTCTCAGGAAATGCAGAAATGTTTGCAGTACCAGTTTAAGTTATGCAATTACCATGCTTTTTTTTACTTCCATTTTACTACTCCAAGGAGGAAACGACACCATCACGCCACCGCAACCCAATCCGAGGGATTTGGGTTTTCATCCGGAAGAAGGGCAGGGGAGGGTGAGGGAGGGTCATAGACCTCAACGTCGCCTTCGAGAAGGGGAACGGCGTGTTGCGTCGTTGTCTTGACCGCCACCACCGGTCAAGGGTTCCCCCGGTCAGATCCCCCAGCCCCACGTCCCAAGGATCTAGCACATACGAATCCAATGCCTGATGCAGCCCCTCTGGCTGGAGATATCGCCACATACGAATCCAATGCGAAATGCGAAACTGGCGGATCAGAAGTATGAGGCAAAAGGAGTGTTTCAAAACGCACAGTGGACTGATGGCATGTGTGCCAACCTTCAGTTTGTGCAGATAACTGGTATCCATTGGCTTTCAAATGTACTATTCTGAAAAGATCTTGCAACTATTTGGTAGTTCGGCACAAAATCTGTGATATAACTTATGAGTCAGTGCGGTTAGCTTGTCTTGTTGGTACTTTGGCTGCCGTGGAGAAGCCTTTTATAACGATTTCAGACTTGGCCTTTTGGGAAAAAAAATCAAATTCATCAAAAGTACTCCCTCCGATCCTCGCAGAGAACCAATGAGTTCACAACCTCACTGCAACAACACTAAGACAACATTATATATTTCTTTGAAAGATGTAGTTGAGGAAGAAAAAAACTTGAAAGGACAAAATTGAGAAGGAAAAGCGTGATGAAAGGATAGAGTTTAGAAAAAAAACACACTTAGAAGAAATTCCTAAGTGCATACTGCCCAAGCAACTCCTAACTGCATACGTACGTTCCACGGTAAAAGCAAACAAATCTCTTCATCCATCCATCCATCTATATCCAAATCAATTCACGGAACAAAAAAAGAAGGCCCTAAAAGCGGATACGTAGCTAGTTAGCAATCTCCGCGGACGACCCAATCGATCTGTTCCTCGCGTGGGACAAGGGCCGCTCGCGTTCCCACACTCGATCGATCTACCGTCTTGGCCCCAATTCAAGGTCACGAAGCAACAAGAAAACGACAGTCCAAAACCCAAACAAATCTATTCATCCTAGCGAGAACCAACCAATTCATGGAACCAAAACTGAAGGAGACGACGACGAATCGATTACCTTACCTGCTGGATCTCGGCCGGACGCAGTGCATCTTCTTCGGCCATGGCGCTCGCTCCCCTCCCCTCCCCTCGCCAAAGTCCAAAGTCACAAGTCACACACGATACCGCACGCGGAATGCTCATGGTTGGCTTGTACTTATAGAAGAAGAGCTACCCAAGTTTGAATTTTCACGAGCAAAAGTTAGGTGAGCGGCAAAGGAGAAGAGATTTTCGTTTCCCTCTGATATTCCTCTTCGCTCACTGCTTAATCAAAATATGATGGACGGCCGAGATAGTTGGTGCCACGGATTGCTGACTTGGCAGCGTTGCCTTGTCGCCAAACGAAAACACAGCGAAATCATGAAATCTCCTAATTATAATAGGCAAGCAATCAATCTAATTAACTGCATAGGGAGGCTCTGTTCGTGTTAATAGTATTTACCTAGACGACCAAAGTCCAAAGTCACAAGTCACACACGATACCGCACGCGGAATGCTCACGGCTGGCTTGTACTTATAGAAGAAGAGCTACCCAAGTTTGAATTTTCATGAGCGAAAGGCAAAGGAGAAGAGATTTTCGTTTCCCTCCAATATTCCTCTTTGCTCACTGCTTAATCAAAAGATGATGGACGGACGAGATAGTTGGTGCCACAGATTGCTGACTTGGCAGCGCTGCCTTTGTCACGAAAACACAGAGAAATCACAGAATCTCCTAATTATAATAGGCAAGCAATCAATCTAATTAACTGCATATGGGAGGCTCTGTTCGTCTACTAGTATTTCAGATACCTAGACGACCCCTCAAATCTCTCCCACAGTTAATGGCTCACGAATGCATAGCAGGAATCCTTCCCACAATTAATGCCTCACGAATGCATAGATGGAATACGTCATGCCCCTGTGCCTAATACTAGATATGCATGTTCTATTGCTCTTAGACGATGGATTCCACTGTAGGCTCACAAAATACACTTAGCTTCACCTAGAAACTAAAAATCCTAATGGATAAACATCGAAATGAAGAAGCAAATGAACAAGGAGCCTGAGCTTTTTGTCTCATCAAGTTGTTGTTTAGACTTTCTTTTTATCCATTGCCCTACATCCAGCTCGCTTCGTAGAGAGAAGACATCCTCATCATATCATACTTTGAATGGTATCGTACATGCAGACCAAGCATACACTAGTATTTGGTCTACCCAACCATTGACAGATTTAACAAGACGCCCAGAATTTTATTTTATTTTTGACTATACTGTATTTAATTTGAAACGGCAGTAGCGCTCGCCGGAGACCCAAGCAAGAGGGACGTCGGTCCAGCTGGGAATCTATTTCAAAATTTTCATCATCCCCAGCCTACTGCGCCTGCATGTTTCATGGTTTGGATCTAGCCTTCCCAGGAGTGCTGGTCAAGCTGATAGCTTATGTAGATTGATTTCTTATCACGCATACAAACTTGCTGCTGAGCTATGAAAAAACATGAAAATTTGAAGATTTTTCTTTAACTAGACAAATACATTGTTATTCCGTTCTCTACAGTAAAAGTTCAAACTTTTGCCATGACCTCCTTTGCATCAAAATTACATGGAACCATATATAAGCATCAAGTCCTGCCAGATCACGATAAAAAAGCTAACAGGAGCACTTGCATCACATACAGCACACATACGCATCACCTCACACATGGAGCTAGCCTAGGTTCTGATCAAGTTGTTCCACTGACACCTAGTTCCGCTGTAAAAAAAACGAAACCACAGCAAGTCAACGCCGCCGCAATACCGCCGGACTCCACCAACGCATCCGTCGACGGCAGCCAGCTGCCAAGTGCACAAGGGCCCCAGCGACGAGGTCAGTGAAGCAACATAAACCAGCCAGCTCCTCCTTGTGTACCGGCGTTGTCGCCACTAGAGAGGGGTCTTCTACTAGGAGTAGCCTTTTTAGTGCTAGCTGAACGTAAAGTAATGGCTTTTGTGCAACGTCGAAAGGGTCCTGATGTAGTGGGATCGTTCGGATTGTTACAACCTCTAGCAGATGGTTTGAAATTGATTATAAAAGAACCGAGTCCAAGCATTGCCTCCACCGCACTAAACAGCTATCTTAACACCTACAAAGATCCTCTCTCGCCACCGGCAACCCTACCAAATTTCTCAACTTTCTGGCGATGCACTCATGGATGCAACCTACAACAAAGCGCAGAGGACAAGTGATTCATTCATCGGACAACACAATTTTGAAAAGTGGACAACATCTAACCAACAAGATCCATCAAACTATGCAACCAAAATAGTAACACGTGGCTCCTTTGTAGCTTCAGTAAACTCCTACAACCGAGCCGGTCCACGCCCAGTTCAGCGACATGACGGTGGCGAATACCGAGTGGCTGATTCCGGAGGTCAAGGGCCATCCGAGCCTACCACCATGCAGCCAGCGAGCCCAATGGCAGCAACACTGATGAAGCCGGAACTGCCCAGATCGAATCACCTTACCCGTTGTTTTGTCGCAGGTCTTCTCGGTCACCTCCACCCAAGGATCTGCCAAAGTAAAGTTATCATATTTCAGTCCACTCTAAATGCGCACAAAGCAGACATTCTAGCCCGGAAAACAATAGAAATAGAGCTACACTTGGACAACTGAATCATCTCAACAAACTATATAACTAATAGGCATGCATTCAATTTTTCATGGCCAACAAATAAAACAAAAACATTCATAAATACCTTCCCATAAGCTTGTATCCAGTGTTCTGAACCATCTGTCATTTGCAGTCCAAGAAATAGGACAAAAAGCATGACATTAAATCTTATTCAAGTAGATCTGGTACATTTGCTAACATGGAGCTAACTAAAATCTGAAGCTATCAATTCCAAGGCAAGCTCATTTAATTTTAATGGTCCTACCTTTAAGAGTATTTGCAGTAAAACCTAAATATAAAGTTTAAAATAAATTAAAGTTGATTTTCAGTCAAGTTCCATAGGCAGAGATACCAACCATATTCCATAAGAAAATTGACATGCCAGCAAGCGAAACCAATAGAAACATGATCCAATCGAAAAACAAGTACATGCTAACGTGTCCAAACAAAAACTCAATATGCATATTGATATCACCATCAATGTATAGTGTGTTAATATTGTTGTTTAAACCTGAACTATAATCCTTATTGAAGTCAAATTCAAAGAAATAGGCAAGCTAATCTAAAGTTATCGTGCATCTTACCAGTATAGTACTAATGACCCTACAACTGCAACCAAGTCAAGTTAAAACAGTATGTTGCGATCAAGTGTATCATCTTTCAAGATGGAATTGATGAAACGATCTTTCAAGGTGCCTCATGGTGCAACCAACTCTTTTTTCACCATGTTCTACAGCTAATAGCTAGAACCATCTTTCAAGATGGAGTTGATGAAACGATTTCCAAGTCAGGCAACAATCAATTTAGGGGCATAACTACATTTTTCAAGATAAGCAACATCGCAATTATCAAACACGCAGCAAAAGAAGGCACCATGAGGCGCCTTACTACGAGTCTTGGCCGTTCTTGCTGCCAAAGTCGTTCTGAGTAGAGGAAGTCACCGTGTCTCACCTGGCTTCATCTTCACCACTGCGATTAGCTAGGATGCCATCCAACCAACAAAAAAAAAACAGATCCAGACGTCCCTTGTACATCTCACCATCGACAGCCCTACAAGATTGTTCAACTTTCTTGCCTTGCACTCATGGATGCAACAGCTACAAGAAATTCCAACCTACAACAAAACACAGATGATAAGTGACTCTCGACAGCTACTCCAATTGGTATAAATGTTCTGAATTAGATCTAATTGGAGACTGGAGACATATCATGTCTAATTGGAGACTGACTGCAGTTCATCTAAAGCGACGGAAACAAAATGCACAAAACACATAGCAGTATCACAAAGCACATGGGAGACGGAGATCAAATGGTGAACCAGGAGCTCACCGAAGAGGTTGTAGCCGAGGCCAAACATTGCCTCCACCACACCAAACAGCTGTCTTAACAGCTACAAAGATGCTCTCAAATGCAACAGTCCAGTGATAGGAAATCCTGCAAGCGATACATATACAACAAAATTAACAACACTCATAGAATCCTAGGTGTTTAACCCAAAAGTGTACAACACACATTATCTCATCATATGATGATATTTACAAACGAGGCATGCTCTTCGGATTATAAGCATAATGTTTCCAGAGTGTATTACATTACGAAACTTTATGCTTTTAATCCAAAAAAACTGGAGATCTGCAGCACAACCAGCAGCACAACCAGAAAAGAAAACAACTAGACCCCATAAGAAACAGCTCCTATGTTTTGTCCACCAAAAATGACAGAAATAATCCAGCTGAAGAACAACACTCCCATGGCCTAAACATTAGCACTTCATATTAGAAAAATTTTTATACTAAATGCAACTCCAAAAGCAAAGCTAATGGAAGCATGAATGCACTAAAGCTGAACCTAAACCATCATCTTATTATAGCCACCTAGTATTGAATCAAAAAATAGAATAAAGCTACAGATAAGGCGCAACAAAGCACAACTAGGCACAAGATATCAAATAAAGAAACATCTTTATAAATCTTGGAACCAAAGAAATAGCTAGTGCTAAAGAAACTAGCTAGCTCATGATAAAAAAACTAAGCCTATATCAAATAATTCACAGCAAGAAGAACCAAGGACATTTAGGATCTTTCTCTAAGACAAAAAAAAGTACTAGTTCAGCTAATTAACCGATGCAAGTTTAATATAGCTTGTGCAGGATGGTGCAGGGCAAACCACAACAATAGAAGAAACAATAGATACTACTAAATACTACTAACGTTATTAACTTTACTCGTGGCTAAGCATACAACCAATGGAAGGAAAGTTCTTTTTTCAGTTAGCATCAAGGCAGATGATTCGCATCAATAAATCTGTCATTGCTATGTTAAGAATCTAATCTTTAATTAGGGATTGAGCACACACATGCAACAATTTAATTCTTCGGTACAACAGTACTGGATAGCTTTAAACAAAAGTAGTATCCCCTCCATCTCTACTTGCAAGCATGATTGGCCACACCACCAAAAAAAGTAGACAATCACAACTAAACAAAGAACATCATGGTTCGTTCATCCCTAGCCAATGGATACTAGCTTAATAGCTTCCAAATGACCTGCAATTGTGCAACCAATAAAAATTTCTCAAATTGAAAATATTTATTCGGTGTGAGCTCTCAGGCTCTCAATTTGGTTTTTGTGCATACTAGTGATGCTTTCATAACTAGCACGTCTTGTCAAACAAGGACAGTTCGAATGAATTTTCTTCCTAATATCCTTGACTCTCTAGCATGCTAAAAAGTACAGTAATACCGGGAGCTCACCATCTCATCCACATGGTTTACTTTCCATAAGCATCAGCAAAAGCAATGCAGATGAAGCAGAACAAAATATAGCACGTGCTATAAAAATCAAAAAACGACAAGAAGGAGATGACACGGAATGGAAGAAAGCATTGCTACATCTGCAATCTGATGTTACCCTCAGCTGCGACATCTGAGGGGCTGCTCCAATCGACGTAGCGACCTGGCAGAGGAGACGATCTGGTTCGTCCCAGCATTTACTCTGACCTAACAATAGCGGTCAGACAGACAACATGAGCACCAGACAATGGCCGACATCGATGGTGTGTCATGTTCGATCATAGTGGCACTCAAGATAACAATTTCCCACAAATGCAGGAAGATTTCATGACATAATCAACCACACAAGCTACCCGTCCAAAGACAAACTACATGTGCACAGTAATGAAAGAAACATGCAGATTCAAGCATACATAATAGAAGTGGCTTGCCAGTAATCTTACTCTAAAACGAGCTGCTGCACCAGTCAAATCGTTGCTTGGGAGCATCAGTAGACGAGATGTGGCACCATTTGATGCATTTGAACACCTAAAGCAGCAGCAGTCCAATGTCAAATTCCCGTGCCAAATCGATGGGGAAAACAGGGTAAAGCCAGAGGCTGGAGGTGGGCATGTCGTGTACCTGGGTTTCAACGCCAAGGACGCTAAGGAGCAAGACGGTGGCACCCTCAGTTTCCCTCTCTCACCTGACCATGTCGATCCAACTGGCACCGATGGCCACCACACTTCATTTTGGAGCCAAGCAGCTCTCAAGATAGAATTTTTCTACAAGTTTGAATGAGAAATTTATAAATCACACACAACTGCAGATATGATGACAAATGGGAGGTGCACTGTATGTTGAAAGTGGCAGACTAACCTTACTCTCAATTTTTTTGCCCCAATCAAATCCTTGCTGAGGGAGCAACAGCAGACGAGATTTTGTCCCTATGAACACCGAAAGTGCAGCACTCCCATGTCAATTTCCAGAACCAAGTTGACAGGAAAAACATGGCAAAGCCGCAGGCCGGAGGTTGGCTCGTGGTGATGTCTTGGAGCAGAACGTTGGCGCCCACAATCACCCTCTCCTACCGACGAACTTGACTATGCAGGCGTCACAAGATGGCGCACTTAGATCTGGCTAGATCCATCTAAGCACCAGTGGTGCGCGCATCCCTGAGGCATCGAGGGCCACCGCAAATCGTAATGAAGTATGTTAATGTTTATTTTTATAATGACAAATGTTACTGTATGAATTAACACATACCAGTATCCAAGACTAATCAAGAGCGCATCTATCAAAAGTATTAATGTAAAAGTTGGCCCCATCGGTCTTCCATCAAAAAGGAACTCTACATGTACTCACTCTTGCACGTAGCACTTCGAAAAACACAGGAGATATCCCTAACATTTTAAGTTCTCTATTCCGGGATGAACATGCCAGGATATACATACGTATTATGAAACATACTACTAGCATACACCTAAGCAACTCTATTCCAGTATTAAGAAACAGGACCAGAAAATACATCTAGCACTATATTTATGAGTTTACAAATGTGATGAAAAAGTTCAAGCTATACCCGTTTCAGAGACAATGAGGAGATAAAAGCTGAATGCAGAAGAAGTAATCATTCGGTGTTTCATAGAATTTGAATCAAAGAGAATTACAGAGATGGTTGAAAAATGAACAACATAAACTAGAACATAACGGCATATTACAGAAAGGCAAAGTAGTTCAGATTCAGGTCCTACTTCTATTTTGGAATCAAATTTCTTATCTGACAGTAACTAGTGGCATGTTATTGAAGGGGAAAATAGTACTGATTCAGTGTCTAATTCTATCTACAAACAAAATCTTGACTGCCTTTCGAAAACAAACCGACGGGGATCCAAAATCTGCACTGACATTTCACTATGAAATATCTGAACTGAACATATGTTCACAAAATGAGAAGAACAACTACTCCTTCTAGTTACGGATGCTGCCTCACACGTACCAACACCACATGGGTGCTCCAAATTCTGAACTTCAAAATACGGGTGCAAGCAAGCTTGGAATCCGAACAAAGAAAAGCAGCTGCACCAATGGTAGAGCAAGCCTAGAACGCATTGTGAAGCAAAGACAGCAGCTGCACCAATGGTGCACCAATGGTCTCACCCGTGGGCGCGTCGGAGAGGAGCGGGCGAAGTTGAGTAGGGGTGGTCAGGCGTGGCTCCCTGCTTTCCAGGATGGTGATGCGGCTCCGTCGGGCTATGCCGCCGTCGTTCACGAGCTGCAAAGAGGGAAGATGCAGCAGCAGCGTTAGGGGGAAAAGAAGGGAGGCCGTGAGGTGAAGCGAGGAGGGAGCGCTGACCAGCGTCGTCGCAGGAGAGCGGCGCATCTTCATGAACCGGTCGGCGTCCTCCTCCTAGGAGAGTGCTGGAGCAGGACCGCACCGGCGAGTGGCTGGAGCGGCACTCCACGGCGGCCGGCAGGGTTCCATGCAAGGAGAAGGCTTGATTAGAGGGGCGGTAAGGTGGGGTTGGCGACGGAGAGGCGGCACGGCTTCTGGCGGCCGGCGAGCTCCGGGTTGGGTGGCTTCTTGGCGAGGAAGGGAGAGTTTTGACTGATTCAGTCGCGTCCGCGGGATGCTGGCAGATTATCTCCAAATCACATTATTAGCAGCAGGCTAATTAAGAGGGACGCCTCGATTGCGTGCATAATTACTCCCAAATCTGATTCGCGTCTCCTTAGTTTTCTCCACCGACGCTTCACAATCATGGCCGATGCATGCGCATGCCTCGTTTAATGCCCCCGGCTCGTTTTGGACGTCATCACCATGCGATGATCATGCTAGGAGCAATCCAATGGTATTGTGTCTAATTAAACTGAAACACGTGTTCCATTAGTACTTGCTCGAAAAAAGAAGGAACCATCCTTCCGTTTTTATTTACTTGGTGTTTTAGGTTTAGTCAAAATCAAATCTTGCAAATTTTGATCACGGATGTAACCAAAAATTATTGATATCCAATATCCATAATACCAAATATCTATAGTACTTTATAACGGTTCTAGTACAATATATATAATATTCTAAATATTGATATATTTTCTAAATATTTGGTCAAATTTCACAAAATTTGAGTTTGACAAAACCTAGAACACGAAGTAATTATGACAGGAGGGAGTATAGTATCTGCTAATAGCTACTAGTGTTTGGTCCGCTTTTCCCTCTTGCTTAATAAAAAGGTAGTGTTCCTGTCGGTCGATCAAAAATAATAGCTAGTAGTAGTTTCCAAGACAGCTAAACATGCATCAAAGAAGAACAAAAAAATGTATCTTTGTTACTAGTAGATTGCAACTAGGCTTACATTGCTGATTAAAATTCTTCACACGCCGTTAAGCCTATGCGCCTCGCCTCGAATAAACCCCAGCCTTAGCTCATCTGACTGTGTCGATGGGGTGGCGGGAGAGCCGGTGCGAGGGCGCCCTACTTGAGACCAGGCAGTCATCTTGATGAGGTTGGCGGAGGGCGGTGTCCTTGATGGGAAAGGCCGATGCAACCCATAACAAGCGTACCGGTCATGCTGATGAGGTGGTTGGTGGACCTAGTGTAGTGTCGTCGAGTTTTTTTTTACCTTTCTTTGTTATTTTCTTACCATGCAATGTCTATCCCAGCTTTATTTCAAAAGTTTTTGATTCTGGGTGTGATATTTCTCTTTACTCCATCCTTATATACCCATATTGTTTTCTAATTTGAAGTGCTAAGGCCATGGGAGTGTGTTTCTTCAGCTTGATAGTTTCTTACATTTGTGAAGGACAAGAAATAGAGCATCAATCTTTCTATCCTTATTTCCTCTTTTTGTAGTCGAGCTTTGGTGTTGGAGTTGTTTCTTGTTGTGTCTAGTTAGTTTCTTTCTTGCATGGGTATTCCCTCCCATACCAAGGCCAGCGAGGGAGACTACACTAGGGCGCATACCGAGGCATCTTTCACACGCACTTCCTCCCTAGCCCCGGAGGCTAGGTCACGGCCCTCAGGCTGCCCTCCTACACAAACTTCCGAACCCCACATTTTCCCACCCAAAATTCGCGACGTTGTTATCTTATTAGTGACAGCTCCCCGAGGCTAATATATTGTCATGGCTTGTCTCCTGCCCAGTTCCAAGACGGTCTGCAGCACACGTGCTCTCTATATGGGCCATGCATGGGCAACTTAAAGTTTCAAGCCGAAAGTTGCACCAGTTGCCCACATGTGATGTAACTTTTGCGTACGGGCTCCTATATATCGGGGCTAGTACAGCGGTGTGTTGGAAAAGCTCTGAGGATGGCTCCATTTTTTGAAGAACGGATGAGGCAAGAATCTACACATGTGCCATTGTCCTATATTGCACATGAAATGGTAGGCATGAAATGCCACCTAGACCAAGGAACCTCTAGGGAAGCTACGGCTTCCGGTGGCATCGAGGAGCTAGTGCCGCCACGGCTCGAGATTTCCAGGGCGAGCAAGATGATCGCAATGCACATGAGAGGACAACATCATGCATGCCACATGTGTTCACCGGCCCGAGAATAAGGGCTACCAAAACTAAGGCGGAGTCAAATGTAGGGACACGACAATTCACGCGGTCGTCATTAAAGCCTCCTCTCTCTCGGGCGCTCCTCTCCATATATTTTTGTGAAAATTTTCACATATATGTATATTCGATTTAATTTATGGGCGCAAAAAGAATCACTCGATTCATAGTCCGTGTTATGGGCCAAAGAGATACTTGAGTGGTCGAAACATTGAGCAAGGAAAAGTCGACCTTGCAGGCTGATTTTGAGGGTTTGGAGGGGAAACATGCACTTTCCATGTTGATTATACGGCGTCGGCATTTTCTTTCTGAGCGTTTTGACTGGCCACGGGTCGAAAATGGATGCGTGGGTTCCGAGTTCGTTCACCTAAATAGCCCTTTTTCAAAACTCTAGACCCGTTTTGGCCCCTCCCAAAACTTTTAAACTTTTATGGCTTTTATTGGTCAGTTAAGCATTTATGACGATAGAAGTTTCAAAAGAGGCTACAAATAGTCTAAAGCTTTAATAATGATCGTGTAATAAGACAAAGAAGTACGTGGTTTTTTTTTAGCTAAAAAGAAAAGAAGTACGTGGTTGGTTCCTTGAGTTGGGCATGTACAATGGTAGGGAAGACACGTCTTTTCTTAGCAGTCCATGTCATCTAGAGAGGATGATAAATATAATCGGTACAATGCATTATCTCTTATTGTCATCCCTTGCAATAAATGATAATTAATTATTTTTAGTAGAAAATTATGTGACTAAGGAAAGACAAGTCGTACAATGGGGAAAATAGCCTTCTCTTATTTCATAAGAGATTATCCCTTAGCTAAGGGAAGACAACCTTCTCTCTCTTCTTCTCTAGCAAAAATCTGACGGACAAGAAAATCTGACATCATTGTTAGGGCATGTACAATGGTAGAGAAGACATGCCTTCCCGCCACGTAAGCTAGAGAAGGCATTAGATATAAGTCATACAATGCATTATCTCTTACAGCCATTTCTAGCAATTAATATGAATAATTAAATTTTGGTAGGAAATTTGTTGCTAAGGGAAGACATATGTGATACAATGGAGAAAATAGTCTTCCCTTATTTCTTAAGAGATGATCCCTTAGCTAAGGGAAGACAACCTTCTCTCTCTTTATTCTCTCTCCTCCAACTAAACAAAAATCTGATGTGGCATCTCTAAGGGAAGGCTGACATCATCGCATTGTACGTGCCCTTAGCAGTATGAAAAGAGTTTGTATTAATTGCATGAAAACAACGAGTCCATGACTATTTCGTGGGTACAGCGTGCCGTGTCGCGCGAACCAGCATGCATGTGAATGTGAAAAACAAAGAAACCGGTCAAAACGACCAGCCAGCTACTCTTGTTTTTCAGAATTTTGTTTGTTCGTGTGGTAGGTACCGCGCGCACCCGATTTGTTTTTCTGTTAGAGCATCTCCAACAGGCGCTGTAAAATCTGGCGCTGTAAACGTGCGATTCGGCGCGCTATATACTTTTAGCGCGCGTGTTAGCGAATTTGCCCGCGGCAGAGGCGCTATTTTTCAGCGCGCGTTGCTGTGCGAAAAACGCACCTCCGGCAGAGGCGCTATTTTGCAGCGCGCGCGGTAAAGTGCTAAATCCGACCATTTTTTGAAAATTTAAATCGAACAAACTATGAAATTTTGAGCGAAAATACGAATATATTATAAAAGTTCGACGATACAATGCGACATATATTAAAAGTTCTACGAGACTACTCGGAGGAGTCCCAGTTGAAGTCCAAACTGCTCGGAGTCGTGGACGACACCGGCGTTGTCGTCCACTCGAAGGAGGAGGAGGAGGAGACGACGACCGTCGACGGCCCTGCGCCGTTCTTCTTCTCCGCCGCCTTCGCGGCCCTCGCCGCCCTCCTCTTCGCGATCTCGGCGCGGCGCTTCTCGCGGGAAGCTTTTTGCCGCCTTCGCCGCCGCCTTCTCCTCCTCCTTCTTCTCTTTCTCGCGTAGAAGGCCGCCGTGGCGGCGACGTCCTCCGGGAAGCGGCGCGCCCATTCGACGCGGAACGCCTCGTCGCGCTCGGCGATGACCGCGCTGCTCCAGCTCCCGCCGGCGCTGCTCTCCCGCGTGATCATCGGCGGCGGCGGCGCGAGCATCGCCGCTCGCGCGTGAACACGTCGTGGAAGTTCATCGCGCGGCGGCTGCGGCCCAGCCGCCACGCGACGGCGTCGTGGCACGCGCCTCGTGTCTGTGTCGAAGGTGCCGAGACGGATCCGCTCCTCGCCGGAGCGGATCTCGGCGTCGTCGGCCGCTCGGCGCGCGGCGGAGGCGGGCGGCGGACGGCATCCGCGTCGAGGCGAGCGGCCGGAGGTGGAGCGGCGCGGGAGGGAAGCGGCGGGGAAAGAGAGGGCGCGGGAGGAAGACGCGTGGGCGGAGTGGCAGTTGGCCGCTTCGCACGTGTCATCTATATAGCGCGCGCGGCAACGCACGCGGCAGATTTCCCGCGCGGGATAGCGCGAAAGCGCGCGGGCGGCAAAACTTTTAGCGCGCGCGCCGTTTTCCCGCGTCCGCTGGAGCAGCGCGGCAGCGTCCGCGCGCGCCAAAACGGCGGTTTTTTTGCCGCGGGGGACTTTTACAGCGCCTGTTGGAGATGTTCTTATACAGTATACATAGTATACATAGGGAGTACGTATATCGAATCGAGTAATAACAACTCCGCACGTATAAATTCACATGGACTTTCGCTATAACTTCGGTACAGGCCGGCCGGGGAGACCACCGGCTTCGGTAATCGGTATGCACGAGCGCCATTGTTCCATCGATGGTTCCGATGTACCTATGCTCGCCCCAAAACATAAACCATTTGGTCCTATGTCTGAATATTAATTTGGTCTTGCGCGGGAACGTTGCATGGTACGAACCAAAATCCATTATTGACGCCTAGTTAAGTCTGAATGTATATTCCGCCTCGCGCCTAAGGCTGAATCACTGCACATGCATGCATATATACTACATACCATCAGTTGTTGAGATGCACATGATCATCCTCAGCTACCTAGATCGAGTTCGTGCTTGCATCCATGCAGTGTGCTTCTCACAAAAGCCACATCACACACTCACTCACGTGCCTCGTCGAGCCTCTTGCATCGTCCGTTCTTCGCACGTCATCACCGGCAAACTCGCTCGTGAAGCATCGCTTCTTCAGTATGTGGTCGTAGGTGGCTAGCCCAAAGATGGGTGGGGGATGGCTGGCCACATATGGGGAAGGAAGAGAAAGGCCGACGGGAACTGGAGGGAGTCACACAACGGCAACTACTTTGCCGGGATCTTGGGTGTCTAGGGTTCGCCGTTGGGACTGTGGCTTGGCGGGCTTCAACTCCATGGAATTGGTAGACGAGGAAATGAAGGCGGAGTCGGGTCGGTGGTCGGCGGCGGCAGTGGCGGACCCAGAAATTTTGGTTTGCCGGGGCAAACATTAACGGATAAAAAGTCTAACGAAAAATACAACTCTACTAGATAAAAATCAGAGGGTAAACGGTACACAAAATATTTGTCAATGAAATACAACTACAAATATACCTTTTTTTTTTAGGGATACTACAAATATACCTAGTACCATGAAAAAACACAAAAACAATTAGAACCTACTAAACGGACTTTTGGCCCATGAGAAGCCTATTACCAGCCATAATAATAGGCAAAGTCCAAGCGAGATCTAAAACATGTGAAGAAATGAAAAATACGAGCGCTATATTAATTTTTGTGTATTCTACAGGAAACATGGCACCAAAATTGGGAAAGAACAAAGGGAAGAAACCTGCATTTTCTGGTCCGTTGCTTTCGTTTGGTTGACGCTGTTGCGGCGTTGCGCCAATGCAACCTTTAGTCGCCGCAGGCGCCAGAAATACTGCCGCTGTCGCCGTGCAGAGATTCAGGTCGACCGTCGAGAGAGATTCGCGCGCTAGGAATTGGAGGCAGAACGCATGGGGATTTCTCCGATTGGGAACTATGGTCAGTGCATGCGTGGTGTTTCTATAGCTAAGAAAAAAAAAACGGGCCTTTCACCTAAGCCCAGCCAACAACCCAATTTCCTTTCTCCTCTCCACGTCCTATTTTTTTTGAGAATTCGGCAGGTGAGCTGCACGATATATTGATAGAGAAAGATTTGGCTCAGTTAATAAGGGAAACCGGGCCCAAAAACCATACAGAGCGGCCGAGTTTATAAGGAAAACCGGCCCAAAAACCGCACAAACACCGGAGCCTCATCGCCCACACGATACCAGACCGCCGACGACCAAACACACACCACCAAACCCGGAGCCGCTGCTCCGGCGTCCCCTGCTCGCGGAGGCGAACGCCGCACGACATGGACGTCTTGTAGCCCAAACTACCAAGGCGACCACACGGACCACGAACGCCGCGCCAAAGATCCGGGGCCGCCCCCGACATGCAGCCACACCGACCGTCTCGTCGTGTAGGCCGGGCCGACGAGCTCGCTACCCACAACACGCCACCCAAGCCTTGCAAGACCATGACGACACCCCATGGAGTCATCGCTGCAAGACCATCCGAGGCCGCCGCCTCGGCGCACGTCAACCGTCCGGGGCCGCCGCCCCGGCATCCACCATCCTCGACGACAAGGCAAACCATGCACAACTCCCACGCATCTACCACACCACGAGGAGCACAGACTCCAAAAGCGGCGCCTTCAAGAAGGTAACGGCACAGTGTGTCGCCGCCGCCCGCTCCGAGGAGCAGAGGTTTTCACCCGGAGAATGCAACAACTCGCGACAGCAGGAGACCAAGCTCCCCGATGAAGCCCTCAACAGGAAAAAATGGTACCCAGGGGCACCAACGACATCGGCACCAATTGGTGCGAGGCTTTCGCCTGGAGTGTCGATGCTGTCGGCATGCGCAACGCAGGCCCTAGCAGAAGGTGTAGCCAGCCGAGCATGGGACCTTGTCGCCGTCCACCAAACACCCACCAAGCGCCAGAGAAGCGCAACCTGGCCAGACTGCCGCAGAGGCAGCAGATCCGGCCGCCGACCGCTGAGCCGCCGGGAGCCCAGGCCACCAACCGGCGTCGCCTTGGACACAGGCCCGCCGAAGCCCAGATCGGGCCCGACCGCGGCAGACCCCGGGGCCGGACGACGAGCTGCAGAGCAGCGAAGGCCGAAGCCGACCAGCATCCCGCCGCTAGGGCCGCGCCATGGCCGGACGGGAGAGCTGCAGGCCGGACGGCGAGCTGCAGAGAGCAGCGAAGGCCAGGCCCGGCCCGCAAGCCCGCCGCCAGGGCCGGCACGCAGAGGCACCACGGCGAGGACGCACAGGCGCGACGAGGGGGAGGCGCGGAAGCAGCGACGAGCGGCCGGCGGCGGGGCACGCGCAGGAGCCCAGCGCGGGCGGCGGCTACCTCCGGGACCGGCATGGAGGCCTCCCTCCTAAGCAGCCATGCGGGGGCCCGAGAGGCATAGATCCTCGCCGCCCCCGTCCTTGGCGGCGCACGGCTTTGCCGGCGGCAGCCTCGGGAGGCGACGAGGAGGCGGGCAGGGGGCGGGGAGGTGGCGGCGGGGATCTAGGTTCGCTCCCCCGTCGCCTGGAGGAGACGACAGAGGAGCGGGGCGTATGCCGTATCCACGTCCTATTCGATGGGGAAGAAACCGAGAGTTGTTCCTGTTCGTCAATGGCGGCCGTTCTAGATGCAGAGCTGACCGGTGGGTTGCCTTTCTCCGCGACGGGAGACCCGGGGCGGCCGCCCCTGCTCGCCCCCCGGTGGGTCCGCCACTGGGCGGCGGGAAGAGCCGCCACATACCGGTAGGATCGGCTGGTGGGGGTGGTGGCGGACAAGCACATATGATCATCAAGTAGTAGCCAACTAGCTAGGATGTGGGAGGCTTGGATTTTAATTCACAAACTCTTAATATCTTTGCTCATGTATATTTACATTCGGGCGTGCGTATGGATGTGCCAAGCAATGGATTTTTTTTATAATTGGCGCTTTATTACTCAAAACAATCAATTACATCTTACCTCTGCATAACAAAGATACACACAGCCGTCCACAAGTTTAAGGATCTACAAGTTCTAAAACATAGAAGCATAGTTTTAAAAACCGGACCGGACCGGCGGTCCGACCGGAAAAAACCTGAACCGACGAGTCCTCTGTTTTTTTAAGAAGCACTGGTCGGAATAGTAAAAAACCAGTAAAAATAGGAAAATAAAATGCGATAAGGAAGAATTGAACTTCTGACCTGCCCGAAAGCAATCCTAGGTCTAGTTCAGGCCCAACACCAGCTACGCTGAGTCTACTTTCTGTTGTGCAGCTGATTTCGATACTATGTAGTTGATTTTGGATTAACTTTTTCTGAAATTACATTAAATTTTAACAAATCATACCGGTTTTTTGTCGCCATCGAACCAAATGAACCGACGGTTGGACCAGCGAACCGCGAACCAACAGCTTGACCGGTTCACTCACTGGTCTGGTTTTTAAAACTATGCATAGAAGGCGTAGTACATATCAATCATGAGCAATTGTGCAAGCGCCTAGGTAACCAGTGGCAGGCCGATCCGTAAATTATGCTGCCATCCATGTTGGGAAAAAGTATCCCTCGTTGTAGCTTCCAACCGTGTACAGACCTCCATAAATAGGTCGCGGTTCGCCACCTTTTATAATGCAAACCACGAACGGAGAGTACCTATACATCTGTAGATAACCTGCAAGAGAGAACAATTCTTATCATTAAAAATCTTGTCATTTCTACACAGCCAAAGCAACCATACAACGGCAAGCGTTTTCACCCTAATAAGCGTTCTAAACATGTGATCAATACCATGGAGCCAATTCTCAAAGATATTGACAACACTAGTCGGAGGATACAGATCACCGGTGGCTACCCTTTGTAGCCCGACAACCACTCTTTGTAGCAGCGGAAACATGTGTTTGTAGCAGCGCGACGGGCTGTTGGAAGCAGCAACGATGGATGTGGGATTTGTAACACTAGTGACTGCCCTTTGCAACTATAGCAGTGGTTGTTTGTAGCAAAAGTAGTAGCCGCTTGCAGCGTTGGCATTCCCGGTGGCAGCTGCCAGCCGACTTGTAGCAGAAACAGAGCATCGCCGGGCACAGGGCCTCCGTGAAAACTGCCCCTACCTTGCTGACCGTATGCAGGTCACCCAACGGAGAGGCGGCAAGCGTCGTGGTTGTAGTTGTAGTCGTTGTCGTCCTCGTCCTCTGGCGGATGTTCGACGGCCCCCGCCTGGTAGTGCACCTCCGGCGCGAGCGGCCGGCACCCATGGGAGGGGCACATCGTAGTTCGTGGCTGCCCCGAGGTACCCCGACCAGTCGGGACGACCATGGTGCAGCGTGCGGAAGACGAAGCCGTCCCACTGCTCCCGCTGCGGCCACTCGGGGAGCTCCTCCTCCTTCGCAGCCATCACCGGAGGCGGTGGAGGTGGTGGCTGCGTGTGCGCCTCCTCATGCGTCTCATAGTCCATGTCTTTGTCGTTGAGGTCTTCGAGGTGTGCCTCGATGTCGGTGCGCCGCTTTCCTCATGTTCAACCTCGCCCACAATGGCTAGCCCACGACCAAATGAAGAAGTTTCTGAATTGAAACACACATGCATGCATGTCGGGCTTTAGTGAGTACACATCCAATTTTAGGCAATTATTTGGAGCGGGAAGAAGTACATTATTTTAATAACTTATAAAACAGTACATTGAAGCGGTTAACTATATGTCCTGCCCGGTGAAAAACTTGGAGTGCGTGCCTCACTGGAACGACGCGCATCTCCACCCATCAGCGTTCTGTTGAGCTTCTTTTGTTTTCAAGAAGGAAAAATCCGGGATAAGTGGAAAGTTAGTACTAGTGGATGTCTCTCTAAGAAAACGAGGCGACACAAGGGAACCCAATTTGCATCTACTCCACTTCTTTATTTGCTTTATACGAGTATAAGTATATGGTATTTTGGTTCGCCAGTTGGAATAAGTCCTAATTAAACAAGCTGATCTATGTGTACAAGCTAATCAATCAATCAACCAACAGCGCACGTGTGAATTACCTTAAAAAAAAGGAAACAGCGCACGTGTGAAGGTGAGTTCCAATAAAGGAGTAGTCACGTACCGTACTTGGACAGTCGCGATGTACCTAAGGAATTGTTTGTTTCACTAGATGCCCGTACCCTTGCGCGGCGATGGTAACACGTTTCATATTTTCTGTGCGATCAATAGAAGAAAAGGAGAAAGACGTGATTTCCCTGTCTTTAATTTCCGCTAGTTAAGCACCGCGCGTTGTGAGACATGTCTAACAGACCCGTATATTTTTGTCCCGTATAGCACGATTTTTTCGCCCCGTATTAAAAAATTGCTCACGGAAGAACCATGCCGTCTAGCAGACCCCGTATTTTAAAAAATAAAAACCCCAGAAAAATTATCGATAGTTCATCTTAATTGAATACTACGGATCATACATACATTGCGAGATCTACATTGCGATCCTATCTAATCGTCAAGGATGACGAATGGCACGAACGGCCCCCTGGTGGCAGCCTCCTCCCACGCCTCGAATTCCCTGACGGCGGCGATGGCCGCCGCCTCCTCCTTCGCCTCCGCCCGAGCCTTCTCGGCGGTATCCTTCTCGGATGCGGCCAGCGCCTGCAGGAACGCCACGTCGTCCTCTGCCTCCTCCGCTTCGTCCTCGCCGGCTCGCGGATCACCTCCGCTTCCTCTGCCGCTTGTGCTGCCGATGAGCGCCGCCTTCGACGCGCGGTCACGCTCCCACTCGGCGGGCCACTTCTCGAAGTCGCCGCCGCTCATCGGCTTGAGCGGCGGGTCTTCTTTGTACCACCGCCCGCCCGCGGCGAACTCACGGAGCGACGCCGGTACGTGAAGCGCGCCGGCGTACCGGCACGCCGCACGGCGACTCCCCGTGGCGGAGCGCTTGCATTGGCGCCGCCACGCGTCCTCGAGGTTGTCCGGCGAGCGGGATCGCTTCGATCCGCTCGCGGACGACGCAGAACTGGACCGGCAAGAAGACATGGCGAGCGGCGGTGGAAATGCGGAGGCGAGCTTTGCAGGATTGCTCGCCGGAGCTAAGTGGGGAGGCGTCAGCGCACGACGGAGCTAGGGTTGCGAGTGAGGGGTTAACCCCTCACTCGCACCCCGGTATAAGTAGAGGGCGGCGGTGCGGATTTCCTGAACCCCGTATTCCGTCGAAACGGGCTGGCCCGAATACGGGGCCTGCTAGACGGAGGTAGTTAGAGAGAGAGAAAGAGAGAAATAGGGCACGTAGGCTGGAACCGTGAGGTGTGGTGGCCGGGCACATCTCCTGCTATCGTATGTACGTACGTACTCCAAGAGAAAAGTAGCATACGTTTGCTAGTCTATATAAGTGGAAAAAATGAAGCGTCATAATTAAGTTCAAGCTAACGTTGATGTGAAAAAGACCAGGCACGAAGGAGCCCAATATGCATTCAGCTCGGGTTGTTTTGTTTTGTTTTGTTTTGGTTTGGTTTAGAGCATCTCCAGCCGCGTCCCCCAAACCGTCCCCCAAACCGCGCCGGATTGAGCGTTTGGGGACGTGTTTTTGTTCGTGCCGCGTTTGGGGGACGTCGCTCCCCAGCCGCGTCCCCAAACGCCGCCCCCAAATGAATGTTTGTGCACGAAAATACAGATTTTCATTCAATTTTGATTATATATTACAAAGTTTGAATGAAAACGGCTAGATTTCATCTAAACCTAGACTACTGACCGCCCGGCGGCGCGTTCGACGGCCCCGCCCCGTCGTCGCCTCCCCTACGCCGCAGCTCCTCCTGCGCGCGCCTCCTCTCTCCTTGCGGCGGCGGTGGCGGGACGGTGCCGCTCTCCGCCGCGCGTCCTCCCCCCGCTGCGCCGCCTGGAGGGAGAGCTCGATGGCGCGACGAATATGTGCCTCTTCGCGGGCACGGGCGTCGTCCTGGAGCATCTTCTCCGACTCAAAGTACTCGACGAGGGCGCGTTGCTGATCGGCCGTCTTCGTCCGGGTGCGGAGCGCCGTCGTCGGACCAGTCGAACTCGTCGTCGTCGTCGTCCTCCACCTCGGTCTCCTCCGCCTCGGCCTCCTCTCCTCCATTGGCGCCTCCTCCTCCACATTGGCGCCTCCATCATCGCTGCCGCTAACGCGTCGGCCTCCGCCGCCAACGCTCCGCCCGCCTCCCCATAGCGCCGTCGGCCGCCTCCCACCGCCGCTCCTCCGCCGTCACCTGCTGCGGTGCTCGATCGACTCACGCCGCCGGCGCTCGATCGAGTCACGCCGTTCACGGCGGCCGCTCATCGCGCGGCGCTGGCGCTGCGTCCATCGCGCTCAATCTCCTCCCGGCCGGCGCCGTCGCGCCTCTTGCTCCGTCGAGGCGTCGAACGCCGCAACGGTGTCGCTGCTGCTCCTGCCACGCCTGCCGCCGCGGCCTCCTCGCTGCGGAGGCGGGCGGAGCCGTGCAGACCGCCGCCGCGGCGGGCCTCCTCTCGAGTGCCTCTTGCCGCACGCCGCCGGGTGGAGTGGAGGAGCGCGGTGGAGGAAGTGGCCATCGCGGGGCGGTTCGCCATTGCCACGGTGATGGAGGCGGCTGTGGAGCGACGGGGGCTGTGTTTGTTGCCGGCGGGTGTGGTGACTACCGTTGATGAGCCGGGAGACCTTTTATAGACGCCGCGTCGGGAAAGCGCGGGAACGGACGAGAAGAGGCGGGAAGTTCGCGCGGGAACGGGCGGTGGCGTGCGAACGCCGGCGACGCGTGGAGGCTGCGCAGCACCGACGAGACGTCTCGCCGCCCTCCGTCGCCATTAAGGCAAAGATGCCGCTGCACGCGAATAACTTCCGTGCGAGGTAGGCGCGTTAGGTTCAATCGTGCCGCCGCTCGGCCCGCCTCCTCGCCTCGCTCGTTGTGTCGGCGTGCCCGGTCGTCCTGTGGGACGGACGGGCTCGGGACGCGGACACCATATGCGCGCCGGACAAAGCGGGGACGGGGAACGCTTTTTGTCGTGGCAAATCCTTTGGGACGCTGGGACGCGCGGAGATCTCTTAGTTGGCTACGCAGTAATTAAGGAACGTACCGTATTTGGACACCCGCGTACCGTATTTGGACACCCGCGACGAGTTTTAGCCGCGGCGATTTTCCCGGCCGGGTGAAAGAAAGAAAGAAAGAAACAAACGGACGGACCGCGCGCGAGACGATTTTATTTTGTGGCGCGTACGTTTCAATCGAACGCGATTTGGATTAGAAGGGAGTAATTAAAAGTTTGGTTTTGGAGGAAACCAATTAAGTAAGGTTGCGAGGAAAAAAAGGATCTCCATTTATGTGTCGGCTCCGCTGGCCGATCGACTCCTGCTGAGGTAGATCCATGTTTACGCGTCACGCCGTACATACACGTCCATGGCACGTGCACGCGCAGGATTTTGATATCTTTGCTCATGTATATTTACGTTCAGGCGTGTGTATGGATGTGTGAAGCAATGGATCTTTCTTTTTTATAATGGACGTTTTATTACTTGAAACAAGCAATTGCACCTGACCTCTGCATAACAAAGATGCACACGACCGTTCACAAGTCTGGAGATCCACAAGTTGTAAAACATAGAAGGCGCGCGTAGTACATATCAATCATGAGCAATTGTGCAAACACCTATGTAACCAGTAGCAAGTCGATCCGTAAATTATGCTGCCACCCATGTTGGGAAAAAATATTTCTCACCGTAGGCTCCAACCGTGTACAGATCTCCATAAATAAGTGTACAAGGAGCATCTTGGCATTTGAGGGGCATTTTGGTGCAGGAAGTGAAAAGTAGGTCTACAACGAGCAGAATTTAGTGCAGGTAGCAACAGTGCTGGCACGTAGTTAGTCAAGTATTCTGTTGTATATGTGTATGATCGTCCAAACTGTTTTGATATAGCTGGCGTGTGTGAAAATTAAAAACTGGACGAAGCTGCGTACGCGTCCTAGAAAGCAGGGAAGAAAGAAATTACTAAGAAAGAAGCTTTTAATTGGTTGGCTTAATCAGGTACGTAGCGGCGACAGCGACGGATGGATTTGTTTGGGCTGTAATTAATTGGTTGATTGATTGGTCGCGCTGGCAACGTTTTGTTTCCCGGCCCGGCCCCGGCCGGCTTGAAGTCAATTCGTTGGGCGTGGATCCAGGCTGGCACGCGCGCGTTTAAACGATCGATGCTGCAGTAGCGCGGAGATGGTTAATTACGCGATTGACAGCGACATCATATCCACATCCACGTGCTAGCTAGAGGATGACGTCGATCCGGCGCGAGGAAAATGAGGCGGCCCTTGATTACACGAGACGTCCAACTTACCCACCGGGCGCGTGTCTTTCAGGCTGAAGCGGAGGAGGACACGCCCCTACTTCAGATGCGTTGCGCCCCGGCCATCTCCCTGCCCACAGGGCCACAGCCGCGTCAGGTCTTGCTATGGGGACGGACGGACGCAACACCGTGCTACACTACAAGTCCTACAAGTCTAGAACCCCGGCCGCCGCCGCGCGAGCACCGGGGAAATGCGTTGCGCTCCATCAAAACCATCGAACAGCGCCACGCAGGTCACGGAGAAATGTCGGCGCCGCCCCGCCCCTACACGCCTCGTCGGCTGACCGAGGTCGCTGCGGCGGAGGCGGACGCCCTGAACTCCCTGCCGGCGGGGGTCCTCGACGACATCCTCGCCCGCGTCGGCCTCCGCGACGCCGTGCGCACGTCGGCGCTCTCCCGCGCCTGGCGACGCCGATGGGAGGCCCTCCCGTCCCTCGACCTCGACTTCCCCCGCCCCAAGGGCGGCAACGGCGCGTCCAAGGGGCTGAGGGCCGTCGACAGCGTCCTCCTCCGCTGCCCCGGCCGGGTCCGCCGCTTCTACGCCTACCTCGACCAGCTCCACGCGGGCCGCCTCGACGACTGGCTCATCGTCCTCTCCCGCCGGGCCGTCGAGGTGTTCAACCTCATCTCCGTCGACGGCCTCATCGCCCTCCCCTCCGCCGTCTTCTCCTGCGGCCGGCTCACCGTCCTCCGTCTCTACGGCTGCGCGCTCCCGCTCCTGCCCGCGGGATTCGAGGGTTTCCCGGAGCTGAGGAACCTCGCTCTCATCAACGTCCGGTTTCAGGAGAACGGCGCGTACCACCAGCTGGAGGAGATCATCGCGACCTCGCCGTCGCTCGAGAAGCTGCTGCTTTGGGACGTGGAAATAGCGGGCGACTTCACCGAGTGGGTGATTCAGGCGCCCAATCTCCGGGACCTGAACATTCGATCGGCTGGGGATCTAGGCTGGAACATTGGGGAGCTCCCGTCGCTGCACTCTGCCGATATTGATATCCGGGATTATTTACCGGACCGAGACTTCGCCAAATTCCTCGCCGGATTTGCGAGTGTTACCAAGCTCGTGTTATGCACTCGTCATTCGCCGGTACACGCCAATGCTCTCAATTTAGCATATCTTATTAATATAGATAATTGTGCTCATTTTCTTTAGAATCATCAGAGATATATTCGAATTTGCTTGCAGATAAACATCATAGATATGTTGTACGTTCTTTCTTATCTGTTGTGCATTACCTTCCCGGCATATTTCCTTGATGCCCAATGCTTTGAAATGACGTGGTTGCTCAAATATTTGATCTGCTAGGGACAATCAGGATCCAAAGTGGTTGGTGTTGAGCTCCAAGCCCCCAACTATAAATGAGATTTTGCAATTTCACTTCAGAGTTACTTTCCAGTGAAGTAGTCATAGAGCTGCACATTCAATAATCCAGCATATATTGGTTTCCCAGAAATCCTTTTGTATTCATATTTAATATGGATTTGCAGATACATTTTTTGTAATTGTTGATTGTTGTTACCAATATTACAACTATGTGCACCGAACTAATACAATACCTTGCTTTTTAAGAAAGTAGTTTAACTAACCTTTTTTTGTTTCTAGGGTCCCGAGACTTGAGTGCCTTTGTAAATTTTAACATCCTAAACTCATATAGTTCTTTCATGAATATAATAGCTTTGCTCGCGTGAATAAAGAATGCAAACATTTGCTCAACTGTTCTAAATTTGCCTCAAGTTTCAAACTTCTCACATTATGTCTTTTATCTTTTTCAGTTAAATGGGGCTAATATACTAGAGACACTTCCATGCACTTTTGGCAACTTAAAGAGCTTAAAACTGTATACACAATTCTCCGAACTTTCCTCCATTATGTCAACCTTCTGCTTATTGAGGAATGCTCCAAACCTTGAAAGACTCAAAATAATGGTAATGTTGAATGCTGACGTACCATATAACTTGTATGTACATTATTTGAAGGGGAAATACAGATTGGCTCCCAGGTGCCACACACCTCTATACTTGGAAAAATAAATTAATATATTAAAAAAAATTAAAAATACAAACTTTTTGCGAATCAAAGATGATCAGATATTGTACTTGAAACAAAATATTTCCCTAGGAAATCACTTTTATTCTATCCTGCGTAAAAAACAACTCGAAATACCTCATGACCAGGTACTATTCACTTTATATTCGTCATAATTTTGTCTTTTTTGCCCTGGAGACCATGCGAATTATTTTGTTTCCAAACTTTTTTTTACGAGTACAAACTTGATCATCCTTGGTTTCTAGGAAGATTCAATTTTTTTTACTTTTTAAAATTACTATAATTTTTTTGGTCTATGGGAGTGCGTTGCACTCCAGAGCCAAAAGTCCGCTTCCTTATTTGAAGATCATATAATGACTATTTCCAATGAATGACTTCTTACTTATGTTATGCATGAAGATCGATGATGGTGTGGGGCAAAAATATGAGGCAAATGGAGAGTTTCAAAATGCACAATGGACTGATGGCATGTGTGCGAAACTTCAGTTTGTGCAGATAACTGGTATTCATTGGTTTTCAAATGAATTGTGTTTTATAGAGCTTATTCTTTCTAAGACAAGGCTTCTTCGCACATTATCTGTAAGTCATGGTGAGAAATGCTCAATGTCTAATGAGGGTGTAGTGAACAAGCTACTAAACTACCCAAGAGCTTCAAGTCATGCAAAGGTTCTATATGAAGGTAAACCATCTTAGTTTTAGGTAACACGTTTCTATTGTATTTTGTGTTCGAATGTATGGCTTTGTCAATTTCAGTTCATATTTATTTTTGAGAGTTTCCTAGTGAGGTTCACATAAGATTTTATTGTAAGTTTACTTATATTGACATGTTTGCTACAATCGGAAAAGTTTACTTATATTGACATGTTTGCTACAATCGGAAAGCTTAATATGAAGCATTGAAAACTTGGGCTGCTATGTTTTGAGATACTCAGACTACCATGTCCATAATGCAAGATAACATTTATTTTTGTGCGGCTAAATTTCAAATTGTGGGTTCCTCTCCCATTGCAATTCTACATTATTCATTTTCCAACTTTTACTTTTATTTTTACATAAAAGGTCATCGGCAAATTTTTAAATTAATAATGCCAACAACAGCAACAAAGAAACAAGGTTCTTATAATCAAACCTTTTTTGAAGTAGTCTCCGCGAAGAATCTATCTCTATTATGTTCATTTGGATAAAGACATTAACCATGCTTAATCCCGACTCCATTTGCAGGTAAAGCAAAGAAATACTAGGTTGTCTGCACTGCCGTAGATGTGTAAAGTCGCATCAGAACAGTACTCTCTCGTGTGTCCGATGAAAATCTTCTGAAGATTCGATACACCGCATATGGAAAATGTCTTTTCGCAAGGAACTCAGTGTACTATTCTGAAAAGATCTTGCTACTATTTGGTAGCTCGGCACAAAATCTGTGATATAACTTATGAGTCAGTGCGTTAGCTTGTCTTGTTGGTACTTTGGCTGCCATGGAGAAGTCTTTTATAACGATTTCAGACTTGGCCTTTCGGGAAAAACAATTCAAATTCATCAAAAGTACTCCCTCCGATTCGAAAAGAGTGTCGGGCGATTAATATAAATACAGTTTGCAAATAAATCCTTCTACAATCAGTAAAAAATGGTTGGCACGCGAATTTGATATAGATACCCACCTTAGGAATATAAACTTGCGGTAGTTAAGTATGGATCATTGTCTCATCGATGGTACGCTGATGTGGCATCATTTGGACCCCGCTTGTCAGGCCACGTTGCGGCTAAGTGAAACCTGCACACCTACATGAAGGGGTTATTTACAAAACGGGAAATCTATGTTCCCTTTCACTCCTTGAGGAAATTTCCCTTTCCTCCTCTAGCATCACAAACCCTTTCGTCCAGCCAGTCCCTTCCGCGTCCTGCCAGAGTTGGTCTGCTGCCACCGGAGTTGTTATGCTTTCATCATGTTGACCACGAGCTCTTCCCTTTCTGCCCAGCACCGCCATGGCCTCTTCATCCCAATCATCGTCTGTCCCGTCTATGGTCTCATGGTGGCAGACTCATGCTCCAGCACGACTGGTGGGTCTTCTACAAGTGTCAAAAGCATGGGGTAAGCACAATTTGTTTTTTTTTTTTGAAGATTCTAACGTGTTTGATTGATTTTCAATTTTGCATTGTGCAATGTGGTTGTAATTTCTGAAACTGGAAGCTATAATATGTTTATTATTTGATTGATAGCAAGTACCAAGGAGATGAGAATTGTAGAAGCAGCCGGATGGGTTGGGTTTTTTTTTTCAAAACGAGAGCATGTCCTCATTTTATTATTAACAGTTCCAGCGTTTACAATTTATGGATCACAAAGAGTTGAAACATGAAACCACTTGAAAATGGAAAAGTACTATAGTGATGCCATCCACACAGGTTGCATAATTTCAGTGCTACCGTTTCTAATCTGTTGCACCCAGAACCATGGCCTGATGCAGCCCCTCTGGCTGGAGATATCGCCACATACGAATCCAATGCGAAACCAGCGGGATAACCTGTAAAAGAAAATTTGTTTGAATCTGTTAAATATGAGATCATTGTGTGTGTTCCATAGATCCCACTTATATGACCTGTAAAATAAATGTTATATAGTTTTTCTTCATCTTGATTACCAAAACAAAATTTCATATAGCGCTGCCAATTTCTTTTGCAAAATTATCTTTAGGTAGAACCACTTTTTGATGAAGGGCCACATAAAATCCTATTTTTCATAGGGTCCTTAATTTTCCAAATATATTTTCGGAAATAAGTAGTATGACCATTCATATGATTTAAATAAAGAGATTTTAGTGTATACACAACCGAGATAGCTTCCAAACGAACACATCATTGTTCGTTAATTGGACATCCATGAGTCTGTGTATCAAGATGCAAGCTTTAGTATAAGATCGGTGAAAGAAGACACAACATGAATAATGGCAGCAAATTAAGCGGCCATGAAAGGAAAGGACGCATGCCTCAGCCTCACGTCAGCTAGCACGGCCTTGCCGCCGAAGAGGGGGTCCCCTCTCGCCCAGGATCGAGGGTGCCGCATCACCGATGGACACATGCCACACTTGGACATAGAGCACAACGTGCCAAGGAAACCGAACAAACACGGTGCCACATCGCCTCAATACAAATGCTGCCACCAGAAACCCTCGCCGCATTGCTCCTTCACCACCACCCTATTCCAAAGGGACGCCTCCAAGGAGGAAACGACACCATCACGCCACCGCAACCCAATCCGAGGGATTTGGGTTTTCATCCGGAAGAAGGGCAGGGGAGGGTGAGGGAGGATCATAGACCTCAACGGCGCCTTCGAGAAGGGGAACGGCGTGTTGCGTCGTTGTCTTGACCGCCACGACCGGTCAAGGGTTCCCCCGGTCAGAGCCCCCAGCCCCACGTCCCAAGGATCTAGCACCGGCGAGAATGTCGAAGCAAGACACTAACAAAGGAGGGCCACCGTCTTCAGATCTAGGCCGGAGGTCGATGATGATACCTCCATGCCGTGACCAGCGGCATCCGCCCCCTCGCCACCCACACGACCATGTAGGATGGCCCATAGCACTGGTGAGCGCCCGTGCCATCGGCGACATCGTCCTCACCACCCGATGCTCCCGCCTCGTACCAGAGGTCATCCCAACGAGTGGGAGCAGTGAGATCCTCGCTGCCACGGTCCTAGGAAGCCGCACGCGGGCTTTGCCGACAGGCATCTCTCGCGGTGGCGAGGGAGAAGGGGACGAGGAGGGAGTAGCCTAGGCTAGGGTTTTCGCCACCTCCCAACTCACCCTAGAGCGGAGCGACGCGGGCTCAGCAACGCATTTCTAGAGGGGTCTTATAATACTCTGCCATGATTCGGTCTTCCTCCCTCGACGACCTTTCATGCCTTCTCTTCTTCTTCCCAAGTTCATGCTAGAAGGTAATGTTGGAGATATGCCCAAGAGGCAATAATAAAATGGTTATTATAATATATCTTTGTGTTTATGATAATGTTTGCATACCATGCTATAATTGTATTAACCGAAACATTGATACATGTGTGTTATGTAAACAACAAGGAGTCCCTAGTAAGCCTCTTGTATAACTAGCTTGTTGATTAATAGATGATCATAGTTTCATGATCATGAACATTGGATGTTATTAATAACAAGGTTATGTCATTATGTGAATGATGTAATGGACACACCCAATTAAGCGTAGCATAAGATCACGTCATTAAGTTCATTTGCTATAAGCTTTCGATACATAGTTACCTAGTCCTTCGACCATGAGATCATATAAATCACTTATGCCGGAAGGGTACTTTGATTACATCAAACGCCACTGCGTAAATGGGTGGTTACAAAGGTGGGATTAGGTATTCGGAAAGTATGAGTTGAGGCATATGGATCAACGTGGGATTTGTCCATCCCGATGACGGATAGATATACTGGGCCCTCTCGGTGGAATGTCGTCTAATTAGCTTGCAAGCATATGAATGGTTCATAAGAGATGACATATCACGGTACGAGTAAAGAGTACTTGTCAGAGACGAGGTTGAACGAGGTATAGAGATACCGATGATCAAACCTCGGACAAGTAAAATATCGCGTGACAAAGGGAATCGGTATCGTATGTAAATGGTTCAATCGATCACTAAGTTATCGTTGAATATGTGGGAGCCATTATGGATCTCAGATCCCGCTATTGGTTATTGGTCGAGAGAAGTCTCAACCATGTCCGCATAGTTCGCGAACCGTAGGGTGACACACTTAAGGTTTGATGTCGTTTTAAGTAGATACGGAATATGGAATGGAGCTCGAATGTTGTTCGGATGGGATCCAAGACATCACGAGGAGGTTCGGAATGGTCCGGAGAATAAGATTCATATATGGGAAGTCATTTTCCGGGTTCGGAAAAGTCCGGTGTTTTGACCGAAGCTTCTAGAAGGTTCTAGAAGGACCGGAATAGTCCGGAATATTATGGAAGGTTCCGGAAGTGTCCGGGACGACCCGGGATGTCTAAGGAAGTCCAGAGGGTTCCATAATAGGTGCAACCACGTTGCCTTAAGGGAAAAAGAGTCTTTCCTTAATGCAATTTCGGAATTGGCAAAAGAGTCCGAGTAGGACTAGGTTTTCGGAACCGGAAACCTATCGGAACTCAGTCAAACTTGGGGGCAGGTTTTTGGACGACCCAAGGGGCTTGGCCACCTATTTAAAGAGGCCAAGGGGCACCCCAAGGGCACCACAAGTCGCAGCCCTAGCTCCCCAAGTCGCAGCACCACCGCGCCCAAACCCTAGCTATTCCCTCCTCCTTCTTCTCCCCGCAGCGCTTGCGCGAACCCCGGAGATCTCCACCACCACCGTCACCACGCCGTCGTGCTGGCGGGATTCCGAGGAGGATCTACTACATCCGCTGCCCGCTGGAACGGGGAGGAGGACGTCGTCTTCATCAACACCGTACGTGTGACCGAGCACGGAGGTGCTGCCCGATTGTGGCACCGTCAAGTTCTTCTACGCGCTTTTGCAAGCGGTCAAGATCTTCTACGCGCTTTGCAAGCGGCAAGTGATCGACTACATCCACCACGAGATCTAATCTCGTTAGGCTTTGGAAATCTTCGAGGGTTAGTCTCATGATCTTCTCGTTGCTACCGTCTACTAGATTAGATCTTGGCTTGTGTTTTCGTTCTTGCGGTAGGAAAATTTTTGTTTTCTATGCTACGAATCCCATCAGTGGTATCGAGCCGTGTCTATGCATAGATTGGTTGCACGAGTAGAACACAATGGTTTTGTGGGCGTTGATGCTTTTGTTGTCTTTAGTTCGAGTACTTTGCATCTTGCGGCATAGTGGGATGAAGCGGCCCGGGCTAACTTTACATGACCGCGTTCATGAGACTTGCTCCACGTTCGACATGCAACTTGTATTGCATAAGTGGCTTTGCGGGTGTCTGTCTCTCCCACTATAGTGAAGATCCAATTTACTCTTTCTATTGACAACACTAGTATCACCGTTGTGGTTCATGTTCGTAGGTAGATTAGATCTTACTCGAAAACCCTAAACCACGTAAAATATGCAAACCAAATTAGAGGCGTCTAACTTGTTTTTGCAGGGTTTGGTGATGTGATATGGCCATGATGTGATGATGAATATGTATGAGATGATCATTATTGTATTGTGGCAACCGGCAGGAGCCTTATGGTTGTCTTTAAATTTCATGTTGAGTAGTATTATCAAAGTAGTTTTAATAGTTGCTACATGGAGAACAATCATGAAGACGGCGCCTTGACGCTACGCCGACGATGATGGAGATCATGCCCGTTGATGATGGAGATCATGTCCGTGCTTTGGAGATGAAGATCAAAGGCGCAAAGACTAAAGGGCCATATCATATCACATATGAATTGCATTTGATGTTAATCCTTTATGCATCTTATTTTGCTTAGATCGCGACGGTAGCATTATAAGATGATCCCTCACATTAATATCAAGATAATAAAGTGTTCTCCCCTCGTATGCACCGTTGCTACAGTCGTCGTTTCGAAGCATCTCGTGATGATCGGATGTGATAGACTCTACGTTCACATACAACGGGTGTAAGCTATGTTTGCACGCGGAATACGTGGGTTTGCTTGACGAGCCTAGCATGTATAGACATGGCCTCGGGACAACGGAAACCGAAAGGTTGAACACGAGTCATATGGATGATATGATCAACATGTTGATGTTCACCATTGAAGCTACATCATCTCACGTGATGATCGGTTTTGGTGTAGTGGATGTGGATCGTGTGCCACTTAACAACTATGAGGGATGTTGTATTAAGTGGGAGTTCATTAGTAATTAGATTAAAACTTGAACTAATTATCATGAACTTAGTCTGAATAGTATTTTGAATTAATTTTGTAGAATTGGCATCCGTTTTCTACCATGCGTTAGTCTTGTAATTGAGATTGAAATACTGTTAAGTCTGACTAATAACTTTATGGACTGGTACCGTATTGTTAAAGAATCAAGAAATGATTAAGTCCTATTGCAAACTTTTAGTAAACCTCACATTGTTGATTCAAAGAACAATGATTTCAATTAGTACCTAAAGTTATCTTGTCACCGTGAAACTTGATGTTCAAATTTGTTTGAAAAGTAAGGAGCTGAAAAGTTTTGTTTTCAGAAAGAAGCGAGGTATGAGATATATGCGATATCTAAGACCTTACTGCAAGATGATAGAATATAATCTAGTGAGACTACATAAACTCATAAGTTTTATGGGAATGTACGAAGGTTGAAGACGCCAGGCGTCCCAATCCTCCAACTATTGGGGCACTAACAATATTCGCATATCCATGAAGTGATCGTCCTTAGTATGCACCGTTGCTAAGACTCGTCGTTTGAAGCATCTCGTGATGATCGGGTGTCATAGATTCCACGAGTGCATACAACGGGTGCAAGCCAGATTTGCACATGCGAATACTAAGGTTAAACTTTACGAGCCTAGTATGTACAGACATGGTCTCGGAAAGTCGTCATGATATGACGGATAAAATTATGAGTGAAATTGTTCATCATATTACAAAGTTACTAATAGTGAAATCTAGAACACTTGTCATATGATGATCAACTTTAAAGAAAGAACCTCAAGGTTATTGGTATTTGACCATGGACCTAGAAGTTATTGAAGGTAAAGTGTTTTCTGAGAATGAGGAAAGCTAAAAGAGAAACTACAAAAGATATTTTGGCAGAAATAAAGAAAAGACTAGAAAGTCTAGCTCAGGTGTATATACATGATATACATGTTATGGATGTATTCCTTGTTTTGTCACACAATGAAATTCTTGGGTATTTATACCAGATTGGTTGGTATGAGATGTCATACAATACAACGCAATACAAGAATACGATGGCCTAAGTGACTGATAAGGAATATGGTAATAATGCACGTCTGGAACATAATAAAGTGTTATTATGTTTGTCGTTGGCATTCTACCTAACCCTTAGAATTTATAATAAAGAACTTAATAATTGTTATTTTGCTCTGGTCAAATGAAAACAATGAGTTGTTCAAATTATGACATTACTCCATGTACGATGGATAAGTTATTATAAATCTTAATGGTGAAACACACATACATAACACTGACGCTAAAATGCCATAAGGCAAATGATTTGAATTCTACTTATTTGTGGAACCGCCATTTAGGTCATGTTAGAAAGGAACGCATGAAGAAACTCCATGCAGATGGATTTTTGGAGTCATTTGATTTTTGAATCGTTTGGCGCTTGCAAATCTTTTCTAAAGAGAATGACTGAAATACCGTTCATAGGCCAAGAGTTGAAACGGGCAACTAACTTAGTGGAAACATACATAATGATATATGTGGTTCACTGGGCATAGTTGTGTGCGGGAGATTCTTCTACTTCATGAAAACTTCTAACAATGAATTGAGTATATATATATGTGGATATATTCGATAAGGAAGAAGTTTGAAACATTTGAATAGATTCAAATAAATTTCAGCATGAAGTGGAAATCATCGTAATAGAAAAGTCAAATATCTATGATTGGATCATAGTGGAAATATTTGAATTACGAGTTTTAGCGAACATCTAAGAGAGTTATGAAATTGTTCTACAACTCACGTTTCTTGGAGTATCATAGTGATGATAGAGTATCCGAGAGATGTATCCAAACCTTGTTGGATTAATGATGAGATAATATAATATGACGCCATTATATTTTTTTGTGGATTATGGTTTACAGACTACCGCTTTTACACTAAATAGAGCATCATCATGATCCGTTGAAATGACACCATACAAGTTATGGCATGGGTATGAACCCTAATAGTCTTTTTCTTAAATTTTGGTATGCATAGCATAAGTAAATAAGTTTACAACCAAAATCGGATGAATGTCTTTGTTGGTTATCCCAGAGAATTGATTGGGAATTCTTTCCACTATGAAGTAAAAGACAAAAGTGTTTGTTAATGTTACTTGTTTATTTCCAAGAAATTGTTTTCTAGCGAAGTATTTGAGTGGGAGGACAATAGAACTTGATAAGGTTTATGAACCTGAGCATAATGATCAGAGTAGCGCAGCATTGGAATTGGTTGAGCGGCCACGACGATCATGGCTCCCATGACTACAAAGTGTTTTAGTCATGGAGATCAGAGTATATATTGAACCTTGTAGGCATGGTTTACTTTGTGATCAAATAAATGATTTGTGAACAAAGGATTGATTTTGATCAATAATAAACCAACTACAAACAAAGAAGTTATGATGGCCCTGACTCCGTTAAAATGGCTATACGCCATGAAATAAAAGATAGATGAATACTTTTTAAAAGTAAAAGGATCTATAAAATTGATGGACTTGGATGTTATATCCTTGAAGAAGCTCGACTTATCGAAAAATTGTTTACGACAAAGTTCAAAGAGTTGACTATGATAAGATTAGATCTTCCGTAGCAATGCTTATAGTCCATGTGGATTATTCTAGTAATCGCTACATATTTGTTTTATGAGATATGCTAGTAGGATGGCAAAATATATTACTTAACAGAAGTGTGTATTAAAGGTGTATACAAGATACAACCAAGAGTTTTGCTAGTCCGTAGAATACTAAATAAGAATACGAACTTTAATTGGATGAAGTGAGTATTGTGGAGTTGGAATCTTCACCGGATGAAATAGTCAAAGAGTTTTGATTTCATCAGAGACGATGGAGGTACTTGCATTTGCAAGAAATTAAGTGGGAGCGCTGAGACATATTTGTAATACTTTATGTGGCTGACATATCGTTGATTATAAATAGTGTAATTATATAATTGATTAAAAAGGTTTCATTGAGAATTAACTTCAATGAAAGGATATGGACTAAAACATATTTAGTGTCAAGATCTATGAAGATAGAGTAAAAACACATAATAAGTTTAAGTCAAAGTACATAGAATGGATATTGAAGTAGTTCAATATAGAAATATTAAGAAGGTGTTCTTTGCATACAAAGGTTTAACAAGACTTGAGTGTATTTGACACTTGATGAGTAAAAACACATGAGTGATTTTGGATCACAAATAATATGTACAAAATCAGATGTCCCGTGCTCTAAAAAGTTAGGAGCATATACCAGAATGATTCATGTGATGATCATTGGACAACAGTAAGAATATCCTTGTGTGCTTCAGAAGAACCAAGGATATATATATAATTTTATATGGAGTAATGACAAACAAATCGCTGTAAGGTGTTGCACCGATATTATTTTGGTCACATATAAGAATTAATTTCAAATCTCAATTAGGCTAAGTGTTGTTTAATAGGTAGCACAATGCTAGATTTAGAAGAGTTCTAAATGTTGTGACGGATTCTACAAACGAAGGTAGAATATGTCATTGTTTTGACAATGACTAAAGATGTTAAGTCAAAAAGTTCTTTGAGAACTTGGTGTAGTTCCGATAGTGTCAGAACTTTGAAGCTATATTGTGTGCGGAAATACTTTTGTACACCCACGCATGGGTGTGGGTGTTTCTATCACCGTTCATTTATTCCTCGAGATTCGTGCCCACCATGGAAGAGAGAAAGATTCCTTTCTCTCTCCTCTTTTTATCTTAACGCACAATGAACGGTGACGGAAACACCCACACCCATGCGTGGGTGTACAAAATCCACTCTCATATTGTGTGTGACAATATTAGTGACATATTTCAGACCGCGGAATTAAGGTTCCACCAGAGGACTAAGCATATATGCCGACTCATTTGGAAAATGAGTGATGCGTTGAGACGCAAATGAATTACAAAATACATACGTTTCTGAGCGTGTCGATCCGTAGACTAAAACCTCTCCCGTAAGCAAAACATGATAAAGCACCGAAGGCCAAGGTGTTATATCTTTACAAATGTAAACTAGATTATTGACTCTAGTGCAAGTGGGAGACTGTTGGAGATATGCCCAAGAGGCAATAATAAAATGGTTATTATAATATATCTTTGTGTTTATGATAATGTTTGCATACCATGCTATAATTATATTAACCGAAACATTGATACATGTGTGTTATGTAAACAACAAGGAGTCCCTAGTAAGCCTCTTGTATAACTAGCTTGTTGATTAATAGATGATCATAGTTTCATGATCATGAACATTGGATGTTATTAATAACAAGGTTATGTCATTATGTGAATGATGTAATGGACACACCCAATTAAGCGTAGCATAAGATCACGTCATTAAGTTCATTTGCTATAAGCTTTCGATACATAGTTACCTAGTCCTTCGACCATGAGATCATATAAATCACTTATGCCGGAAGGGTACTTTGATTACATCAAACGCCACTGCGTAAATGGGTGGTTACAAAGGTGGGATTAGGTATTCGGAAAGTATGAGTTGAGGCATATGGATCAACAGTGGGATTTGTCCATCCCGATGACGGATAGATATACTCTGGGCCCTCTCGGTGGAATGTCGTCTAATTAGCTTGCAAGCATATGAATGGTTCATAAGAGATGACATATCACGGTACGAGTAAAGAGTACTTGTCGAGACGAGGTTGAACGAGGTATAGAGATATGATCAAACCTCGGACAAGTAAAATATCGCGTGACAAAGGGAATCGGTATCGTATGTAAATGGTTCAATCGATCACTAAGTTATCGTTGAATATGTGGGAGCCATTATGGATCTCCAGATCCCGCTATTGGTTATTGGTCGGAGAGAAGTCTCAACCATGTGTCGCATAGTTCGCGAACCGTAGGGTGACACACTTAAGGTTTGATGTCGTTTTAAGTAGATACGGAATATGGAATGGAGCTCGAATGTTGTTCGGAGTCTCGGATGGGATCCAAGACATCACGAGGTTCGGAATGGTCCGGAGAATAAGATTCATATATGGGAAGTCATTTTCGGGGTTCGGAAAAAGTCCGGTGTTTTGACCGAAGCTTCTAGAAGGTTCTAGAAGGACCGGAATAGTCCGAATATTATGGAAGGTTCCGGAAGTGTCCGGGACGACCCGGGATGTCTAAGGAAGTCAGAGGGTTCCATAATAGGTGCAACCACGTTGCCTTAAGGGAAAAAGAGTCTTTCCTTAATGCAATTTCGGAATTGGCAAAAGAGTCCGAGTAGGACTAGGTTTTCGGAACCGGAAACCTATCGGAACTCAGTCAAACTTGGGGGCAGGTTTTTGGACGACCAAAGGGGCTTGGCCACCTATTTAAAGAGGCCAAGGGGCACCCCAAGGGCACCACAAGTCGCAGCCCTAGCTCCCCAAGTCGCAGCACCACCCTGCGCCCAAACCCTAGCTATTCCCTCTTCCTTCTTCTCCCGCCGCTTGCGCGAAGCCCTGCCGGAGATCTCCACCACCACCGTCACCACGCCGTCGTGCTGGCGGGATTCGAGGAGGATCTGCTACATCCGCTGCCCGCTGGAACGGGGAGGAGGACGTCGTCTTCATCAACACCGTACGTGTGACCGAGTACGGAGGTGCTGCCCGATTGTGGCACCGTCAAGTTCTTCTACGCGCTTTTGCAAGCGGTCAAGATCTTCTACGCGCTTTTGCAAGCGGCAAGTGATCGACTACATCCACCACGAGATCTAATCTCGTTAGGCTTTGGAAATCTTCGAGGGTTAGTCTCATGATCTTCTCGTTGCTACCGTCTACTAGATTAGATCTTGGCTTGTGTTTTCGTTCTTGCGGTAGGAAATTTTTTGTTTTCTATGCTACGAATCCCATCAGGTAACTGATGCGCAATAATTGTTAAGTGATGGAAAAGAAGATGAGGACGCCGAGATCAAGAAGAGCTTGGGGTCGCAGAGAACCAATGAGTTCACAACCTCACGGCGGGTTTTGGGCTTGGCGGTTTCGATTGGCCATTGGATTGGATTCTATGTAGGCAAAGAAATGCAGGGTCCTCCATTGCCCCGAGTAAAACAAGCTCGATGCAAAACCGTCGTACACTTGTACGCATAGAAGAGTTCAATACAAAATTATACAGCGAGCTGCTGGTTCCCTCGTCGGACAGGGATCGTACGAAAAACGTTTGAAAACCATCAAAAGCGGTGATCTCACCCTTCCCTAAAAAAAGGGTGTGTCTAAGTCTCAGCTTAACTTATGTCTCAGTCGAATTACATCAGTGTATTTTGATGTGGGCCTAAACAAATACAAATAACACGTCAAAAAAAAAAACAGCAGCAAACACGAATCTTCAAGCAGAAACAAAATTTAACGGTGACTGAGACGTAAGCTACAGCATCTGAAACTTAGCATAAGAAAAAAAGGCGCCGCTCGCCCGAAACCCTCGAGCCGCGCTGCTCCTGCAATACCCCCGTGCGGCGCCGCCACAGGTCACGGGAAAAATGTCGCCGGCGCGCCGCGCTTACAACAAGCGCCGGTCGAGCGAGATCGCTGTAGCGGACGCCCTAATCTCCCTGCCAACAGGCGTTCTCGACGACATACTCGCCCGCGCCGGCCTCCGCGACGCCGTCCGCACGTCGGCTCTTTCCCGAGCCTGGCGACGCCGATGGGAGGCCCTCCCATCCATCGACCTCCTCTTCCTCGACGACGGCAATAAGGGCCTGCGTGCCGTCGACGGCATCCTTCTTCGCTACCCCGGCCGAATCCGGCGCTTCGACGCCTACCTCGACCGTGACCTCCAGAACCTCTACGCGGGCCGCGTCACCGACTGGATCATCGCCCTCTACCGCCGGGGCCTCGAGGCCTTCAACCTCATCTCCGTCGACGGCTGCATCGACCTCCCCTCGGCCGTCTTCTCCCGCGACAGCCTCACCATGCTCCGTCTATGCGGCTGCGCCATCCCGTTCCTGCCCGCGGGCTTCGAGGGTTTCCCCAAGCTGAAGAACCTTGCTTTCCTGAACGTCCGGTTTCAGGAGGACGGGGAGTACCAGCTGGAGGAAATCATCGCGACATCGCCGTCGCTCGAGGAACTGACACTCTGGGATGTGGAAATTGCAGGCGACTTCAAAGAGTGGGCCATTCAGGCGCCCAACCTCTGGCACCTATCCATTAGAACACCTGATGATTTAGGCTGGAACCCTGGGGAGCTTCCGTCCCTGCGTTCTGCCGAAATTGAGATCTGTGATTCATTCGGGGACCGAGACTTTGGCAAATTCCTCACCAGATTTGCAAATATCACGGAGCTTAAGATATATACTCACCATCCACCGGTACACACCAATTGCTCTCAATCTAGCCTCTCTGTTTAGAATCGTAGATATAACTGATGTTTCTTAGATACTAACATCATAGATATCTATGTTCTTTCTTATATTTGTTGTACCTTACCTTCCTAGATATCCCTGGTGCCCAATGCTTTAAAATGGCGTGGTTGTTGTCAAGTATTTGATCTGCTAGGGAAGTCATACCCCAAATTGGTGTTGGGCTCCAAGCCCCCAACTTAATGAGAAATTTGTTTGCACTTGAAAATAACTTTCTAATCACTTCGTAGTCACAGAGCTGCATATATTTAGTAATCCTGCAGTGATAACCTATAAATATTTTTTTATTATCATGTTGCAATTCTTTGTTACACAAACATATTTAATATGGATGTACATATACATCTTTAGCCATTGCGGGTTGCTATTGTTACTGATATTTTCAATCTGTTCAGAGAGCTTATATACTATATTACTTTTTCGAAATATTCTTACAGTTTTGCTAATTTTAAGTCAGACTGAGAATTAAATAAATCTAAGGCGTCTTCCGAACCAGTTGAATTTGCTTCGTGATTCTGATCTATGAGTTGCACATGAGTTGCGACTAGGTTGTAAATCTAAACTAACCCTTTTTTTTTGTTCCTAAGGTCTTGAGAGTGCCATTCTAAATTGTAACATCCTAAACTCCTGTAGTTCTTGCATGAATATAATGGCTTTGCTTGCATTAATAAAGAATGCAATTATTTGCTCAAATATTCTAGATTTGTATTAAGTTTCAAACTTCTGACATTATTCTTTTTGTCTTTTCAGTCAAATGGGGCTAATATACTAGATACACTTTCATGCACTTTTGGAGAATTGAAGAGTTTAAAATTGTATACACAATTCTGTGAACTTTCTTCCATTTTGTCAACCTTTTGCTTATTGAGGAGTTCTCCGAACCTTGAAAGACTCAAGATAGTGGTAATGCTGAATGCTGCCGTCGCATTTAATTTTAATTTTCATTTTATGAAGACCATCATTACTCCTTCCACTGAATAATTTCTTACTTATGTGCATGAAGATCGATGATGGTGCGGATCAGAAGTATGAGGCAAGCAGAGAATTTCAAAACGCACAGTGGACTGATGGCATGTGTGCCAACCTTCAGTTTGTGCAGATAACTGGTATCCATTGGCTTTCAAATGAATTAACTTTTATAGAACTTGTTCTCTCCAATGCAAGGCTTCTTCGCACTTTATGTGTTAGTCATGGTGAGAAATGCTCAATGTCTAATGAGGCTGCAGTGAACAAGCTACTGAAGTACACAAGAGCTTCGAGTCGTGCAGAGGTTATATATGAAGGTAAAGTATCTTAATTTTAGGGACCAACTTTCTATTGTATTTTTCTTTTTAACCTATGGTTTTGTCAATTTCACTTCAGATTTCGTTCCCAGAGTTTCCTTATGCCTTCCACAGCAGATTTTACATTTCTCTGCTTTATGAATAAGTTTAGCTTATAGCCTTGCTGTCTATGATGAGAAATCTAATGTGAAACATATGAAAGTTCGGTGCTATAAGTTCATACGCTCAGACCACCATGTTCATAATGTAATATTATATCTATTTGTCTAGTGTTAAATTCAAATTTGAGTGGCCCTCTCCCATTACAGTTCCATATTATTCCTTACCCCATTTCAGGACTTCAAGATGCAACTTCTACTAGTATTAATTTTAGTGTTTGAAATAAACTGTAAATATTTTATTTTTTTGAATTAGCCTTCATGTAGAATATATCACAGTTATTTCCATTGGATTAAGTGTCAGAAGTTTGTATCACAGCAGTTCATGGTAGCAGCAGACATGAACCGTGCTTAGTTCCATTTTTACAATTTTATTTTCACCTGTGGGTATAATTTAAGATAAGCAAGAAATATATTATGTCTAGAGGAGAACGAATGGTATGGGTGCTTGGGAGTTGGCAGGAATAAAACAGCTCACAAGTATCCATACCACTGCACATTTGTGCGTGCTTGTGCTTTTCCTTTTTTTTATAATCTTAAGCTGAATTCTAAATTTTTAGGTACGGGTCAGTTAACTCTTTATAGTTTGTTTCATATACTTTATGCATGTTGGTCGACCCGCCTAACCAGTCTATTTTCTGAGTGCAGGCAAAGCAAAGAAAGACTAGGTTGCCTGCATTGGTGTAGATGTGTAAAGTCGGATCACTGGAATGAACGATACTCCAGAGTCGGATTAAATCTGTTCAAGATCATATAGTCCTTCCCAAGGGACTAAACATAATTATGTGTTCTAAAAGAAAGTTTCCACTTTGTAGTTTGGCATCAAATATGTAATATGATTCAGTGTGGCTTGTCTTTGTTGATACTTTTGCTGCTGCGGAGAAGTCTTTTATAATCTTCCAAACTTGGATCTTTAGAAAACTAAAATTTTGCTTCATTTGATGTTGTTTACATGTGTTGATGTGTAGTTAACCTGTGGCAGGAATTACTCAGTCTCAGGATCAATATTGTATTTGCTGCATTTATTGGCACTGGCACCCAGTTTGTTGCTAAGGATGGCCAAACAACCAAAAAAATAAGTAAATGAACTAACGAACAGAGTTGCTAATCTTTTCTGACAGGATACTCCTAAAGTCCTAATAGGGCATGAATTTCCTGAAATTGGTCAGGTGGGGCGATGAAAGCCTCTCCCAGACATGGTTGGCTAAAGCAGAGCTCGTGAAGGTCAGACTCGCTGATTTTTGGACTTCAGGGCCTTCTCGCCCCTCACTGATTTGGGCTAGTTTTTCTGATGTTAGATGATTGCAGCAACAGTAAGATACCATTATATATTTCTGTAACAGCTACCAAATATGAAGTTAAGAGTCTTTACTTGAAGAGTCAAATTTATTTATTTTCTATCCTTCAAAGCTTCGACCCACCAATTATCCTACATACGCTTTCGTAGATGCTGCAAGGTCTAATCTTAGTACAAGTTCAAGACCAACTCCTATGGCACAATGTACTAGTGCTACGAGGAAATAGTAGTTTGGTCTTTTAATCATAAAATACAAGCGTCTTTGGTAATCGTTTACTAATTTGTTAGTTGGTCTTTTAATCATAAAATACAAGCGTCTTTGTTAGAGGTAGTATTGACGCCTGGTTGTCGGTGGTAAAGAGCATTAGGCAGTTTCTTAGGGGCTGGGGGGCCAACTTGGGTAAGGCAAAACAGGAGTTCAGCGGTGCCTTGATGGCCCAGGTGGTTGAACTTGATCGGGTGGCCGATTCGGTTGGCCTTGATGAGGAGGGTTGGGATCTGAGATATCATTTGGAGGACCAACTCATCCTGGCAGATAAGATAGACGAGGAATACTGGGCGTCAGAGAAGTCGCACGCAGTGGCTGCTCCAGGGGGATGCATGCACGGCATACTTCCATGCCATCGCCAACGGTAGGCGTCGGAAGTGTGGCATTCCACGCTTTGTTTCGGACGGGGGAGAAATCTCGGAACAAAAGGACCTAGTGGCCCACGTCTATGATTTTTTATCGCCAGCTGATGGGGACAGTTGGCGAAACACGTCTTCTGGGGTTGGGGCCTAACCTTTGGCCGACGGCTAAGCGCGTCTCCAGGGAGGAGAACGAGGAGCTGGAGCAAGCCTTCTCGGTGGAGGACTTGGATGAAGTGATGCACAACATGAGAGGGGACACGGCGCCGGGTCCAGATGGGCTCCCGATTGCCTTCTACAAGAGATTCTAGCCCACCCTGAAAGGCCCGATCCTCCAACTTCTCAACGACTTTGCCCTAGGGAGGGTAGACGTCTCCCGCCTTAATTTTGGCATCTTGTCCCTCATTCCTAAGTTGGTTGGTGCGGATTCCATCAAACAATTCCGCCCCATTGCGCTAATTAATGTCATCTTCAAGTTTATTGCTAAAGCTTCTACGATTCGTCTTGCTCCGCTTGCGCATAGGACGATTGATCGTAGTCAGACGGCTTTCATCAAAGAGAGAGCGCTGCATGAGGGGGTTCTTGCTTTGCATGAGATTTCTCATGAGCTGCGAGTGAAGAGGCTAGGGGATCTCTTCCTAAAGCTGGATTTCGAGAAGGCCTATGATCGCGTGAATTGGGACTTCTTGCGAGAGGTTTTATGCCGGAAAGGGTTCTCGGGCGCCATGGTTCAACGCCTACTTCAGCTGGTCTCGGGTGGCCAGACTGCGGTCAATGTTAATGGTGAGATTGGACCGTTCTTCGGGAATTTGCGAGGTGTGCGTCAGGGTGACTCGCTCTCCCCGATCCTGTTTGATTTTATGGTTGATGCATTGGCTGCCATGATCTCCAAGGCGGGCCTTGCGGGTCATGTGCGGGGAGTTGTTCCGCATCTCATTCCGGGAGATGTGACTCACCTGCAATACGCAGACGACACTATGATCCTTATTGAACCTACTGAGCTAGGGATTGCAGACTTAAAGCTCCTGCTTCTGAGCTTAGAGAATATGTCGGGGTTGAAAATCAACTTTAATAAAAGTAAGGTCATTGTAGTGGGGACTACAGACCAGGATCGGACCCGCTATGCTAATTTACTCAACTGCAGGCTGGGAAAGTTCCCTATCTCTTACTTGGGGCTGCCTGTGAGCGACAAGACCCTCCGGACTTCAGATTGGGACTTTCTGACCGGGAAAGTGGATCACAGGGTGGATCCGTGGCAAGGGCTCTACCTCGCTTGCGGGCATGCTAGAACTCACGAATTCTTGCTTGTCGAGCCCCCCTATGTTTGCGATGAGTATGTACATGTTGTTTGACGCAACTCATGCAAGCTTTGATAAGGTGAGGTCCCGCTTCTTTTGGGAAGGTGTGGGACAGAAGCGGAAGTATCACATGGTCGATTGGGTGACCTTGTGTAAACCTAAGGAGCTGGGAGGGCTCGGCCTCAATACACACATTATTAATATTGCCTAATGCTTAAATGGCTCTGGAAGCTTTACCAAAACGCAGATGGTCTATGGGTAGATCTGCTGCGGGCAAAATAGCTGAGGGACAATGACATCTTCGGGCCGGGTATACCCAAAAAGGGGTCGTAGTTCTGGAACGCTATGCAGAAGCTAAAATGGTACTTTAAGCTGGGGGCTAAACACTAGGTGCGGAGTGGGCGACACGCCTATTTCTGGTTGGACTGGTGGTCTGGGCGATCACCGCTGCGTGAGTGATACCCCAACCTGTTCGGTTGCTGTTCTCTCCCCTTCTTGACGGTGCACTCGGCCCGCGATGGGGAGGGCTGGTGTATCCATTTCCGTAGGCAGTTCGGCATGGTCGAGATGGTGGAGTGGGATAACTTGACCAGAGAAATTGAGGGGTTTGCGCCCTCCGAGGAGGTGGACGGGGTCTCCTGGAGTTTGGAGGCCTCGGGAGCTTATTCGGCTCGTTCCCTCTATGTTCGTATATCGCAGGGGGCGGCAGTGATGCACTTTAAGGAGGTTTGGAGTCTGCCCGTGCCGCCGAGGATCAAGATCTTCCTCTAGCAGTTGATTAGGGGTCGGCTACCAAGTGCGGAGCAGATTGCCAAGAGGCAGGGCCGAACCAATTGTGAATGTGGCCTTTGTGGCGAGGTTGAGGTTTGTAGCCATATCTTTTTTGTTTGCTCCTTAGCCAGATTCATGTGGGCAGCGATCAGGGAGATCCTGCACTGTGATTGGAACCCGGCGGGGGCCGGCGAATTCTTAGCGATTTCTCAGGGTCTTTCCGGCCGATACCGTAGACTTGTTTGGTTTGCTTTCGCCGCGTAATGTTGGGCCCTTTGGAACGTTAGGAATAAGATGATCTTTGATGGCTCGTTTATCAATAACCCGGCTGATGTTCTCTACAAAATGCTCATTTATATGCAGCAATGACGGATGTTGGTGAAGTCGAGGGATAGAAACCTGCTGGACACGGCGATGGAGGAGATCAAGCGTCTTCATTCCAGCCTAAGGGAGCAAGCCCAAGCCAGAGTGTTTTTTCTTTGGGATTTCTATTTTCGTGCCCCTGGTTCGTTAGTTGTACTCAGTTTTCCCCAGCCCCTTAGTTTTTCCTCAGTTTTCCCCTCCCTCTAGTTTGAAACCCGTCGCAGACGCTCAGACGGGAGGGTTGCCGTCTGGTCAGTGGCCTTCACCGTTACCGGTGACGGCTAGGAGCCGCGTTGGTGTTGAATTGACCGTTTCTTTCGAACTATGTTGACTGTTGACTCGAGGAGCTCACCCAAAGCTTTCCACTCCGCCCGATACTGGAGGAGCTCACACCCCGCCCCTCCGCCGCCACGCCGTCCTGCCCTCCTACCTTATGGCGTCGTCCGCCGCCGAGCCGCCCCCGCCCCACCACCACCCCGGGAGGCGGAGAGGGATCCGCCTCAACAGATCTAGATCTACCCCTGTCGCGGTAGAGTTTGTATATCCGTCGGTGTACCGCCTCTTCCCGTCAGCCGCGGAGAAGATTGGGAATCGGAGGATCTAACGCATGGATTCCATCTGGGTAAGCATCGTCTGCCTGAATTAACAGTAGGCAGTTTTGAGCGCCAATCGTTGTTGCTCAACTAACTGCGTTGCTTTTCGAATAGGATTGATCCAGTGGCTTTTGGTGGTGGTTAGGCTGGATTCTAGCTTACGCGTGATTCTAAACGCCTAATGAATGGGTTTTACTTCCTGCGGTGGTTGCAACCACCATCTCGTTGAGGGATTTGAAAGCTAACATCTTCGATAAGTACTCCTGGAGCTCTCTCGATGCAGTTCATTTCGAATATTTCAACAGCACGGAGCGAAGATTGGTTCCACTAATTTCCGACGATGATCGGGAATTCTTTGCTTTGAATGCTTCTTGCCATTTCGGTAAAATTCGTGTCCACGTGGACAGGGGCCGAGCATCATCGGTGTTGGGGCATCATCGGTGGTCGGGCATCATGTCTCTCTCTGCTGCTGCCTCTGCTAATAGTGTCTTGGCGATCCTTGTAGGTCCACGCGGCACCATCATCCCAGTGCAGTGGTAGCCAGATCGTTCTGTGGTCAATGTGGAGGACGATGCAGAGATTGCGGATCGATCTTCACGAAGATGATGAGGATGAGTTAATGTTTCTGAATTGGTAGATCGATGCAGTAAGCAGGCAATGGAGGATCAATACATGGAAGATATTGCTTTTGGTGCCAGATTTGATGAGACTGATGATGAAGAGAAGAATGAGAACGATGACAGCCTCGTTTTAGCCGATTACGAAGGCGAAGACTTGCCAACAATTGAGTGGAACAGGGAGAATCCTCAGCTTGCAAAAGGCACCGTGTTTCAAACGATGATGGACTGCCGTAATGCAATTACTACATATCACATTCTCACTAAGAATAATTATGAGGTTATTAAAAGTGAGCCAGGTAGGTTCACAATTAAATGCCCATACCCAAGGTGTAGGTTTAGGCTGCATGCATCCAGAAGCAGCTTGGTTCAGGTACTACGCCAACCAGTTGTGTATTTAGATCACGGTGTAAAATTTGTTATCTATTACTGACATCCCTTATCATTATGTTTCAGATAAAGGTTAATAAGGAGATCCATAGGTGTCCACCTCTAGGGGGAGAGCCAGACCTGAAAACAAAGCTAGCGAAGACTAGGTGGTTGGCAGATATAATCCTAGATTGGCTGAGAGAAACTCCTTCACTTGGTCCAACGGCACTCCAGAAAAAGGTGGCTGAGAAGTATAAAGGGATGAAAGTACCTTACATGAGGATGTTCTATGCAAAGGAAATGGCTCTTGACAAGATCAATGGTCCATGGAATGAAAGCTTTCAGTTGCTTTACACTTTCAAAGCTGAAGTGGAGATGGCTAGTCCAGGCAGTGTTGTAGCAATAGACAAGCATACAGTTCCCTACAAATTGAAAAGCGGGAAGGTAATGCACAAGGAATGTTTTAGAAGGGCTTTTGTTTGTTTCAAAGCTTCTGGAAAGGCTTTTTGGACGGTTGCAGGCCTTATTTGGCCGTGGATGCATCACTCTTCATGGTAGGTTTAAAGGACAGCTAGTTGCTTACTGCAGTTGATGGACATAATTGGATGTTCCCTGTTGCTTATGGAGTTTTGGAGGTTGAGTCGGAGGAAAGTTGGACTTGGTTTCTGCAGAACTTGCGCGACCTTATAGGTCATCCACCAGGACTTGTTATCCACACAGACGCTTGCAAAGGTTTGGAGAGTGCGGTAGAAGCAGTATTCCCTGGAGTGGAGCATAGGGAATGTATGCGACACTTGGTACAAATTTTACAAAGAAATTCAAGGGTAAAGTTTTTACTGACAACCTATGGCCAGCTTCATACACATGCAGCTCTAGGAAGCATAAGTTTCATTTGGATGTGTTGTATAAACAAAAACCTGGGGTGAAGGAGTACTTGGATGAACATCATGGTAGGGTGTGGTCAAGAAGCCAATTCAATGAAATTTGCAAGGTAGACTATGTAACAAGTAACCTTGCGGAGAGTTTCAACTCAAAGGTCAAGTCATTGAAAGGGCTTATGCTGTGGCAAATATTTGATAAGATTAGGCAGATGATCATGATAAAGATCGATCTGCGTCAAAGAATTGCATCCACAAATTATGTTGGCCATCTCATGCTCCCATCTTTGATTAAGTCTTTGCATGAGAGGGCAAAACAATTGAGGATGCAATGCGTCGAAAAGGAATGGAGGCTGAGGTAACCTACACTGACAGTAAAAACAGCAGTGGAGGTATCCAGTGAGTTTGGTTGATAGGACATGCCATTGTAGGGGATGGCAGATCCGTGGGATACCCTGCATACACGCATTGTTTTTCATGAGTGTTATAGGGGTGAAGATGGTGAAGTTGATCGGTATGTGTCAGAGTATTTCTCTGTTGCAAAATTTAGGGCTGCATATGCTATGAATGTTCCTACCTTGTTGGGAAAAGACCAATGGATGAAAGTCGATCCAGGCTTCAAACTGTACTCTCCGATTGACTAGACCGGCAGGTAGGCCGAGGAAGAATAGGATCGAGCTAGTGCAGAGGGTGGTGCACCGATTCGAAACGTAAGTGCAAACGTTGTGGAATCCTGGACACATTGCTAGGCTTTGTAAAAATGGAGTTGATCCGGCTTTTGGAATGGAAGATCAGGCGGGAGCAGAAAATGCAGAGGAGAATGAAGCAGCAATTCAACTTGAGATTGAAGCAGCAGTTCAACATGAGGAGATTGAAGCAGCAAATGCAGAGGAGATTGAAGCAGCGAGTTCAACATGAGGAGATTGAAGCAGCAAATGCGAGGAGATTGAAGCGCGAGTTCAACATGAGGAGATTGAACCGATGGATCGAGAGCAGAGGGAACAGATGGATGTAGAATGGCTTCAACCGATGAGTCCGGAGGAGAGTCAACAGTATTATCGACATTGCCTCGATAGTTGTAAGGCCATGTGTGATGCACACTTCGAAGAGCTCATGGCAGAAGAAAAAGCAGAAGCTTCGCAGAAGAAGAAGAACAAGAAAGAGGGCAAAAGGAAGGTAGACACCGGTAATATCCTGGTAGGGTTACCCGGAGTGGTGGTGGCCCCGGCGAGTCACACCAGGAGCAAGAAAAAGATTTTATTCTGAACAACTAATTTGAATTTGTATGAACAATTTGTATTGGGGTTCCCTTTGTATTGGGGATCCCTTTGTGTTGAACAATTTGTATTGGGGTTCCCTTTGTATTGGGGTTCCCTTTGTATTGGGGATTCCTTTGTGTTGAACAATTTGTATTGGGGATGCCTTTGTGTTGAACAATTTGAATTTGTATGAACAATTTGTATGCCACATTTAAGCCACATTTATCATTTTAGGGTTTTAGGGTTTTAGGGTTTTAGGGTTTTAACATTTTAGGGTTCAATTCAAAATAATTCAAAACATGGTGGAACCTTCCCATTGAGCCTTGTTATGTTACCTACAACCTAGAGAAATAATAATGGAAAAGGAAATATAGAGATATGAAGTTTTTATGCCAAAAGCTTCAAAACCACTTCCTAGTCCATGAGCTACTAGATATGAAGATGCAGGGCTTTCTGCTCAATACACCTCCCAAATACCCACTATGCTTACAAACTTTGTCCAAATGAGTCCAAATTCGTCACACTTGTGTATTTTTGAGTTGCAAACAATATCTAGTCGGCCAAAATGTAATATATTGTTCAAATAACACAATTTTACAATTTTTATGCCAAAAGCTTCAATTTCCCTTAGTCCGTTTATTATTTGGGTGCCCCTGTTTTACTTAGTGTTACTCAGTTTTCCCCTCCGGGCCCACTTGTCTTACTCAGTCATACTCAGTTTTGCCCTTCCGATAAACATTTCCTCACTTTTCCCCTCTCGTTCTACTCAGTTTTCCTAACTTGTACTCACTGGCTGATCTCGATTGGTCGAGATGTATGTCACACGGATCTTGGTTGGATGAAAGCTCAGCGAACGCTTGCACCGTTCGATCATTGGTTGTATCTATGGACCACGATGGACGCATACGGAGACAAGAGCAGAGCACATACCTACCAACCCTCCTCTCTCTAACCGTGCGCGGCGGCGCGGATCTAACCGTGCTTGCGGTGGCGTGCGGCGCGCGGATCTAACCGTGCTTGCGGTGGCGTGCGCGGCGCGGATCTAACCGTGCGTGCGGCGGCGCGATCTAACCGTGCGGCGGCGGCGCGGCGGATCTAACCGTGTGTGCGGCGTGCGTGCGCGGATCTAACTGCGTCGGCGGGCTGGATCTAACCGTGCGTGGCGGCCTGCGCGGCGCGATCTAATTGCGGCGTGCGCGGCGCGGATCTAACCGTGCGTGCGGCGGCGTGCATCTAACCGTGCGTGCGCCGTGGATCTAAGAGTGCCGGTGAGGATCTAACCGTAAATAGTTGAAATGTCTCTCTCTGTCTCACTTTCGATTCTATTCTCAGATCTGTTGAATGATGAAGAACACCAAGACGGCGGCCGTGCCAGTGGTCATCGATGCCACGAACATTGAAGCCATCGCCTACAACATCGCTTCGACGGCGCAGACCCAGCCTGTTGATGTCTCACTTCCGGTGCCGAGTGCGAATCGATGCCAAGACGATTGAAGCCATCGTCTACAACCGCTGCAAAGCCGCCGATCCAGCCCTCCGCAGATCCGTCGCTGGTGAAGTACACCAAGACAGCGGCGGTTCCGACATTGGTCATCGATGCCACGAACATTGAAGCCATCGCCGATAACATCGCTTCAACGTTTGATGGCGCAAATTAGGATAAATTATTATAAATTTGTATTTTTCAATTTCCAATTGGGATAAAATTGTTTGAACTACTACCTCCGTCAAAAAAAGCTTCTTCACGTTCTTGATGTGTCCATGTACATCCGTATGTATGATTTGAATTCTATCCCAACTTGATTGGGAAGATATTGATATGTATTTGATCCGGAGGCTGGTACATGCATTCACTTTTGGGATCCCTTCACTTTTATAAAATGTTCATGCATGCTAAAATTATCGTGCGCATTACTTAGCACAAGTAGGAAATTGTACACCGAAATACAGTGCTTAGAGCCACAACAAAATACAGTGGTTAGAGCCATCTACTGAATAACAATTCTATACTAAATCGTCTACCAGAACCACATAACTGCTAGGACAGGGATGACACCTAATAAAACTGCACAGATGAATCTACTTTTCTCCTCTCCCATCACTTTAAGTTCATGTTCTAGATTTTCTACCACTTGATCAAATACGGCAAGATCTGTCTCAACTCTCAACTTCTCCTTGCGAATAAGCTCTGAATTCTTCTTTTCTTCCTCCACAATACGCTTCAGCTCGAATATCATCAGGTTTACGGGCCAATTCATCACCTAAATTGGCCACCTTCTCCTCCAAATCCATCCTCTGGCTACACCACTGGGTTGATTCATCTTGGTATGCAATGTACCATGGATCATCGGCTTGCCTGGCTAACTGTAACAATAATGGAAAAAAGAACAACTGAAATCACCCCAACAAGCCATGGCGGAACTTCAAATTCAACGGTAGTACAGAGAGCTGAAGCTATATACCTGCACTTCCGACGAGGTAGGAGAAGTAGAACGTGGCCACGACATGATCGAATCCCCACCCTCGCCGGTGTACCCGCTACGACGAGACATTGAGCACTATTTCGTACCTGCAAACTCCAATAAATTACGGGAACCGAATCGATTAGGGGCGGGGAGGCAGAAGCGGAGGTCTTACCAAGCTATGCCAATTGGTGCGCGGAACAAATCCCGGTCGTCGTGGGCGGCGGACTTTCCTGCGGTGGGTACAATGCGTGCGGACGAAACAAGTGCTGGAGCCGTGGTTGACGTGCAGCGCCGCAGTTCGTCCGACGCCGCCGGGGGACGGCGGCGCGACAGCGGCGATGGCTGCTCGGCCGACGGTGGGGAGAGCTGCCGGCGCTTCTCGGTCTAGCTTAAGAATAATTAATTAGCGAACTTGTTGCTTCTCTCTATGATATTCTCTAAAGACATATATCAGAGCGGCAATATATGATTTTTCTCTCTAAATAAATAGACGACCCCACTGGTCATTGGCTGCGGCCCACGAGCGGCAATATATGTCTTTTCGAAAAATAACGACCCCACTGGTCATTGGCTGCGGAGGCCCACAGAGCGGCAATATATGAGTTTCTCTAAATAAATAGACGACCCCTGGTCATTGGCTGCGGCAGCCCCAAAGCGGCAATATATGTCTTTTCTTGGAAAATAGACGACCCCTGGTCATTGGCTGCGGAGGCCCCAGAGCGGCAATATATGAGTTTCTCTTAATAAATAGACGACCCCACTGGTCAATTGCTGCGCACACAGCGGCAATATATGTCTTTTTTGAAAAATATACGACCCCTTGGTCATTGGCTGCGGAACAGGCGGCAATATATGAGTTTCCCTAAATAAATAGACGACCCCATGGTCATTGGCTGCGGCAGCCAGGCGGCAATATATGTCTTTTACTGAAAAATATACGACCCCACTGGTCATTGGCTGCGGCAGAGCGGCCCCATTTGTCATTGGCAGCACCGCATATAAAATCATGAAAAATAAAACGGCCCACACGTCAGCGATAAATGGATGGCTGCTCCGACGTGTCTCCTGACCCTACCCGTCGGCACGAGACGGTCGGGGAGGAGCTGCCCTGTGCGGCCCCACCGGTCAGACTAACGGTCAAGGCCTCTGACCTGACGGCTACCGGCCGTTCCAGCACTTGTGCGTGTTTCAAACTAGAGGAGGGAAAACGAGGAAAAACTAAGGGGAGAAACGAGTACAACTAACGAACCAGGGGCACGAAAATAGAAATCCCTTTTTCTTTATCCTTGTATCTGGTTCAGGACTTGTTTTGGCTGTGAGTGTGTTTTCTCGGAGGACCTGGGAGCTCTCCGATGTGTGTGTGTGCTGGATGGTTTGTATGTTGAGGATTCTGCCAGTTGTGGCTTTATTAAGTTAAAGCAGGGTCTTAGGGCCTTACCTCTAAAAAAAGTTGGTTAGCACTGGGCAATGCAGTTGAAACATATTTTCAACCGCACCACTCTCAGTTGCATTTGTGTCAACTGCATCACTTACTTGCGTTCTTGTCCGCAAGAAAAACAATTTGAAAGACGTAGTTGAGGAAGAAAAAAACTTGAAAGTACAAAATTGGGACGGAAATAGCATGATGAAAGGATAGAGTTGAGAAGAAAAACACACTTAAGAAGAAACATTTGAAGGGGAAAATACATTTGAATGGAATACAACTGAGAAGGAAAACATTGTTACCGAGAAAACAATGGAACACACTTAAGATGCAGCAAGTTAGAAACCACGCTGGAGGGAACAGCCTCCACCGCCACTGGGCACCGGCTGCACGCGTCGACAGGAGCAAACCAAGCCCTCCTGGCCCGGCCGTACCCGAACAGGCTCGTGAAGCTCCCGTCTCCATGCTGCAGCACACGCGCCGCCAACACCGCCGGAAGCAGCACAGAGCCCAGACCGGGCCCGCCCGAACCTAGATGGGGCCCAAAGGGCCTAGATCTGGGCCAGGCGGGCGCTAGGCTGAGCCACCTCGACGCCCGCGACCAAGCAGCTAAGCCGCCGTCACCATGCCACCCGTCGTCGTGCCGCCCCGGAAGACGCGCCGCCGCCGGAACCATCGTCGACCAGGGAGCACCGCTGCAGCCGAGGGAACCCCGCGTCCCCACCTCCAGACGCGCGGGTAGGGGCTTCTCCGCTACCGCCGGCACCGCACGGGGCTTTTCTCTGCGGCCTACGCCAACGGTGGTGGCTGGGGAGGACGGGCGAGGGGGTACTTCAGTGAGGAGAAGGTCTTGGTTGCCTACATGTCACCCGCTGGAAGCGACAACGAGGGCCGAGTCGATGTCGGGGGTGGAGAGGACAGCCACACGCGGCGGTGGCGAGGCCTAGCGGCAGCGCGGGGCGGAACCCTAGCGCGGCCGCAAGTATTGCGGTGTTTCTCGCCCTACTGGAAATATCGCCAATCTCTTCCCTCTTAAGCATAAATAACCTCTCTCTGGTAATAGACAATATTAGTAGCACATTATATAGCAACGTAAGGGCTTACCAAAAATATGAAACTTATATGCTGCTCAATTTATTCTTCAAAGTAAATACATGGTAAATTACTGACTGGAGTTTAAGGTTTTTACCGTCAAAAGAAGACTTGAGCACGGGGTGAAACCCTTTCATATGTCATCAATTCAGACAGTGCATCCTCATTTGACTTAGAGCTTCTGCTACCAACACTAAGATACATCGTGCGAAGAACTATTGCTTTAGATAAAACAAGTTCTATAAAATACATTTCATTTGGCAACCAGCAGATATCTTTCATTTTCACAACTCGAAGGTTGGCACAGGAGGCATCAGTCCATTGTGTATTTAAAATTATTTACCTATTTCATCTTCATCACATTCCTCGATCTTGAAAAATAAAGAAAGATGTCAAGCACCGAAAATACCAATGATGACCTGCAAGGATAACACATATGCTAGTAGTTTGCAAGGCGGTGTTCTTTGTTCATACCGTAATTTCAAGTTCTTCTAGCTTAGGAGCATTCCTTAGCAAGCAAAAGGTTAATGCCATGGAAGCCATCTCATAGAAGTGTGTTGAGACGGCTAAACTCCTTAAGTTATCGAATGTACATGGAAGTGTTTCCAGGAGACCACCTGCAGGAAACTGTAAAATAAACAACTAGTAAGCACGAGAATTGCAACGCCCATGTGGATCAGAAGTTTCAGAACTATCCACAATTGGCATTTTTTTACTTTGTCTAAAGGTCACTGTCATGTTACATGATACTAAAAACTATGAAACCATTTTTAGCACATGTAAGCACTAAGTATATGGTTCTATCACAAAGGAATCCAGTCACACAAGAAATTGAGGCCGTTAGAAGTGTTAGACACGTTCTTACTGATTGGAATGGTAGATCAATTCAAGCAATGAGCAGAGAAAAAAGAAAGCACGGAGAATTTAATTTCCATCATGAGCTTCACTCCTTAATTAGAATACAATTGGTAGCATCAATTTATACAGAAAGAACAACTAGTTGCAATTGAAAACCTTTGTTCTGCGGTAGCAACAGAAATCATTGAAAATATTATTCCCTCTATCCCAAATTAATTGTCTCAGTTTTGTCTAGATACTAAAATGTGTTTAGATATAAAACTGGGTCAATTAATTTGGGACGGAGGGGGTAGTACATATGTTCAAAGACACAAACAAGGATTCACATACTCAGCTGCTGCATGTTGCTCGATAGTAGAATTTAGTTCTATTAGTTTTCATATTGATTTGTCACGTTTAGCAACTAGCGATGCATCTGGTAAGAAGAGAACTGTACCGATGATATGTAGCACGTATAGAGAGCGAGCTTCCTAACTTGGACCAACCTAGCAAGGAATCCACTGAAATTGCGAGAGCTCACATAGTTTCCCACGTCAATGGTGGCTTCATCGAGGATATGGCAGCTCCTCAGCTTGCCAGCCACAATCGCCATCTATCGTGAGGATACGGAGATTGCCCCCCACAATCGTCCAGACGTTTGAAACTGGGTGCTTGTCACGGACACCCAAAAGGAAAAGATTCAGGGTGTCAAGCATGGGTGATGCCGAAGTATAGCCTCCAGGTGCTTCTCCCCGGGGAATTAGACACGGTCGAGGTTTAGATCCTTGAGCGTGGGGAAACCAGTAAATCCAATGGGGAGAGGCGGTATGCCGCAATTATGAAGCTCCAGATAGACGAGTTGGGTGCATAAGAAAACGGAGGAGTGAAGGGAGGAGGGAAAGGGGAATTGGAGGTTTATGGACTCGACGCCGCGCCTGCAAAGGGCGATGAGCCAGTCGGCGACGCGGCCGACAGAGCGCTCGTCGAGTTGGAAGGAGAAGTTCGAGATGTTGCCGGGGTAACGAATGAGAACGCGGTCGACAGCCACCTGTGGTGTGCCGGGGTTCTTGAGGAAGGAGAGTGGGAGGTAGGGGAGGGCCTCCCACCGGCGGCGCCAGGCGCGAGAGAGCGCAGAGGCGCAGACGGCGTCGCGGAGGTCGAGACGGGTGAGGATGCAGTCGAGCAGGGGCGGCGGAAGGAAGATCAGCAGGTCCGCCGGCGGCTCGCTCGTCCGCGCGCGGTGGCGCGATCCCGCCGCCATCTGTTACTATGTGACCCTAGGGCTACGATTTTCCGAAAATCTCACTCTACATACACGTGGGCGTCACGGGCTTATCCCAGACGTCCAAATCAGCATTGAGATTCGTGCAACCAGTTGTGGCATATTACAAGAATCACCCTACTTTATGTTCATTCTGCATCTGCCAGTCCTTCTTTATGTATATAACAATGCTTGTGTTTCTTCTCTATTTAATTCTGCACCACATCCACGGATATACTAATAATTAATTGAATTATGGTGGAATATTAAGGATGAACACCTAGATCAAATGGTTATGTTCGGAAATTTGTTACTGATTAGGAAAGAAAAATTTATGTTCCGAAAAACTTGGGAGCGACTCGGATTAGGAAATTATGGTGGAATATTAAAGATGAACATCCACATATCAAATGGTTATGTTCGGAAATTTGTTACTGATTAGGAAAGAAAAATTTATGTTCCGAAAAACTTGGGAGCGACTCGGATTAGGAAATTATGGTGGAATATTAAAGATGAACATCCACAGATCAATGGTTATGTTCGGAAAAACATGGAAGCGAATCAATCATGCAACAAAACATGGAAACGAATCAATCATGAACATCCACAGATCAATGGCAGCGTAGTTTTTTCGTTTCTCATTAGGCTAGACCAGATTTTGTTCAGGGAAGAGATAAAATCATACCAGACTTGGAAGAAGGAAAACAAGCGAGATATTATCAAAGATTTAGGCACCAATCATGCAACAAATCACTCGAGACTTTTGAGCATATAAGAGAGAACAACATCTTGACAGAAAAAATACACCGAATTCCATTTCTCTTCCACCAGCGTACATGCATGAATCAGGCAACAAATCGTGAGGCCCACCAGAAAACGGATCTGGATCGAGCACAAATAGAAAACGGATCTGGAGATAATACAAAGAAGAAAAGGGAAAGAGTTGTCGATGGAGGCGACATGGTCCCCTTCTCCTTCCTCCAACCGCCGCCGGCCGGCCTGAATCTTCCGTCCAACCTAGTGTTGTCCGTCCCGTCGTCCTTCTCCTCGGCGAGGAGCATGGGTTACATGTGTTGGTGGCTACCCGCCTGCTTCTTCTTCGCGGCCGGCCACCGCGGATCACCTTCTAACCCCGGCGAGGAGCAAGTATCCGGTGACCGTGCGGAGAGTTCGTTGGGAGAGCAGATGGGAGAAGGCAGAGGTGAGGAAAGTGGTGGGCTCGGTGGGGAGGGAAGGTGTGCAAGGAACACTTCGTTCCTTTAGGGGGCAAGAAGTGTACAATGTTAAGGTTGTGGATGTAAATATACTCGCACGAATCTCCAAACATTACTGTCCATAGGATAAGCCAGGGACACCCACGCCTATGTAGAATCGCTGCGTCGACGATTTTCCCTCTCTAAAAGTCGCTCTTCGCAGGATGGTTTATTTCTTCCTAATATATGTTCACCAAGAAGATTCCTAACCGGTTATATATTATCGATTCACGCGGTCCCTACGATCTCTGTTGAAAAAAATAGAAAAGATACATGCAAATTTTATTTGCATATTCAACAAGACTACTGACTGTCTCTAAAAAAAAAAAAACAAGACTCCTGTTCTAGGCACCATGCATGTTCGTCCACAGTTGAGATTTAAAGACCCGGAAGAAGTTACGTAAAATATAGACACGTTTAATCATCAAACATTAAAATAAATGGTATAACTGTGACATGTACCAAAAAAGAAAAGGTACAGCCGTTCCCTAAAAAAAGGTACATCCGAAACCTGTATGCAAACGGAAATGTCAAAAGTGTAAGACAAGGACGAGAGTGAATTGAGAATAAGTAAGTGCATCTATGGTTGGCCTATCTCACAGCGCTCCACGATAGACCCGTGGCGCGAGTGGGCTGGGCGAGAAAAAAAGAAACGCGCAAGAGAGAGAGAAAAAAGACAAACCTCCGCTTCAATAGGTCACGCACACACGCTTTGTAGCCTGCAATTTTCCCTAATCCTTGTTCTGAACAGGCGGGCGTAGGTGGCGGCGGTGGAGGTCCGAGGAGCAGGAAGCTGGCGGCGGTGAAGGTCGGAGGAGAAGGGATCTAGCATGCGCTCGCGAACGGAGGTGGGGGCAGGCACCGGCGGAGGTCAGAAGAGATGGGAGATGGGGGAAGGCAGTGGTGGAGATCGGAGGTGGGTGGATATGGGGGCTTGTGATGGTGGAGTTCGAAGAAGATGCGAGTGTGGCTCTTGATCGGGGAGGCTGTGGAGGAGGGCGGAGACAATGACGGGGAGGTGGGAGGAGAGCAGCCGCGGTGGAGAAGATGACTGGGGAATTTTTTCTACGACTCCATCTCTTTCTTTCCCTCGCCGTAGTTCATCATAGCAAGCAAAGGCAATGACTATAATATTGGTCCGCCCTTTCAGATGCCATCGATTTCAGATGCCATCGATCTGCCATAATAGCAAGAATTCAATGTATATGTTTCAATGTCTTCTAATCCGTAGCAAAGCATGCTCTCGCCATGTTGTTTTCCATAGAAATTTCATAACAATCTGTAGCATCTGGATGGCTGGGTAATTGTTTGTGTGTGCCTTGGTTTTGTTAATGGATGCTTCATGGGTTCAATCAATTGGACATTTCCGTAGAATCCTTGACAGCTCTTCTCTCTCTCTCTCTCTCTCTCTCTTAGTCATGACAGAAAATATACATGGTAATCATGCAACCATTTTAGTTTTGCATTTTTCTGGTAATATTTGCTCTGTATATTCTCATGTACATGTTTGATGGTATTTCAACTGAACAGTTTGTGCACTACAATGTGCAACCCACTTTATTTTTAGTATGGATATCTGACCGAAGGCTATTCATCGCGATGTGCACGGAACATATGGAAAAACAGTCGTTGTACTCAGCGCGCAGGTAGAATACGATCGTAGAATGTGTGGTTGCCGGCCGGACAGTCAGAAAAAGCCTGGGTCGGACGGGCCTGTGGCACCCGGGACGGTCGTGCGTGTCAGGTGGTAAAAAAAGGTTTTACTGCTTCAGTGTTGCTTTAAGTACTCTGGCCATGTCCACATTGCCCCGTATCTTTCCTCCTCAATTCTCAAATCGCTCTTAGAGCATCTCCAGCCGCGTCCCCAAGGTCCCTCAAAGGGATTTGGGGCGCGCCGGATCAAAATGCGTTTCAGCCGCGTCCCCCAAAGCTCATTTTTATCCGGCGCGCCCCGATACGGTGTCCGGCGCCTCGATACGGTGTCCGGCGCCCCGAGCCCGTCCCCGTCCCACAGGGGACGCAGGGCCACCGGACACCCAAGCGAGGCGGAGAGTGGGGGCCGACCCGTCGGCGGCACATTAATTTTAACCTAACCGTCGCCTACCTCGCGACGGAAGTTGTGGCGCGCAGCGGTGCAGTTCCCACAGAGGGCGTAGCGACGCGTCCCGTCGCGCCTAGCTCTGCGTGCCGGCGTTAATGAGCGCCACCGCTCATCCGCCTCCCTCCGGCCTATAAAAAGGGACGCCTCTCATCGTCCCTCTCACACACAAACCCTAGCGCCTCTCTCCCAAACCCTAGCCGCCACCATCTCTCAACAAGACTCGACGTTTATGTCTGGTAGAGGCGGAGGCCGACCTCGCGGCCGTGGTCGTGGTCGTGGCCGCGGCGGCGCAACGCCGCCGTCGCCTCCCACGCCGTCGTCTTCATCGTCGGAGATGGACGTGGAGCCGGACGTGCGTTCGAGTTCGTCCTCGTCCTCAAGGGCGACCCGCGCGGCATCCAGAGGCTGCCGGACTCCTTCGCCGAGTACGTCGGCGGCGTACGCCCGCGCAAGATGCATCTGCGGGAGCATTCATGCGGCTACTAGCGGTGGATCATCGCGCGCGTGGCAAGATGTACCTCAACATTGGCTGGGAGAAGTTCGCGCGCCACCACAGCCTCGAAGCCGGCTTCATCCTCGTGTTCTCCTACTTCGGCAACAGGGACATGAGCGTCAAGGTCTTCGACGAGGCGCTGCCGCGGACTACCTCGGACGGGGACTCCACGACACCAACGAGAGGACAACGAGTGTTGTTTCTTCGCGGCGCGTGCACGGAGGTTTCTGCGTGTTCGCCTCATCGGTAGAACCAACAAGGGCACCATCCTCCCGCTGGATTTTCCATTTTGTGGGTGTGCCCTCGAGTGTTCTTTCTTAGCGCGAACACAGAAACCTCGATGCAGCCTAGTTAGGTTTAGTTTGTTTGCAAAATTTTATATTTGTGTCCACCACGTTCCAACTATGTATTAGTTTGTGAACGTACAATTATGTATTAGTTTGTGGAAATTGAAATAAAAATACCAAAAAAAGTATTTTAAATGTTTAGGGGCGACGTTTGGGGGACGCGACTGGGGAGCGACGTCCCCCAAAGACGACACGAACAAAACACATCCCCAAACGCTCAATCCGGCGCGATTTGGGAAACGCTTTAGGGGACGCGGCTGGAGATGCTCTTATCCACCAGCCGGCCGCCGTCGCACGCCGCCGATCGGCTCCTGGCCAGTGGCCAACAAGGGCACCACCAAATTCTAGCCAGAAAACAGAAATGTTCATAGAATGCAGTTACGGCCTAGGTCGTTCTTGACTCGAATAGTGCACGCATATTTATTGACGAGTCCGGCCCCATGTACGGCCCCGTGGCTACGATTTACTTCATTCTGCGTATCTACGAGAGAAAGGAAAGTGGACATGTCTGTAGCAGGTCGGTAGAAATTTATTTGTCTGTAGCAGGGCTGGACACGGTTGCGCCTGAAGGTTGAAGACAACTATGACATGTCTGTCCTGCTTTGGCTCGCCACGACGCCGCCGAACGGCTACCGTGATTTGGTGCTCTAGGTTTTCCTGCCAACAATATGATCCTCCAAGTGTATGTGTTGTGGATCGCGGAGAAGAATGCTCGGTCTGCTCTTGGCCACAGCTTAAAAAGGAGCCGCTAGTAAAAACTTCAGAATCCGAATGCTAATACAATGCATCACTTGCTGGAGGATTCATCAACGGTCGTCTCTTCCTGGCGTCTGCAGCTGTGGAGTCAGGGTATTTCTGACAAGTACACCTGCGCGCCGCTGTTCATCTGCTCTTATACGGTTTCCTGCCAGACTCTCCGCGTACACACGCTGCCTCCTGCTACTCTATGCCCGAATCTCCTTGTGCTGGCGGCCGTAGATGCGGGCGGTTCACGTGCCGCGCAGTTCAACTCGGACTTTTCGGGTCTCAAGGACACCTAGCTATAAACCTACATTTTGTCAAGCAAAAAAGCCTACAAGCCCAAGCAGAACTTTTATTACTGTATTCATTTTGGCAACACCCATAACATGTTTTAACGGGGGGGGTGGTCTGGTCGGCGCGGAGCAGGCGCCGCACACCCGCAGGCGGGTTTTTGGGCTGGCCGAACATTTCCACTCCTTTATTTTTTAACTTTTTTGTTTTTTCTGTTCTATTTTTCTTTTTACGTTTTTTAAAAGCTGATTCTTTTTAGACCTGATTTTTTTAAAATTATTTAGTTTTTTCTGAAATTTAAATATTTTCAAAATTTGAACATTTTTCAGATTTGAATAATTTTTAAATTGGAACAATTTTTCAAAATTTATTATTTTTATATATATGAACAACTTTCGAATTTGATTATTTTTAAAATTTGAACAAATTTTAAATTTAAACAATTTTTGAATTCGACCAATTTTATATTTTGAACAATTTCGAATTTGAAAAAAAAAATCATATTTAAACAATTTTCGTATTTGATTAATTTTCGCATTTGAACAATGTTTATACTTGAACAATTTTCGAATTTGAATTTTTTCGAATATTTGAGATTGAACATTTTATATTTAAAAATATATTTAAATTTAAAAATTAAATCTTAAGAACGAAAAAAAAGAAACAGAAAAAAAACAGGAAAAAATAGAAACAGAAAAGAAAAATAAAACAGAAAACAAAAAATATCATGAACTGGGCCGGCCTGGCTGGCCCATACCGCGCGCGCGGTGGTGTGCGACGCGCGGTAGCCACCGACCTGGTCGGCATATAGGATTTGCATGTTTCAACACGCTGGCCACCTAATGGGACCACTATTTTTAATGAAGAGGCCCAAACCATCAGGTAGACGAAAACATGGCCGGCCAAAATATCAAGAAGTCACGCTTCCCGTATTAGGATTCCCACTCTTGGATTTGCGCTTGCGTCGATCTTCTCCATCAAATTCATGGGCAAAATAAATCACTACCTCTGAATATAAATTAGCAAGTTCTATTTTTCTAAGATGATCGGTCAACTCAAGCATTGAGTTTGCGAAGGTTATGGTGTCTGGCTCGGACAAGGCAGTATCGGGCGTTTTCTCGGCCGGCCGACTAGGTGATATCAGGCGAACATTGCATTTGTACATTTTTCTTCCAACACTCGTGATTCATCATGAATGTACTCTTGACTTTCTGACGGCCGGAGTAGGTATTAATTTTCAACAAATACTGCTCTAACATTGATTATGATACAGCAAATATAGGTATTACAAAGAATAGGTATTAGTTTGAAATAAGAATGAACCTACATTCCAACATAGGTATTTTTGTTGCTTTAAAAAAAAGTATGTGTAAGTTTTGAAATCTAAAAATCATGCACATATATTGAGTTGAAACTTAGCGAAATAAATTTTCTTGAAACAATTTTCTATTTTTGAAAAAAAAATATTTAGTTGTAAGTTCAGATTTTTTATTTACGTGCAGAAGTTTTGGATTCTCTTGAGAGTAATTAAGCTATTAATAATACATAAAAAACATGTACCTCTATGTATCTTCCAAGTTACATGGTATCTACTGAAACTCCACCTGATGTTCTCCAGTAAATCACCAATTCATGCCTTACTCTCTTTATGAACTTATTAAATTATTAAAAGTCATACTTTATTGAATAGATGTATCTTACTATTCAATCTCAATGGTTCCTAATCCTTTAAAGTTTAAACCAATGTGTCACTACAGTAAAAAATAATAAATCTCAATACGATACATATGGTATGTTTTCAAAGTTGACGCATTCATGTCGAATGAAATGTAAAATACGTGTGAATGAGAACATATTTTAAGAGTGGCAAGAGGGGCTAGGAGGGATAAAGTTACAATAAAGAGAAAAAATAATTGTTGGTTTGTTTTAAAATAGATGATGTTCTAAAGACGCGCAACCAAACTTACCAATTATTGATCACCGATATATGAATATATTAGAAAAACACGTCAAAATAATATAAGATCATTAAATTTGTGCTGAAAAACAATTTAGGATTTTATTATGATTTAATTTATTGTGACATATTCATATAAAATAAAATTTAAAGCTTCATCTTGATACCACCCGTTCCCAAAATTTCACATGTTTTCTCATTGGATTGAGAACATTACATTTTAAAGCAGAGGAAATAAATAACAAGTACACCGATCCACTGAAAGAAAATGGAAAAAAAATAAAGTTTGTATGGCCTAACTCTCAATTAGGAACATTTATTTTTCTATTATAAAAATCGTCTAGCCCTTGCTTAGGTGAACCTTACTTATAATTGTTAAGTGGAGCAAACTATAAAAAGGGTGCAAATGACTTAATATTATTCACTTCAAAATTAAAGATGATTAAGAAGTTTGTTAAAGCACAACATTTTATATAAGCAATTATGTTATAGTATTTCATGCATAGTCCATAAAATGGTAAAATAAATATTTAAATATTTTTTAGAGAGAGTGGCCAAATGGCTCCTGAGCTACATGTAGCTCGTTGTTTAAATATTCGGAAATGAAATTTGAAAGTTTCCAAAAAAACTAGGACAGAAATTCTTGATGTAGATAATAATAAAGTCTACAGTGTGCAGAAAATCTGTCAGAAATTCATTGTATTTTTGTCTCAGCAAAAATGACAAATGCATGGATCTGGGTGTGTTGAACAGTACACAATTTGAAAAGTTTTTATTTTTGTGTAGCCTAGAATATAACGAATTGTTAATCGAGATTTTTCACAGTGGTAGAGTTCAACAATGTCTACACCAAAAATTTTGTTTCCAATTTTTTTGAAACTTACAAATGCCATGTACACTACTAGGAAAACCCTAATCTGTGGCGCACGTTTTTTACTTTCTGTGGCGCATAATCCGTGCGCCACATAAGTCACGCCACTAAATTTTATTTCTGTGACGCATATCTACATGCGCCACCGAAATTTCAAACTTCCGTGGCACACCAGACATGCATGCACACTAAAAATATTGCCCTCGCATTTGCGAGGGCCACCGTGCTAGTTATTTGATGATAGTAGTATGTGGGAAGATCTAGAAACAATTGAGTAACGAATGCAAAAGACTCCCTAAAGTGAATGAAAGACACTATAACGTGCCAAATATCATTGAACACGAATTTATTATTGCGTGATGCATACATATCCGCATCCCGCATCTGATGGGGGATCATTGCTGACTTAAACAACGCGACACCACGATGAACGAAAATGAAGGGAAATACTTTGGTAGAGGGCTGCTTAGTGCTTACACATACGATGGATAACTGGAAGACAGTTAATAAGGACGGGAAATACAGGTACTGGAACAACGAAGTAGACTGTAGACACACCATGCATGGTGAGGTACTGAGGTGCATGCTCGTGTCTCCCAGGCGCGCGCATGTGGTGTTCCTCCTTGTCCGGCGCCTCAGATCTAGGTGAGCTTGATCTGGCATACGCCAAAGGCGTAAACGTTGCACTGCACAAATAATGTGGGAAACTCGTAGCAGAATGCATACTGAACGCCGAAGCACCCGTCCTTGCATCGGAAGCCTGGAATGGTATTACATATACTCGCGTCCATCGGCACAGACCCGTATGCCGCCGCCGGCGTCGCCATCAGCAGCTGTACAGTGAACAGGGCTAGCACGAGGACGGCGGCCATCTTAAGCACGGAGCTGGAAGCCATTGCAAGAGCTAGCGGATGGAAGCTCTAGCGAACTGGAAGTGTTTGCTGCTGGCTAGCTAGCTTACGTTGAGGTTGTTGCAGCTAAACTAGCTGGGGGTCCTATTTATAGGCACAAGGAGGCATTAACTAGTCCATCTCCTTTGCCAGGCTTGATCTCACATCTAATACTTACTGAGTATCATACTAACATGATAATGCACTACTAATATTATTAATCCTCGAAGGCATCCATGATAGTGGACTTTGGAGTTTTCCCATGCACGCATGCATGTAAGTATGTAACATATCTCAAGCCAGCTAGCTAGCTGCATGCATGCTATAGTCATACTCGACTTAAGTACCAATAGGCAATAGATAACCATCTCCGTGTGCCATGCAGTGAGTTTAAAATGGTACATCAAGATTCAAGAAGATTTCCGCCGGATTGCACCAGTACAGAAGAAACAGTAGAGTGTTCAAGCCTTAAAGGACGTGACGGACTTACTAAGGAAGATCGCACATACTCCCTCTATTGGATCACTAACTGGTTTGATCTCATAAGTAATCTTTTGCCCTTCTCTAACTACGTATATATCGGTATATGCATCCTGAAGAAAATGGCTGCTGGCAGGAGCTACTATAATGCTCTGTTTTGATCATAAGTAATCCCTTTTTTAGATGTCATAAGTAATCCTTGTGTGAGTGAATGGCCTGCAAAAGTCTCCTTGGAAAAACAACTTATTATGTACTGTTTCAAATTTCTAAGAATTTAAAGGTTGCTATTGGATCACTAGTTTAAATTTGTTACTAAATTACATAGACAAGAACTTCGCGAATGGGATACCAACGCTGACAAATACTGACGCAACCTTTTTGGGTAATCCTCAGTACACAACCTCTCACATTAATCAGGAACAACAGAAACTGGTAGCACATTAGATTATGCAATTCCCATGTTTTGTTACTTCCATTTTTCTGCCACGAGCCTCTTGCAAGATCTATGTGGTATACTTCGGTATATATCTAGGTAAAAATACATGTGTCAAAATTTTCAGTTGTACACATAAGGGCACAAAGCAACCCCATGTGAACATCTGCATATATCCATTGTTTTCTAGACAAAATGCAACTTAGCAGCAGCAATTAATAATGGCCACGCTATAAGTACAACAAAAAATGAACATATATACCAAGAATAATCTAGCATACTGAGACAACGTAGGTACTTATATACGGCCGCAAATCACTGATATGCTGGATCTCCGTGTGCTCCGGTTGTATACGGCCGCAAATCACTGTGATATGCTGGATCTCCGTGTGCTCCGGTTGTATGGGAATTAGTTTACCACCGCCAACTGCTTGCACATATTTCAGATGGGCCCTACCAAGGCCCCGGGGCCGGACGGGCTGCCAGCTCTTTTCTACCAGCGCCACTGGGCGTTGCTAAAGGGGAGGTCTGCCAGGCTATCCGAGATTTTTTGAACGGTGGCAGCATCCCGGAGAACTTCAATGATATTGTCATTGTGTTAATCCCCAAGGTGAGCTCACCGGAGCTCTTGTCGCAATTCTGCCCTATCAGCCTTTGCACCGTGTTGTACAAGATAGCCTCGAAGGTGATGACCAATAGGCTGAAATGTATCCTCCCCATTCTGATATCGGAGAACAGAGCGCTTTTGTGTCTGGAAGGTTGATCACGGATAATGTTTTCATTGCATATGAATGTGTTCACTCTATCAGGACTCGCAAGAGGAAAAAGTCGTTGTGCGCCGTCAAATTGGATATGACAAAAGCCTACGATAGGGTGGAGTGGATGTTCTTGGAACAAATTATGGTGAAATTGGGCTTTTCTCAAGGCTGGATAGATAAGATCATGAGATGTGTTCGGTCGGTGCGGTTCTCTGTCAGGTTACCTCCGCCAGGGGGACCCTCTCTCCCCGTACCTCTTCTTGTTCTGTGTGGAAGGGTTCTCTACCTTGCTCAAGAAAGTTCAGGCTCAAAATATGCTGAAGGGCGTTCAATTCGGATCGGATGGGCCCCATATTACCCATCTATTATTCGCGGATGACAACATTGTTTTTCTTGAAGCATCGGTGGAAAGCATGCACACGTTAAGGGAGGTGCTCCTTGAGTATGAGGCCGCCTCGGGACAGAAAGTGAACCTCCAGAAATCCTCCATTTATTTCGGAGATGGCTATGCTGGGGAGAGTAAAGAACTTCTGAAACAAGCCTTAGGTGTTGAGGCAGAAGCCCTTAGTGAGAGATACTTAGGCCTCCCAACTGTGGTGAGCGGCTGGAAGGGTCAGGGCTTATCGAAGAAGGGCAAAGAAATATTGGTGAAGTTGGTTCTTCAAGCTACCCCCACATATCCGATGAGCTGCTTCAAGTTTAATAAGAAACAATGCAAAAAGCTTAGCTCTATCTCCTCTGATTTTTGGTGGGGCGATGCTGACGGCTCCCGTCGAGTTCACTGGATCCTGTGGGAGAAGATGTGCCAACCAAAAAATGCAGGCGGGATGGGCTTCCGGAATTTTGAAGTCTTCAACCAAGCGCTGTTGGCGAAGCAGGCATGGAGGATATTAACAGTGCCCGACTCACTGTGTGCTAGGGTCCTAAAAGCTCGCTATTTCAAGCATTCTGATGTGTTGCACGCTGGCTGCCCCGGGCGTGGGTCGTTCTCTTGGCGAAGCATACTCCATGGTAGAGATCTTCTAAAGAATGGTTTAATATGGAGGATCAGGGATGGCAAGAATGTGTATATTTGGTCGAGGAACTGGATTCCCAGAGGTGGCTCTCAACGACCACTGGGTCGGAAGCCGGATGTACCCGCTGATTTTGTGAAGAAAGTTTCCGAGTTAATAACCGAGGATGGACTGAATTGGGACACTAACAAACTGCAACAAATCTTCCATGATACTGACGTGCAGGATATTAAGAAAGTAGCCATTGGAGGGCCAACTGTGTGTGACTGTCCAGCTTGGAACTTCACGAAGAACGGCAACTTCTCGGTTAGATCAGCGTATCACTTTCAAATGCAGCAAAGGAAGCTCAAAGCTGGCAGGGCAGAATCCTCGACATCTGTGGACCGAACACAAAGGATGGCTGGCACTGTGGGGTGGTAATATCCCAGGAAAGGTCAAAGTCCATATATGGCGGCTTTTGCGCAATGGACTGGCTGTGGGTTCTGAACTTCAACAGCGGAAGATAAAAGCGGGTATTTGCTGTGTAGCATGTGGGCAGGAAGAGACTGTCTTACACAGGTTTTGGAAATGTCCTCATGCACAGCAGGTATGGAATCACATCAAGGATCATGATGCCGCATGTGCTCTGAACCCACCCATGGACGTGCGCAACCAGGGCGATTTATCTAATTGGCTTCTGGAATGGTTAGCTAGTGTCAAGGATTCAGCTATGGACATCACACTGATGACTATTTATCAGGTCTGGCTTGCACGTAATGATGCAAGGGAGAGCAAGGCCATTGAGAATCCAGAGACAGTGGCCAGACGCGCAATATCTCTTATTGAGGAATGGCATGAACTGCAGGCCCCAAATACTGTCAAACAGCCGGCTGTGAGAGAACGCTGGGTACCCCCGGCGGCTGGGTGGACAAAGGTTAACTCGGACGGCTCAATGGCATGTTCCTCGCGGGATCGTGCCACTTCTTCCCTTCAGTGACAGACCCGGAGGAAGCTGAGTTACGTGCCTGCGAAAAAGGGCTGGAGTTGATTAAGCGTCTAAAGCTGTCCATGGTGATCGTGGAGCTCGACAGTGCGTCGACGGTAGCGAAGTTGAACAGCGACGAGAAGGATCGGTCCGTGCATGGGCCGCTTATTGAGAAGATGAAGCTGGAGATTAGATCGATCGACGATCATGTGATCAAGTGGGCAAGGCGATCTGCCAATGTGGTTGCTCACACCTTAGCAAAGGAGGGATGCGGCTTAGAATTTAATAGAACTTGGTTTCTTGTTTCCCCAGATTGTATTAAGGGCATGCTTGCCCGTGACATGTTAGCTGTTTAATAAAGCCGTGACAATTCCCCCTCAAAAAAAAAAAACTGCTTGCACATTTTGATCATCAGTCAAATTAATTTCTTGCATTGAGCTTCAGGGGATGCTCTTGAAAATGGATGTGCAAAATGGATGCACATTTTGATCATCAGTCAAAAAAAAATTATTTTGATTTACACAGGATTGACGATCCACCTTGGAAGGTGACCATTCCACCATTTGTTTAGTGAGTTGAATGCCTATGTTCCAGGCATCAATAGTTGGTCTAGTCTTCGATCCTTGGTAGTTCAATTTGCTAATTGGTTGCACCAAAAGTTCGAAATTGGCCTCTTCTAGCAGTTAGTTTGTCATTCAGATTAGCTCGATTTTGATGCTTAAATTTAAATTTAGAGATCATGTACATTGATTAAAATTTGGGTTTCTGCCTGTTGTATCATTTGTTGTGCAAGGGAAATGTACATAAACATAGTCTTTGTAACAAGGAAAAGGCAGTCTACCCATGTCCTAGTGTTGCACAAATTTTTTTGTCCATCGGGACATCAGAAATCGTCGTAAGTTTATGCAAGTATTTCTGTGAAGAATTTAGCTCATCCTGTTTTCTCCTAGGTGAATCATATCCTGCCATATGAGATCGACCTTACCTTCTGTTACCATGGTTTATCTGTTGATTTTCTCCTGAAGATGTGTCAATTGAGCACAAATTGTACCCCATTCAGTATATCACAGCGATGTAGGAGCATCGATGCTAAACTGTTCTAAAGATAACTGCTGTTTTCAACAAATTGTGGCATGGAGCTATTCGACATCTGAATGTATTTTCTTATTTGTTTCACTCTTCTTGTACTTGCTGACCTTCGTCACCAAAAGCGTGGCTGCATTGAACAAGATCAGTCAGATTACTCCAGTAACCAAAATATTGCGTCACATGTAACCAGCACATAGGCTGCTTTGAACAAGATAAATACGATTGCAAATCTGCGATATTTCTTTTCACATAAACTTGAAGACCTAATTTTGAAGATCTGAAGACCTAATTTTGAAGAATCGATTGATGCAAACCGGTGAAATGTTGCGAAGACCGAACTTTTAGAAGGGAAATTGTAAGGGCATCTCCAACGGAGGCGGAGCGACCATTTACGATCGCACGGTCGAAAAATGCGCCTACACCCAGCGGCCCGACACATAGTGACCAAGCTGTCCGCCGAGACGCAGACGCAAGGCCAATTTGCACCTCGGATGCATAAGCCGAGACGCTGCGTGGTCGCGCCGCGTGACCGCTCGCTTCTCCCACGAGCCCGCCCAGCAGCGTACACGAGGCCTGTTTCGAGTGTATCGCTCTGGCGGTCTTTGCTTCCGCGTCTGCACCGCAGCCTTCGTCGTCATTGGCGCCGCTTCGCTCTTCTGCACGCACACCAGGCCTGCCAGGCGGCGGCTGGACTTCTGGGGCTGAACAGTGTGCCGCTCCCATTCGACCTGGCGTGGCTCATGCACTACGACTGGACGTCGTGCCACCGCTGGGGGGACGTGCACATGCCTGGCGGCGGCTGGTGGCTCAGCTGCCTCCGGGTGCCTGTCCCATCGGTGCCTCATCGCGAGCGGGAGAGGACACCGGCGGACCTCCGCGCCAATCCTGCCTTCGTTGTGGACTCCAATGTATGGCACACCTGGCGTGAGATCGATGAGGATCCGAGGAGGAAGGCGGATTTTCTCGGCGACCGAGACTACCCGTTTGACCAACCTCTGACGCATGAGCAATACAAAGAGGAGGCCAAGGACGGCCCAGACGACTTCATCGGATTTCTTCCACGAGTAGCAGATGGCCATGGCTGAGGGTCGGAAGTTCAAGCTGCTGACAACAATGACTGACGAGAAGATCGAGAGGCTCGACATCCTTGTGTCGGAGGTGGACGGATTGGTGCGGCCGCCACTGCCCAGGTACGTCACCGACAACATGCCACTAGGCCTCACGGAGGATGAGGCTCTAGAACGAACATTGTAGAACTCGGCTCCGCACCCGTCGCTGCCTCCACCTCGATCGTTCAACCTGTGGGCTGCGTCGGGCGCTCCACCTCCACCTCCATCACCGGCGTATGTTTCATCGGCTGCCAACTGACTGTGGGCAATACCGAATTTCATCGTGCTCGGCGACGACGACGAGGAGTAGGCTAGTGTAGCAGCCGGTACATGTGACCCGGACTTTTGGCTCTCGGGTGCAGGCGCACCCTATATACTCCAAAAAATGTAGTAATTTCAAATAAAGTCAAAAAAAATTGAATCCTTTTGGGAATCAAAGATAATCAAGTATTGTACTCGTATAAATTTGTTTGGCCAAGAAATATTTCACATTGATTTTAGGCAAGAAAAAAGCAAATCTATGACGAATATAGCGTGAATAGTACTTTAATATAGGACCTCCAAGTCTGTTTTTTTCACCCAGGAAACAAGAGAAGTTATTCCATGGTGAATCTTTCGTATACGAGTACAATACATGATCATCTTTGATTCCCAAAGAGATTTGAATTTTTTTCACCTTTTTCTGAATTACTAATTTTTTTTAATATAGGATGCGCTTGCTCCCAGGTTCACCCATGCAATTTCCCCGGTACATGCGCCTTTTAGTTTTACTAGTAAATTTTCCCGTGCGTTGCCACGGAAAAATATAAGATCATATGCATAATATTGTTTTTTGAGATGTAAAATATACATTTGTACCGTGCAAAAAAAATTACATTTCCTTGTGGAACTATGTTTCGACAATTAGACATATGCATAAATATTTTCTCCCGGTGAAAAGCTCGGGTATATTTCCTAGTTAAATTCATTGATTTGAATATGTTCTCCAATTTGTATTTTTTCAAACAATATACTTATGAATAGGTTTAGTTAATTCAACGTGTAAAATTGCACAGGTCTGAAGATGAAATCTGCCTTGTGAAATGAGTACGTACTCTTAAAGGTAGGATTTTTAGCTTTTTGTGTAGTTGTGCAGTTCTCCCTATTTTATTAGAAAATCACTCAATATTTTCCGGCTCTTATCCTTCAAAAGTGTGTACGGGGAAGTACCAATACGTATATTAGTGGTTAATGACTAAAAATCTATGGAACAACTGACCTACTGTTTTCAGTAAATAGAAAAAAACAAGAAGTAAAAGTAACTGCTTATGTTTACAAATTTTCTCCCATACGGGTTCATCTTATCCGGGCAAAAAAAATGAAAAAAATAATGTGGGTCCTCTCTCCAAATCTTAGCCGCAAATTTTATGATCAATCAGCCATTTGCAACCAAGCGAATGTTTTTAGGCGGTGCGGTTTTGAAATAATAGAACATGTAGAATGTATAATAAGAACTGTTTAATTTACACTTAGTTTTTGGTCCTGATGGACACACATAGTTCCAACTTGTTTCTCCATGAAAGTAAACTCTAGCCTCATATTTTTAGTCTTCACTTACATTTCTTTGGTTAAGATCTCAACTTTCTCTGCTAACATCTGCCGGACAAAAGAAGATACTAACTTTTCATTGCCCCGCCACATAAAGTGCAGGAGCACGTAATAAAACTAAACTGGGTAATGGAAAAATTAAACAAAAGCTACTACTAATGTCATGTAAAGAATGTTCAAATACTTCAAGATACCAGGAAAATTGATTAAATATAAGAAATAGTTGCATACCTCAATGGCATCATCTTTGTCCTTTAGACTTTGATCTTTCTGGTGGCATGCTTCCTCAAAGAAACAACCTCCTTCTGCAACTCCCATCTGGTATGTTATTGACACTTTCATTAGTCCTCACATGCAAAGTTCCTTTTGAACTATCGTTAGGAAATAGTACAACAGCATAATCAGTATTTGTCTCTGAACTTCACACAATATCTGTCTATAAACTGAACTTTCCATCGCACTAAGTTTTTTGCAGTGCAAGATGACTGACAGGTATGACTGGAAAAGCGAAGCAATTCATTGCTAATTTTCACAGCTGAAACCTTATGAGCTACGGACTACCAAGATTACCAGTCAAACAGGCAACCAAAGCAAAACAGCAGAGCAGCTACAGGGGAAGATCCGAGAAGCCACCGGGGGAGTCCTCAGCGGCCTTGCGCCGAGCGGCCTCTTCGTCGTCAGAGATCGCCGATTCCGTCCTCTTGCCACCAGCGTGTAATTTCCTTCCATGTTAGCCATCCAGCATATTCAACTTTCCTGTTGTTCCAACTCCGCTCGGTTTAACCAAGAAACTTGTGCATATAAACTGGTGGGAGTTGTTCTATGGAAGCGATGTGGGACTATCTGAACGATAAACATCAATGCATCCTCTCTATTTCCAAATAAAGATAAAGAAAACCTCCTTATACTTGGCCTGGCCAGCCTAACGGGCTAACGGCCCATAAGAGAACGGCCGACGGAAGATTTCTGAAAAGAGAAGTCAAGCGTGAACCCCAGCCATCGAGGGATATAGGAATAGACACGGGCGAACCGTTTTCACTTACCGATGGCAGAAGTTAGTAAATACAGATTTGGTGGGAGGGCAAAACGGTCCTAAAAATTGTTGGACGAAAATTTTGGCAGAAACCTTAGCTCCTTTATTATTAGGTATAGACTAGGAAGCCAAGGCGCGGCGGCACGCCGCGCCCGTGAGACGATAAAGGAATTAAATTTGCAAAGTAGGGAATATGAACGAAAGAGGAGAGTTGATGTGATTACACAGGCATCACACAGCTACTCGTTGACAAATAAAGACATGCGAGATAATTATACTCTGGTGCATATATATTACTATATTAAACCTTAACAACTTCTATTTTTCTCATAATTTTGAGGAGATTAGGAAATTTACATGGTGATAACACGTATCACTTTGTTTGGTTTGCTTCCTTTGGCTCTTCCCTGTGTGCACTTTAAGTGCCCTGTGAGATTTTTCGAGAGGCTGGGATCCTGTGCTGTCGACCTGTGTGTAGTTCTGTTTAATTTTGTCACGTGGCTGTAGCAGAATTGTTGGTTTGGATAGGCAGTAGATGATGGCTCTGTCGTGCATGCGTGTGGTGAGTCCTAATTTGGACGCGTGTGCTATTTGGAGCTGACAGAGGCACCGCTTTGATCAGATCGTGGCATTTTTTTTTGTCTTCCGTTTTCCCTCGAGTGTCGTTGTCCGCCTTTTTCTCTTCCATCTCCTTCTCCACCATCGCTCCTCCTCGCTCGCACCGGCGGCGGCGAGAAGACGTCACCTACCCCATCCTTAGATTTCTCCTGTGGCTGGCGGCACTGCGGGCGTCTGCCCTACAGTGCGCAATGTCATCCGGACAAGCAGGAGGAGATCGGTGCGGCATCCTACATCGGGCTCTCTCTCCTACCGATGCCCTCCTCTTCATCCGTCGGAGGCAGGCGGCACGGAGGAGGATCTCAGCTTTTTCCAAGGAGGTCGGCAGCATGGAGGAGGAGCTCGGCTTCCCGGGGCGGGCGGAGCTAGCCCGCTCGCCGCCCCACGTTTCTTTGGCGAGCGCCGCGACAGCCTCCCCGGTCTTCGGTCGGCTCGCCTAGATGGGAACGAGCTCGATTCGGCTCGCCAGGATGATGGCAGCGCGGTCGCAGATGCGCTCGACTTCCCTGTGCAAGAAGGACGCGAAGTCGTTGGCCGGCACGGAGAGGGCTCAGCCTGTTGTGCCCCACATCTGTTCTCGGTATCTGAATTCTGAACTTAGCCAGCAAGCAGTGGGATACTTGACGGGGAGAGAGCGTGCGGGCGCCGCATCATCAATTGCTGGCCGACACAGCTTTTCTTGGTGTGGTCGCGAGCCCCGACGGACGGGCGAGCGTACGTGCACGCCGGCCGGCCATGTGGCAGGGTCGGTGGCCACGACGGTCGGTCTCCCTCTATCGCCTGGGTCCTGGACGGAGAAACCGGAAGTGGCAGGGCCGGCAAGGCGGCAAGGGGGTGTTGGCGCCGTTCCCACTAGGGTCTGCATACCGGTGTTGTCCGTGCTTGCGATGGCGAGCACCGCAGTGAGACCCGTTCTCGCCCACGCCGGTATTCCTTCCCTTCAGCACGGTGCTCGGCCAGGCCAAACTCACCATGGGATGGTCGTGACGGGTTCCTCACGTCGGGCGCCCTGGGGCTGAGTGGCCTGGTTCTTGCTGTCGCCAACACAGTGCGCCGGGTGTTCCACAAAAACCCCAACTACATGAGAGCGTCAGTCTGGAGTCTGGACTCCCGAGCATGCCCTCCACCGGGCTCGGCTGCCGGCGGGCATGAACGCTGACTCCAGGTATCTCGCCTCCTACACTACGGAGTGCAGACACATAGCTTTGCTGTGTGGCTCGACACGACAATGGTTGGTGCGCTACTGCCCGCAGATGGAATGCGAGGTCTGCTGCCCTATCTCTCACGAATTCCTTTTTGGCCTAGGAATAATTACGATGCTATGTTTACTTATAGAAGTTAATTTGAACAACTTACGATTCTGAATGTAGAATTCTTGATTGCAGCCTCACCAGGATGGACATAAGAGTGGCATCAGGCAGTTCCATCGCCTAGGTGAGCCGTTCCTTCTTTGGTTGGATGAATTACCCACTTTCACAGGTTTAATTACTATTTTGCTGCCAAAATATCTCATTTTCTCTATTTTCATTCTGACGCTTATGTCTCTGTTTGGTAGCTCAGAATTTTCGAAACGAAAGTAGGCCTAAACCGTACTATACTGATGCCCGCCAGTGAAATACCACAAAAACCCCATTTTTCTGTTGTTTTAACATAAATCTGAGGTGTTTGAGAATATGTGCACGCACTGCAGTATTTAGTTGCTCTGTGCTGTGGAGTTTGTTAATGTCGGAGGAGCCAAATTGAACTGAACGTGGGTATGTTTCTTCGGACAATTGCATAGGCTAGCAGTAGATCAATTAGATGCTCTTTGTTCGGTTCAGTTAGCTCCAAAAGTATCCGCTACCAAGTCTCCCGAAGGGGGAGGCTCAGGTTGGGTTAGCGAGTGATTCAAGGAACCGACGGATCACATCTCCACAGATCGCTGAAGAAGATCGCGCGGTGGCCCTGCACGACATGTGAAAGAGGCGGAAGAAGAAAGCCCTTTCTAAGTTTCAGTAAAAAGAGGTCGGGGGTTCTTTTTTAGATTCAGCAAAACACAGTTTTGACTATAATGTAGTATTTAAAACTGTTGTTTTTATTTGAGCCAAACACCTCAAAGTATCTAAAACTATGGTATTTCTAGAAACTCAAATATCTGCCAAATACTTAGAAAATACTTTGCTACCAAACGCAGGTTAAGCACAAGGCAATGATGGAACAAGCATTGCCTTACAGGTTATACTGGTTTGTGCAATGAGTTGGAACTACCATGTATGCTCAAATGCTTTGTTTGAAGGATTTATCTCGAAACAAACATTTAAAGGTGATTCTTACTGGAAATAGATAGAGCATTTCTTACGGTTATTATTTATTCCATGTTTCTAAAAAAAAATCAATGTTGCCTCTTGTGCAAGTTTAGCTGAATGAAACATGATACTTTGCGTAAGATGTATTGTGTATGCTCAAACATTTTACTCTAAGGTTTATATTGTGAACCAAATATTGCTGAATAGAACTAAAGGTGAGTTCTAAATGGAGATTGATTTAATATTTCTTTAGGGCCAAAAAGATCGGATGCTTCAAACTCTTTTATTACAGTATTTTCCAAATCTGCTACCCCGTACGAATTAAGCAATGTTACCACCAGGTTGTAGAATTAGCTGGTTATGGAGCATTTTGGTTGTTGTGACCGTATTCCCTTGTTCTCCTCCCTTGCCATTGTGCCATTATTCGAAATATAGTTGTCATTCTTGGTAAAGCGGGATTGTGCATGCCACTGTCATACATTTTTACTAAATTGTGCACTTCCCATTTGCTAACTTCTATCTTAGTAGTCTTTTTTTTGATGTTTTGTCTGTATATATGATACAGTGTGTATTTGTACCTCTTTCTGGTTACCAAATGGTCATTTTAATTTTGAAATAGTTCCATCTAAATACTATTTGCCAAAAACTATCTGTAGTCATTAATAGCTAGCAGGCCAAACAAAAATGTAATAACCAGATTGTAAATATCAGTTGTGCTCGCATATTGATGTTTTGTCTGTATATATGATACAGTGCGTATTTGTATCTCTTTGTGGTTACCAAATGGTCATTTTAATTTCCAAACAGTTCCATCTAAATACTATTTGCCAAACATTATCTATAGTCATTAGTAGCTAGCAGGCCAAACAAAAATGTAATAACCAGATTGTAAACATCAGTTGTGCTAAATGTAATAACCAGTTTGTAATAACCAGATTGTAAACATTTAGCACAACTGTAATAACCAGATTGTAAACATCTAGCACCAGGAAATCAAATTGTAAACAGGAAATCAAATTGTAAACAGGAAATCAAATGTAACCTGATGGCTTCATGCGTTTTGGTTCTGCTACCTGGACCAGGAAATATACTATTCCACTACATTTGATCCTCTGAAGTTAATGGAGAAGTTAAATGAGAGTTCGCTATTGGACAACTTTTTTCTTTTCCTGCAATATAGTTGTTGAGTTTGCTACCGATTGAGCACCAATTATTTTCTGAGAACAACTATCATGTGTAGTCTAATTTCAGGCCCTAATGTGCAGTCATCTATACACATGCATTCCATTTTATCTCCTATTGGGGCAAGTATGCAACAAGGCAGTTATTCAGAATAAACCATACAAACATGAGTTTACAGTTGCTCTCTGTACTTTGTAAATTCAGATATGCGCCTATGTTATGCTTTGCTATGATAAAATGCTTCTGCTGTTCCTTAACTCCGCTGGGGCAATGTGCACTGTGCTGTTCTTATTCTTAAGTCATCATTTATTGTTTTCTAGATGTAAATGGATCTTTTGTACTGCATGCTTTTTACATGCATCTCACTGTACTGTTACCCTCTTATTTTTCATTTATGTTGTTGCCTGCAAGCCTGCAAGAGAGAAATGGTTATGCCTTCTCCAATATCAAATGAGTGGTTTTTATCCTTTTGCTCATTTTTATGCTTTTTTATATAAATAACTACTTTATAATGGAAAAGGACTACTTCTCATAGATGTCCTTCCAAGCTTATAGACCTGTTCTTTTTTGCGCAATGAAACAGTGTCTGGTGTTAAGTTCCAATGCTTCTTGGCTTTATGATTCATGATAATATTTCCCAATATATTTTTGACTAGCCTCTCCATACTGTGTCTATTCTGGAATTTGTAGGTTATTTTCATGCGAAAGAACTGAATATTGGCGGCCTACGGCTTGCTACCACATAACACATCGGAAGCTAAAGAGTTTTGCCTCCCCGAGGCCATTCAGTTCTTCCTTTGAAGGTAGAATGTCCGGGTCAATACAGTGAACATTGTCCATAAATACCCCAGCTGCGCCACGGATCCCACCTTTCTTCCTCACCAAAAGGCATCCCTGATCTGGCACTACGGTGATCAAATACTCCACCGATTCTTGGCTCATGGCGCCCAAAGCTGCGGAAAAAGCCGCACTGCTCATCATTATGTAAGTATTTCCCTACCATTTGCATGCATCACTCCACTCTGCCCATAGAACTGCTACGGTTCATTGATTTCTACCCCCTGTTGTTGCTCATGCAGGCAGCCGGCAGTGTTGCAAGATCTGCAGTATTTTTTGCACCTAACAAAGATAGCACCAGCTAATATTGTGACCAGCAACCCTCGTGGCTTTTCCCCCGGATCGTCTTGCCAAGCAAAAAGGAGAAAAGGCCCATGGAAAGATAGGGTTCACAGGACCACCCACCGGGCATAGCAAGCAGGCAATGTAGGCCTCCATTGGTCCGATTTCTACTAGAGATCCAGCAACGTCGCCTCTTCAAGAGAGGAGTAACCCAGCATCCTCATGACCCTGTGGAGATACCATCAACATCTCAGCAGCACATCACTGGCAAGTTTCCCCGGAAGATCGTCCTGAGGAACACAGCCGGGAATGTATGGGGCGCGCGTTTAACAGAATGGAGGAGTGGGAGGTGACAGTCTTATCTTCACATCCATCTTCGGCAACAACTATGGGAAAAAGAGATCAGCCACATTTTATAAGCAGTAGAATGTTAGTATATTTAGCCACCATCGAGCTATTCTCTTTTGTTCTTGCTTTTGTTCACTGGGCCACACTATTTTGTTGATCGCATGTTTACCAGCACGACATTTTTATAATAGTTTTAGTTCTAATATCATAGGACTGCAATGACACTACTAAGACCCTTAAATATATTAGTAAGGCGGTCTTGGCCTACTTTGTTCATAACATGGATTACATGCCGTGTGCCTCTGGGTTCAATAAGATTTCATCTTTATAGGATCTGTTTATGATTCTTTGGCTCTATTAGTAGTCCTGATAAGTGTTCTCTGAAATTACTTCGGACCAGATGCACAACTCATCTACCTAAATAGACCTGCAAAATCGAACATAACTAATACACTCCTCTCCAACTTCATTACCAAGCAAAAGAATTCTCACCCAGCAGCCATAGCGCAGGCGCGGCGTGCCGCCGAGCCATCATTTGCTAGTGTACATAATACATCATCTCTAGAACGTCTATGCTACTTCAAGCAGCCTGTGGTGCAGCTGATATCCTGCTGGTTGGTAGCTGCAAAGGAAAAAAAGAAACTAAAATCAAATTACTGCTATGGCGATACCTCTTCTTCAGGTGTTTACCTGCAGGCAAGGTGGAGCTATCTTATTTCGATGGTTTTACTGCAACTTATCGTAAACCGCTGCCTTTTCTCTTAGCTGATGTACCACTTGGTGCCGAGATTTTCCTTTTTTCCCTCTCTTGTAGAGCTTTTGCCCTTATACACTGAAGTCCAGTCACTGAGAGTTGATTGTGAAATTAGTTGCCATGATCGCCAAAGAATATGAATTAGTCAACCACCGGTTTATTATCTTCATTAGGTTCAACTTCTGCTACATTAAGAGAGATTTTATACCTGTATATGTTAGCAGTGCCATTGTTCAGCTCTGTTCAAAATCAAAAAGATTGATCTTTTTATAAAGCCTATGTTATGACACTGTTAGGACAATTTTCCTGGCTCCTTCTATGCATGTACAGCTAGGGCGTCTGTACATTTCCATCAGGATATGCTTTTAACAACAACAACTGCAACAATTACTCTTAATTTCTAGAGTTTTCCTGTAAGTTGATAACACATGAGATGAATACATCATTTTTTAAAATCTTGAGATGAATACATCATAATTGGCATCTTTTCCTGACATCTTGAAATAACACGCAATGATTTACCATGATTGTATCCACCTTCTATCTTGCAAGGGTGATCTTGAATACTGCAGAAATTGTTGTCATAGCAGGGTCTGAATGGTCCGCTGGATTCAGTGTTTTAGATTGTATGTATGGCAGTTGGGTATCAAATTAAATCAATGTGCATTGTGCTATATATTTATGTAGCCTAAAATTTAAAGTACAACTTAGGTCCTACCTACATAATGGCAATAGAGAAGCAGTTCATAAAGATGCATACATGGTTACAAAATGCAAGCACTGATGAAGAAAATCAGAAAATAACTAAGGGTCTTAATTTCTCTTCCTACTATATATATTTCCGACATGGGCATTTCATGTCCTTTTATCCACCCCCAAACTGTCCAAAGTTGCAAACTAAGATAACCAATGAAAACAGAATATGAATGAGTTGAAACCAGAGAAGCCATATAGTTTGAGTTCAAATGGCTGACTTCATTTTAGAGTAAACAGTAGTGTTAAGACACATAGATCATATTCGTCAATTTCTTACTCTTCAAAAATACTTGGAAGTACACATTGGTCTTTGAGATGTCCTCTAGCTAGGTGCATTTTTATTTGACGGTTGTATTTTTTGGAGCATTCTTAGCTCAGGATTACACAAAAAGGAAGAACCTAAGCTGAACAAAAGTTAGGACAACAAATTTTGAAATAGATATTTGTTGATTTGAAGAAAGAATATGATAATAAGATACTACATGGTAATGAAATTAGCTTCTCACTGATACTAACAACATGCTTCTCTTGGATAAGATAGAATTGAACTGAAAATAATTGGAGAAAATAGACCACACCAATCCCTAGCCCCAAGGGAAATTGGGAAATGTAGAGGAATTTTTAGCGGCACCTCTATGATTTGTATGTTTGTGTTTATTGGTGAAAACATCCCCAGTTGTAACTTATAACTTGTCTAGGATATCGTGCCTTTCAAAACAAGAGGAGGCGGTTTGGATTAACAAAACACACGCCCTTCTATCTTTTACACGATGAAACTAACCGCTCACCTTAAATATGTGCAACATCAAGCTAAATCTGCGTTTTCTTAGTTATCCAGGGAAAAAAATCATGAAATAAACCTACTTAGAGATCATGTCAGCAAACTACCAATGGATGTTTTCCCGTTTTATCCACAATAGCCTTGTAACCACTCTACTCACTCGAAATCCATGATTTGCCCTGTCATTGCGAAGATCCAATTATTCAAGTACACTCAAGAATTTTCTCAACTATGCATAACTAAAGTAGCGATGAAAAAAAATTAACTTTAACTATACACAGAAACTGTTCCAAAAGGTGAACATAAGTAGAACATAAATTACTACAATTTAGCAATCCCTACTTGTTAATTTCTCGGTTGTAAGGTACGACATACCTGAACTTCCATTTTAAAAAATACAGGTAGTCCTTTCCATACGTTATCTTCTCAAGTTAATTAGTACTATTTACTCAATAGACTGAAATCTCGCACTATATTATCCTGGAGTTTCATGAAAGATAGTCGTGGAGGTGGAGCTGCCCGAGGCTGAAAGATAGTCATGCAGGTGGAGCTTCCCAGTTGCAGAAGAGTCGACGGAGATGATGTCCCAGTTGTCCAACACCCTGTAGTGGTTCTGCATATCCATCCTGATTGCCTCTGAAACTTATAACAGCAGGCGCGTTGAGCTTAAAAAAAATCCCAGGAACAAAAAGTGAAAAGCAAAGCTCATGCCTACATTTGCAAACTATACACATCTTCAACCTGTAAATCCAAACATGCTCAGATTCAGCGAGGAAACAAAGTTATCCATATAAGGGTAGCAAATAGAAATACTATGCAACATTCAGTCCTTGATACCTAGGTTCTACCAGTTCCATGGCTCACAAAGTATTCAGTTAGGACTTAGAGTGACGCTGGACATAGTGGAGACGGGCTGATCTGAGCCACCATGGGATTAATGTATCCGCTCTTGAATCACCACTGCAGTCGCGGCACGTGCCCCCGTCTATCCTCTGCCCCTCCTGGATGAAACCGTGGCGAACGCCAAACGAATTCACACCAGCCGCGGGGGAGCCGAACTTCCTCGGCGGCCACCGCGACGGCAGTGAGGACCCGACCAACGGCGCCCCCGGCCATGAAGAAGATCAGCCAGGGGAAGCTCAGCGGCGTCGGATCGGGGGAGGAGGAGGGCGGTGGAGGCGTGCAGCGCGGCGTGATTTAGGCCAGAGGGGAGAGGCGTCTGGGAACTATCTTGTGATGGGGCGTTCGAGAATCTACCGGATCGGTCAAAGCGGCGCGTGATGACCGCGAGCGGTGAAGGTGGGCCCACTCGATACATATTTTCTGAGGGAAACGTGCAGTAACCGGGAGCGGTCGTGTAACAACCGGTAACCGGTATCTAATTTAGCTCAGAAAAAAACGTAAATGGAAAGACATTAATCAGATGAAAAGTAGAAGGATACGTGTCACAAAATAATTGAAAGGATAGAGGATAAATTGGCGCATGAACAGTTCCCAAATCTCTAAGAGATGCGTTGACTGGTTTATCTTTTATATAGTGTATAATATAGATTCAAATCCAACCTTTTGAACTGACGCAAACAGATTTGCGTCCTCCCCGTTGTTGGAAATGCCCTCCCTAGGTCACATGGAGCGACCACGCCAGCGCGCGCGGCCGAGCGAGCCGCCGCCGGCGGCGGATCTGCTGGCCTCCCTCCCGCCGCCCCTGCTCGACGCCATCCTCGCCCGCCTCGACATCCGGGACGCCGTCCGCACCTCTGCGCTCTCCCGCGACTGGCGCCGCCGGTGGGAGGCCCTCCCCTCCATCTCCCTCTCCTTCCTCGACAAGCGCGGCGGCACGCCCACCTCTCTGGCCGTCGACCGCGTCCTCGCTCGCTACCCCGGCCACATCTCCAGCTTCTCCTTCCACTTCGACAAGTACTCCGCCGCCCGCGTCGCCGACTGGCTCGTCGCCCTCTCCACCCGCGGCGTCAGGTCCATCAACCTCCAATGCTCCTACTACCACTACTCCTTCACCCTCCACTCCTCCATCTTCCTATGCTCCCAGCTCGTCCACCTGGAGCTCAACGGCTGCCGCATGCCGCCTCTCCCGGCGGGGTTCACCGGATTCCCTGTGCTTGAGGAGCTAAAGCTCTACGCCGCCCAGTTCCCCGAGAACGGGGAGAGCCTGCTGGAGGAAATTCTCGGCGCGTCGCCATTGCTTAACACCCTGAATCTTTCCTATCTGTATGTCCGTGACGACGGCCCAGCCGATTGGACGATTGGGGGATGTAACCTACGGAAACTTACGATAATTTCGGATAAATCTTATGGTTGGCGGATCACAGACCTGCCACGCCTCGATGAAGCCACCATCGATTTGGGAAAGTATGTGAGCTCTGGCAATTTTGAAGGATTCATTGCTGGGTTTGCACAAGTTAGGAAGCTCATTCTCCATACGTGCTACCCGCTGCCACTGGTACATTTTTCATCCTTACCTCTTACTCCTATGTTGCTACTTGGTAATTGTGATCAATTAAGAGACATCGCTAATTAAATTGAACTATATCAATGAACAGGGAGTGTGCTTGTAAATCCATGTTCCATGTCTGTAAACATCCGCAATAGTTTCAATGCTTTCTATTGCTCCCATCATTTTTATTTTTTTTGCTTTTTATTGCAGTTAGTGGTCTGATTAGTTGATGCTTCAGATTATTTTTCTAATCAAATATGCTTGAAATATAAACTGGATGCTCTGTATATGCTTCTTTTTTGTTATTACTTGAATTGATCTTCAGTTCCAAGGCATCTCAACATTTCTTGTTGTAACCTGCTCGATTCTTTTTATGAGTGTGTTTCGGTGTTTAAAAATAGGTGTGTATTTGTTCCTTTGTTCTGCTACTCGGTGCCTACACGTGCTCTGAAAAAATGTTCTGATAATTTTTGTATTATGATGCTAACCTTTTTTAGTGGAATGGATAATGCCAATTGTGCAATAGTTCTCCTAGCCCTCCTTTGCATTGGGATTCATGATGTTTGTTTCCATTTTACAGCTAGCAAATGGTCATTTAATGGAAACTCTTCCATGTACATTTTACAACTTAAAGAGTTTAATCCTCTCGACACATTTCTGCGAGAGGCCTGCCATTTTGTCAACCTTTTGCTTACTAATGAATGCTCCTAATCTAGAAGTTCTTGAAATTACGGTATGAACTAAGAACACCCCTTTTCAAGTTGTCATATTTTTTGTGCTTGAAGGTGATCGCTGCTATTTTTGGTGCTTGACACATTTTTTTGTTTGAAGATTGACCGTAATTTCGTGGATGAAATTGAAGCAAATGCAGAGAATCAAAATATACAATGCACTGATGACTTCTGTGCCAACCTCCAGGTTGTGAAAATAAAGGGTATTGGCTGGTTGCCAAGTGAAATGTGTTTTATCGAGCTTGTTTTATCTAAAGCAATAGTTCTTCACACTATGTATCTCAGACTTGGTTATGAAAGCTCAAAGTCTAACGAGGATGCACTGTGTGAACTAATGACATACAGAAGGGGTTCACCTCATGCTCAAGTCTTCTTTAATGGTAAATGACCCTTAAATTTTAGTCATTTATCCATGTCATGTATTTCCTTTGAACAGTATGGAGTATAATATTCATTTTGCAACTAAAGTTAGTCCTTGGGTTACTAGAATTGTGACTACTGTTATCTATACAGTATACCCGAGAGAATAGTATTGATGCTTAGGAGGAAGGGATGGATGGTAATACAAGAATCGTGTGTCATGTCAACAGAAATCACTTGTGAGAGGGGATTGGATCCATCCTAGTTTTCTTTAGAATATCATGACTTGCTTGTTTCTGTACAAAATAAGTGGAGTTTTTTATTATCTTTTCCAAACGACTACTACCTCTGTTCCTATGCATAAGGCACACATGCATTTCAGTGTGAACTTTGACCGAACAAATTAGACAACTATCTCGATTATATAGTACATAAGTGATATTGTTAGAATCGTATTGAAAAATACTTTGTAATGATACCAACTTTATATCAAATAGTTTTTATATAAATAGATTCATTTTGGTCAGAGATAAAACATGAAAAATGAGGGCGTCTTATTCATTTGAATGGAGGGTACCTTGTAGTTGGATTACATTATCATCACATAAAAGAACATATGTTTTGTGCTAGTATCTATCTTTACCTTAGTTGCTGTCTAATGCTAACAACCTCCCTTCAGTCTTTACAAAAGGAAAATTAAAACAAGACAGAAGTGCATATTTTTACATCGGAGCATCAAGTGATAATCTAACTTTATGCATTGACAGCTGACATCGATTTAGAGTACGGCACACTGGGATGCACATTGGCTGAGTCTTGTGGATGTATCTTACAGGGAAAAAAGTTGGTATTTATCCAACACCCTGTTGAGTGCAGCGGGAACCTGACATTTGAGTTTCATACTTCACTGAATGCATTGTATATTTGTGAACTACCACATGCTACTAATTCTTTATTACTCTGATATTTTTATCACCTGCTTAATATCTTGTAACGAGTCACTTAAATTTCATGTATTGACCGCTATCTTTTTGCAGGTGAGATTGAATAGATTGTTAATTGCAGACTGTCTTTTGTGTCTTGCTGGGAATGGTTGCATAATACATTTAGGTGGCTTACTTGCATACGTTGGTGTCAAACCCTCTTTTGATCTTCTGTAACTACGTACCCTTGGAGGCTAGATATGCATCCCGAAGAAAATGGCTGCTGGCAGGAGCTACTATAACGCTCTGTTTTGGTCATAAGTAATCCTTGTACGAGTTGGGCGCCTTTCATGTGCTAATGGCCTGCAAAAGTTGCAAATAACTCTTTTATTTGTTGTTTCGAATTTTCAATGAGAATTACATGGTGTCTCTGTTCGATCATTTGATTAAGTTTGTTTTTACAAATTTGTTTGCAAGAGCTTCAGGAATGGGATACCAGCTATGGCAAATAGTTAAGTAACCAGAAAATATGGGTTCATTACTATCGTTTTTTGAGCAATTCTCGGAATACAGCCTCTGCACATAACTCTCAGGAAATGCAGAAATGTTTCCAGTACCAGTTTAAGTTATGCAATTACCATGTTTTTTTTACTTCCATTTTACTACTCCAAGCATTCTGCAAGATCAAAATCGTATACCTCTGTTTATATCTGAAATAAAGTAGTGTCAAAATTTCAGTTATACATACTAGGGCAGGCAAACCCCATCTGAACATCTGTGTATGTCCAATGTAATACAACTTAGCAGCAAATGTCCTGTCTACCAGTTCCATGTGCAGCCTAGAAGATGGAACAGGGTATCATGCTACTATGACCTGCAGGAAAGCGGGCCTTACGACAACGCATCAGAGATGTCTGTGTACTCTATCCAGGCTTTTTTCAGTGAAGGGCCAGAACGTTGGGAGCATTGGTATATCGATCGTAACCTGAATCTGCTTCCAAGCTGTTGGAATTTTTTCAGTCCTGATCTACCTTTGTATTGGAATGACTGGTTCATGGGCTACAATGTTACGGAATTGTTTGTGCAGAAGAACTGGGATCCAGGTAGTATGTTGTAATCAGGTTGTGCACCTCTTGCTTTCCCAAGATGCTTTTGCTTGTGGTGGGATCCTTGTTTAACTAAGGCAAACCACTGTATGGTGCAATTGAGTTTTAACAAGTTTGGCTCAGTATGCAAGGCAACCTGTACTGATACACACCAATTCGACCCTGGAGTACTTGTTGGCATCTCTCATTGAGTTGGTACTCTGAAATTTGTCATGGTACGTATTCCTGGAAAGTGCAAAACAATGATTATCTTCTGTTTGGGGATAAGGAATGGATGCAAGATATCCAATCCGTGGAACCTATCAGTGTAGTTTATCATGCTCCTGCATTTTGGCGTGAACAACACAATGCTGGAACTTAGTTTCAATCAAGTCTTGTCAACGCTTCAGTGTTGAAACTTCAGGCAAGAGAGTTGTGTATAGGAGATGTTAGTGCAGATTTCAGTAATTTGAAACATATTCCGGAGATTGTGCTTTGGGTCTGTTCAAGAAATGAGCCTCTCTTGGCAAAGTGTTGCATCACATGCATTTGTGGGAATCACTCGGTACATGGGCTTTTGGTGAAATGGGGATTCAGGTTGAGTTCTGCTAAAGGGCGAGGTGAGCAACTTGTTTGTAGTGGCGGAAGGTCAGTGGAGGTACAGTGCCGTATCTTTTATCCTCGCATCATGAGCGAGTTGGTGCAGTTTGCATCAATCAACATCCTGGAACTTTCCCATTGCAATGTTTTAACTGGAACATTGTCGAGCTTGCTTACTACACTCCTTGGCTTCAGATATTTATTGGTATTTCTCTTACAAGGATGATACGGTCTGTAGTGTGGCTGCTCCATTATCATGGTGAAGTTGTACATCAGACGGTCTGAAGATCAAAACATCAAAGTACAAAATTTAAGAGCAGAAGCTTGGTGGTATTGGTCTTCATTTTTTCTTTCCTCACTTTCCGTGGCTCCCAAATAATATACTTGTGGTTGCTTTGGAGAAGGGGAGCTATTCATGGGGGAAGCACAAGGAAATTGCACTCACATAAGCAAGTTTAGTGGAGTCCGTATGAGTAGGAGTATTGTTGAAGAGGTATTGGGCCTGGCTGTGTGTCTTACCTACTTGGCCCATGTGACCCATGTTAGAGAGTGTTCTGAAGATGCTTTATAAGGGACTCGTTCCCTTCATCCTGACTTAGCCGCCACAGCTCTTAGAGCATTCAGGTTAGACACTATCTCTTTGTACAACATGGTATCAGAGCAAGGGGCGATGGAGGTAGCGATGGTGACTGCAGCAGTGGCCTAAGGTGGAGCTGGGAGGACTGCGCAGGTGGTGGTGCTGATTCAGGAGGTGGCGTGGGTTCTGGTGGTGCTGTGCTGAGAGGAAGTGGACTGGAGGGGTGTCTGCTGGTGCTGTGCAAGATGGGGGACGAGCTCACAACAGCTCTTGAGAAGCTGGCCCAGCTTCTCGTGGCCAAGAATGATGAGAGCACTTCTGCTGAAGGGGGTGCTGCTCGTGTTTCACAAGCAGAGATGGTGCAGAAGGTGGAGCTCATGCCAAATGAGGTAAAGTTAGAAGGGATGAGCAACTACCTGAGTTGGTAAGGAGAGCATTGCTCATTCTGAGGACAAAAGGCCTGGATGGGCATGTTCAGGGAAGTGCTGCTGAACCGGAAGATAAGGGGAGTGCAGACTGAAAGAAATGGAGTGCGACAGACTCCTTGATTTTTGCTTGGCTGCTGAACTCTTTGACCCCCTCTATTGCTGCTTCAGCTGAGGGGCTGCCAAATGCTGCGGAGGTTTGGAGTACTTTGTCGAAAATGTACTCTACAAAAGGAAATCTGATGCTGATGGCGCAGATTGAGGATGTTGTGCATGATTTGCGTCAAGGTGAGAAGGACCTGATGGTGTATGTGGCTGAGTTGCAACGTCTCTGGTCTGATTTGGAATGCCGCCGTGTGATGAAATTTCTGAAGGGGCTGAACTCCTGTTTCGAGAGCAGACGTGCTACCTTACTGCACCAGCCCAAGCTTCCTTCCCTTGATGAAGCTATCTCAGCAATGTCACAAGAGGAGGTCCGTCTAAAATCTGCTGGACGCAGCGAACAGTCTCTGCAATCTGCCTTTGCAATGACAACAAGGAATGAAACAAGAGACTGTTTTACCTGTGGAGAATCAGGGCACTTGAGCAGATTCTGTACTTCATCAATAAGGGGAAGAGGAAGAGGATACAACTACAGAGGTGGCGGTTACAACAACAGAGGTGGCTACAATCACAGAGGTGGTCGTGGTTGGGGTGGCAACAACAACAGAGGTGGCCGTGGCTGGGTTGCTGGTCCTTGGCATGGAGAAGGGGCTCATAGGGCAAATATGGCTGCATCAAGTGAAGGCAAACAACCTGTAACCAGAGAGCCTAGAGAGGGATCAGAAGCTACTACTTCAAGCTTTGGCAACTTCGCCAACTTTGTCGACACCAATAAAGGTAATACTGAAAATGCATCAGTAGCAGCACATTCAATTAATAGAGGCTGGGTATTAGACTCAGGGGCATCCAAACATGTTACTGGAAATCTGAAGGAATTTGAGTCCTATATTCAATATTCCCCTACACATCAGGAAACTATACATACAACAGATGGCACAACACAACCTATTAGAGGAGTTGGGACAGTTAAATGCAATCCTGTTATTGAACTATCATCGGTGTTATATGTGCCTGCCTTTCCTGTGAACTTAGTGTCTCTCGGTGCACTGGTTGATCAGATTGACTGTCAAGTGACCGTTAACAGATATATGTGCTCGATACAGGAGAGGGTGACGAGCAGGAAGCTTGGGACTGGGACCAGGCATAGCGGACTGTGGTACATGGACCGCAGCGTGCCAAGCGAGGATGGGAATCAAGGACTAGTGGTTGTCACTGAAGACAAGGAGACTAGAGCTCTAATCCATCACTGTCGAATGGGACATGTCCCTTTTGACAAAATGTATCAAATATTTCCTGATGTAATGAGGGGTGTGACATAGGCATCCCCAATGGGCCTGCCGAAGATAGTACCCTGGGTTTACTGAAGGCCCATAACTCGAAGAATAAGGAGACTCGGAAGCCCAAGTTATTATTGAGGAAAGATAGATTTGTATTAGGAAATATCACTTGTAATCTTGCGGGATGGGTTGGAAACCCTCTCGGACTCTGTAACTTGTGTATTACGAATCCCTCGGCTCCGCCTCCTATATAAGGGGGAGTCGAGGGACAAAGAAAAGATCGATTCATTGTTCACGCAACCTTAGTTTTTATAACCGTCGAGTACTTTTCAAAAACCTCCGAGATCTACTTGCCCTCTACTCCGACTAAAACCCTAGTCTACAATCTGTAGGCATTGGTAAGTTAATCCCTTGTCAATTGGCGCCGTCTGTGGGAACTAGAGGTGTCAAGGATCTGATCTCGATGGCACGTTCAAGATCGTCGACTTCGTCGGTAGCAAGCAACGCCATGGACAGAGGTAAAAAGATCGAAACTGGTCTCGTTGATTTTGTTCCTCACCCGCCCTCCCGTTTGGATGCATATGCATATCTGGAGGAGCCCATGGAGATGACGTTTGGAAAGTTCCACTTCCGCGTCGAAAAAGAAGGAGCGTATCATCTCGAAATTCCGATCTCGTCGGGATTATCAGCGGTCGATCCCGATTTTTCAAGTTCAGCATCATCAATCGAGTCAGACGACGAGAAAACTTCATCGCCACACTTCATCAGCTCCAGGCAAGTGAAAAACTCGCCAAGATCTTCAGCGACATGTCTTTCGAGTCATCCGGACTATATAAGCGACGACTGAGCGACATCGACAGCTTCAACTTCATCGACAGATCCATCACTGTTGGAAAGGTCTTCACAAATCTCTATGATGGTGTCACCAAACTCGACAAAGTTCAGAATCCAAAATATCATCAGATATACGCAATTGGAGAACCAAGCCGGTCAGAACCGGTGACGTCAGAGGCTTTCGAAGATGCGGGAAATCCGTATGTCGATCCCGCAGATCTCACGCGAGGTTTAGGGACAAAATATATCGGACCAGGAACACGAGAGATGGTGCGATTTCCGCAAGCAGTATGGGATCGAGTCGCAAGGGCTATTGATGGTACAGAACCAATGACCGTTACGGCGACACCTGAGGAGTTACAAGCGTATCAATATAGGCTTGCACGTACCAGGAGGGAACTCGAGAAACAGAAAATCGAGTTAGACAGGAGGCAGGAAGTAGCCTCCGCATCAAGCAGGCGAAGCAGAGCCGACATTCAGGAACTTCGGGAGATAGTCATAGAGAAGCTCGAAGGAGAGCAAGATCCCCGCTGCAAAATATACCCGAAGCAGAGAGAGAAAACCTAGTTCAAAACCTCGACATGTCTTTCATGTCGATCGACACGAGGGGGAATATTATTCCCAAAACACCGGAAGCAGGATATATGGCAACACAAGCTTTCATCCTAGCGTCCAAGCCACCTCCTGGAGATCCAAGAGAAGCGTTGTACAACATGGCCATGGCAGGGTGTGGAGCCATGGGATCAGCATTCGCAGCGACACCTCCCGAAGGATCAGCAAGGCAAAATAGTCCACGACACACTGCAGCAGTACCAGGTCCTGAAAGAACAAGTGGAGCAAGAGACACAGCAGCACAAGCACGGGTGGACAGAGCACGACAAAATAGAAGAGAAAATTGGCATTCCCCAGAGATAGATGACGAGGATATGTGTGGGCTACCGTGCTTTACAAGAAGGGTCCGGAAAACTCGAGTTCCTTCAGGGTTTAAGTTACCCAATAATTTCAAGAAATTCGATGGTCTGCAAGATCCCGAGGATTAGCTGGTCGATTACCTCGAGACGGTGAAATTAATAGGCGGAACAAGAGAGACAGCCATGCAGAGCATCCAAGTACACTTAAGTGGAGCCGCCAGATCTTGGATCAAGAAGCTTCCTCCAGGTTCCATCGATAGTTGGGACAGTTTTGAGGATGTGTTCGTCAAGAATTTTCGATCCACTTGCAAAAAACCTGCATCGTTCAAAGAGTTGAGATCATGTCGACAAAAGCATGATGAGTCAATGAGAAAATATATCCAGAGGTGGAACATTATCAAAAACTCGGCAGAGAACATATCTGACGAGAGGGCAATAGATGCGTTCGTGGCGGGAATTCGATGAGGAGATTTCGTCGAGGACTTGGGGAGAACAAACCCAAGGACAATATCAGCTTTAATGGAGATAGCAAATAGATGGGCAGACGGAGAAGACGTCCTTCAAAATAAATGACATAGGTCACCAGAGGAAGACCGCCGTCGAAACTTCCAAAATAGACGACGATTTTCTCGGCAGTTTTCGAGTTATGACGCGCCCGGCCAAATATCGGCTGGTTTCCGAGGAAATAGTCGAGATGATTATCAAAGGAGTAACGATCAGCGAGGCGACAACAGAGATGATTCTCGGAATAACAGGCAAAATAGTGGACCAAGGTTTCAAAGACCTTTTGTAACGCCCGAAGATATGATGAACGGGCCATGTCAGATGCATTTCTACCTCGATAGTAATGGGAAGAGACAGTCAGGACATCTGCAGAAGGATTGTCGTAATTTTCAAGCAATGTTGAGGGTCGCAGGGCTAGCCAATGCTCAAGCAACAAATAGAAACCCCCAAGGGCCCAGGAGTGAGATCCACCTGCCACCTCCTCCCGCAATTACGGACGAAAATCGACACCAGCTCATAATCGCGGTAGCACCACACCCACCTTCATATGTTGATCCAAACTCCAATGGCGCGGTCTCGATGATTCAGAAATCTAGGCCGTCTAATAGGGCTCAGAAAGTAATCTCACGACAAGTGTTCATGGCAGAGAAGATGCCTCCACCAACGGTTGAGTACTTAAATTGGTCAGGACAAGACATTGGCTTCACAATTGCGGATCACCCAACAAGTTCCTCGACCAGGCGCAGCCCTTATCTTGCCGATGATTGCAGATTCGATGTATCTCGAGTGTTCATCGACGGAGGCAGCAGCCTAAACCTTATGTATGCAGATACACTAAGGAAGATGAACATATCCTTAGCAAATCTAAAACCAACTGACACACGTTTCCATGGAATCACGCCAGAGAAGTCAAGTTATCCGTTGGGAAGAATCAATCTCGACGTTCAGTTTGGAACCCGAGAAAACTACAGGATAGAAAAGCTGGAGTTTGAAGTTGTAGATTTCCCGTCGCAGTATCACGCTTTGCTGGGATGACCAGCATATGCTAGGTTTATGGCGGTACCACATTACACATATCTGTTATGGAGGTTACCTGGCCCTAAGGGACCAATCTCGATCAAAGGCAGTTTTGTGTTAGCCGATAAATGCGACAAGGATTTTCATCGACTGTCAGAAACTTTCGGGATGCAAACAGAGTATATGGAGTCAAGGCTCACGACTGATTATGATGTGCTGCCAGATATAGGGAGGCCTAACAAAGAACCAACCTTAACACTGCGAAGATTCCAGGAGGTGCAGATTCACCCGACAAATCCAAGAAAACGACGTCCATCGCGACAGACATGGACCTCGCATAGGAAAGCGCGCTCGTCGAGTTCCTCCGTGAGCACCGGAAAATCTTTGCATGGTGTCCAGTGACATGCCAGGAATACCCAGGGAACTTGCCGAGCACCACCTAAACTTGGATCCAATAGCGAGACCAATTAAGCAACCTTGCGTTTTTAACCAAACCGCAAAGCTATGCTATCGAGATTGATCGACTTAGAGAAGCTGGCTTCATTAAAGAGTTGCATACAGAGGCCACGTGGGTAGCAAACCCAGTGTTGGTCCCGAAGAAAAACACTAAAGTCCTTCGCATGTGTGTCGACTTTACGTGTCTCAACAAGCATTGTCCAAAGGATCACTTTACCCTCCCAAGGATCGATCAAATTATCGACTCCATGGCAGGATGTGAACGTCTTTCCTTCCTGGATGCATATTCTGGTTATAACCAGATCAGATTGAAAGAAGAGGATGAGGTCAAAACAGCGTTCATTACACCTTACGGCATGTTTTGCTACAAAACAATGCCCTTTGGTCTAAAAAATGCGGGAGCAACATATCAACGGATGATGCAGAAGTGCTTAGCAACACAGATTGGGAAAAGCGTACAAGTGTACATTGACGATGTCGTCATAACGTCAAAAAAGGGGTCAATGCTAATCGAGGACCTGAATGAAACTTTTGACAACCTCGACAAGTTTTGTCTCAAGCTGAATCCGACGAAGTGTTCTTTCGGTGTCCCTGCAGGAGAACTTCTCGGGTTCCTAGTGACAAGGGATTAACTTATCAATGCCTATGGATTGTAGGCTAGGGTTTAGTTAGAAGTAGAGGGCAAGTAGATCTCGAAGGTTTCAGCCGAAAAGTACTCGACGAATATGAAAACTAGGGTTCGCAGACAATGATTCGATGATTCGTCCCTCGACTCCCTTTATATAAGAGGTGGCCGAGGGTTTCGCCGTACAAGTTACGAGTTCGGGACGGTTTCTAACTCATCCCGCCGATTACAAATAACACTTCCTATTACAACTCTATCTTTTCCTTAAATATAACTTGGGCTTCCAATCTTCTTATTCTTCGAGTAGTGGGCCTTCAAAACCCCGGTACTATACGCGTGCCCATTTGGGATGCCTATGTCGAGGCCGAGATTTTGCTTGAATCATAGAATCGGGAAAATCTCCACCGTTTATTTTTACTCGAAAGCTCTAACTTCCATACTTCTTTTTATAAAATTCTATATTGTACAGGGATATTGGTAGTTGGGGCTAGTTCATCCGACGGATCAGGTACTAGTTAACTGCTCTAGTGGCAATCCGCAAAACCTACTTCAAAATCACGTCCCCGGACATGATCTCGGGATATCGGTGAAATTCGACGTGTGCCGCTTAAGGTCTTACCATTCTGTCGAGTCCCAGTCAAATTTATCGAGTACCTAACGCGTCCGTTAGGATTTTTCTTCGTATCTCGTTGATACGGATAAAAGTAGAGCGAGCCTTCGATGCCACGCCAGAATGGATCTGTCTTACCTTCGCAAATTTGCGGCATTCGAAATTGATCGCAACTTTGGCGTTTGAGAATATATTGTCGAGTGCTTCCGGCTGTTGGAATGGCACATTTTATCGTCAAATATGACTTATATTATTTTCCCGATGGGAGTATATGTAGAGTTAATTATAACTCGAAATATACTCTCTTGCTTTTCTATCTTTCTTTCTTCTTCCTCTTTTTTTTAAATTTCATCGGCACGCGAACAGCGTTCCCGATGGAGTAGCCCCCAGGCTACAGCCAAGAACTTGTGCTTGGTTGTAGGCTCAACATTTTAGTCCACCTTGTCTCTATATTGCCATTATCTCCCAATATTCTTTCTCTCCCTTTTTCTTCTTTTTTTTTTTCTCTGTGCATCTCCCGATGGGAGTAGCCCCCGAGGCTACACAGCCAAGAACTTGTGCTTGGTTGTAGGCTCCCACAATTTCTACATTTGCCATAGTCGAAACTGTACTTTTTTCGAAGTAGCCCCCGAGCATTTGGGCAAAAACTTGTTTCTGACCAAAGGCTCCCGAAGTATGCAAATAACTTATCCTGTCGCCATTCTCCTTTATTTTTCTTGTCGACATATTTTCCCTTGGCAAATTTTCTTCAACTTTATTAATGGTCGAGTTTGTTCTGCCTTGTGGGTCCATCGTTTCCACCTCATTGACACATCGTGCAAATGGGGGACACACGTCCTCCGCTTTTTCTGACGCACGTACGGTAACACTTATCTTAGTAAAAATACTTTTTGCCCTTGTATCTAGAAGGTCTATTCTCACCACACGATTTCTCATCCAACGGCACACTGCCTCGCCCAAATCTTATATAAACCTTTCTTCAACCTCCGTTCATCCCCTCGCTTGCGCCGCTTACCTGTTCTTCTTCGCAAATCTTCCTTTTCGCCCAACTCTCTCTGATTTCGCACTCGCACACATTGCTCGCCCATTGCCGTTGATGCCACCGCGCGTGCGCCTAACTCGCCACAGCACTCCTGAATCCAAGATGGCCGCCGAGGATCTTGAGTGGGAGAGATCGAAAATCTCCAACCAAGATACCAACACGCTGAAGAGGCTCGGCCTTATGAAGAAGGAGGACGCCATCCGCTTTCCTAGCGAAGAAAGCTACCCCAATCCTCCAATGGAGTACCGGGTTAGTTTTGTTGATCATCTGATCCGCGGCCTTTCGCCTCCAATCCATGATTTCCTCCGCGGCCTTCTTTTCGTTTATGGGATTCAGCTGCACCATCTGACCCCTAATTCCATCCTTCATATTTCTATTTTTATCACCCTTTGCGAATGCTTCCTTGGAGTTGCCCCCAATTGGGCTCTTTGGAAGCGCATTCTGCATCCGCCGCAATGGCTCCCACAACATCACTTATAACATAGGTGGTGTTGTTATCTGTGTTCGTACCGATGTCGACTATTTCGACGTCAAGTTTCCTGATTCCGTCCAAGGATGGCGCAAGAGGTGGCTTTACATTCACGAAGAAAGCGCCAACTCCGTTGAGCATAACATAATTCCCTTCGACGGAATGCCAAAATTCAGCGTCGCCGTTCTTGGGATGCCGAGGCTTCGAGGAAGAGAAAAAGGCGACAGAGGCACTCATGTCTCGTATTCGTCAGCTTCAGAACACTCGAGGCAAGGAGCTATCTGGTGTTCAAATCACCGCCTACTTCCTTAAGATTAGAGTGCAGCCTCTTCGGCTCGCAAAATCCCCTTTGGACGTACTCTGGTGTAAATGATGCCAACAGAATCTCCGGTGATCTTTCCACCAAGGACTTCGAGAAGTTGCTTCGAAGACTTTCTCGTCTGGGCAAAGACCCAATTCCTTCCTCAAGTCGCGTGGAACCTTACAGCTCTACCAATCCACTCCCCAAGGTACTTTGTCTTCCCGAGTTTTTTATCCTGATCCGCACTTTCTCTTCATCTCATTGTATTGTCATTTCTTCATTTTTCCTTTTGTTATTATTATTTGTTAACAGAACCATCCTAGTATGACTTCCCTTCCTCCTCTTCCGAGGGTGGAGAAGTCGATGAAATGGCCATCGCTGCCGAAGATACTCAAGGCCCTCTGCCCTCGAAAGTGAAGTCGCGGGTTCTCACAAATCTGCGGCTTCTCATGAAAAGAAGCCGAGTCCTAGCCGTGAGTCGACGCAATCCCTTCCTCCTGCTCTCCAAAGAACAAAAGGAAAAGGGATGATGTCGTAGATTCCGGGACTTCTAAACCCGAAGAAACTGTTCCTTCACCGCAAAAGGCAGCTTACGATCCATATCTCGCGAGTCTCATCAGTTCGTAAGTTCCCTGTTCTTTTTTTGTTTTCTCTTCAAAATTTTTTGCTTGCCTTGCTTTTTATGCTGTCACCCTTTTTCGATAGTGATGATGACGAAGAAGCACCAACTTTGGATGTGGCTGCTCGAACGAGTACGTCACGTACCCTAGTTATTTCAGAGCCGCGAGTTGAAGGGGAGGAATCCTCGCCTCCTCAACAAAACGTCGGCGTGTCTACTCCTCCTTCGAGCCCCCGAGCCCCTTCACCAAAAAGGGCAAGGGCGGAGATCAACCCGGAGCCTACTCTCCAATCGAGTAGCTCCTCTAACCCTCTTTTGGAGGATGTAAGTTTTTCACTTTTTTCTCATTGTCTATGTTTTCTTTGCTTATTTCGATGTACCGTCGTATGTTTCTCATACCACCATTTTGTCCTTTCCTTTGTTTAACAGCCTATGATCAAGGATCTTCTTCGCATCGGTGCCCAATTTGTTGGGTACCGTGAATATGCTAATAAAACTGAAGGTAATGTTTTGCTTTTTGCTTCTACCTTTTTGCTCCTTTGCTGTCGAAATTCTTAACTATATTTATTTTCTTTGCCAGAAAAACTGGTGGAAGCCAATGAGCGTTCCAACATACTTGCTCAACAATTGGAGCAAAGTAAAGAGGCTCTAAAAAAGGCTGAATTGGACGCTATTGAAGCTAGAGCAGAGGCTGACAAGGCCAAGGCTGACGCTGCTGGTGTCGAAGATCTTAAAAAGAAACTTCACACTGCCGAAACTTCACTGAGCGATCACATAGCTGCCCAATCTGCCCGTGAGGAGGCGCTTCTTAAGCGTATAAGGACGCAAAGTCACCGCTTCGTTAGTAAGTATCTGTACCACTTCGTATCTTTTGTGTTTTCTTCTCTGCACTCGTTTGTTGCTCAATAAGTTTCTTTCTTGACAGTGAGAACAGCCCAAGATTTTGAACTTGAAGATCCCGCCAATGATCCTCTACTTGACGCCTTTTCATTCCTCGAGTTTCATGGATCAGAGGCACGCGAAGGCATTGATCAGGCTAAAGCAGGGCTGTCGCGGCTCTTTCCTTATTTCTTCCCAAAGAAAGAAGAACCCGCAACTTTCCTTAATCTCACCAAGTGCTTCAATCCCTCTGAAGATCTTGGGCTGAGAGTGCGTCATGAGAATATGAAGGTTGCCGTGGAAAATACTGTTGCCTTGGTTGCTGATAGCCAGCAAACTATCGACTGGGCGAAAGTTGGAGATACTGAACAGATAGAACAGTCGAGGTGGAAATCTTTGATGAAGGCAGCTAAACCCAACACGAAGAAAATCCTGGCTTATCTCGGGATCAAATGCCCACTCCTAGCTCATCAAAGCCGAGGTCTAGTTGAATGCCTCTTTGCTTTTTCCTTTTAGCGTACCTTTCTTTTGGCTGTGTCGCCGTAGTGGTTTTGGCGATAACTACTTCAGTAGGTCTCTAGAAGGTCCTTCTTTTGTAATAGACATGTATATATTTTGGAGATGAATGGAAATCTATCTTTGCTCAGTGATTGATGTCGAAATATTTCTTTTTTCCAGTTAATTTTTGACAATTATACATCAGCTCCTGGTCCCTCCAATATTTCGACTTCTTCTCACTTAAGGAGAACTGCTGACGCTTCACCTGTCAACGATTCCTTACCGCAAGAATTGGATGAACTTCGGCACCAACTTCAGTACGTGAAGAAGCAATCACTTGTAATGATGGAAAAGTGTCGTAAGTCATCTGGAGCCGAAGAAATTGCACTACAGCAAGCTCGCGAGGCCGTAGCAGCTAGGGAAATTGCTGCATCTGAAGCGGAAAAGGCGACTACCCGAGAAAATTTCATGCTCGAGTTAATGAATGAGGCCAGTGCGAATATGTCAGGTATGTCTATTTCGTCTTCAATATCTTCCGTCTTCATGCTACGTCTTCTTAAAGTTTGCCGCTCTTTTGTTTTAATAGGTCCCTTTACTGATGCTGTTGCTGAAGAAGAGAGGGTAAATACTAGGACAAACCTCCTTGTTAACCTTTCTCTTGATCATGGTTCTCTGTTCTGGGCTACCCCAGAAAGGACTCGCCAAATTGTCAGATTTCAAGATCGCGCCTCCCAAACTCGCGACTTCCTTGACTTCTGTACCAAGACCTTGTCTATGGTTTATAATTCCATGTTTCCTCGAAACGCTCAACCAAAGACTCTTCTCGAGCTAATGGAAAAGTTTAAGGATGCCCACAAGATCCATGACTTTGTCAAAGCTCAACTGGTAGCTGGCGCCAGATTTGCTCTCATCATGCTTCAGATCTGCCATTCAAAACTTGATCTGACTCAGGTTGTTGCGAAGGTCCATGAGAAGGTGCGGCACCGAAGAGTTGGTGTCGACCGTATTAACACGAAGGTTTCACCCATAGCTGAGGAAATGATTGAAGACCTTCTTCGTATGGATGCCGACTTTTTTGCAGATGGACATTATGCTGATTTTCTTGGTGCCGCTCCCGAAGAAGACAGGATTACTCTTGACAGTATATTGAACCATGACTAACTTTTTCCTTTGGTAACTAATTCTTCCTTATGAGTCGTGATTGTGATAATATTGTAAAGTGAATATCACATTTCTATATTTGTCTAGCCCTCAAGTATTTTCGGTGACTATTTGCTGTATTTATATAGTGCGAGGTTTATAAACCAAGGCAATAATATGTAATCTTTGGCAAGTATCAGCCCCGAGCTTCTTTATTTAGCACTATTTTGTATTTTTATTGACTCACGAGGTATTTGAGTACCAAGGCGAGACTTTACTCTAGGCGAGTCTTCGAGTATCTTTGGTGTCGAAGTTCTATATTTATTTTGCGAGGTTTTTTAGACCAAGGCACTTACAATTTTTGATGTGTACACCATTGCTGGCTTCTGATTTTGTTATATTTGGCGAGGTATTAATGTACCAAGGCGAAATATTTCAGTGAATCTGTATTGTATGTATTTTGAGTCTTGGGCGTTGAGCCTCCGAGCGTGTCGAAGAATAAGAAATATATCTCCACTATCTTTGTTATATTGTAGCACCACGAGCCCGCCTCATTAAAAACCTTCTCCGGCCCCACTCGGTGCCCCGAAAAGGAAAAGAGTGCGTCTGAAAACTCGTGGGCGTTTCAGTACATTGAAGTTTTACAAGGACTATATTTCGATTCTAGGCGTAGAACCGCCTAAGTTGCGCCACGTTCCAGGGGTTTGGCTCCTCCACCCCCGTCTTCTTGTCCCGTATGCTCCTCCTCCGATTACTTCCGTGACGATGTAAGGGCCAAGCCATGGTGACTCGAGTTTTTCATGACTTTTTTGCGTGAGCCGAAGAACTAGGTCGCCCACTTGAAAAGATCTTGGCCGCAAACGTTGACTGTGGTAATTCTTCAAGTCCTGTTGATATTTGGTAACCCTTGATAATACCTCGTCTCGAGCTTCGAGCGAGTGCGTCTACATCGTCTTCCAATGCTATCTTTGAAGCTTCTTCATCATATGCTGTGACTCTAGGGGAGTCGTGTTCTATTTCTATTGGAAGTACACTCCGCGCGTGGACCAGAAAAAACGGGTTTCTTGTGTCGCCGTATTTGGTGTTGTTCGGATGCTCCACAAGACACTTGGTAATTCTCAGGCAGGTATGTCGAGCTTTTTCTAAAGGTCCCAACAGACGCTTGATACCATTGCAGATGATGCCATTGGCTTTCGACTTGCCCATTGGTTTGAGGATGTGCAACTGATGCAAAGTTCAGCTTGATACCCACCTCTTTGCAATAGTCTTTGAATTCATTGGATGTGAAGTTGCTGTTGTTGACGATTTGGGCACTCCAAATCTGAAGACGAGGCCTTGTATGAATTTTACTGCAGATGCTCCGTCTGGTGAATTTATCGGCTTCGCTTCTATCCATTTTGTAAATTTGTCGACAGCTACTAGCATGTACTCCTTTCCTCCATGATTTATGTAACTTGCCAACCATATCGAGTCCCCATTGTGCAAAGGGCCACGACAATGGTATTGGTGCTAACTCTGCTGCTGGAGAGTGAGGTTTTGCGGCAAACCTTTGGCACGCGTCGCAAGTTCTTACTATTTCCTTGGCCTCGATTGCTGTCAACCAAGAAAATCCTGCCCGAAAACTTTGGCCGCAATAGCTCGACTACTTGCGTGGTGTCCACATATTCCTTCGTGTACATCCTTCGGAATTATTCTTCCTTCTTCGGTGTGACGCACCTTTGCAAGACGCCCGAAATACTTCGCTTATACAATTCTCCCTTGACCACCGTGAAAGCTTTGGAGCGTCGAATTACTCGCCTTGCTTCAACTGGATCGTCGGTATTTCTTTCCGAGGATATATGATATGTACGGCTGCATCCATGTATCCGTATCACCATGACCAGGTCCCGATCTTCTTCTTCGTCCTCTTGCTTTTCCTTGGTAGCCCCTGGGTTTCTTTCCTTTTTGGTTTTGTTGACTTAGTGGATCTCTCTGTTATCTCTTCCGAATACACCTGGACGCTGCAGGCATGCGACCCGATGTTTGCAAGAACGTCGGCTTCGTTTCGCTACTAATATGATTTACTTCGCATCCATCGAACAACTTCTCGAGCTCGTTGTACACCTCCTTGTATGCCATCATGCTATCATTGACTGCGTCACATTGGTTCATAACTTGCTGCGCCACCAACTGTGAGTCGCCAAAGATTTTTAGTCGAGTTGCACCACATGCTTTCGCCATCTTCATCCCGTGTATGAGAGCTTCATATTCTGCTTCATTGTTAGATGCGTTAGGGAACGTCATCCGAAGGATGTACTTCAATTTGTCGCCTTCAGTGATATGAGTACTACTCCTGCGCCAGCTCCTTCTAGTCTTTGGACCCATCAAAGTTCATAGTCCAGGTTCTCGATAAATCTGGGGGTCCCGTATTTTGCAACTCCATCCACTCTGCGATGAAGTCCGGTAGTATTTGCGATTTTATTGCTTTTCTTTTTTCATACGTGATGTCCCGAGGGAAAGTTCTATTCCCGAGGGAGACACGACCCGTAGCTTCGGTTATTCAGTATATTTGACAAGGGAGCTTCATTGACCACTATGATCGGGTGTGCCGAAAAATAGTGGCGTTTGTCGTGAACACTCCATATGCTAGCTTTTACCGAGGGTACCTTTGTTTTGAGGGCGACAAGACTTCGCTCACGAAGTATACGCCGCTGTACACCATGGATTTTCCTTCTTCTTCTCTTTCGACAACTAACACCGTGCTAACCACTTGGGGTGGGCTGCAATATACAGCAGAGAGGTTTTTTCCTTTGGAGCCACCAGATTGGTGGTGTCGAGATTTTTCGCTTCAGATCCTCGAAAGCTCTATCGGCTTCTTCGTTCCACTGGAATTTATCTCCTTGTTTTATCAGCGCATAAAATGGTAACGCTTTTTCTCCTAACCTCGGCGACGAATCTGCAAAGCTGCGATCGCCCGCTACTCGTATTTCTTTCAACCGTTGGCTTTCTCATTATTATGGCTTGTATTTTGTCGGGATTTGCTTCAATCCCTCTTGCTGAAACTAGAAACCCAGAAGTTCTCCTGGACGCCACAAGAGCACTTCGTCGGGTTCACTTGAGGCAGAATTTGTCGAGGTTGTCAAAAGTTCTTTGAGATCCTCGGTGTTACCCCCTTTTTGACGTTATGACGACATCATCGATGTATACTTGCACGTTTTTCCCGACTGTGTTGCTAAACACTTCTGCATCATCCTCGATATGTTGCTCCCGCATTTTTTAGACCGAAGGGCATTGTCTTGTAGCAAAACACGCCGTAAGGTGTAATAAACGCTGTTTTGGCTTCATCATCTTCTTTTAATCTGATCTGGTTATAACCAGAGTATGCATCCAAAAAGGAAAGACGTTCACACCGTGGAGTCGATGATTTGATCGATCCTTGGGAGGGGAAAGTGATCCTTAGGGCAATGTTTGTTGAGACACGTAAAGTCGACGCACATGCGAAGGACTGTCGTGTTTTCTTCGGCACCATCACCGGGTTAGCTACCCATGTGGCTTAGATATCTCTCGATAAAACCAGCTTCCTCTAGTCGATTTATTTCTGATAGCATGGATTTGCGGTTTGGTTCCAAAACGCCGCAAAGGTTGTCGATTGGTTTTGTTGTTGGATCCATTTAGGTGGTGCTCGGCAGTTCCCTGGGTACTCCGGCATGTCACTGGACACCATGCGAAGATTTTCCAGTTCTCACGGAGGACGAGCGCGCTTTCCTATGCGATATCCATGTTGTTTGCAATGGATGTCGTCTTTTGGATCTGTCGGGTGAATCTGTACCTCCTTAGCATTTTTCTGTGTTGAAAGTTGATTCTTTGTTTGGCCTTCCAACGTCTGGCAGTACGTCGTAATCAGTCATGCTTTTCGACGCCAAATATTCAGCTTGCATCCCGAAGGTTTCCGATAACCGATGGAAATCCTTGTCGCACTTATCCCAAAGCAAAACTCCCTTTGACCGTGATTGGTCCCTTGGGTCCAGGCAATCTCCATAACATGTATGTGTAGTGTGGTACTGCCATAAATCTAGCATATGCTGGTCGTCCCAACAAAGCGTGGTGCTGATGGAAAATCCACGACTTCGAACTCCAGCCTTCTCGATTCTATAGTTTTCTCGGGTTCCAAACCGAACGTCGAGGTTGATCTTCCCAATGGGTAACTTGGTTTCTCTCGGTGTGATGCCGTGGAATCTTGTGTCGGTTTCGGTTTGCTAAAGATATGTTCATCTTCCTCAATGTATTCATACATAAGGTTTAAGCTGCTGCCACCATCTATGAATACTCGAGAAACGTCAAATCCTGCGATAACCGGGCCATAATGCGCTTGCGGTCGAGGAACTTGTTGCGGGTGGTCTCGCTATGGTGAAGCCGATGTCTTGCCCCGACCAATTGAGGTACTCAATCGTTGGTGGAGGCATTTTCTGCCATGAACACCTGTCGCGAGATTACTTTTTGAGCTCTATTGGACGGCCTTCCCTTCTGAATCATCGAGACCGCTCCGTTGGAATTAGGATCAACATAGGGTGGTGGTGCTGGTGCTGCCGCTATTCTGAGCTGGTGTCGATTATCCTCTGTAATCGCGGGAGGTGGCGGTAGGTGAACTTCGCTCTGGGCTCCCGAGGATTTCCCCGTGCTGCTCGAGCGTGAGCGTTTGCACATCCAACATTGCTTGAAAATTTCGACGGTCTTTCAGGGTTCTGACTCTTTTCCCATTGTTTGTCGAGGAAGAAATGCATCCGGCACGGTCCGTTTAACATTTCTTCGGGGGACACGAAAGGTCTTGGGAACCTTGGCCCACTATTTTGCCTGTTGAATCGTCCCTATTATCGCTTCGCTGCTCTGCTTCTTTGATAATCATCTCTATTGCTTCCCCCTGTGTTTGTCCGAAATCCTGCCGAAATTTGCCCCTGGGCGTCATAGTTCGGGTACTGCCGAGGAAATCGTCGCCTCGATTGATAATTTCGACCACGGTCCTCTTCCGGTGACCTGTGCCGTTTATTGTGGCAGCATCTTCTCCATCCGCCCATTTATTTGCTATTTCCATCAACGCGGATACTGTCTTTGGATTGGTCCTTCCCAAGTCCTCGACAAAGTCCCCACGCCTAACTCCCGCAACAAACGCATCTATTGCTCTCTCGTATATGTTTTCCGCCGAGTTTTTTATGATGTTCCACCTTTGGATGTATTTTCTCATTGACTCATCTGGCTTTTGTCGACATGCCCTCAGCTCTTCTAACGACGCAGGCTTTTGCACGTGGACCTGAAGTTCTTGACAAATACTTCCTCGAAACTTTCCCAGCCGATAGATCCCGGCTGAAGTTTTTTAATCAAGATCGTGCGGCTCCACTTAAGTGCACCTGAATACTTTGCATTGCTGTTGCCCTAGTTCCTCCAGTTAATTTTACCGTTTCAAGGTAATCAACTAGCCAATCCTCTGGATCTTGCAAGCCGTCGAATTTTTTGAAATGATCGGGCAACTTAAATCCCGAAGGGACTCGAGTTTTTCGTACTCTTCTCGTGAAGCACGGCAGGCCGCACATATCTTCATCGTTAAGCTCGGGGATTGCCGATGGTCTCTTCTGCTTTGCCTTGCTCTATCGACCCTTGCTTGTACTCCTGTGTCTCTTGCTCCACCGGCCCTTCAGGAGCTGCCGCCGTTGCCGTGCGGTCGTGGACTATTTTGCCTTGCCGCTCCTTCTGGAGGCGTTGTTACAAACGCTGTCCCCATAGCTCCGACCCCTGCTAACGCCATATTGTATAACATTTCTCTTGGGTCACCTGCTGGTGGCCTAGATGCGAGAATATAAGCTTGTGTCGCCATGTACCCAGCCGGTGTCTTAGGGATAATGTTTCCTCTTTCATCTATCGACATAAAGGACATGTCGAGATTTTGAATTAAGTGCTCTCTTTCTGCTCGGGTATGTGTTGCAACCTTGATCTTCCTCTGTTCCGAGCCCCGTGACTATCATCCGAAACTCGGATTGTCGACTTAGATCCGCCCTTCTCCCGCGGATGCAAGCTGCCTCATTTTCTCCCGTTCACCTACTGCTGTTTTTCTATGTTTCGGCAGCTCGAGTCTATATTGATAAGCTTGCAGCTCTTGAGCGTAGCCGTTGTCGTCATTGGTTCCGAGCCATCCAGGGCTTTTGCTGCTCTATCCCAGGCTGCTTGTGGAAGTTGAACTCGACACGTGGTGTGGGCCCAACATATTTAGTGCCCATACCTCTCCTTAGATCTGAGGGATCGACATAAGGGTTACCCAAATCGTCGAAAGCCTCTGATGTTTCCTCTTGATCTTCGATAGCATAGATCTGATGGTATTTTGCACTCAAATCTATGTTGGGTTTGGTGACATCATTATTGAGATTGATGAAGACCTCGCCTACTATGATAGATTTGTCGATGAAGTCGTAGCTGTCGTCATCGCTTGAGCCATCGCTATATATGAGTCCGCAGATGACTCGAATGATATGTCGTTGAAGATCTTGAGCTTGTTAAGATGTGTAGCGTGTTTCCGAGGTTTCTTCTTCTCCGGTTGACGATGTATAGCTTGAAAAATCGAATCGATCGCCGACGATCCCGACGAGATCGGAATTTCGACACGATACGATCCTTCCTTCTCGACGCGAAAGTGAACCTTCCGAACGTCATCTCCATGGGCTCCGCCGGACGCATATGCATCCAAACGGGAAGGTGGGTGAGGAACAAAATCGACAAGACCAGAGCGATCTGTTTACCTCGATCCATAGTGTTGCTTCCGGTTGACGATGTCGAAGACTTTGAACGTGCCATCGAGATCAGATCCTTACGCCTCTAATTCCCACAGACGGCGCCAATTGACAAGGGATTAACTTATCAATGCCTATGGATTGTAGGCTAGGTTTAGTTAGAAGTAGAGGGCAAGTAGATCTCGAGGTTTCAGCCGAAAAGTACTTGACGAATATGAAAACTAGGGTTTGACATGAATATATCGATGATCTCTCGACTCCCCCTTTATATAAGAGGTGGAGCGAGGGTTTCGTCGTACAAGTTACAGAGTTCGGGACGGTTTCTAACTCATCCCGCCGATTACAAATAACACTTCCTATTACAACTCTATCTTTTCCTTAAATATAACTTGGGCTTCCGAATCTTCTTATTCTTCGAGTAGTGGGCCTTCAGTAAACCCCGGGTACTATATCTGGCAGGCCCATTTGGGATGCCTATGTCACCTAGTCTCAGCAAGAGGAATTGAGGCTAATCCAGAAAAAATTCAAGCTATCGTAACAATGAGGAAGCCAACAAAGTTAAAAGAAATACATCAATTAATCAAGTAGCAGCTTTAAGGCATTCATCGCCAGGCTGGGAGAAAAAGCATTACTGTTTTATGCTTTGATTAAGCAAGGAGAGAAGTTCCAGTGGAACGAAGAGGCAAATAGAGCTTTCGAGGATCTCAAGCGCGCAATTTCGACACCACCAATCTTGGTGGCGCCTAAAGAAAAGGAACCCCTCCTGTTATACATTGCAGCCACACCTCAGGTGGTCAGTACAACACTTGTCGTTGAAAGAGAAGAGGAAGGAAAACTTCTTGGAGTGCAGAGGCCTGTATATTTCATCAGTGAAGTTTTATCGCCTTCAAACAAAGCGGTACCGCAGTTTAAGCTAGCATATGGAGTGTTTACGACCGCAAGAGAATTGCGGCACTATTTTTCGGCACATCCGATAATAGTGGTAAACGAGGCGCCTTTGTCCAATATACTAAACAATCCAGAAGATACAGGTCGTGTCTCCCTTTAGGGAATAGAGCTTTCCCCTCGGGACATCACGTACGAGAAAAGAAAAGCAATAAAGTCGCAAATTTTACCAGACTTCATCGCAGAGTGGATGGAGTTACAAAATACGGGACCCCCAGATTTGTCAAGAACCTGGACTATGAACTTCGACGGGTCCAAGAGATTAGAAGGAGCTGGAGCAGGCGTGATACTAATATCCTCTGAAGGCGACAAATTAAAGTATGTCCTATGGATGACGTTTCCAAACGCGTCTAACAATGAGGCAGAATATGAAGCTCTCATACACGGGATGAAGATGGCGAAGGCTTGCGGCGCAACCCGACTAAAAATATTTGGCGACTCACAATTGGTGGCTCAGCAGGTCATGAATCAATGTGATGCAGTCAATGAAAGCATGATAGCATACAAGGAAGTATATAATGAGCTGGAGAAGTTGTTTGATGGATGCGAGGTAAATCATATCAGCAGGCTGAGCAATGATGAAGCCGATGTTCTTGCAAACATCGGGTCGCAGTGCCTCGCGATTCCGCCAGGGGTGTTCTGGGAGGAGATAGCAGAGAGATCCACAAAGTCGAAAAAACCAAAGAAGAAGGAGAAGGATGAAAAACCCTCGGGGGCTACAAAGGAAGCACTGGAAGAAGAGGAAGAGCCAGACTTAGTGATGATGGTGCAAATTCCATGGATGCAAGTATACATATCATACATCTTACGGAAAGAAATACCTGATGACCCAATTGAAGCAAGGCGAGTTATTCGACAATCTAAAGCCTTTACGGTGGTTAAAGGGGAGTTATACAAGCGAAGTATTTCGGGTGTGTTACAAAGGTACGTCACACCCGAAGAAGGAAGGATAATTGAAGGACGCACGAAGTAATATGCACTATCATGTGGCGGTCGAGCTATCGCGGCCAAGATTTTCGAGCAGGGGTTTTATTGGTTGACGACAATCGAGGACACGAAGGAAATAGTACGAACTTCCGACGCGCGTGCGAGATTTGCCGCAAGACCCATTCTCCTAAGCAGCAGAAGATGCCATACCGCTGTCTTGGCCCTTTGCTCAATGGGGTCTCGATATGGTGGGAAAACTACACAAGGCCTCGCCAGAGGATACGAGTATATGCTCATCGCTGTTGACAAATTCACCAAGTGGATAGAAGCAAAGCCGATAAATTCACCAGATGGAGCGTCGGCAATCAAGTTTGTGAAAAGCATTGTCTTTCGGTTTGGAGTACCTCATAGCATCGTCACGGACAATGGTAGTAATTTCACATTCAAGGAATTCAAGGCATACTGCGCAGAGGTGGGCATCAAATTGCACTTTGCGTCAGTTGCACCACCAACGGTCAAGTCGAGAAAGCCAATGGTATCATCTACAATGGTATCAAGAAGCGCTTGTTAGGGCCATTGGAAAAAGCTCGACACATTAGGGAAGAGTTGCCGAGTGTGTTATGGAGTATCCGAACAACACCAAATACAAACGACACAGAGACTCCGTTTTTTCGGTCCATGGAGCTGAGGCAGTATCGCCGATAGAAATAGAGCATGATTCTCCAAGAGTCACGGAATACGATGAGGAAGCTTCCAGAAAAGCATTGGAGGACGATGTCGATGCACTTTATGAGGCTCGAGACGAGGTGTTATCACGAGTCGCTAAGTACCAGCAAGATCTGAAAAAATACCATAGTCGACGTTTGCGACCAAGATCTTTTCAGGTTGGAGATTTGGTTCTACGACTTAATCAGAAAAGCCATGAAAAACTCGAGTCTCCATGGCTTGGCCCTTACATCGTCGTAAGTAATCGAAGGAGGAGCATACAGATAAAGGATAAGAAGTCGGAGTTGCCAGCAAATCCTTGGAACGTGGCACAACCTCAGCGTTTCTACGCCTAGAATCAAATATAGTCCTCCTTGTAAAGCTACAATGTACTAGAACGCCCGCGAGTTTTCAGACGCACTCTTTTCCTTTTCAGCACCGAGTGGGCCGGGAAAGGTTTTTAATGAGGCGGACTCGCGGTGCTGCAATATAATAAAGATAGTGGAAGTATACATATTTTTCTCCGACATGCTCGGGGGCTTGCGCGCAGAAGTTACAATATATATACAATGCCGACGAATATACCTCGCAAAGATATTTCGCCTTGGTGTAAAGCACCTCGCAAAAATAAAATGACGATACAAGATAGTGATCAACAAAAAAGCTCGGGGGCTAACACCCGCAAAAATAGTACACTCAATATAATCTATTTTGGTTTGGTTCAACCTCGCATATACAATAAAGAAAATCGCCACCAAAACGCTCGGGGGCTGGATGAGAAAAAATAAAAATATTTACTGGCTTTACAGTATAGATTATACAAGATGCAATTCCTGAGAAAACTCAACAAGACCAAAAGAGAAACTCTCAATTCCTGCCTAGTATATCATTTATGGTCCTCCGTTCATTATTTGCAGTACGAGTACTATGTTCAGCATAGCTGCCCTTCACGAAGAACTCAGCGTCCATCCGAAGAAGTTCATCCATCATATCTTCTGCTATAGGGGTCACAATGTCGTCAATTTTGCCAACGTTCCGTTTTCTTTTCGACATCTTGGCCAGGCACTTGGTAACAATTTGACTCATGACAAACTTGGGATAGCAGATTTTTATCATCATCATAGCAAATCTGGCGCCGGCAGATAGTTGGGCCCGCACAAATTCATGGATCCGAGGTGCATCCTGAAATTTATCCATCAAAGCAAGAAGGGTCTCTGGCATCTTATTGCGTGGGAACATGGTGCTATAAATTAAGGACAATGTCCTTGTACAGAAGTCGAGAAAATCACGGACTTGACTCGCACGATCCTGAAATCTGACGATTTGGCGGGTACGTTCAGGCGTAACCCAAAAATTGGAACCATTTTCTTCGGCAAGTCTGAGAAGCACGTTGGATCGAGCTTCAACACGTTGATCCTCGGCAGCGGTATCCAAAAAAGAACCTATTTTCAGCGGAGGAATAAGAAAGGAAAGAAAAACATTGGGGATAAAGATAAGCATGGTCAAGTGAACGAAGTATACCCGCCTTATCCAAGCTGGAATCAGTCATTAGCTCAAGCATGTAATTTTCTCGTCGAGAAGCTTCGGCAGCTGCAACCATTGCGTCCTCTTTTGCAGCTATAGCATCCTGGGCTTGTTGAAGCACAAACTTTTCCCTCTCCGATGATTTTCGAGATTGCTCCATTATTATAAGTGTCTGCTTCTTCATAGACTGAAGCTGTTGACGAAGTTCTGCCAAGTTCTGTGTTGAACCCCTACTCGAGGAATCTTCGGCAAATTCATCATCGACAGGCGTTTTCTTCGAGTAGGATGAGGTGGGAATAGCATTGGCAGGTCGAGGAGTTGAAGTGTAGTTGTCAAAAATCAACTGGAAATAAAAGTTTCGACATCAATCATCAAGCAAAAATAGATCTCCATTGATTTCTCAAAGTATTTACACGGCTATTACAAAAGAAGGGTCCCTAATGAACTACTGAGGTAGTTGTCGCCAAAGCCACTGCGGCAACAACATCTAAAGAGAAAACAAAAGAGAAGGCAAGGTGGTCTACTTGACCTCCGGCTTTGATGAACTTGGAGCAGGAGTTGGCTTGCATCCGAGGTAGGCGAGGATTTTCTTCGAATTTGGCTTGGCAGCCTTGATCAGTGACTGCCACCTTTTGGTCTCCATCTCCTTCGTGTCGCCAACTCTTGCCCAGTCGACATCTTGTTGGCTGTCAGTGACTAAGGCAATAGTACCTTCGACACCAACTTTCAAAGTGTTTGGCGAGAGCAACAAAAGGCGTGGGTTCTTCCTTCTTCGGGAAGAAGTAAGGAAAAAGCTACGACAGACCTGACCTGGCTTCGGCAAGACCTTCACGCGCTTCATCTCCGTGGATTTCAAGGAGAGAAAGAGCGTCGAGAAGGCGATCACCTTCAGGGTTCTCTAGGTCATAATCTTGCTGCGTTTTCCCTAAGTGAGTCAAAAGAAGCTTGTCAACAAAAAGCAAGTCAGGAGGAATTCAATGATAAGAATAAACGAAAGAAATGTGAGTACTTACTCACAAAACGTCAACTCTGTGATTCCACGCGGGTGAGGATTTCCTTTTCACGAGCGAATTGCTGAGCTATATTATCGCTCAAGGAAGTTTCCGCGTCATGAAGTCTTTTTCGAAGATCTTCGATGGCGGCATCATCTGCTTCAGCTTTCTTGCGAGTTGTTTCGCTCTGTTCTAGCTTGATAGCAAGAGCGTCAGCGCGTTTGTTAGCCTCCGCAAGGGTTCCTGGCAAAATAGATGACAATTCATTATTATGGCAAAATTATGAAGGAATTTATTCAAGTGGAAGAGATAGGGAAAATGAGTACCTTCAAGACTGGCGGCATAATCACGGTACCCGATAAATTGGGTACCGAGGCGGACAAATTCCTTCATTGAAGGCTGGGAGGAAGACCACAGACAAGGGAAATCAATATAGAAAGGAAAAAACTCGACAATACCAAGAAAAAACTGGAGGGGAATCAAGCACTGAAAATGTCGAGAGAATAAAAAAAAGAGAAAAGAAGAGAACTTACATCATCCATTAAAGGATCCGTGGAACAACCAGTTAGCAGGGTAGGTTCCTTGACTAGCTCGACCCTAGGCCTCTTCGGAGAAGGGGCACAGGGGCTTGGAACTGGAGTTGGATGCTCGATGTGTTGCTGAGGAGGCGAGGTTTCTTCCCCATCAGGATGAGCTTCAGAAATAATTAAAGTACGCGACGTGCTCGTTCGAGCAATCGCGTCAATAGGTGGATTTTCTTCCTCGTCACCACTACAATAAAAAGGTGACAAGATAAGAAAATAGATAAAAAGTCGAGAGTAAAAAAAAGAGTAGCAAGAACTTACGAGCTGACAAGAGCATCTTCATAAGGATTGAAAGTTGTCCTTTTCTCAGTAGGAACAACTTCTTCGGCAGGAGATGTGCCGGCTTTGGAGGCGCCAGAATCAGCAACTTCATCCCTTTTCCTCTTGTTCCTTGGAGAAACAGCGTAGGGGAGGGAGTGTGTCGAAGCGGGGTCGCCTCCGATTCGATTTCTTTTTTAGAGGAAGCCGCAGATTTATGAGAACCCGTGACTTCACTCTCAGGACGAGAGACACCCTGGTTATCGTCGGTGATTGATGACGCGTAAAGCACACGCCCGTTGGGAACCCCAAGTGGAAGGTGTGATGCGTACAGCAGCAAGTTTCCCTCAGTAAGAGCATCTCCACTCGTCCCCCGACGAGGCCCCGGCTTTTTCCATCCGGACGGCGTAATCGGCCAGTCGCGCCCCGGTTCCCTCGTTTTCGTGGATTTGGGCCTAAATCCATCCGGCATCCACGCCATCCCCGGCCCTTGCTGGGGACTCGACGAGTGAAAGCGGGCGTGGCCCCAACTTGTCGGCGACAATGGCCTCCGATCTACGGAAAACCCTCATCTTCCCGATCTACGGCAAAACCCTCGTCTTCCGATCTACGGCAATACCCTCGTCGAACGAAAAGCTTTGAACTCTCAAGTGGTGCAACATAGATAGATTATATATATATTTCGAATATAATTCGAATAAACATAAAAATTACATATAAAAACTTTAAACTAAACTACTTCTTCTTCTTAGAAGGCCCCGCCTCATCGTCGTCGCGGCGACGCTTCCGGCTCGTCACCTCGTCGAGGAAGTTGAGTCCTCCACTCCCCACTCCTCCCCACCTTTCCCCTCCTCCTGCTCCTCTCCTCCTTCCTGCTCCTCCTCCTCTTCCTCGGCCTCTTTCTCGGCTCTTGCTCCTCGGCCTGCTCCACGCCTCTTCGCCCTCCTCCCCCACGCGCCGTCGTCCGCCTCGGCGGGGGGAATCGTCGCTGCTGGACGATGCAGCTGGATCCCACCAATGGCGCCATCCAGGCGGCTCTCCCTGCGGTGTCCGATGTCCAAGAGATATCGCTCATGGTTGACGGAGGATGGTGACGAGAGAACAGATGAATGGCTCAGCCCGTCGAAAACCGTTTATGTAGGTCTCTCGACGAAAGAGAGCGCGGTTGCTCTTCCGCGAGTCGTGCTCCATTACGACGGTTTCGCATCGAGGCCACTTGACCGTTCCCGACGAGTCGTTTCGGCTCTCCAGTCCACTTCGCGACGGTTCAATGCGGCGAGGAACTCCGACGATTGCCCTTCCCGGTGACTGCGCCGTCGCTATGCACGCGGTGCGCTGGCCCATGGGCTCGCGGCTGGAAAAATGGGCCTCCCCAGGCCAAAAACTACATCCATCCGGCGCTAAATTTCGCCGGATTTGGGCGTGGGGAGCCCAAACGAGTGGGGATGCTCTAAGAAACCAAGGTTTATCGAACCAGTAGGAGCCAAGAAGCACGTTGAAGGTTGATGGCGGCGGAGTGTAGTGCGGCGCAACACCAGGGATTCCGGCGCCAACGTGGAACTGCACAACACAATCAAAGTACTTTGCCCCAATGTAACGGTGAGGTTGTCAATCTCACCACACTGAAAACAAAGGATTAGATGTATAGTGTGGATGATGATGATTGTTTACGAAAGCAAGTAAAGAACAATTGCAGTAGATTGTATTTGGGATAAAGAATAGGACCGGGGTCCACAGTTCACTAGTGGTGTCTCTCCATAAGATAAACAAGATGTTGGGTGAACAAATTACAGTTGGGCAATTGACAAATAAAGAAGGCATAACAATGCACATACATATATCATGATGAGTACTATGAGATTTAATCGGGGCATTACGACAAAGTACATAGATCGCATCAAAGCATGCATCTATGCCTAAAAAGTCCACCTTGAGTTATCATCCGAACCCTCCGGTATTAAGTTGCAAACAACGAACAATTGCATTAAGTATGGTGCGTAATGTAATCAACACAAATATCCTTAGACAAAGCATTGATGTTTTATCCCTAGGGGAATACACATCCACAACCAAACTTTTTCTGTCACTGTCCTGCATTTAATGGAGGCATGAACCCACTATCGAGCATAAATACTCCTCTTGGAGTCACAAGTATCAACTTGGCCAGAGCCTCTACTAGCAACGGAGAGCATGCAAGAACATAAATAACATATATGATAGATTGATAATCAACTTGACATAGTATTCAATATTCATCGGATCCCAACAAACACAACATGTAGCATTACAAATAGATGATCTTGATCATGATAGGCAACTCACAAGATCTAACATGATAGCACAATGAGAGAAGACAACCATCTAGCTACTGGACCCATAGTCCAGGGGGTGGACTACTCACACATCAATCGGAGGCGATCATGGCGATGAAGAGACCTTCGGGAGATGATCCCCCTCCGGAAGGGTGCCGAGTGATCTCCTGAATCCCCGAGATGGGATTGGCGGCGGCGGCGTCTGGAAGGTTTTCCGTATCGTGCCTCCCGGTACTTTGCGACGAAGGCTTTAAGTAGGAGGAAGGGCAGGTCAAGGAGCGTCACGAGGGGCCCACATAGTAGGCCGGCGCGGCCAGGGCTTGGGCCGCACCGCCCTGTTGTGTGGCCACCTCGTGGCCCCACTTCGTATCCTCTTCGGTCTTCTTGTGAAAAATAGGACCCTGGGCGTTGATTTTGCCCCAATTCCGAGAATATTTCCTTACTAGGATTTCTGAAACCAAAACAGCAGAAAATCAGAACGTCTTCGCATCTCGTCAATAGGTTAGTGCGGAAAATGCATAATAATGACATATAATGTGTATAAAACATGTGAGTATCATCATAAAAGTAGCATGAAACATAAGAAATTATAGATACGTTTGGGACGTATCAAGCATTACAGCTTAGTTCCTACTCGCCCTCGAGTAGGTAAACGATAACAAAGATAATTTCCATAGACATGCTATCATAATCTTGATCATACTATTGTATTGTAGATGAATGCAGCGATTCGAAGCAATGATGAAGATAATGAGTAAACAAATGAATCATATAGCAAAGACTTTTCATGAATAATACTTTCAAGACAAGCATCAATAAGACTTGCATAAGAGTTACTCATAAAGCAATAAATTCAAAGTAAAGGCATTGAAGCAACACAAAGGAAGATATAAGTTTCAGCGGTTGCTTTCAACTTCAACATGTATATTTCATGGATAATTGTCAACAAAAAGTAATATAACAAGTGCAATAGGTAAACATGTAAGAACACAGTTGACACAAGTGTTTGCTTCTAGGATAGAAAGTAGTTAGTAAGCTGACTCAACAATAAAGTAAAGATAGGCCCTTCACAGAGGGAAGCATGGATTACTATATTTGTGCTAGAGCTTTCATTTTGAAAACAAGAAACAATTTTGTCAACGGTAGTAATAAAGCATATGTGTTATGTATAAGATATCTTATAAGTTGCAAGTCTCATGCATAGTATACCAATAGTGCTTCACCTTGTCCTAATTAGCTTGGATTAACATGGATTATCATTGCATAGCATATGTTTCAACCAAGTGTCACAAAGGATTCTATGCCGCATGTACAAAGGTCTAAAGAAACGCATTGGATTTCTCGCTTTTGATTATTCTCAACTTAGACATCCATACCGGGACAACATAGACAACAGATAATGGACTCCTCTTTAATGCATAAGCATTCAACAACAGTTAATTTTCTCATAAGAGATTGAGGATTAGTTGTCCAAACTGAAACTTCCACCATGAATAATGGCTTTAGTTAGCGGCCCAATGTTCTTCTCTAACATTATGCATACTCAAACCATTTGATGATGAAAATCGCCCGTACTTCAGACAAGACGAACATGCATAGCAACTCACATGATATTCAACAAAAGTGTAAAAGTTGATGGCGTCCCCGAAACATGGTTATCGAACAACAAGCAACTTATTAAGAAATAAGACACATAAGACAATTCTCACCACAATAGTTTTTAAGGCTATTTTCCCATGAGCTATATATTGCAAAGACAAAGAATAGAATTTAAAGGTAGCACTCAAGTAATGTACTTTGGAATGGCAGAGAAATACCATGGTAGGTAGGTATGGTGGACACAAATGGCATAGTATTTGGCTCAAGGATTTGGATGCACAAGAAGAATTCCTCTCAATACAAGGCTAGGCTAGCAAGGTTGTTTGAAGAAAACTCAAGTATAAAAGGTGCAGCAAATATCACATATGAACATATTGTAAACATTATAAGACTTTACATCGTCTCCTTGTTGTTCAAACACCTTAACCAGAAAATATCTAGACTCTAGAGATCAATCACGCAAACCAAATTTTAACAAGCTCTATGTAGTTATTCATTAATAGGTACAAGGTACATGATGCAAGAGCTTAAACATGATCTATATGAGCACAACAATCGCTAAGTATCACATTATTCAAGACATTAAACCATTTTACCACATGCGGCATTTTCGTGTCCAACCATATAACAATGAATGAAATAGTCCAACTTTCGGAGAATGAACATTAAAGATAAAGCTAAGAACAAATTTGTTCATATCAAACAAATGGACGTGTCTCTCCCACACAAGCATGTTAGGATCCGATCTATTCAAACAAAACAAAACAAAAACAAACAGACGCTTCCAAGCAAAGCACATAAGATGTGACGGAATAAAAATATAGTTTCACTAGAGGTGACCCGATAAGTTGTCGATGAAGAAGGATGCCTTGGGCAACCACAAGCTTAGACGCTTGCCTTCTTAAAAGAGGAAGGGGATGCTTCGGGCATCCCCAAGCTTAGACTTCACTCTTCTTGATCATATTGTATCATCCTCCTCTCTTGACCTCTGAAAACTTCCCTCCACACCAAACTCAAAACAAACTCACTAGAGAGTGCACAATTCATATATTCAGAGGTGGCATAATCATTCTTAACACTTCGACATTGCACAAAGCTACCTAAAGTTAATGGAACAAAGAAATCCATCAAACATAGCAAAACAGCAATGCTGTAAATAAAAGGCAGACCTATCAAAACAAAGAATAAACAGAAGACGAATTTTTTTTGAGGCACCAGACTTTGCTCATATGAAAATGCCCAAATTGAATGAAAGCTGCGCACATATCGAGGATCACGCACGTAAATTGGCAGATTTTTCCTGAAGTTACCTACAGAGAGGCATATCGAAATTACTGTGACATCAAGAAATTGTTTGCAAGAAAGCAACCAAATCTTGTATTGACTTTACTATCAAAGACTTTACTTGGCACAACAATGCAATAAAATAAAGATAAGAAAGAGTCTACGTAGTAACAACTTCCAAGACTCAAATATAAAACAAAGTGTAGAAGAAACATGGGGTTGTCTCCCATAAGCGTTTTTCTTTAACGCTTTTCAGTAGGCGCACAAAGTGTGAATCAAGTATTATCAAGAGATGAAGCTTCAACTACCTAGGGCTTTATGCATACCTTTCTTACTCTTTTCTTACTCTTTGGTTTAGGGAATACATGTCTACCTCCTGCAGGTAGAGGTGAATTTTAGGTGCCTTCTCCCACATTTCAGACCGCCCAATAGTTTGCCAGGGATCTTCCAATTGTGATTTGTCCCTGCTCCTACACATTCAATAACAAGATAATCAAGGGATACCGTTTTTCCAAGAATGGTTGTATGCACACCCTCGGCCATTCCCTTAGATTATAACAGAGTTAACAATAAGAGTTATTCCTTCTCCCCTTCAATTAGTCCCCAAAGTGTCAAAGATTCATAGATACTCTTAGGCATAAGGCAAAATTCGTACATAATATCACAATATGAAAAGTTTCACCACCAATGACAACTTTAATAGTAGGGTCCCATTTTGAAGGTTCAGAGTTCACTAAAACTTGATCAAGACTGTTAGTTACTAACATAACTATAATTTTCTTTCAAGCAAGATGCACTTGTTCCAAGAGTGTTTAATCTACTATAAATGCTAATAAGAGCCGAATCAAAGTTAGCTAAATGATGCAACTAATTTTTTTATGGCATTAAAAGTTGATCACCATCGTGAATGAAGGAAATCTCGCCCTACTACAAAGATTCAAGGCATATCTATAAACAATCATGTCTAAAATAAAAATTACTAAGGAGCAGACTTAGAGTCATTTGATGTTCTACTATAAGAATCAAAAATTCTAGACCACGCATCTTTAAACTCTCCTCATCCCCTCGTTTAAAAGTAAAGATTAATTCCTCGGGTGAAGAGGTAACAACTACGGGATTAGACATGATAATAAAGTAAACTAAATGCAAGTAACTAATTTTTTTGTAGTTTTCGATATAGAGAACAAGACAGAAATAAAGTAAAATTAGCAATTCAATTTTTTTGTGTTTTTGATATACATAAACAAAGCAGTAAACAAAGTAAAACAAAGCAAGACAAAACAAAGCAAAGAGATCGAAGTGAGACCCCTCAACAGCCTTATCACCTCAAGAATCTGCCGCCAAATTTAGCTTGATGACGCGTAGAGCACCCCCGTTGGGAACCCCAAGTGGAAGGTGATGCGTGACAGCAAGAAGTTTCCTCGCAAGAAACCAAGCCTATCAAACCAAGAGGATCCAAGAAGCACTATGAAGGCTGATGGCATGAGGTAGTGGCTACAACACTGTGGATTCCGCTAACGTGAACTCCGGCACAACACAATCAAAATACTTTTGCCCCAACGAAACGTTGAGGTTGTCAATCTCACCTACTTGGCTCAAAACAAAGGATTAGATGTGGATAGTGTGGATGATGATGATTGTTTGCTAATAACACAGTAAAGAACAATTGCACTAGATTGTATTTCGATGTAAAGAATAGGACTGGGGTCCACAGCTCACTAGTGGTGTCTCTCCATAAGATAAACAGATGTTGGGTGAACAAATTATTAGCTTGGGCAATTGACAAATACAAGGCATAACAATGCACATACATATATCATGATGAGTACTATGAGATTTAATCAGAGCATTACGACAAAGTACATAGACCGCTATCCAACATGCATCTATGCCTAAAAAGTCCACCTTCGTGTTATCATCCAAACCCTCCAACATTAAGTTGTAAACACAAGATAATTGCATTAAGTATGGTGCGTAATGTAATCAACACAAATATCCTACAAAGCATCGATGTTTTATCCTAGTGGCAACACAAGACATCCACAACCTTAGAACCTTCCGTCACCGGTTAATTTGAGGCATGAACCCACTATCGAGCATAAATACTCCCTCTTGGAGTCACAAGTATCAACTTGGCCGAGCCTCTACTAGGGAGAGCATGCAAGAACATAAATAACATATATAGATTGATAATCAACTTGGACATAGTATTCAATATTCATCGATCCCAACAAACACAACACAGCATTACAAATAGATGATCTTGATCATGATAGGCAGCTCACAAGATCTAACATGATAGCACAATGAGGAGAAGACAACCATCTAGCTATACGACCCATGGTCAGTGGGTGGACTACTCACACATCAATCCGGAGGCGATCATGGCGATGAAGAGACCCCCGGGAGATTCCCCCCTCCTCAGGGTGCCGTGAAGACCTCCTGAATCCCGAGATGGGATTGGCGGCGGCGCTCTCTCGGAAGGTTTTCGTATCGTGCCCCCTCTGGGGTTTCGCGACGAAGGCTTTAAGTAGGCGGAAGGTGCGGAAGGCCACGAGGGGCCCACACAGAGCCGGCGGCTGGGGCTTGGGCCGCGCCGCCCCCGTGTGTGGCCACCTCGTGGCCCCACTCCGTCTCTCGGTCCTTCGGCTCCTGGAAAATAGACTCGGCATTGATTTCGTCCAATTCCGAGAATATTTCCTTACTAGGATTTCTAAAACCAAAAACAGCAGAAACAACAACTGGCTCTTCGGCATCTCAATAGGTTAGTGCCGGAAAATGCATAATGACATAATGTGTATAAACATGTGAGTATCATCATAAAGTGCATGGAACATAAGAAATTATAGATACGTTTGGGACGTATCGGTGATAACAAGATCCGTTCTCCACTCAGCCGGGAGGAAGAGGTGACACAGTTTTATGGCCCTGCACAAGATAGAAAGAGTATTGACATGAATTTGTATCAGCAAAGGCAGACAAATAGATGGCAGTACAAAAAGAAAAAAAAGGGAGAGTGTATGAACAAGCAGAAGGTAAAATAATTTACCTGCGGGAGCGTGTTGGTGGAGCTGTATGGTGTTACACGGCAAGAGGATGGCACGGTGTATTTCTTGCTGAGCGACGTGATCTTCCAGACTAGTTTTTCTAAGTCCTTGAAGCAAATCTATGCAAGAACGTCGATGGCCCTCATGGAGTTTCATCGACGTGAGGCTTGCGCGCTTCGTAAGGCGGCGATCTGCACGGTAAAACGTCACAAAATCGAAATCGAAAAACTTCATGAAACGGACAACGCAGCTGTGCTGCTTTTTCTTCGTTCTCCTCACCCAGCACCGCCGAGACCCCAGATCCGCAACCATCAGAAGGGGGAATATCAGAGCCGAGTCGGGGCTCATGGATGTACACCATTTTTGCACCATCCTTGAAGGTCGTGGAATTTGACGTCGAAGTATTCATGCTCAAGATAAGATAACAACGCCACCTATATTATAAAGACATTGGGGGAGCCATTATGCTGAGAAGAAAGATGCGTCTGCAGGGCCCAGTTTGCTGAACCTCAAGGAAAGATTCGCAAAGAGTGATGAAAATGGAGATGTGAAGGATAGAGTTGGGGTGAGATGGTGAAGTTGCAAACCATAGACAAAGAGAAATCCACGCAGAAAATCGTGGATAGGGGAAGAAAGACCGCGGATGAGGTGGTCAACGAAACTGACCCGGTACTCGATTGGAGGAGATGGGTAGCTCTCCTCGCCGGGGAAGCGCAACGATTCCTTTTTCTTGCTGATCCCAAGTTTCTTCGGCAAGTTGATGTCTTGGGTGGAGATTTTGGATCTATCCCACTCGGTGTTCCACAGATCTCTCGTTGCCATCTTCGAGTCTGGCGTGCTATGCCTAGTGAGCCGCGCGTGCGATGGCATCAACAATGGTGTAGGAGAAAGGCGCGAGTGTGGTTGAGCTCAGGAGGTGTTGGGCGCAATGGGGATTTTTTTGTCAGAGGAGAGCAGAGGAGCGGTGCGAGCGGAAGTGTGGAAGGAGGAAGACGATGACCTTAAGTAAGAGGTGCGGTGAATCGACGCACCGTTGGATGGAGAAATTGTGCGATAGATGGTGTACACGTGGACAAGGGGCAAAAACGCAATTTCACTAAGAAAGGAAGGAACAGGCGCTACAGTGTGTGCGCCAGGAAAAGCGGAGGACGTGTGTCCCCCACCTGCACGACGTGTCAACTTGTTAAGAAATTTGGGCCCGCAGGACAGAGAGAGAGAGCAGTTCTCGCGTTTTCCCGATACAGAGATCGTGGCTATCGTCAACTATGATGTCACTTTGGCAAGAGAAAATCTCGGCTACAAAGCTTCATAAGAATGTTAATGAAGATTATTGATTATTTCTGAGAGCCTTTGATCAAATACAAGTTTTTGCCCAAATGTTCGGGGGCTACTTTGGAAAAAAGGAAAATTCGAATATGACAAAATAGAAATGGCGAGATCCTATGACCAAATGCAAGCATCTGTTCATAGCCTGACTCCTGATCGGGACGCTGGTCGCCACCCAATAGATATGAAAAGTTCGAGAAAGAATGACAATATAGCGACATAAGGCATTAAAGTGTTGAGCCTACAACCAAGCACTAGTCCTTGGCTGTAGCCTCGGGGCTACTCCCATCGGGAACGCTGTCGCGTGCCCGATGAAATTATAAAAATAAGAAAGAAGGAAAAGTGAGCATATTTGAGTTATACAAATAACTCTACATATACTCCCATCGGGAGAGCAATATAAGTCATCCGTTGACTCAATAAAATGTGCTATTCCAACCGCCGAAAAAGCACTCGACAATATATTCTCAGAGCGCCAAAGTTGCGAATAATCTCCAGATCCGTTCTGAGCGACGTGGCGCCGTCTCTAGCGACGGTTTGCTACTTTTTTCCGTATCAACAACACGAAGAAATCTAACGGACGCATTAGGTACCCGATAAAATATGACTGGACCACGTAATGGTAAGACCTTAATGGCACTGTCGAAGTTTGACAGTATCCCGAGATCATGTCCAGGACGTGATCTTGAAGTAGGTTTTGCGGATTGCCACTAGAGCAGTTAACTAGTACCTGATCCGTCAGATGAACTAGCCCCAACTACCATCATCCCTGTACAACATATAATTGCATATCTAAAGATATGTGATAAATTCGACATGAGTATTGAATGATTAAAGTTGGAGATTATCCTGATTCTTCGATTCAAGCAAAATCTCTGGACTGACATAGGCATCCCCAATGGGCCTGCGAAGATAGTACGGTTTATTAAAGCCCATAACTCGAAGAATAAGGAGACTCGAAGCCCAAGTTATTGAGGAAAGATAGATTTGTATTAGGAAATATCACTTTGTAATCTTTAAGGATGAGTTAAAACCCTCTCGATCTGAACCTTGTAGTTACCTCTACTCCGCCTCCTATATAAGGGGGAGTCGAGGGACAAAGAAAAGATCGATTCATTGTTCACGCAACCTTAGTTTTTATAATCGTCGAGTACTTTTCGGCTGAAACCTTCGAGATCTACTTGCCCTCTACTTCCGACTAAAACCCTAGTCTACAATCTGTAGGCATTGATAAGTTAATCCCTTGTCAGGGTGTTGACAGAAGCAAGCTCAAGTGTGATGCTTGTGAGTATGCCAAACATACTAGAACCTCTTATGTGAGTAAGGGGATCAGAAGTATCTCTCCGTTTGTGTTGGTTCATTCTGATGTATGGACATGTCCAGTGGTATCTATAAGTGGCGCAAAGTATTTTGTAACCTTTATTGACTGTTACTCACGGATGACTTGGATCTACCTCATGCGACACAAGGATGAAGTGTTCCCGTGTTTCAAAAAATTCTATGCTCTTGTGCAGAATCAGTTCAATGTACAAATACAAGCTATTCGCACTGACAATGGTACGGAATATGTTAACAAAATATTTGGTGCTTTCATGTCTGAGCAGGGAATCTTGCATCAAACATCATGTCCAGATACGCCTCAACAGAACACATACTAGAGGTTGCTCGGGCCTTAATGTTCACCATGAATGTGCCTAAATTTCTCTGGAGTGAAGCTGTCCTGACTGCAACTTATTTGATCAACCGTACGCCATTGAGGGTGACAGGTATGAAATCACCATGTGAATTAATTCTGAAGGATAATACATTTGTTGTTCCTCAAAAATTATTTGGATGCACATGCTTTGTTAGAGATCACAGGCCCTCAGTGAGCAAACTAGATCCTCGAGCTCTGAAATGTATTTTTCTCGGGTATTCTTCTGGACAAAGAGGTTACAAGTGTTGTAGCCCTTCAGAACGAAGGACATTTGTGAGCATGAATGTCACTTTTCGGGAATCTGAACCATTTTATGGAGAGAAGACTGATCTGAGCATATTATTCAAAGATCTTGACCATTTTCCAGCTCACGGGACTGGTCAAGAGGGGGAGAGTGAACTGATGCAGGGGGAGACAATCTCAGAACCACAACCTCAACCAATAGTGGGTCTCATTCCAGGAAGACGGGATGGAGATGGAGAAGGCCAGAATTTACCGCGGAGATGGAGAAGGCTGAATGAGGAACAAAATCTTCAAGTTTATAGTAGAAGACAGGTGGGTGCGCAACATGTTCAGGGGGAGCAACAACAGTTACAAGTTGAACATCAGGACAACTCTGAGATCGTTTCATCGAGTGAAAGTCAAGTTGACCGGGACTCGACAACGATGGGAGAAGGACAAATGGATCTACCAATTGCTTTAAGGAAAGGAACTCGGGCTTGTGTTGGGAGACTACATAAAAAGTATGATGAATGCGACATAGGCAACTTTGTGTCATATGAAGCCCTGTCTCCTTCCTACAAAGCATTTGTTGCTTCCCTACAGTCAGTATCTATTCCAACTGACTGGAAGGTAGCAAAGGAGGACAAAAAATGGCGTGCTGCCATGTTGGAAGAACTACAGGCATTGAGAAAGAACAAAACTTGGGAGTTAGTAACTCTTCCAACAGGAAAAAGGGCTGTCAGTTGTAAATGGGTTTACACTGTGAAACAAAATGCACAAGGAAAGATTGAAAGATACAAGGCAAGACTTGTGGCAAGAGGGTACACCCAGACCTATGGCATCGATTATGATGAGACCTTTGCACCAGTGGCGAAGATGAACACAGTGAGGATTTTGATATCATGTGCAACAAATTTTGGGTGGCCGTTACACCAACTTGATGTTAAGAATGCTTTTCTACATGGAGATCTGCATGAAGAAGTTTACATGGAAATTCCACCTGGCTTCTCTTCAGCTGAAACCACAGGCAAGGTATGTAGACTGAAAAAATCTCTTTATGGACTGAAACAGTCCCCGAGAGCTTGGTTTGACAAATTCAGGCGTGCAGTTTGTGACATGGGATACAGACAATGCAATGGGGACCATACAGTGTTTTATAGACATTTTAAGGGAAAGATTACTATTCTTGCGGTGTATGTGGATGATATCATTATTACTGGGGATGACGAAGGAGAGATAGCAAGGCTAAAGAAGTGTTTGAGTAAGGCCTTTGAAGTAAAGGATCTTGGCCGACTAAAGTACTTTCTTGGTATAGAAGTGGCCAGGTCAGCAAAAGGAATAGCTCTGTCTCAAAGAAAGTATACTTTGGATCTTCTCAGTGATGTTGGTATGCTGGGCTGTCGTGCAGCTTCAACCCCAATCGATCAAAATCATAAAGTGACAGCACAATCAGGGGATCATGTGGATAAAGGGAGATATCAGAGACTAGTTGGGAGGCTGTTGTATCTATGTCATACACGACCAGACATTGCCTTTGCAGTGAGTGTAGTGAGCAGATATATGCATGAGCCTAGAAGTGAACATCTTGAAGCAGTCTACAGAATCTTGCGATACTTGAAAGGAACTCCAGGAAAGGGCTTGTGGTTCAAGAGCAACGGACATCTTGATGTCGATGGATACTGTGATGCTGATTGGGCAAGTTGCCTAGATGACCGAAGATCAACTTCAGGGTATTGTGTTTTCCTTGGAGGAAACTTGGTGTCATGGAGGAGCAAGAAACAACAAGTGGTTTCCAAATCAACAGCTGAAGCAGAATATAGGGCCATGTCTCAAGGGCTGAGTGAAATGTTGTGGGTAAGGAATCTGTTAAGTGAACTAAAGGTGTTGAAGAATAGCTGCATAAATGTATGGTGTGACAATGTGTCTGCTATTAACCTAGCACATAACCCAGTGCAGCATGACAGAACAAAGCATATTGAGATAGACAGATTCTTCATCAAAGAAAAACTCGATGATGGGATCATTAAGATAGAGCATGTCAGATCAGCGCAACAAATTGCAGATTGCTTAACCAAAGGTTTGGGAACCAGAGAATGCAACCTGGCATGTGACAAGATGGGAATGATAGATATCTATCACCCATCTTGAGGGGGAGTGTTGAAGAGGTATTGGGCCTGGCTGTGTGACTTACCTACTTGGCCCATGTGGCCCATGTTAGAGAGTGTTCTGAAGATGCTTTATAAGGGACTCGTTCCCTTCATCCTGACCTAGCCGCCACAGCTCTTAGAGCATTCAGGTTAGACACTATCTCTTTGTACAACAAGTATGAAGGTTTACGTGTACATTGTTGGAGTGCTGAACGTTTTTTGTGAAATCTAGATACCTTGATGCAGTTTTAACTCATCAATTGGGTGTTCGAGGCTCTCTTTTTATATACCGGATTTGGGAGTTAATGGGCGCTAAAACATAAGAGCTGAGCACAAGAAGCATAGTGGAGAGGACACTGCACAAGTACTGGGCCTTGAGCCTAGAACAGTACTGTGGCGATTCCAGAACTAGTCTTATCACTATAACCACTCGATCTCTTGACTGATGCTGTTGAACCTCAAGTTGTGTGCTCGATCTCTTGACTGATGCTGAACCTCAAGGTGTGTGCTGGATAGCTCTCATGTCTTTTGTGACTTGTGTGAGGTCTTGGATGCACAAGAAAAATGGGATCAAGGCGGGTTGTTGTCGATCATGAGTGTTGAACAGTAGACTACTGAATGATCATAGAGGCTGCAGAGGATTGGTGCTCAAGGATATAGGCTGATGATAGGCATGAATGACTTGTCAACACCTTGGGATCTAGGTATCGTCTACCAATTCATGTAAAGGTTAGGCGAGTTCAATGCCGAAGTAGGAACTATAAACTGTTGCAACCGGTGCACACCATTGCTTGGGGACACGCAATGTTTTTACCGGGGCAGTAGTGTAACACCCGACGTACTCCCTGGGCTGCACTTGGGTGACGGACTGCTGACTCGGACCCAGGCCCAACAAATCGAGATTTGGAGATGGAAGGATAAAGAGGTGAGAGGTCAACACGAAAGGGCATTGAAGAATATTGAATCATGTCCAAGCTTCTCTCCCTATGCTTATGTTCCTCTCCTCCTGCTACTGTACCTCCTCCCGATGCTTTGCTGATTCCTCACCTTGATATCTCATGTATCTATGGTTTGATTGTAACCATATACAAGGGAAATATGGTGGATAACCTAGGTGCAGGTGCACCTGATTTCAAAAAATTCAAAATATATTATTTAAATATTTCAGTAAAATAAAATAATTCACGCAACTACATGTCATCTTGATACTTACTCATGGAAATTTTCAGAACAAAATACGACTGTATGAGCAACACAAAAAAGAGAAATTGAACTTTGTTATACTGTGAACAGTATACCTTTACTCATTACAATATGAACATTATAATTTATCATTTTTGTGTAGGTTGCATACTTTTATATTTTAGATTCAAATTTGAGATCAACACGACTGCATGCATGATTTATGACATGTATTTATAGTATTTTTCTGATATATGTTTATATGGGTTCACGGGCACCCATGTGCCAAAAATTTACGCCCCCATATACAATCACTATCTTGCCTTTTATGTCCAATTTATGGTGATGATCTGGTTGTTCACCACATCTCTGCGTGGGTTGTGACACTGTCCAAACAAACCATAAAGGTAAAGTTACATGTTCAGCATGGGAAAATACCAAACTGCAAGTCTGTAGTAGCTCTGGGGGAAGCGTTGGCACATCTTGAGAGTTCAAGATGGCATGTGCAAATTCAGCAAACAGGCCAGGTGACTGAATCAAATTGCACTTTAGTTGTTCGAGCCTTCAGTCAACCGATACGTGATAGATCTGAAGTGTGTCTTATTGCTAAAGATTTAGCACAGGAAAAACACCATATGACTTTGAACTACTGTAGTAGAAAGAGCAACAAGGTTAATCATTAATATCTGTCAATTTGGTCCTGGGAGTTGTGTTTGGGTGTGTTACAAGGTGTTGTTCTGGCCTACGCGATGAGATCAACCCTGGATGATTGTAACTCAACTAATTCAAACAAGTTAATACACAACACCCTTTCAAAAAAATAAAGAATGCAATTTTACACGGTAACAACATTAAAAATAATTCCAATTCGGCCTCACTTATCCAACAATCCACGTTTATCTTAAAAGAAGACACGAGCGGAGGTGTTGAATATAATTGACTAGCCTCTCTCATCGTATCAGTCTTTTTAATTGAATTGGCTAGCTTGCAACCTACAACACCACGTTTTCCACATTTTCTTTTAAAAATGTTGTTGTCCACAAAAAGCAAGCGAGTGATTGTAAGGGTACATTGCCCCTATGTGTGGTTTTGGTAATTAATGACAACCCCTATGGACTAATATTTTCATTGAGTTTATATGAAGGAATATTCCATAGGTTCTACTTGTATTCCATGTGTTGGATTCAAATATGGATGCCATGTAAATAAAGATACATCTTGTGTATTGGCATCAAGATCATCGATATGAAGATATATATGTGATATGATCAAGAAGAAGAAATGAAGATGGAGTTCTTATGTGAAACTCAATATTAGCCATGCTCTATCTTAAGTGAGTATGAGAAGATACAAGGTTGAGTTGGGCAAGTTCAAGATGAGCATCTTGAGTGGATCACATGCTTGAAGCTTGCCGTCCATTTGGTGATAATGGACATGTGAAGATGTGCATCAATGGAGCTTTCTCATCATAGTGTATGGGGAGCATTTGTGAGTCTTCACTAAGCAACATTGATCAAGTGAGGCATTCCGGCTTGTGTAGAGCTTGGAATGTTATCATCAAGATCAAGCAGGATGCGCAAGGCAAAGGTATGACCTTGATAGGTTTTCCTTTTACCGGTCTCGAGGTGGTTGATGGGAGACCGGATTAGAGGATAGATAGTCGCACTATTAAGAGGGGCTTTCGGTTGAGTAACTTGATCACATCGTCTTAGGGAGCTCAATCCTTTGCATACTTTGCATATCCTTATTGCTTCTTGGTGTTTCTATGTGTGAGGTTCTTGAGCTTGTTGCTAGCTTTACAACCAGCCCAAGTTCATCGAAAACGGAGTTCGCATGCATCTTCTATTGCGTTTTCGAGGTTGGGTGATTTTACCGGTTATTCATGATATAAGGTTCTACCTTTTATATTCATGATAAAATCCCCTCCTACAGATTTTTGTGTTTTCACTTTCCATAGGATAGCATTTGTTCTTATCTCTCAAACAAAATTGGTTTCATTCGAATCGGAGTTCGGGAGCATTTGTTATTAAAGAAAAAGGAGAAAAGAAAAAAGAAAAAAAAGGGGAGGAAGGCCGGCCGGCTGACCGGCCTGCCGGCCCAGCCCGGCCCGTCCGGCCGCCCGGGTCGCGCTGTGCCAGCCGGGCCACGGCCGTGGGCCACCGGCCTACTCCGACCGGACCCCGGGCCTGCTCCCTTACGCGCCGCCCACGCGCGGCGGGCGCGGCCGGCTCGCCCCGCCTGGGCCTTTCTCCCCCGCGTGCGCCCCGCCCGGCTGGCAGGCCGGCCCGACCGGACAGGCCACCGGCCTCCTCAGCCCAGCTTCCGGTCAACCGGCTGGGCCGCCGGCTGGGGCGAGTTTTCAACCCGTTTTTCTTGCATTTTCTTTGTCTTTTCTCCCCAATGGTTATTTCTTCCTCCTAACTATAAATAGCTTTATCCCACCTTGAGCTTGAGTGGTTCTTCCCCTTTCTTCACCTCCATTGTTGCTCTTGGAAGAACTTGCTTCCCCTCTTGATTCCCCCCATGATTCTTGCCCATTCTTGAGGATTTGAGAGAGGAGATCTAGATCTACAATCCCCACCAATCAATTTCTCCTCTAAGTGAGGGGAACTCCTGGGATCTAGATCTTGGAGTCTTTTGTTGACTTTTCCCATTGTTCTTCCTCTCCAATCTCATCTTAGCATCTGTTGCTTGGGTGGGATTTGAGAGTGAAGGACTTGAACACCTCTAGTGTTCTTGCTTTGCATCATTGCATAGTGTTGAGCTCTCCACCACGATTAGTTCGAGTGAGAGACCTTGAGCTTCTTACTCTTGGAGGAAGACCTCCTAGTTGGATTGGCGGTTGGTGCTCCAGTGATCTCTTCAAGAAGATTGTGAAGAGGCCCGGGCTTCTCCTTCGTGGAGCTTGTGAAGTGGTTGTGGAGCTTGCCATCTCCGGAGCGGAGGAAAATCTAACCATAAGGAAAGGGCCATTATCCTTCGTGGGTGTGGTTCGGAGAATAGGGTGAGCCTTCGTGGCGCGGGGAATCCTTCGTGGGACGTCCACTCCTCCAAACGTGACCTACCTTCTTGCAAAGGAAGGGAACACGGAATACATCCTTGTCTCCGCGTGCCTCGGTTATTTCTCTACCCCAGCTCTCTTTCCTTGTGATAGCCATCGTGCTTGAAGTACATATATATTGCTATCACTTGTGCTACATATATCTTGTGCATATCTTGCTTAGCTCTAGTTGATATTGTTACACTTAGTTGAGCTTAGCATATTTAGGGTTTGTGCTGGTAAACTAAACGATAGTTTAATTCCGCATTCTTACAAGACAAATCCAAGAGTTTCTAATTGCCTATTCACCCCCCCTCTAGGCGACATCTCGATCTTTCAATTGGTATCAGAGCAAGGTCTCTCCTTGTTTTAGGCTTCACCGCCTTGAGAGTAAAGATGTCGGCTAGTATAGTGCACAATGACACAATTGTCTTTAATGGCACAAATTATCTTTTATGGAGAAATTGCTTGCTTTATAAACTTCGGACCTTGTGTCCAAATATAGAGCAATTTCTAGATGTAGGTTTTTCTCCTCCGATGGATTCTCAAAATCTATCTTTAGAGGATGAGAAGAACTTACATCTTGAAGCTCGAGTATCTAATGAGCTTTTATTCTCCTTGAGACCAGATTTTCGTAGGTTCTTGATATATATAAAGCGAAAGTCGTCTCATGAGATGTGGATCAAGCTTAAGGAAATGTTTGGTGGATCCATTTCTCATTTGGTCGGTGGTGTCTCCGAGGAGCTCTCTTCCCCTTCACATCATGAAGAGCTCCAAGTTGCTTCCACCTCCGGCCGTGATGAGTTCTCATCTTCTTCCACTTCACCAACGTGTAGCAAGACACGAGGTAATGATATGGTGAGTGGTGAGGAAAATTGCAATGTTGATATTGTGCTCAATAGTGATGATTCTTCATCTCTATCCCATTGCAATGCTTCCTCTTTGGACTTAAACACATCTAGCATTGAAAATAATCTACATGCTTGTGTTGATAGTCCTTGCATATCATGTGTAAATTGCTTACATAAATCCCATGATGATATGCTTGCCTTGTCTTGCTCCCATAATCAAAATGCTTCTATTTCCTCTAGTTGTTTGTTGACTAACAATGTAGAGGAAACCGAACACTCTATGGATCAAGACATGTTTTCAAATGAGGATTCAAGAATTTCTTCATCTTCATCCTCCGGTATGCACATGTGCCTTATGGCAAATGGATCAAAGGTATCTCCTACTTTGACTCCTAACACTTCCTCTAATGATGAGAGTGATGATGATGATAATGATGAAGAATATAATACCTTGGTGCATAATATGGCAATGGTATATGCTTCTCTTCATGGTAATAAAGAAGCTCGTGCTAATCTCGAACACTCTATGGATACCTTGAATAAATATAGGGAAACCATAGTGGAGTTGGAGTCCCATGTTGAAAATGGGGAAATGAGATTCACTCTCCTCAAGCATGAGCTAAAAGATGAGAATCATACTAATTTTATGCTTACACAAAAAATTGAATCCTGTATGCATTAAAATGAGAAAACTATTGTTGATGCTTGTGCTACTAACTCTACTTCTTGTGAAGCATCTATCTTAAAGGAGAATGTTGAGTTAAGGGCTAAACTTGAGTTGCGAACTAGCAATTATAGGGAATTGGAAGAAAGTCATAAAAAGCTCTCGGGCTCTCATGATGATCTTCTAATTTCCTATGATGGGCTAAAGTTAGCTCATGAGGCTAGTATCACGAAGGTAACATCTTGTGAGCCTCATGTGGACATTAGCACAACCTCAACTCAAAATGCTATTTTGCCATGTGCTAGTCCTAGTAGTCCATCTAGTCAAACTAGTGATACACCTTGTGTTGGATTACTTGCTTTGCCTTGTTGCTCTAACAATGAAGCTTCTACTTCCTCTAGTACTTGTATTTCTACTAACCATGTAGAGGAAATCAAAGAGCTCGAGGCCCAAGTCCTTTCTTTGAAGAAAGATTTGGAAAAGCATCATGAAGGGAAATCCGCACTTGACAAGATGCTAAGTGTGCAACAATCCCCCAATGACAAGAGTGGACTTGGATTCAACTCCAATAACAAGAACAAGTCCAAGAGCAAGAACAACAAGAAGAAGGGCCAAGACAAAGTCAAGGATCCGGCCAAGTTGGTTTGCTTCAAGTGCAAGGTTGAAGGGCATCATGTTAGATCATGCCCATTGAAGAAGAAGCACTTGAGTGAGAAACAACAAGGGAAACGGCCACAAGGTCAAGGTCAAGCTCATGCTCGACCTCAAGTTGAAGATAGGCCACTTCCCAAGAAGAATCAAGATATTGTTCCCCAAGAGAAGAAATCAATAAAGAAGAGAAAGGGGAACACTTGCTACTTATGTCGTGAGAAGGGGCACTTTGCTTCTTCTTGCTTAGGTGGTACCTTATCTAACCCTATAATTGTTGATGATGATTATTCTCTAGGGAAGGATAAGGATGGCAATGTGTTTGCTAAGTTTGTTGGAACTCAAAGTGGTCTCAAGAAAAGGACCATTTGGGTTGCCAAGCCTATTGTGACTAACCTCTTAGGACCCAACTTGGTTGGGGACCAACAAGCTCAAACTTGATCAATAGGTGCATGTGGAGGTCATTGGAGACTTGGCTATCTCATGAAGAATTAAGGGATCTTCATATATTATATTTTTACCAAGCCAAGTCGTATGGATTATCATATATATCTTATATCCAATGTTCCTCCTTGCGGTAACTTATACTTCAACTCATCATATTTATTGTAAGTTACTTGCCCCTTTGCATGTTTGGTTTTGTACCAAATATGTGTTTGTATGTGTTGTGTCTTACTTGCATATCTTGTGTATTCAAGTATGTTTGTTTGACTCATCATATACTTGTGTATTGTTTTGTGAGCCTAATGCATCTTGATGACATCTTATTTGGCTCTCTTTGAGTGATTAATGGAACATCCCATTTTGGGGGAGTGTTATGCTTTGTGCATTTCTCCTTCTATAAAATGTGTGTATATGGGTATCACCACTTAGTATTGATATTGCAAGATTATCTAGTCACTATGTGGTGTGTCATACTCATGAGAAATTCAAATTCTAAATGTCCATTAATCATCTCTAGTCGAATTTCAATTGCCTCTTGATTAAGAAGAAATGTTTTATCACATTATGGGGGAGTAATATGTTTTGTACATATCACAAACCTAGGAAATGTGAACATATGAGGTTTTTCAACTTACAGTTGATACTCTTAATTATCTTGTTCCTAAGTGGCATGCTTTCTCAAACAAGATCCTCTCTTATTAAAAAGCGTTTATTGCTCATCTTATGAGTTCTTGTTTGAGTAAGAAATTCTTGGTGCGGTTTTTCCTCAAATACATATCTCTATATTTTATTTGGGACACCTTTTGCTTCAAGTCTTTCTAATCATTTCTATGCGTGATTGGTTGACTAGTTGAAGCCATCTAGAATCTTCATCCATGCATAGTGCTTAATCCTATAAACATTAATCCTATGCATTTTATTGTGAAGATGATCCTTACTATCATTGTCAATACACCACCGGAAATTATTTCCAATATACTCATTGTCTTTGACAATTGATAACCTTGTACGTGGTTGAATCTATGAATCACCTTCACCTTAGATTGATTCTTATTGCCTTATTTTATTTCCAACAAATCCTTGTTGCTCCCATATGTCTTCCTTGTCCCTTTGAAAAATCTTTTGATAAATCCTCTTGATTCATATCAAGTGTTTGTTTTGGAATACATACCTTTTCCTTACGGTACATTGTGCCATTGTGAAAAGTGTGGAGGGTTTGGTTTATTTGTTCGAACCTTGCTCTTTTGGGGAGTTTGCTATCTCATTCCTTCTTACATATTTTATTAGCTTGAATGAGATAAATCTTTGAGCATGTTTGCTTTATTTCATCCTCTATGCTCAATGGTTTCTTCTTAGTTCATTTTTTGAACTTTGTTGAACAAATCTTTTGTGATTTGCTTCTTTGATATAATTTGGACAACAAATTTGTTTTGTGACACCTTTATGCCTTATTCAATTCTTTTGGTGCTTTTGTCCAAAGTATATCTTTCTTGGATCTTTAAAAGTTTTGGTGCATGCTTATATGTAATTTGTTTATACTTGTAGCATGCTTGCTTTCTTTGATCCATTATATAGGATATACTCCATCAAATCCTAAATGGCTAAGATGTGCATGAAATTCAAATTTCATCTAAATATGCACATATTTATATGGAGTGTGTCCTATATATTGTGGTTAGTCTAACCATGTTGGACCCAATAAGTTTGGGGACCAAGATGTACTTGAATGATGTTTTAGGTACATTGGAGATGCAATGGAGGCTTGTCTCATCTATAAGGAAGGTGTTGTCACCATATGAGAATTGGAGTCAAGCTAGGATGATCGATGAACTCTTATCTACTACATCAAGCCATTGCTATCTCGGTAACAAGTATCTTATTCATGCATACTCATATAGCATCCATCCTCTTGTAGGTTGCATCTTGGCATGAAATTCTTTATTTCGAAAATATTGAGGTTCTTGAAAAATCCTTTTAAAGAAAACTTCTTATTGTACATTTGAGTAATTTGAGAAGATGCATATGATAGGAATATATATATATATATCATGTTTATGATTCACCTATCTCAAATATGCCCTCTAGCAATTTATTGCATATCAATTCCTCAAAGAGCTCTTATGTGCAATATTGATGAAATTGCGAAATAAATCCATATTTATGATACTTGTTGCCTTTCTCAAAACATTCCAACTAGCTTTACTTCCCTTATTGTTAGTTGTGATGTTTTTGAGATTTTCTTGTTGAAGCTCATTCATATACCACTAGTGAAAATTGGAGCCATAGGCTATATATGCTTTTTAAGCAAATATCCTTTGGTATATTTTATGACTTCATCTTGGATATCTTGTCTTATTTATTTTATTAATCTCTTGTGTGTGCATGTTTCTTTATGGATCATCTTGTCCACTTTAGAAACTCATATACATGAGAGCGTTAATCCATCACCTTGATATCCTTGTTCTTTGCCAACCATCTTCTTATCCTTTTGATTTTAGTGTTGTTGGTAAAGAAGATTTATGAGTGCTTGGTTTATTTGTTTTTCTTCATGCACTCATATCTCGTAATTGTTGGACTCAAGTTGTTCTTGATAAGCATATTCTCTTTATCTTAGTTGTGTTCTAAATGATATATAGGGAGTGAGGATTCCATGTTTGTGCATATTGTATTCAAATGCAAACATTATAAATTGTGCACGAACCTTGGGGAGCTTTCTTATTTTATTTAGAGCACTATATCTCTCTTATCATGATATCTTTGTTTGTCCAATTGGATCTTTGATTGCTTGCTTTATTTGTTGAAGCTCACTTCACCATGTTATCTTTATGCAATCTTTGATCCTCAATATAGTTTGACTTCCTTCAAGTATTCATCATTGGATATGTGCATTTGATTCCACTCAAATTATGAGAAGTGCACACTTTGGGGAGGAACTCACATTATATTGGCTTTCTAAATTTTTCACCCATTTTGGCACTCGATGCCAATGGGGGAGAAGTTTAGAGGGTTTAAGGGAATGGTTTTATACTTAAGTTTGGTTTGTGCTTAAGTGTTTTGCCTCTCATGCATTCCATATTTATATGTCTTGCATGGTTGTATATATATAGTGGAAACTATCCCAAAGGTTAATCTTGACAATGTATGCAATGAATTCATGTTCATCACACGTGCATACATTGTGGGGGAGTTTTCTCTATATATATTGGTTCTACTCACATCCCTTGCATTTGTTGTAGTTGTGTGAGTAGAGCCGGTTTTGATATGGGCTAGTAGCTTTGTGTTACTTGACCATATCAAATACAACCTCTTGTATACAACTTATTCTCGGATAAGTTGCGTACTTGTCACTAATATTCATTATATAAACCCTCTTATTGTGATTGTCATCAATTACCAAAATGGGGGAGATTGTAAGGGTACATTGCCCCTATGTGTGGTTTTGGTAATTAATGACAACCCCTATGGACTAATGTTTTCATTGAGTTTATATGAAGGAATATTCCATAGGTTCTACTTGTATTCCATGTGTTGGATTCAAGTATGGATGCCATGTAAATAAAGATACATCTTGTGTATTGGCATCAAGATCATCGATATGAAGATATATATGTGATATGATCAAGAAGAAGAAATGAAGATGGAGTTCTTATGTGGAACTCAATATTAGCCATGCTCTATCTTAAGTGAGTATGAGAAGATACAAGGTTGAGTTGGGCAAGTTCAAGATGAGCATCTTGAGTGGATCACATGCTTGAAGCTTGCCGTCCATTTGGTGATAATGGACATGTGAAGATGTGCATCAATGGAGCTTTCCCATCATAGTGTATGGGGAGCATTTGTGAGTCTTCACGAAGCAACATTGATCAAGTGAGGCATTCCGGCTTGTGTAGAGCTTGAAGTGTTATCATCAAGATCAAGCGGGATGCGCAAGGCAAAGGTATGACCTTGATAGGTTTTCCTTTTACCGGTCTCGAGGTGGTTGATGGGAGACCGGATTATAGGATAGATAGCCGCACTATTAAGAGGGGCTTTCGGTTGAGTAACTTGATCACATCGTCTTAGGGAGCTCAATCCTTTGCATACTTTGCATATCCTTATTGCTTCTTGGTGTTTCTATGTGTGAGGTTCTTGAGCTTGTTGCTAGCTTTACAACAAGCCCAAGTTCATCGAAAACGGAGTTCGCATGCATCTTCTATTGCGTTTTCGAGGTTGGGTGATTTTACCGGTTATTCATGATATAAGGTTTGATGTCTACGGGAGCTTCTATTCTTGTAGACAGTGTTGGGCCTCCAAGAGCAGAGGTTTGTAGAACAGCAGCAAGTTTCCTTAAGTGGATCACCCAAGGTTTATCGAACTCGGGGAGGAAGAGGTCAAAGATATCCCTCTCAAAACCCCTGCAACCACAAAGCAAGAAGTCTCTTGTGTCCCCAACACACCTAATATGTGTACTAGTTCGGCGAAGAGATAGTGAAATACAGGTGGTATGAATAAATAGTAGCAGTAGCAACGCACCAAAAGTGCTTTGCCCAGACAAGAACAAGCAATAGTAACGCAAGAAAAAGAAACAAGCAGCGATAGCAGTATTTAGGAACAAGGCCTAGGGATTAGACTTTCACTAGTGGACACTCTCAACTTTGATCACATAACAGAATAGATAAATGCATACTCTATACTCTTGTTGGATGATGAACACATTGCGTAGGATTACACGAACCCTCAATGCCGGAGTTAACAAGCTCCACAATTCAATGTTCATATTTAAATAACCTTAGAGTGCATGAAAGATCAATTCGACTAAACCAAGTACTAACATAGTATGCACACTGTCACCTTCACACTATGTAGGAGGAATAGATCACATCAATACCATCATAGCAATAGTTAACTTCATAATCTACAAGAGATCATAATCATAGCATAAACCAAGTACTAACACGGATGCACACACTGTCACCATTACACCGTGTAGGAGGAATAGAACTACTTTAATAACATTGCTAGAGTAGCACATAGATAAATTGTGATACAAAATACATTGCAATCATAAAGAGATATAAATAAGCACTTCACTATGCCATTCATTCATAACAGTGAATAAGTATTCTGTGAAATATAGCCTAAGAGACCCACACGGTGCACACACTGTCACCTTTACACACGTGGGACAAGGAGTCTCCGGAGATCACATAAGTAAAATTCACTTGACTAGCATAACGACATCTAGATTACAAGCATCATCATATGAATCTCAATCATGTAAAGCAGCTCATGAGATTATTGTATTGAAGCACATAGGAGAGAGATGAACCACATAGCTACCGGTACAGCCCCGAGCCTCGATGGAGAACTACTCCCTCCTCATGGGAGCAGCAGCGGTGATGAAGATGGCGGTGGAGATGGCAGCGGTGTCGATGGAGAAGCCTTCCGGGGGCACTTCCCCGCTCCGGGTGCCGGAACAGAGACTCCTGTCCCCCAGATCTTGGCTTCGCGATGGCGGCGGCTCGGGAAGGTTTTTCGTATCGTGGTTCTTCGTATCAGGGGTTTCGCGACGGAGGCTTTAAGTAGGCGGAAGGGCAGAGTCGGGCTGACGAGGCCCACACCACGGCGGCCCCTTGGTCGCGCCGCCTTGTGGTTTGGACACCTCGTGGCCCCACTTCGTATGCTCTTCGGTCTTCTGGAAGGTTCGTGGAAATAGGCCCCTGGTCTTCGTTTCGTCAATTCCGAGAATATTTCGTTACTAGGATTTCTGAAACCAAAAAGCAGAAACAAAGAATGGCACTTCGGCATCTTGTTAATAGGTTAGTTCCAGAAAATGCACGAATATGACATAAAGTGTGCATAAAACATGTAGGTATCATCAATAATATGGCATAGAACATAAGAAATTATCGATACGTCGGAGACGTATCAGCATCCCCAAGCTTAGTTCTGCTCGTCCCGAGCAGGTAAAACGATAACAAAGATAATTTCTGAAGTGACATGCCATCATAACCTTGATCATACTTTTTGTAAACATATGTAATGAATGCAGCGATCAAAACAATGGTAATGACATGAGTAAACAAGTGAATCATAAAGCAAAGACTTTTCATGAATAGTACTTCAAGACAAGCATCAATAATTCTTGCATAAGAGTTAACTCATAAAGCAATAAATCAAAGTAAAGGTATTGAAGCAACACAAAGGAAGATTAAGTTTCAGCGGTTGCTTTCAACTTGTAACATGTATATCTCATGGATAATTGTCAACATAGAGTAATATAACAAGTGCAATATGCAAGTATGTAGGAATCAATGCACAGTTCACACAAGTGTTTGCTTCTTGAGGTGGAGAGAGATAGGTGAACTGACTCAACATAAAAATAAAATAATGGTCCTTCAAAGAGGAAAGCATTGATTGCTATGTTTGTGCTAGAGCTTTTATTTTGAAAACATGAAACAATTTTGTCAACGGTAGTAATAAAGCATATGAGTTATGAAAATTATATCTTACAAGTTGCAAGCCTCATGCATAGTATACTAATAGTGCCCGCACCTTGTCCTAATTAGCTTGGACTACCGGATCTTTGCAATGCACATGTTTTAACCAAGTGTCACAATGGGGTACCTCCATGCCGCCTGTACAAAGGTCTAAGGAGAAAGCTCGCATTTTGGATTTCTCGCTTTTGATTATTCTCAACTTAGACATCCATACCGGGACAACATGGACAACAGATAATGGACTCCTCTTTAATGCATAAGCATGTGACAACAATTATTATTCTCATATGAGATTGAGGATATATGTCCAAAACTGAAACTTCCACCATGAATCATGGCTTTAGTTAGCGGCCCAATGTTCTTCTCTAACAATATGCATGCTCCAACCATTAAGGTGGTAGATCTCTCTTACTTCAGACAAGACGGACATGCATAGCAACTCACATGATATTCAACAAAGAATAGTTGATGGCGTCCCCAGAAACATGGTTATCGCACAACAAACAACTTAATAAGAGATAAAGTGCATAAGTACATATTCAATACCACAACAGTTTTTAAGCTATTTGTCCCATGAGCTATATATTGCAAAGGTGAATGATGGAATTTTAAAGGTAGCACTCAAGCAATTTACTTTGGAATGGCGGAGAAATACCATGTAGTAGGTAGGTATGGTGGACACAAATGGCATAGTGGTTGGCTCAAGGATTTTGGATGCATGAGAAGTATTCCCTCTCGATACAAGGTTTAGGCTAGCAAGGTTATTTGAAACAAACACAAGGATGAACGGTGCAGCAAAACTCACATAAAAGACATATTGAAAACATTATAAGACTCTACACCGTCTTCCTTGTTGTTCAAAACTCAATACTAGATGTTATCTAGACTCTAGAGAAACCAAATATGCAAACCAAATTTTAGCAAGCTCTATGTATTTGTTCATTAATAGGTGCAAAGTATATGACGCAAGAGCTTAAACATGAGCACAACAATTGCCAAGTATCAAGTTATTCAAGACATTTTACCAATTACTACATGTAGCATTTTCCGTTTCCAACCATATAAAAATGAACGAAGCAGTTTTAACCTTCGCCATGAACATTAAAAGCTAAGAACACATGTGTTCATATGAACCAGCGGAGCGTGTCTCTCTCCCACATAAGCATTTATTCAAACAAAAACAAAAACAAAAACAACAGACGCTCCAAGTAAAGTACATAAGATGTGGCCGAATAAAAATATAGTTTCAAGAGAAGGAACCTGATAATTTGTCGATGAAGAAGGGGATGCCTTGGGCATCCCCAAGCTTAGACGCTTGAGTCTTCTTGAAATATGCAGGGGTGAACCACCGGGGCATCCCCAAGCTTAGAGCTTTCACTCTTCTTGATCATAGTATATCATCCTCCTCTCTTGACCCTTGAAAACTTCCTCCACACCAAACTCGAAACAACTCATTAGAGGGTTAGTGCATAATAAAAATTAACATGTTCAGAGGTGACACAATCATTCTTAACACTTCTGGACATTGCATAAAGCTACTGGACATTAATGGATCAAAGAAATTCATCCAACATAGCAAAAGAGGCAATGCGAAATAAAAAGGCAGAATCTGTCAAAACAGAACAGTCCGTAAAGATGGATTTTATTAGGCCACCAGACTTGCTCAAATGAAAATGCCCAAATTGAATGAAAGTTGCGTACATATCTGAGGATCATGCACGTAAATTGGCATAATTTTCTGAGTTACCTACAGAGAATTAGACCCAGATTCGTGACAGCAAAGAAATCTGTTTCTGCGCAGTAATCCAAATCTAGTATTCACTTTACTATCAAAGACTTTACTTGGCACAACAAAACACAAAACTAAGATAAGGAGAGGTTGCTACAGTAGTAAACAACTTCCAAGACACAAATATAAAACAAAGTACTGTAGCAAAATAACACATGGGTTATCTCCCAAGAAGTTCTTTCTTTATAGCCATTAAGATGGGCTCAGCAGTTTTAATGATGCACTCGCAAGAAATAGTATTTGAAGCAAAAGAGAGCATCAAGAGGCAAATTCAAAACACATTTAAGTCTAACATGCTTCCTATGCATAGGAATCTTGTAAGTAAACAAGTTCATGAAGAGCAAAGTAACAAGCATAGGAAGATAAAACAAGTGTAGCTTCAAAAATTTCAGCACATAGAGAGGTGTTTTAGTAACATGAAAATTTCTACAACCATATTTTCCTCTCTCATAATAACTTTCAGTAGCAACATGAGCAAACTCAACAATATAACTATCACATAAAGCATTCTTATCATGAGTCTCATGCATAAAATTATTACTCTCCACATAGGCATAATCAATTTTATTAGTTGTAGTGGGAGCAAATTCAACAAAGTAGCTACCATTATTATTCGCATCATCAAATATAGGAGGCATATTGTAATCATAATAAAATTTACTCTCCATAGTAGGCGGCACCAAAAGACCACTATCATTATAATCATCATAAATGGGAGGCAAAGTATCATCAAAGAAAATTTTCTCCTCAATGCTTGGGGGACTAAAAAGATCATGAAAACCAGCTTCCCCAAGCTTAGAACTTTCTATATTATTATCAACAATGGTGTTCAAAGCGTTCATACTAATATTACTACCAGCATGCAAATAAGATTTCATAGGTTTTTTAATTTTCGCATCAAACAATCCATGTTTTAAATCAGGAAATAGAATAAGAAGCTCATTGTTGTCCATTATGCCAAACTAGTGTAAACAAGAAACAAAAAGATGCAATTGCAGGATCTAAAGGAAATAGCTTCGAGCACAAACACAACGGCGCCAGAAAAGTACTGTTACCTGGAACCGGAGTATGAGTGCCTTTTTACCTTTCCTCCCCGGCAACGGCGCCAGAAAAGTGCTTGATGTCTACGGGAGCTTCTATTCTTGTAGACAGTGTTGGGCCTCCAAAGCAGGGTTTGTAGAACAGCAGCAAGTTTCCCTTAAGTGGATCACCCAAGGTTTATCAAACTCAGGGAGGAAGAGGTCAAAGATATCCATCTCATGCAACCCTGCAACCACAAAGCAATAAGTCTCTTGTGTCCCCAACACACCTAATAGGTGTACTAGTTCGGCGAAGAGATAGTGAAATACAGTGGTATGAATAAATAGTAGCGTAGCAACGGCACCGAAAAGTGCTTTGCCCAGGACAAGAAATGCGTAGTAACACATCGTAGTAACGCACGTAGTAACGCGTAAAAACAAAAAACGGCGATAGCAAATTTTAGAACAAGGCCTAGGGATTAAACTTTCACTAGTGGACACTCTCAACTTTGATCACATAACAGAATAGATAAATGCATACTCTACACTCTTGTTGGATGATGAACACATTGCGTAGGATTACACGAACCCTCAATGCCGGAGTTAACAAGCTCCACAATTCAATGTTCATATTTAAATAACCTTAGAGTGCATGAAAGATCAATTCGACTAAACCAAGTACTAACATAGTATGCACACTGTCACCTTCACACTATGTAGGAGGAATAGATCACATCAATACCATCATAGCAATAGTTAACTTCATAATCTACAAGAGATCATAATCATAGCATAAACCAAGTACTAACACGGATGCACACACTGTCACCATTACACCGTGTAGGAGGAATAGAACTACTTTAATAACATTGCTAGAGTAGCACATAGATAAATTGTGATACAAAATACATTGCAATCATAAAGAGATATAAATAAGCACTTCACTATGCTCTTCATAACAGTGAATAAGTATTCTGTGAAATATAGCCTAAGAGACCCACACGGTGCACACACTGTCACCTTTACACACGTGGGACAAGGAGTCTCCGGAGATCACATAAGTAAAATTCACTTGACTAGCATAACGACATCTAGATTACAAGCATCATCATATGCATCTCAATCATGTAAAGCAGCTCATGAGATTATTGTATTGAAGCACATAGGAGAGAGATGAACCACATAGCTACCGGTACAGCCCCGAGCCTCGATGGAGAACTACTCCCTCCTCATGGGAGCAGCGGTGATGAAGATGGCGGTGGAGATGGCAGCGGTGTCGATGGAGAAGCCTTCGGGCACTTCCCCGCTCCGGCAGGGTGCCGGAATAGAGTCCCCCAGATCTTGGCCGCGATGGCGGCGGCTCGGAAGGTTTTTCATATCGTGGTTCTTCGTATCGGGGTTTCGCGACGAGGCTTTAAGTAGGCGGAGGGCAGAGGCCGGGCCGAGGGCCCACACCACAGCGCGGGCCCCCTTGGCCGCGCCGCCTTGTGGTTTGGCCACCTCGTGGCCCCACTCGTATGCTCTTCGGTCTTCTGGAAGGTTCGCGAAATAGGCCCCTGGTCTTTGTTTCGTCCAATTCCGAGAATATTTCGTTACTAGGATTTCTGAAACCAAAAACAAGAACAGGAACTGGCACTTCGGCATCTTGTTAATAGGTTAGTTCCGGAAAATGCACGAATATGACATAAAGTGTGCATAAAACATGTAGGTATCATCAATAATATGGCATAGAACATAAGAAATTATCGATACGTCGGAGACGTATCAAGGTTCTACCTTTTATATTCATGATAAAATCCCCTCCTACAGATTCTTGTGTTTTCACTTTCCATAGGATAGCATTTGTTCTTATCTCTCAAACAAATTTGGTTTCATTCGAATCGGAGTTAGGGGTTATTAAAGAAAAAGGAAAAAGGAGAAAAGAAGAAAAAGAAGGAAAAGAAAAAAAGGGGGAGGGGCAGCCGGCCGGCCGCCCGGCTGCGGGCCAAGCGCCGGCCCACCCGTCCGCCGTCCGGTGCGGAAACCCGTGGGTCGAGCTGCCCCGTCCGGCCCAGTCGCCGGTGGTCGACCGGCCCACCCGGCGCTATCTCCGACCCAACCGGACCCCGGGCCTGCTCCCTTACGCGCCGCCCACGCGCGGCGGGGCGGCTTGGCCGCTCGCCTGGGCCTTTCTCTCAGGCGCCCTGGCCGGGCCGGCCCGACGGACAGGCCACCGGCCTCTCAGCCAACTAGGTCAACCGGCTGGGCCGTGATGTCTACGGAGCTTCTATTCTTGTAGACGGTGTTGGGCCTCCAAGAGCAGAGGTTTGTAGAACAGCAACAAGTTTCCCTTAAGTGGATACCCAAGGTTTATCGAACTCGGGGAGGAAGAGGTCAAAGATATCCCTCTCATGCAACCCTGCAACCACAAAGCAAGAAGTCTCTTGTGTCCCCAACACACCTAATAGGTGCACTAGTTCGGCGAAGAGATAGTGAAATACGGGTGGTATGAATAAGTATGAGCGTAGCAACGGTGCGAAAAGTGCTTGGCGTGTAGTTGATGGTGGTAATATCGCAGGTAGTAACACGAAAACAAGAAACAAGCAGTAGTAACTCAGGAGTATTTAGGAACAAGGCCTAGGGAATAGACTTTCACTAGTGGACACTCTCAACATTGATCACATAACAGAATAGATAAATGCATACTCTACACTTTTGTTGGATGATGAACACATTGCGTAGGATTACACGAACCCTCAATGCCGGAGTTAACAAGCTCCACAATAATGCTCATGTTTTAGTAACCTTTAGTGTAAGATAGATCAACAGACTAAACCAAGTACTAGCATAGCATGCACACTGTCACCTTCATGCATATGTAGGAGGAATAGATCACATCAATATTATCATAGCAATAGTTAACTTCGCAATCTTCAAGAGATCATGATCATAGCATAAACCAAGTACTAACATGGTGCACGCACTGTCACCTTTGCACACATGCAGGAGGAATAAAACTACTTTAATAACACATCACTAGAGTAGCACATAGATAAATTGTGATACAAACTCATATGAATCTCAATGAGATCATTGTATTGAAGTACATGGAAGAGAGATGAACCACATAGCTACCGGTACAGCCCCGAGCCTCGATGGAGAACTACTCCCTCCTCATGGGAGCAGCAGCGGTGATGAAGATGGCGGTGGACATGGCAGCGGTGTCGATGGAGAAGCCTTCCGGGGGCACTTCCCGCTCCGGCAGGGTGCCGGAAGCCTCTGTCCCCCAGATCTTGGCTTCGCGATGGCGGCGGCTCGGAAGGTTTCCGTGGTTTCGTCAATTGGTATCGGGTTTTCGATCCGGGGCTTCTTATAGGCGAAGAGGCGGCGCCAGAGGGTCGAAGGGCTGGCCAAACCCTAGGGGGGCGCGGGCCCCCTAGGCCGCGCCAGGGTATGGTGTGGTGGGCCTGTGCCCCCCCTCTGGTCCCTCTCGTGTGTTCTGGATGCTTCCGGGGATTCTAAGATCTTTGGCGTTGATTTCGTCCGATTCCGAGAATATTTCGTTACTAGGATTTCTGAAACCAAAAACAGCAAAACAGAACTGGCACTTCGGCATCTTATTAATAGGTTAGTTCCAGAAAATGCACGAATATGACATAAAGTGTGCATAAAACATGTAGATAACATCAATAATGTGGCATGGAACACAAGAAATTATCGATACGTTGGAGACGTATCAGCATCCAAGCTTAGTTATGCTCGTCCCGAGCAGGTAAAACGATAACAAAGATAATTTCTGGAGTGACATGCCATCATAATCTTGATCATACTATTTGTAAAGCATATGTAGTGAATGCAGCGATCAAAACAATGTGTATGACATGAGTAAACAAGTGAATCATAAAGCAAAGACTTTTCATGAATAGCACTTCAAGACAAGCATCAATAAGTCTTGCATAAGAGTTAACTCATAAAGCAATAATTCAAAGTAAAAGCATTGAAGCAACACAAAAGAAGATTAAGTTTCAGCGGTTGCTTTCAACTTGTAACATGTATATCTCATGGATAATTGTCAATGCAAAGCAATATAACAAATGCAATATGCAAATATGTAAGAATCAATGCACAGTTCACACAAGTGTTTGCTTCTTGAGATGGAGAGAAATAGGTGAACTGACTCAACATTGAAAGTAAAAGAATGGTCCTCATAGAGGAAAAGCATCGATTGCTATATTTGTGCTAGAGCTTTGATTTTGAAAACATGAAACAATTTTGTCAACGGTAGTAATAAAGCATATGCATCATGTAAATTATATCTTATAAGTTGCAAGCCTCATGCATAGTATACCAATAGTGCCCGCACCTTGTCCTAATTAGCTTGGGTTAACACTGATTATCATTGCATGACATATGTTTCAACCAAGTGTCACAAAGGGGTACCTCTATGCCGCCTGTACAAGGGTCTAAGGAGAAAGTTCGCATTGGATTTCTCGCTTTTGATCATTCTTCAACTTAGACACCCATACCGGGACAACATAGACAACAGATAATGGACTCCTCTTTTAATGCTTAAGCATTCAACAACAGTTAATATTCTCATAAGAGATTGAGGTTTTATGTCCAAACTGAAACTTCCACCATGATTCATGGCTTTAGTTAGCGGCCCAATGTTCTTCTCTAACAATATGCATACTCAAACCATTTGATTGTGAAAACCGCCCTTACTTCAGACAAGACGAACATGCATAGCAACTCACATGATATTCAACAAAGAGTAGATGGCGTCCCCAGAAACATGGTTATCGCACAACAAGCAACTTAATAAGAGATAAAGTGCATAATTACATATTCAATACCACAATAGTTTTTAAGCTATTTGTCCCATGAGCTATATATTGCAAAGGTGAATGATGGAATTTTAAAGGTAGCACTCAAGCAATTTACTTTGGAATGGCGGAGAAATACCATGTAGTAGGTAGGTATGGTGGACACAAATGGCATAGTGTTGTTTGGCTCAGGATTTGGATGCATGAGAAGTATTCCCTCTCGATACAAGGTTTAGGCTAGCAAGGTTGTTTGAAGCAAACACAAGCACGAACTAGTACAGCAAAACTCACATAAAAGACATATTACAAGCATTATAAAACTATACATCGTCTTCCTTGTTGTTCAAACATCTTACTAGAAAATATCTAGACTCTAGAGAAACCACTCATGCAAACCAAATTTTAACAAGCTCTATGTATTTCTTCACTAATAAGTGTAAGGTATATGATGCAAGAGCTTAAACATGAGCACAACAATTGCCAAGTATCACATTACCCAAGACATTATAGCAATTACTACATGTAGCATTTTCCAATTCCAACCATATAACAATTTAACGAAGAGGAAACTTCGCCATGAATATTATGAGCTAAGAACACATGTGTTCATACGAACCAGCGGAGCGTGTCTCTCTCCCACACAAGCATTTATTCAAACAAAAACAAAAACAAAAACAAACAGACGCTCCAAGTAAAGTACATAAGATGTGACCGAATAAAAATATAGTTTCAAGAGAAGGAACCTGATAATTTATCGATGAAGAAGGGGATGCCTTGGGCATCCCCAAGCTTAGACGCTTGAGTCTTCTTGATATATGCAGGGGTGAACCACCGGTGCATCCCCAAGCTTAGAGCTTTCACTCTCCTTGATCGTAGTATATCATCCTCCTCTCTTGACCCTTGAAAACTTCCTCCACACCAAACTCGAAACAACTCATTAGAGGGTTAGTGGACAATAAAAATTAACATGTTCAGAGGTGACACAATCATTCTTAACACTTCTGGACATTGCATAAAGCTACTGGACATTAATGGATCAAAGAAATTCATCCAACATAGCAAAAGAGGCAATGCGAAATAAAAGGCAGAATCTATCAAAACAGAACAGTCCGTAAAGATGGATTTTATTAGGCCACCAGACTTGCTCAAACGAAAATGCTCAAATTGAATGAAAGTTGCGTACATATCTGAGGATCACTCACGTAAATTGGCATAATTTTCTGAGTTACCTACAGAGAATTAGACCCAGATTCGTGACAGCAAAGAAATCTGTTTCTGCGCAGTAATCCAAATCTAGTACTTACTTTACTATCAAAGACTTTACTTGGCACAACAAAACACAAAACTAAGATAAGGAGAGGTTGCTACAGTAGTAAACAACTTCCAAGACACAAATATAAAACAAAGTACTGTAGCAAAATAACACATGGGTTATCTCCCAAGAAGTTCTTTTCTTTATAGCCATTAAGATGGGCTCAGCAGTTTTAATGATGCACTCGCAAGAAATAGTATTTGAAGCAAAAGAGAGCATCAAGAGGCAAATTCAAAACACATTTAAGTCTAACATACTTCCTATGCATAGGAATCTTGTAAATAAACAAGTTCATGAAGAGCAAAGTAACAAGCATAGGAAGATAAAACAAGTGTAGCTTCAAAAATTTCAGCATATAGAGAGGCATTTTAGTAACATGAAAATTTCTACAACCATATTTTCCTCTCTCATAATAATATCCAGTGGTATCATGAGCAAACTCAACAATATAACTATCACATAAAGCATTCTTATCATGAGTCTCATGCATAAAATAATTACTCTCCACATAGGCATAGTTAATTTTATTAGTTGTAGTGGGAGCAAATTCAACAAAGTAGCTATCATTATTATTCTCATCATCAAATATAGGAGGCATATTGTAATCATAATCAAATTCACTCTCCATAGTAGGTGGCACCAAAAGACCACTATCATTATAATCATCATAAATAGGAGGCAAAGTATCATCAAAGAAAATTTTCTCCTCAATGCTTGGGGGACTAAAAATATCATGAAAACCAGCTTCCCCAAGCTTAGAACTTTCTATATCATTATCAACAATGGTGTTCAAAGCGTTCATACTAATATTACTACCAGCATGCAAATAAGATTCCATAGGTTTTTTAATTTTCGCATCAAACAATCCATGTTTTAAATGAGGAAACAGAATAAGAAGCTCACTCTTGTACATTATGCCAAACTAGTGTAAACAAGAAACAACAAGATGCAATTGCAGGATCTAAAGGAAATAGCTTTGAGCACACACACAACGGCGCCGGAAAAATACTTTACCTGGGACCGTAGTATGAGTGCCTTTTTACCTTTCCTCCCGGCAACGGCGCCAGAAAAGTGCTTGATGTCTACGGGAGCTTCTATTCTTGTAGACAGTGTTGGGCCTCCAAGAGCAGAGGTTTGTAGAACAGCAGCAAGTTTCCCTTAAGTGGATACCCAAGGTTTATCGAACTCGGGGAGGAAGAGGTCAAAGATATCCCTCTCATGCAACCCTGCAACCACAAAGCAAGAAGTCTCTTGTGTCCCCAACACACCTAATAGGTGCACTAGTTCGGCGAAGAGATAGTGAAATACAGGTGGTATGAATAAGTATGAGCAGTAGCAACGGTGCCAGAAAAGTGCTTGCTGGCGTGTAGTTGATGGTGGTAATATTGCAGCAGTAGTAACACAGTAAAACTAAACAAGCAGTAGTAACTCAGCGGTATTTAGGAACAAGGCCTAGGGAATAGACTTTCACTAGTGGACACTCTCAACATTGATCACATAACAGAATAGATAAATGCATACTCTACACTTTTGTTGGATGATGAACACATTGCGTAGGATTACACGAACCCTCAATGCCGGAGTTAACAAGCTCCACAATAATGCTCATGTTTTAGTAACCTTTAGTGTAAGATAGATCAAAGACTAAACCAAGTACTAGCATAGCATGCACACTGTCACCTTCATGCATATGTAGGAGGAATAGATCACATCAATATTATCATAGCAATAGTTAACTTCGCAATCTTCAAGAGATCATGATCATAGCATAAACCAAGTACTAACATGGTGCACGCACTGTCACCTTTGCACACATGCAGGAGGAATAAAACTACTTTAATAACACATCACTAGAGTAGCACATAGATAAATTGTGATACAAACTCATATGAATCTCAATGAGATCATTGTATTGAAGTACATGGAAGAGAGATGAACCACATAGCTACCGGTACAGCCCCGAGCCTCGATGGAGAACTACTCCCTCCTCATGGGAGCAGCAGCGGTGATGAAGATGGCGGTGGAGATGGCAGCGGTGTCGATGGAGAAGCCTTCCGGGGGCACTTCCCCGCTGCGGCAGGGTCCCCAGATCTTGGCTTCGCGATGGCGGCGGCTCTGGAAGGTTTCTGTGGGTTTCGTCAATTGGTATCGGGTTTTCTGATCCAGGGGCTTCTTATAGGCGAAGAGGCGGCGCCAGGGGGTCGAAGGGCTGGCCAAACCCTAGGGGGGCGCGGCCCCCCTAGGCCGCGCCGGTATGGTGTGGTGGGCCTGTGCCCCCTCTGGTCCCTCTCGTGTGTTCTGGATGCTTCCGGGGATTCTAAGATCTTTGGCGTTGATTTCGTCCGATTTCGAGAATATTTCGTTACTAGGATTTCAAACCAAAACAGAAAACAGGAACCGGCACTTCGGCATCTTGTTAATAGGTTAGTTCCAGAAAATGCACGAATATGACATAAAGTGTGCATAAAACATGTAGATAACATCAATAATGTGGCATGGAACACAAGAAATTATCGATACGTTGGAGACGTATCAGGCCGCCGGCTGGGGCGAGTTTTCAGCCCGTTTTTCTTGCGTTTTATTTGTCTTTTTCTCCCCAACGGTTATTTCTTCCTCCTAACTATAAATAGCTTTCTCCCACCTTGAGCTTGAGTGGTTCTTCCCCTTTCTTCACCTCCATTGTTGCTCTTGGAAGAACTTGCTTCCCCTCTTGATTCCCCCCATGATTCTTGCCCATTCTTGAGGATTTGAGAGAGGAGATCTAGATCTACAATCCCCACCAATCAATTTCTCCTCTAAGTGAGGGGAACTCTTGGGATCTAGATCTTGGAGTCTTTTGTTGACTTTCCCCATTGTTCTTCCTCTCCAATCTCATCTTAGCATTTGTTGCTTGGGTGGGATTTGAGAGTGAAGGACTTGAACACCTCTAGTGTTCTTGCTTTGCATCATTGCATAGTGTTGAGCTCTCCACCACGATTGTAAGGGTACATTGCCCCTATGTGTGGTTTTGGTAATTAATGACAACCCCTATGGACTAATGTTTTCATTGAGTTTATATGAAGGAATATTCCATAGGTACTACTTGCTCTCCATGTGTTGGATTCAAGTATGGATGCCATGAAGATAAAGATACACCTTGTGTATTGGCATCAAGATCATCGGTATGAAGATATATATGTGATATGATCAAGAAGAAGAAATGAAGATGGAGTTCTTATGTGGAACTCAATATTAGCCATGCTCTATCTTATGTGAGTATGTGAAGATACAAGGTTGAGTTGGGCAAGTTCAAGATGAGCGTCTCAAGTGAATCACATACTTGAAGCTTGCCGTCCATTTGATGATAATGGACTTGTGAAGATGTGCATCAATGAAGCTTTCCCATCATAGTGTATGGGGGAGCATTTGCGAGTCTTCACGAAGCAACATTGATCAAGAGAGGCATTCCGGCTTGAGTGAAGCTTGAAGAGTTATCATCAAGATCAAGCGGGATGCGCAAGGCAAAGGTATGGCCTTGCTAGGTTTTCCTTTTACCGGTCTCAAGGTGGATGTTGGGAGACCGGATTATAGGATAGATAGCCGCACTATTAAGAGGGGCTTTCGGTTGAGTAACTTGATCACATCGTCTTAGGGAGCTCAATCCTTTGCATACTTTGCATATCCTTATTGCTTCTTGGTGTTTCTCTGTGTGAGGTTCTTGAGCTTGTTGCTAGCTTTACAACAAGCCCAAGTTCATCGAAAACGGAATCCGCATGCATCTTCTATTGCGTTTTCGAGTTTGGACGTCTTCACCGTTTCTTGACGGTGGGAGACTCCCTCTCTAAAATCATCTAAAATGTTCTGAGAGGAGTCTCCATATTTCCAGTTTTTGTTGGGGTTCTATTCGTCGTTATCTTTCCAACAAAATTGGTTTCATGTCAATCGGGGTCCGGACACAAAAGTTATCACAGTTTTTGTATAACATGATTTCCTGCTGGCCCGGTTTCTAGCCCGGCGTGACCGGCCGTCTGACCGGATGGCCCGGTTCAAACCGGCCCCTGGACCGGTGCCATCCGGGCACTATCCAGTAAGCTTTTCAGCTTGGTCCGGTCACTAGCCCGGTCGACCGGTCTGTGGACCGGATGGCCCGGTCTGTGGCCCGGTCTGACCGGGTCCTGAACCGGACGGCCCGGTCCCAGGCCCGGTTGACCGGCCTCCCCGACGGTTGACTCAGCCCAACTTTTCCCCAACGGTTATATTTGCTCTTGGGCTATAAATAGCCCTTCTTCCACCTTGGGCTGAGTTAGTTCTTCCCATTCTCTCACCTCCATTGTTGCTATTTGAAGAACTTGCTCTCCCCCTTGATTCCTCCAACCATTCTTGCTCATATTTGAGGATTTGAGAGAGGAGATCTAGATCTACACTTCCACCAAACCGTTTCTTCTCTAAGTGAGGGAATCTCTTGGGATCTAGATCTTGGAGTCTTTGGTTGACTTTCCCCCTTGTTCTTCCTCTCCAATCTCATCCTAGCATTCGTTGCTTTGGTGGGATTTGAGTGTGAAGGACTTGAACACCTCCGGTGTTCTTGCTTTGCATCATTGCATAGTGTTGAGCTCTCCACCACGATTTGTTCGAGTGAGAGACCGTGAGCTTGTTACTCTTGGAGGGTGACCTCCTAGTTGGCTTGGTGATTGGTGCTCCGGTGATCTCTTCAAGAAGATTGTGAAGAGGCCCGGGCTTCTCCTTCGTGGAGCTTGTGAAGTGGTTGTGGAGCTTGCCATCTCCGGAGCGGAGGAAAAGCTAACCATAAGGAAAGGGCCATTATCCTTCGTGGGTGTGGTTCGGAGAATAGGGTGAGCCTTCGTGGCGCGGGGAATCCTTCGTGGGACCTCCACTCCTCCAAACGTGACGTACCTTGTTGCAAAGCAAGGGAACACGGGAATACATCCTCGTCTCCGCGTGCCTCGGTTATTTCTATACCCGAGCTCTCTTTCCTTGTGATAGCCATCGTGCTTGAAGTACATATATCTTGCTATCACTTGTGCTACATATATCTTGTGCCTATCTTGCTTAGCTCTAGTTGCTATTGTTACACTTAGTTGAGCTTAGCATATTTAGGGTTTGTGCTTGTAAACTAAACGATAGTTTAATTCCGCATTCATACAAGACAAATCCGCAAGAGTTTGTAATTGCCTATTCACCCCCCCTCTAGGCGACATCTCGATCTTTCAATTGGTATCAGAGCAAGGTCTCTCCTTGTTTTAGGCTTCACCGCCTTGAGAGTAAAGATGTCGGCTAGTAATTTAGTGCACAATGACACAATTATCTTTGTTGGCACAAATTATCATTTGTGGCGAAATTGCTTGCTTTGTAAACTTCGGACCTTGTGTCCAAACATTGAGCAATTTCTAGATGTAGGTTTTTCTCCTCCGATGGATCCTCAAAATCTATCTTTAGAGGATGAGAAAAACTTACATCTTGAAGCTCAAGTATCTAATGAGCTTTTATTCTCCTTGAGACCCGATTTTCGTAGGTTCTTGATATATATAAAGCGAAAATCGTCTCATGAGATGTGGATCAAGCTTAAGGAAATGTTTGGTGGATCCACTTCTCAATTGGTCGGTGGTGACTCCGAGGAGCTCTCTTCCCCTTCACATCATGAAGAGCTCCAAGTTGCTTCCACCTCCGGTCGTGATGAGTTATCATCTTCTTCCACTTCACCAACGTGTAGCAAGACACGAGGTAATGATATGGTGAGTGGTGAGGAAAATTGCAATGTTGATATTGTGCTCAATAGTGATGATTCTTCATCTCTATCCCATTGCAATGCTTCCTTTTTGGACTTAAACACATCTAGCATTGAAAATAATCTACATGCTTGTGTTGATAGTCCTTGCATATCATGTGTAAATTGCTTACATAGATCTCATGATGATATGCTTACCTTGTCTTGCTCCCATAATCAAAATGTTTCTATTTCCTCTAGTTGCTTGTTGACTAACATTGTAGAGGAAACCGAACACTCTATGGATCAAGACATGATTTCAAATGAGGATTCAAGAATATCTTCATCTTCATCCTCCGGTATGCACATGTGCCTTATGGCAAATGGACCAAAGGTATCTCCTACTTTGACTCCTAACACATCCTCTAATGATGAGAGTGATGATGATGATAATGATGAAGAACATAATATCTTGGTGCATGATATGGCAATGGTATATGCTTCTCTTCGTGGTAATAAAGAAGCTCGTGCTTATCTCGAACACTCTATGGATACCTTGAATAAATATAGGGAAACCATAGTGGAGTTGGAGTCCCATGTTGAAAATGGGGAAATGAGATTCACTCTCCTCAAGCATGAGCTAAAAGATGAGAAGCATGCTAATTTCATGCTTACACAAAAAATTGAATCCTATATGCATGAAAATGAGAAAACTATTGTTGATGCTTGTGCTACTAACTCTACTTCTTGTGAAGCATCTATCTTAAAGGAGAATGTTGAGTTAAGGGCTCAACTTGAGTTGCTAACTAGCAATTATAGGGAATTGGAAGAAAGTCATAAAAAGCTCTCGGGCTCTCATGATGACCTTCTAATTTCCTATGATGGGCTAAAGTTAGCTCATGAGGCTAGTGATGGCGTGTATTTCACACGTTCGTTGGGCAACCCCAAGAGGAAGGTATGATGAGCACAGCAGCAAGTTTTCCCTCAGAAAGAAACCAAGGTTTATCGAACCAGGAGGAGCCAAGAAGCACGTTGAAGGTTGATGGCGGCGGGATGTAGTGCGGCGCAACACCAGAGATTCCGGCGCCAACGTGGAACCTGCACAACACAACCAAAGTACTTTGCCCCAACGAAACAGTGAGGTTGTCAATCTCACCGGCTTGCTGTAACAAAGGATTAACCGTATTGTGTGGAAGATGATTGTTTGCAGAGAAAACAGTAAAAACAAGTATTGCAGTAGATTGTATTTCAAAGAGAATTGGACCGGGGTCCACAGTTCACTAGAGGTGTCTCTCCCATAAGACGAACAGCATGTTGGGTGAACAAATTACAGTTGGGCAATTGACAAATAAAGAGAGCATGACAATGCACATACATATCATGATGAGTATAGTGAGATTTAATTGGGCATTACGACAAAGTACATAGACCGCCATCCAACTGCATCTATGCCTAAAAAGTCCACCTTCAGGTTATCATCCGAACCCTCCAGTATTAAGTTGCAAGCAACAGACAATTGCATTAAGTATGGTGCGTAATGTAATCAACAACTACATCCTTAGACATAGCATCAATGTTTTATCCCTAGTGGCAACAACACAACACAACCTTAGAACTTTCTGTCACTGTCCCAGGTGTCAATGCAGGCATGAACCCACTATCGAGCATAAGTACTCCCTCTTGGAGTTAAAAGCATCTACTTGGCCAGAGCATCTACTAATAACGGAGAGCATGCAAGATCTTAAACAACACATAGCATAACTTTGATAATCAACATAACAAGTATTCTCTATTCATCGGATCCCAACAAACGCAACATATAGAATTACAGATAGATGATCTTGATCATGATAGGCAGCTCACAAGATCCGACAATGATAGCACAATGGGGAGAAGACAACCATCTAGCTACTGCTATGGACCCATAGTCCAGGGGTAGACTACTCACTCATCACTCCGGAGGCGACCATGGCGGTGTAGAGTCCTCCGGGAGATGATTCCCTCTCCGGCAGGGTGCCGGAGGCGATCTCCAGGATCCCCCGAGATGGGATCGGCGGCGATGGCGTCTCGATAAGGTTTCCGTATCGTGGCTCTCGGTGCGGGGTTTCGTCACGGAGGCTTTAAGTAGGCGGAAGGGTAGGTCAGAGGCGGCACGGGGCCCAAACCATAGGCCAGCGCGGCCAGGGTGGGGCCGCGCCGCCCTAGGGTTTGGCCACCCCGTGGCCCCTCTTCGTCTTGTCTTCGGTCTGGAAGCTTCGTGTAAAAATAGGCCTCTGGGCTTTTATTTCGTCCAATTCCGAGAATATTTCTTTACTAGGATTTCTGAAACCAAAACAGCAGAAAACAGCAACCGGCACTTGGCATCTTGTTAATAGGTTAGTTCCAGAAAATGCACGAATATGACATAAAGTGTGCATAAAACATGTAGATAACATCAATAATGTGGCATGGAACACAAGAAATTATCGATACGTTGGAGACGTATCAGCATCCCAAGCTTAGTTCTGCTCGTCCCGAGCAGGTAAAACGATAACAAAGATAATTTCTGGAGTGACATGCCATCATAATCTTGATCATACTATTTGTAAAGCATATGTAAAGAATGCAGCGATCAAAACAATGTGTATGACATGAGTAAACAAGTGAATCATAAAGCAAAGACTTTTCATGAATAGCACTTCAAGACAAGCATCAATAAGTCTTGCATAAGAGTTAACTCATAAAGCAATAATTCAAAGTAAAGGTATTGAAGCAACACAAAAGAAGATTAAGTTTCAGCGGTTGCTTTCAACTTGTAACATGTATATCTCATGGATATTGTCAACATAGAGTAATATAATAAGTGCAATAAGCAAGTATGTAGGAATCAATGCATAGTTCACACAAGTGTTTGCTTATTGAGGTGGAGAGAAATAGGTGAACTGACTCAACATTGAAAGTAAAAGAATGGTCCTCATAGAGGAAAAACATCGATTGCTATATTTGTGCTAGAGCTTTGATTTTGAAAACATGAAACAATTTTGTCAACGGTAGTAATAAAGCATATGCATCATGTAAATTATATCTTATAAGTTGCAAGCCTCATGCATAGTGTACTAATAGTGCCCGCACCTTGTCCTAATTAGCTTGGACTACCTGGATTATCACCGCAATACATATGCTTTAACCAAGTTTCACAAAGGGGTACCTCTATGCCGCCTGTACAAAGGTCTAAGGAGAAAGCTCGCATTTGGATTTCTCGCTTTTGATTATTCTCAACTTAGACATCCATACCGGGACAACATAGACAACAGATAATGGACTCCTCTTTGAATGCTTTAAGCATTTGACAACAATTAATTCTTTTCTCATTAGAGATTTGAGGATGTTTGTCCAAAACTGAAACTTCCACCATGAATCATGGCTTTAGTTAGCGGCCCAATGTTCTTCTCTCACAATATGCATGCTCAAACCATTCAACTCAGTGTAGATCGCCCTTACTTCAGACAAGACGAACATGCATAGCAACTCACATGAAATTCAACAATGAGTTGATGGCGTTCCCCAGTAAACATGGTTATCGCACAACAAGCAACTTAATAAGAGATAAAGTGCATAATTACATATTCAATACCACAATAGTTTTTAAGCTATTTGTCCCATGAGCTATATATTGCAAAGGTGAATGATGGAATTTTAAAGGTAGCACTCAAGCAATTTACTTTGGAATGGCGGGAAAATACCATGTAGTATAGGTAGGTATGGTGGACACAAATGGCATAGTGGTTGGCTCAAGTATTTTGGATGCATGAGAAGTATTCCCTCTCGATACAAGGTTTAGGCTAGCAAGGTTATTTGAAACAAACACAAGGATGAACCGGTGCAGCAAAACTCACATAAAAGACATATTGAAAACATTATAAGACTCTACACCGTCTTCCTTGTTGTTCAAACTCAATACTAGAAATTATCTAGACCTTAGAGAAACCAAATATGCAAACCAAATTTTAGCATGCTCTATGTATTTCTTCATTAATGGGTGCAAAGCATATGATGCAAGAGCTTAAACATGAGCACAACAATTGCCAAGTATCACATTACCCAAGACATTTTTAGCAATTACTACATGTATCATTTTCCAATTCCAACCATATAACAATTTAACGAAGGAGAAACTTCGCCATGAATACTATGAGTAGAAACCAAGGACATACTTGTCCATATGCTACAGCGGAGCGTGTATCTCTCCCATAAAGTGAATGCTAGGATCCATTTTATTCAAACAAAACAAAAACAAAAACAAACCGACGCTCCAAGAAAAAGCACATAAGATGTGGCCGAATAAAAATGTAGTTTCAGGGGAGGAACCTGATAATTTGTCGATGAAGAAGGGGATGCCTTGGGCATCCCCAAGCTTAGACGCTTGAGTCTTCTTGATATATGCAGGGTGAACCACCGGGTGCATCCCCAAGCTTAGAGCTTTCACTCTCCTTGATCATGTTGCATCATACTCCTCTCTTGACCCTTGAAAACTTCCTCCACACCAAACTCGAAACAACTCATTAGAGGGTTAGTGCACAATATAAATTGACATATTCAGAGGTGACACAATCATTCTTAACACTTCTGGACATTGCATAATGCTACTGGACATTAATGGATCAAAGAAATTCATCCAACATAGCGAAAGAGGCAATGCGAAATAAAAGGCAGAATCTGTCAAAACAGAACAGTTCGTATTGACGAATTTTAAAATGGCACCAGACTTGCTCAAACGAAAATGCTCAAATTTAATGAAAGTTGCATACATATCTGGGGATCATGCTCGTAAATTGGCGTAATTTTCTGAGCTACCTACAGGGAGGTGGACCCAGATTCGTGACAGCAAAGAAATCTGGAACTGCGCAGTAATCCAAATCTAGTACTTACTTTTCTATCAACGGCTTAACTTGGCACAACAAAACTCAAAACTAAGATAAGGAGAGGTTGCTACAGTAGTAAAAAACTTCCAAGACACAAAATAAAAACAAATTACTGTAGGTAAAAACATGGGTTGTCTCCCATAAGCGCTTTTCTTTAACGCCTTTCAGCTAGGCGCAGAAAGTGTGTATCAAGTAACATCGAGAGATGAAGCATCAACATCATAGTTTGTTCTAATAATAGAATCATAAGGTACCTTCATTCTCTTTCTAGGGAAGTGTTCCATACCTTTCTTGAGAGGAAATTGATATTTTATATTTCCTTCCCTCATATCAATAATAGCACCAACAGTTCGAAGAAAAGGTCTTCCCAATATAATTGGACAAGATGCATTGCATTCAATATCCAAGACAACAAAATCAACGGGAACAAGATTATTGTTAACGGTAATGCGAACATTATCAACTTTACCCAAAGGTTTCTTTGTAGAATGATCAGCAAGATTAACATCCAAATAACAATTTTTCAGCGGTGGCAAGTCAAGCATATTATAAATTTTCTTAGGCATAACAGAAATACTTGCACCAAGATCACATAAAGCATTACAATCAAAATCTTTAACTTTCATCTTAATGATGGGCTCCCAACCATCTTCTAGCTTTTTAGGAATAGAGGCTTCGCGCTCTAGTTTCTCTTCTCTAGCTTTTATGAGAGCATTTGTAATATGATGCGTGAAAGCCAAATTTATAGCACTAGCATTAGGACTTTTAGCAAGTTTTTGCAAGAACTTTATAACTTCAGAGATGTGGCAATCATCAAAATTCAAACCATTATAATCTAAAGCAATGGGATCATCATCCCCAATGTTGGAAAAAATTTCAGCAGCTTTATCACAAGCAGTTTCAGGCAGTTTTTCGCGCTTTGCATTAGAAGTGGAAACATTGCTAACACCAATTCTTTTATTAGTATGAGTAGGAGGTGCAGCAACATGTGTAGCATTAGCATTACTAGTGGTGGTAATAGTCCAAACTTTAGCTATATTCTTCTCTTTAGCTAGTTTTTCATTTTCTTCTCTATCCCACCTAGCACGCAGTTCAGCCATTAATCTTATATTCTCATTAATTCTAACTTGAATGACATTTGCTGTAGTAACAATTTTATTTTCAATATCCCTATTAGGCATAACTTTTGATTTCAAAAGATCAACATCAGAAGCAAGACTATCAACTCTAGAAACAAGAATATCAATTTTATTGAGTTTTTCCTCAACAGATTTGTTAAAGGCAGTTTGTGTACTAATAAATTCTTTAAGCATGGCTTCAAGTCCAGGGGGTGAATTCCTATTATTGTTGTAAGAATTTCCATAAGAATTACCATAGCCGTTGCCATTATTATAAGGATATGGCCTATAGTTGTTACTAGAATTGTTCCGGTAAGCATTGTTGTTGAAATTATTATTTTTAATGAAGTTTACATCAACATGTTCTTCTTGTGCAACCAATGAAGCTAACGGAACATTATTAGGATCAATATTAGTCCTATCATTCACAAGCATAGACATAATAGCATCAACCTTATCACTCAGGGAAGAGGATTCTTCAACAGAATTTACCTTCTTACCTTGTGGAGCTCTTTCCGTGTGCCATTCAGAGTAGTTGATCATCATATTATCAAGAAGCTTTGTTGCTTCACCAAGAGTGATGGACATAAAGGCCTCCAGCAGCTGAATCCAATAAATTCCGTGAAGAAAAATTTAGTCCTGCATAGAAGGTTTGGATGATCATCCAAGTAGTCAGTCCATGGGTTGGGCAATTTTTAACTAGAGATTTCATTCTTTCCCAAGCTTGAGCAACATGTTCAGTATCTAATTGTTTGAAATTCATTATGCTACTCCTCAAAGATATAATTTTAGCAGGGGGATAATATCTACCAATAAAAGCATCATTGCATTTAGTCCATGAATCAATACTATTCTTAGGCAGAGATAGCAACCAATCTTTAGCTCTTCCTCTTAATGAGAAAGGGAACAATTTTAGTTTAATAATATCACCATCTACATCTTTATATTTTTGCATTTCACATAGTTCAACAAAATTATTAAGATGGGCAGCAGCATCATCAGAACTAATTCCAGAAAATTGATCTTTCATAACAAGATTCAGTAAAGCAGGTTTAATTTCAAAGAATTCTGCTGTAGTAGCAGGTGGAGCAATAGGTGTGCATAAGAAATCATTATTATTTGTGGTTGTGAAGTCACACAACTTAGTATTTTCAGGGGTAGCCATTTTAGCAACAGTAATTAAAGCAAACTAGATAAAGTAAATGCAAGTAAACTAATTTTTTTGTGTTTTTGATATAGCAAACAAGATAGCAAATAAAGTAAAACTAGCAACTAATTTTTTTGTATTTTGATTTAGTGCAGCAAACAAAGTAGTAAATAAAATAAAGCAAGACAAAAACAAAGTAAAGAGATTGAGAAGTGGAGACTCCCCTTGCAGCGTGTCTTGATCTCCCCGGCAACGGCGCCAAAAATGCTTGATGGCGTGTATTTCACACGTTCGTTGGGCAACCCCAAGAGGAAGGTATGATGAGCACAGCAGCAAGTTTTCCCTCAGAAAGAAACCAAGGTTTATCGAACCAGGAGGAGCCAAGAAGCACGTTGAAGGTTGATGGCGGCGGGATGTAGTGCGGCGCAACACCAGAGATTCCGGCGCCAACGTGGAACCTGCACAACACAACCAAAGTACTTTGCCCCAACGAAACAGTGAGGTTGTCAATCTCACCGGCTTGCTGTAACAAAGGATTAACCGTATTGTGTGGAAGATGATTGTTTGCAGAGAAAACAGTAAAAACAAGTATTGCAGTAGATTGTATTTCAGTAAAGAGAATTGGACCGGGGTCCACAGTTCACTAGAGGTGTCTCTCCCATAAGACAAAGCATGTTGGGTGAACAAATTACAGTTGGGCAATTGACAAATAAAGAGAGCATGACAATGCACATACATATCATGATGAGTATAGTGAGATTTAATTGGGCATTACGACAAAGTACATAGACCGCCATCCAACTGCATCTATGCCTAAAAAGTCCACCTTCAGGTTATCATCCGAACCCCCTCCAGTATTAAGTTGCAAGCAACAGACAATTGCATTAAGTATGGTACGTAATGTAATCAACAACTACATCCTTAGACATAGCATTAATGTTTTATCCCTAGTGGCAACATCACAACACAACCTTAGAACTTTCTGTCACGTGTCAATGCGGCATGAACCCACTATCGAGCATAAGTACTCCCTCTTGGAGTTAAAAGCATCTACTTGGCCAGAGCATCTACTAATAACGGAGAGCATGCAAGATCTTAAACAACACATAGCATAACTTTGATAATCAACATAACAAGTATTCTCTATTCATCGGATCCCAACAAACGCAACATATAGAATTACAGATAGATGATCTTGATCATGATAGGCAGCTCACAAGATCCGACAATGATAGCACAATGGGGAGAAGACAACCATCTAGCTACTGCTATGGACCCATAGTCCAGGGGTAGACTACTCACTCATCACTCCGGAGGCGACCATGGCGGTGTAGAGTCCTCCGGGAGATGATTCCCCTCTGGGTGCCGGAGGCGATCTCCAGGATCCCCCGAGATGGGATCGGCGGCGGCGGCGTCTCGCAAGGTTTTCCGTATCGTGGCTCTCGGGGGGTTTCGTCACGGAGGCTTTAAGTAGGCGGAAGGGTAGGTCAAGAGGCGGCACGGGGCCCAAACCAGGCCGGCGCGGCCGGGGGTGGGGCCGCCGCCTAGGGTTTGGCCACCCCGTGGCCCCTCTTCGTCTTGTCTTCGGTCTTCTGGAAGCTTCGTGTAAAAATAGGCCTCTGGGATTTTATTTCGTCCAATTCCGAGAATATTTCTTTACTAGGATTTCTGAAACCAAAAACAGCAGAAAACAGCAACTGGCACTTCGGCATCTTGTTAATAGGTTAGTTCCAGAAAATGCACGAATATGACATAAAGTGTGCATAAAACATGTAGATAACATCAATAATGTGGCATGGAACACGAGAAATTAGATATGAGGCAAGTATCACTAAGGTAACATCTTGTGAGCCTCATATGGATGTTAGCACAATCTCTACTACAAATGTTATATTGCCATGTGCTAGTCCTTGTAATCCATCTAGTCAAACTAGTGATACACCTTGTGTTGGATTACTCACTTTGCCTTGTTGCTCTAACAATGAAGCTTCTACTTCCTCTAGTACTTGTATTTCTACTAACCATGTAGAGGAAATAAAAGAGCTCGAGGCTCAAGTCCTTTCTTTGAAGAAAGACTTGGAAAAGCGTCATGAAGGGAAATCCGCACTTGACAAGATGCTAAGTGTGCAACAATCCCCCAATGACAAAAGTGGACTTGGATTCAACTCCAATAACAAGAACAAGTCCAAGAGCAAGAGCAACAAGAAGAAGGGCCAAGACAAAGTCAAGGATCCGGCCAAGTTGGTTTGCTTCAAGTGCAAGGTTGAAGGGCATCATGTTAGATCATGCCCATTGAAGAAGAAGAAGCACTTGAGTGAGAAACAACAAGGGAAACGGCCACAAGGTCAAGGTCAAGCTCATGCTCGACCTCAAGTTGAAGATAGGGCACTTCCCAAGAAGAATCAAGATATTGTTCCCCAAGAGAAGAAATCAATAAAGAAGAGAAAGGGGAACACTTGCTACTTATGTCGTGAGAAGGGGCACTTTGCTTCTTCTTGCTTAGGTGGTACCTTATCTAACCCTATAATTGTTGATAATGATTATTCTCTAGGGAAGGATAAGGATGGCAATGTGTTTGCCAAGTTTGTTGGAACTCAAAGTGGTTTCAAGAAAAGAACCATTTGGGTTGCCAAGCCTATTGTGACTAATCTCTTAGGACCCAACTTGGTTGGGGACCAACAATCTCAAACTTGATCAATAGGTGCATGTGGAGGTCATTGGAGACTTGGCTACTTCATGAAGAATTAAGGGATCTTCATATATTATATTTTTACCAAGCCAAGTCATATGGATTATCATCTATATCTTATATCCAATGTTCCTCTTTGCGGTAACTTATACTTCAACTCTTCATGTTTATTGTAAGTTACTTGCCCCTTTGCATGTTTGGTTTTGTACCAAATATGTGTATGTATGTGTTGTGTCTTACTTGCCTATCTTGTGTATTCAAGTATGTTTGTTTGACTCATCATATACTTGTGTATTGTTTTGAGCCTAATGCATCTTGATGATATCTTATTTGGCTCTCTTTGAAGTGATTAATGGAACATCCCATTTTGGGGGAGTGATATGCTTTGTGCATCTCTCTTCCTTTAAAATGTGTGTACATGGGTACCACCACTTAGTATTGATATTGCAAGATTATCTAGTCACTATGTGGTGTGCCATACTCATGAGAAATTCAAATTCTAAATATCCATTAATCATCTCTAGTTGAATTTTAGTTGCCTCTTATTTAGAAGAAATGACTTATCACATTATGGGGGAGTAATATGTTTTGTACATATCACAAGCCTAGAAAATGTGAACATATGAGGTTATGCCACTTAGAGTTGATGCTCTTAATTATCTTGTTCCTAGGTGGCATGTTTGCTCAAACAAGCTCCACTTGTAGTAAAAAGATTTTATTGCTCATCTTTTGGTTCTTGTTTGAATAAGAAATTCTTGGTGCGGTTTTTCCTCAAATACATATCTCTATATCTTATTTGGGACACCGTTTGCTTCAAGTTATTCTAATCATTGCCGTGCGTGATTGTGTGACTAGTTGAAGTTATCAAGAATCTTCATCCATGCATAGTGCTTAATTCTATATACTTATCCTATGCCTTTTATTGTGAAGTTGATCCTTACTATCTTTGTCAATTCACCACCGGAAATTATTTCCAATATACTCATTGTCTTTGACAATTGATAACCTTATATGTGGTTGAATTTATGGATCACCTTCACCTTGGATTGCTTCTTATTGCCTTATTTTATTTCCAACAAATCCTTGTTGCTCCCATGTGTCTTCCTTGTCCTTTGAAAAATCTTTTGATAAATTATCTTGATTCATATCAAGTGTTTGTTTTGGAAGACAAACCTTTTCCTTACGGTACATTGTGCCATTGTGAAAAGTGTAGTGGGTTTGGTTTATTTGTTCGAACCTTGCTCCTTTGGGAGTTTTGCTATCTCATTCCTTCTTCTATGCTTTATTTGTTGAATGAGATAAATCTTTGAGCATGTTTGCTTTATTTCATCCTTTATGCTCAATGGTCTCTTCTTAGTTCATTTGTTGAACTTTGTTGAACAAATCTTTTGTGATTTGCTTCTTAGATATAATTTGGACAACAAATTTGTTTTGTGACACCTCTATGCCTTATTTAATTCCTTTGGTGTTTTGTCCAAAGTATATCTTTCTTGGATCTTTAAAAGTTTTGGTGCATGCTTATATGTAATTTGTTTATACTTGTAGCATGCTTGCTTTCTTTCGATCCATTATGTAGGATATACTCCATCAAATCCTAAATGGCTAAGATGTGCATGAAATTCAAACTTCATCTAAATATGCACATGTTTATATGGAGTGTGTCCTATATATTGTGGTTAGTCTAACCATTTTGGACCCAATAAGTTTGGGGACCAAGATGTACTTGAATGTTGTTTTAGGTACATTGGAGATGCAATGGAGGCTTGTCTCATTTATAAGGAAGGTGTTGTCACCATATGATAATTGGAGTCAAGCTAGGATGTTCGATGAACTCCTATCTACTACATCATGCCATTGCTATCTCGGTAACAAGTATCTTATTCATGCATACTCATATAGCATCCAACCTCTTGTAGGTTGCATCTTGGCATGAAATTCTTTATTTCGAAAATATTGCGATTCTTGAAAATACTTTTAAAAGAAAACTTCTTATTGTACATTTGAGTAATTTGAGAAGATGCATATGATAGGTTATATATATATATCATATTTATGATTCACCTATCACAAATATGCCCTCTAGCAATTTATTGCATATCAATTCCTCAAAGAGCTCTTGTGTACAATATTGATGAAATCGTGAAATAAATCCATATTTGTGATACTTGTTGCCTCTCTCAAAACATTCCAACTAGCTTTACTTCCCTTATTGTTAGTTGTGATGTTTTTGAGATTTTCTTGGTTGAAGCTCATTCATATACCACAAGTGTGTAAATTGGAGCCATAGGCTATATATGCTTTTTAAGCAAACATCCTTGGTATATTTTATGACTTCATCTTGGATATCATGTCTTATTTATTTTGTTAACCTCTTGTGTGTGCATGTTTCTTTATGGATCACTATGTCCACTTTAGAAACTTATATACATGAGAGCGTTAATCCATCAACTTGATATCCTTGTTCCTTGCCAACCATCTTTTACCCTTTTGCTTTTAGTGGTGTTGGTAAAGAAGATTTATGAGTGCTTGGTTTACTTGTTTTTCTTCATGCACTCATATCTCGTAATTGTTGGACTCAAGTTATTCTTGATAAGCATATTATTTTTATCTTGGGTGTGTTCTAAATGATATAGAGGGAGTGAGGATTCCATGTTTGTGCATATTGTATTCAAATGCAAACATTATAAATTGTGCACGAACCTTGGGGAGCTTTCTTATTTTATTTAGAGCACTATATCTCTCTTATCATGATATCTTTGTTTGTCCAATTGGATCGTTGATTGCTTGCTTTATTTGTTGAAGCTCACCTCACCATGTTATCTTTATGCAATCTTTGATCCTCAATATAGTTTGACTTCCTTCAAGTATTCATCATTGGATATGTGCACTTGATTCCACTCAAATTATGAGAAGTGCACACTTTGGGGAGGAACTCACATTATATTGGCCTTCTAAATTTTTCACCCATTTTGACAATCGATGCCAATGGGGGAGAAGTTTAGAGGGTTTAAGGGAATGGTTTTATACTTAAGTTTGGTTTGTGCTTAAGTGTTTTGCCTCTCATGCATTCCATATTTATATGTCTTGCATGGTTGTATATATATAGTGGAAACTATCCCAAAGGTTAATCTTGACAATATATGCAATGAATTCATGTTCATCACATGTGCATACATTGTGGGGGAGTTTTCTCTATATATATTGGTTCTACTCACATCTCTTGCATTTGTTGTAGTTGTGTGAGTAGAGCCGGTTTTGATATGGGCTAGTAGCTTTGTGTTACTTGACCATATCAAATACAACCTCTTGTATACAACTTATTCTCGGATAAGTTGCGTACTTGTTTCTAATATTCATTATATAAACCCTCTTATTGTGGTTGTCATCAATTACCAAAATGGGGGAGATTGTAAGGGTACATTGCCCCTATGTGTGGTTTTGGTAATTAATGACAACCCCTATGGACTAATGTTTTCATTGAGTTTATATGAAGGAATATTCCATAGGTACTACTTGCTCTCCATGTGTTGGATTCAAGTATGGTTGCCATGAAGATAAAGATACACCTTGTGTATTGGCATCAAGATCATCGGTATGAAGATATATATGTGATATGATCAAGAAGAAGAAATGAAGATGGAGTTCTTATGTGGAACTCAATATTAGCCATGCTCTATCTTATGTGAGTATGTGAAGATACAAGGTTGAGTTGGGCAAGTTCAAGATGAGCGTCTCAAGTGAATCACATACTTGAAGCTTGCCGTCCATTTGATGATAATGGACTTGTGAAGATGTGCATCAATGAAGCTTTCCCATCATAGTGTATGGGGGAGCATTTGCGAGTCTTCACGAAGCAACATTGATCAAGAGAGGCATTCCGGCTTGAGTGAAGCTTGAAGAGTTATCATCAAGATCAAGCGGGATGCGCAAGGCAAAGGTATGGCCTTGCTAGGTTTTCCTTTTACCGGTCTCAAGGTGGATGTTGGGAGACCGGATTATAGGATAGATAGCCGCACTATTAAGAGGGGCTTTCGGTTGAGTAACTTGATCACATCGTCTTAGGGAGCTCAATCCTTTGCATACTTTGCATATCCTTATTGCTTCTTGGTGTTTCTCTGTGTGAGGTTCTTGAGCTTGTTGCTAGCTTTACAACAAGCCCAAGTTCATCGAAAACGGAATCCGCATGCATCTTCTATTGCGTTTTCGAGTTTGGACGTCTTCACCGTTTCTTGACGGTGGGAGACTCCCTCTCTAAAATCATCTAAAATGTTCTGAGAGGAGTCTCCATATTTCCAGTTTTTGTTGGGGTTCTATTCGTCGTTATCTTTCCAACAAAATTGGTTTCATGTCAATCGGGGTCCGGACACAAAAGTTATCACAGTTTTTGTATAACATGCTTTCCTGCTGACCCGGTTTCTAGCCCGGCGTGACCGGCCGTCTGACCGGATGGCCCGGTTCAAACCGGCCCCTGGACCGGTGCCATCCGGGCACTATCCAGTAAGCTTTTCAGCTTGGTCCGGTCACTAGCCCGGTCGACCGGTCTGTGGACCGGATGGCCCGGTCTGACCGGGTCCTGAACCGGACGGCCCGGTCCCAGGCCCGGTTGACCGGCCTCCCCGACGGTTGAGTCAGCCCAACTTTTCCCCAACGATTATATTTGCTCTTGGGCTATAAATAGCCCTTCTTCCACCTTGGGCTGAGTTAGTTCTTCCCATTCTCTCACCTCCATTGTTGCTATTTGAAGAACTTGCTCTCCCCCTTGATTCCTCCAACCATTCTTGCTCATATTTGAGGATTTGAGAGAGGAGATCTAGATCTACACTTCCACCAAACCGTTTCTTCTCTAAGTGAGGGAATCTCTTGGGATCTAGATCTTGGAGTCTTTGGTTGACTTTCCCCCTTGTTCTTCCTCTCCAATCTCATCCTAGCATTCGTTGCTTTGGTGGGATTTGAGTGTGAAGGACTTGAACACCTCCGGTGTTCTTGCTTTGCATCATTGCATAGTGTTGAGCTCTCCACCACGATTTGTTCGAGTGAGAGACCGTGAGCTTGTTACTCTTGGAGGGTGACCTCCTAGTTGGCTTGGTGATTGGTGCTCCGGTGATCTCTTCAAGAAGATTGTGAAGAGGCCCGGGCTTCTCCTTCGTGGAGCTTGTGAAGTGGTTGTGGAGCTTGCCATCTCCGGAGCGGAGGAAAAGCTAACCATAAGGAAAGGGCCATTATCCTTCGTGGGTGTGGTTCGGAGAATAGGGTGAGCCTTCGTGGCGCGGGGAATCCTTCGTGGGACCTCCACTCCTCCAAACGTGACGTACCTTGTTGCAAAGCAAGGGAACACGGGAATACATCCTCGTCTCCGCGTGCCTCGGTTATTTCTATACCCGAGCTCTCTTTCCTTGTGATAGCCATCGTGCTTGAAGTACATATATCTTGCTATCACTTGTGCTACATATATCTTGTGCCTATCTTGCTTAGCTCTAGTTGCTATTGTTACACTTAGTTGAGCTTAGCATATTTAGGGTTTGTGCTTGTAAACTAAACGATAGTTTAATTCCGCATTCATACAAGACAAATCCGCAAGAGTTTGTAATTGCCTATTCACCCCCCCCTAGGCGACATCTCGATTAGTTCGAGTGAGAGACCGTGAGCTTGTTACTCTTGGAGGGAGACCTCCTAGTTGGCTTGGCGGTTGGTGCTCCGGTGATCTCTTCAAGAAGATTGTGAAGAGGCCCGAGCTTCTCCTTCGTGGAGCTTGTGAAGTGGTTGTGGAGCTTGCCATCTCCGGAGCGGAGGAAAAGCTAACCATAAGGAAAGGGCCATTATCCTTCGTGGGTGTGGTTCGGAGAATAGGGTGAGCCTTCGTGGCGCGGGGAATCCTTCGTGGACCTCCACTCCTCCAAACGTGACGTACCTTCTTGCAAAGGAAGGGAACACGGGAATACATCCTCGTCTCCGCGGATCACTTGTGCTACATATATCTTGTGCCTATCTTGCTTAGCTCTAGTTGATATTGTTACACTTAGTTGAGCTTAGCATATTTAGGGTTTGTGCTTGTAAACTAAACGATAGTTTAATTCCGCATTCTTACAAGACAAATCCGCAAGAGTTTTTAATTGCCTATTCACCCCCCTCTAGGCGACATCTCGATCTTTCAGTGATCTTCGAAACTGTGCTAAAGATCAGTGTTGTTTTCGAACAAATTGTGGCATGAAGTTATGTGAAATCTGCATATAATTCTCATTGTTTTTCGCTATTCTCGTACTCACTGATGTAATATCCCAGGTATTGGGGTTACAAAAATAGAGGAAACAGATGTGTGCATTGCATTCATGCATAGAAAATCTGGGGAATTTTCGCGCTTTAAAGTAAAACAGTCACAGTAACTGAAGTTTCACTTGACCTTGGTGGAATTGAAGTAGCTCATCAAGTCAAGCGCTATAAACCTCAATGTGACTTTGCTAAAACCTTGTTTTGGGAAAAGATGATTTGATCTAAGGGGTTAGATCAAATGGAACTAAAATTAACACAACAACACTTTACTCAATGATCAATTGCTTGATCTCATAAAAGATCATAACATGGTATTCCTTGCCATAACATAAGAACATCTATTCAATTGGAAATCAAGTAACCATAAATGGAGAAACCATTCTTCACTTATCTTTTCCATGTCTTTAACAAATAAATATTCCTACCATGAACCTCATGGTATTTCTTGAATTAAACTCTTGAACTTAACCCCAACAAAGGCTTATCATTAAACCCTAGAGATGGGAGAGGTATATAACCAACAAAGAGATAAGAAGCAAACTCTAAATTATTAACACTTAAAAGTTAAGCAACTACCTTGAGGTACAATTGAATTCACTTTAAAACTAAATACCAAATATAGCAAAACCCAAGGACCTAAGTGCATAAAAGCCACACATTCTTATTGCAATCATAACTTATTAAATATGTGGAATATTACAAAACTAAATTCGTTTACATTATGAATTATAGTTCAAACTATTTGAATAAAATAAATATGAGTACTTTGAAACTCATATGATCATGCCTTGGTGAAATCAAACATCATCATTCAAAATTGGGGTATACTTCTTATTCTTGACATTTTGACCCCAATTATAATATAAATACAATCACATATGATATAGTGACTCACCCATAAGCATAAAATCATTCACAAGATATTTAGTAGCAAAAGCCACTTGGCTATCCAAAAATAAATCACATGAGAGGATAATACCCATGCCACATAGGATGAAAATATCTACATAACTTGAATCCTAAGCTATGCCACCTCATGCTCAAAGGATTGCTATGGATGAGAGCATGACAACCAAGCACCTTACTCATCAAATTAAAACAAGAGTCATCCACTTATGTGTCAAGCTATTAGAGCATGCCTAAGCCTATAAAAGGAACCCTCTACCTCATTCATTCCATCATCTTGCACCATGATGCAAGAAAACCAACACATTGAGCCACTCCATAAAATAGTTAGGATCAAGATGAAGCAGCTAGGAGGTGGAGGCATGCCACAAGATGCAGGTTTATCAGAATTCCTGAAGAACAAGCTACAGAAGATAGCAAGGTAGAATTCTTAGGCAAACCACATATTTAGTCACTCACATCATCATTCCTTGAGTAGAATCATAGATTATAATCCAAGACCTTGTGAAGTGAGAGGGGTAATTGGTATAACCATATCCAAATACTTCTAGCAATAACTTAGGAAGCCAAATCTTGATCATTATAAATTGTGTAGGGATCATAAACCCTAGCACATGCAATATGGTGTCATTCCATATCTACAACCTAGAATTATATCTCAAACCTAGTTGTGAATCACTTGGGTGATTACAATTATAAAACCAGACCATAATTGAGATTCAAACCAATTGCCATTAGGTAAATATCATTAGAAACCTAGTATGGCACATTAATAAAGTCTTAAGCTATAATTATTAAACCTGGGAAAACTCTTGTGATACATCTTATAATTAGAACCATAAGTGTGATTAACAACCACTTATCTTTATAACCAAAGTCCAACCATGAGGAGAGTGATGTCTACTCTAGGTAAATCAAAGTGTTATTAAAATATAATACTAGTGCTAACCTTGACATAGAGTGATAATCAAAATTACAAGATCTTAATAAATAGAGGATCACATAAAATCATATGCAGGGAACTAAATTCTCAATTAAGAGCTCAAACCCTAATGATAAATTCTAAAACACTTAGAGTAGAAATTATCAACCCTAATAATTCAAAATAGATTTGATTACACAAGAAAAAGGAAATTAAAATGAGTGCATAAAATCATGATTAATTACAATTTGTAATAAAGCTCACATATGTGAAATGTTTAATCAAAACAATTGAGTATTACAATAATACTTTTATTAGTCTTCATAAAAGACCAATTGTCAAACACCTGCAACAGAATGATTGAAATTTGAATAAAAAAAGAAATCAAAAGAGAAATACAAAACAGAAAATAAATAAAAGAGGAAAAGAAGAAAAGCCTCACCTGGACCTTACCTGGCCGAGCAGCCCACCAAGCAGCCCAACAATTGGCCCAACAGCACCAGCCCAACCTAGCCCAGATACCCCTTCGCCAAAATATCGAGGACGAGCTCATCCTCATCCTCTTTCCCCGCATGGTCGACAGCACGAAGCCGTGCTCGGCTTCGTAGCGTCGCTGGCGCTTCTCCTCGTCCGAAGGTGTGACGAGGCACGCTCCAACGTCGTATAAAGACCCCGACGAACCCTAGCCTCGGTTTCTCTCTCTCGAAATTTCCCCAAACCGAAACCCTAACCGAGCCGGCCGTCGACCATCGCTGTCGACTGGGACATCCCCGTGCCAAGCCATGACCACCAGCAGCATCGCCGTCCTCTACTTGCTCAACCCGAGGGAGGAATCGAGCTGGAGGGGTCCATAGCACTTGCGCCGAGCTCGTCTTCTCCGATGCCGTCCACCGTCGTCGTTGATTTGGACCACCCCAAGCCTCGCCGACGAGCTCTACATGCTCCTGGTGAGCTCCTCAACCTCCTGGTGTGCTCGCTTTGCTCGATTAGGCGCCGTAGCTCCACCGCGTCGGCTAACCCGTGAGCTCGTCTCAATCCCGTCGCCGGCCAAGCTCCGGCGACCATCTGTGGCGGCGCGACCATCACTAGAATCTCGCCGTTCCAACGCAACCACGCACAACCTCGCGGGACACCGGTAGCTCCGGCGACCGGCAACGGCCGTCGGCCATCCTTCCCGTGCCACCGACGCGCCATGTGGCGCTGATGTGGGCACTGCCCACCAGTCTGGCTTGGGGTAGTCTAACTCGGGTAACTCTAGTATTTCTTGTTTAAATTCCATTCCGAAATTACTGCAACTTTGACAAAATTATAGAAAAATCATATTAACTCAGAAAAATGTAAATAAGATATTAAAATTCTTAGAAAAGAAAACTCTATCCAATAAAAATATAAAATGAAATTTTTATTTTTAATAAAAATCTAATTATTTAATACTTGTTATTTAAGCCTTTAATTTTAATTCTAAATACAATTAAAATTCTGAAATTAAGAAAACATTGATAAAATAAATAAAACCAGTAAGCAAATAAAGAAAACATGAAAACTCATTTTCTTTATTTGTTATCCTGTTTCATCTTTATTAGAGAGATTCAAAACCTAATTAATAATTACCCTAATTATTAATTGTTTAAAAATAATAAAATGCCAAATCAATATTATTTTTATTCTTAAGTTATTAATAGCTTCAACTTTATAATAAAGTTATTAACCAAGAACTAAGTAGTAATTATGAAACCCTAGTTCCAATAAAAGTAACATTGTGGTTTCATAATTTCATGTGTAATCCTAAAACCCTAATGCCATTTAGACCTTAGCTCCATTACTACATGTGAAACCTAATTTACTTCTAACCTAAAACCAAGGTTAGAACATGTGATCATGGTACTTTCTTTCAAATCATAGAGCCATGATTAGCAACTAAAGACATACCTATGTCCACATAAAATGTAGAACCCTATCACTAGCAATGTAGTATTCCATGTATGGATACCCTTAAACCAAAAGGATCAAATAGGATCAACCAAGTATAAACCCTAGTTCCTATTTCCAAGACCACCATCCTTAACTATCCATGATTAGCATCACACCATTGTGATGAACCTCAGGAGCAACCATGCCAAATCTTGAGCATTACCTAACCATAATCCACTAAATCCTACTAGTGTTGGATACTTATCAACCATCCTATTTAGGAGCCAATTATTCCTTATTTAATAGAACCAACAGTAAAACCTAGACCACCTCAACTCTAATTGATATACTTCTTATTAGTTAAGAAGTATGTTCTTCAAAAGTTATTCTTTTGAAGAAAATATAGAATATTCATCAAACCTGCCTAATAGAATCCATAAACCCTAGCTAGCTATCACCAGCAAGGTATACCAACCATGATAGCAACCATGTTTAATGAATTGCCCAAGATGTACTTCCAACCTTGTTAGGATCCATCTAATCCTTACTCCAGAAATACTTGGAACCATAGTAAACCCTAGAACCCACAAACCCAATTATTATACTTGTTCTTCATTAAAGAACATGTTCTTCAAAAGTTATTCTTTTGAATTATATAAAAAAGTAATCATCAACCATGCACTATAGGATTTAAAAATTGACAACTGTTTTTTTACTTATTATACAACTACTATTCCTTGGTGTGTATGATTGTTACTATGCATTTTACCACTTGCTTATGATTCTCAAACAACACAACCCTGAATAAGAACCTTGTTTGTGAATTACTCTAAAAGTGCAACACACCCTGAACTAATCATTACCACTCACTAATCCTAAATCATCGGGGTTAGGTCACGCTTAGAGCGATTGCATCTCATACTTATGCATTATTGCATCCTTGCCAATCTTTTAAACATCGTCCTTACCGGACGATGATGCTATTTCAGAATTTGGAGTTATCGCGTATCGAAGACCTTGCCTGCATAATCTTGCAGTCAAGAAAGGCAAGTTCATCGCTTGCTCATGTCATTTGAGTATTTTTACCAAATTACTTGCAAAGTACTATTATTATCACTATTGCATAAAAAGCAAAACCACTATTTTCATAACTATGAATATGACTATGTGGTGGGCAATGGAACCATGGATTGTGTTGATATGGTGGAGGTTCCATTGCATGGGCTTATATCCATCTAGGATTAAACAACAAATGTCGCCAGTGATTCTTGTGCCGTAATACCCGTGTTAACCATAAGATCCGGAGTGGGACGGAGTAGTCAAAAGTGTTTCCACCTCTCGTTCATCAACGGATGCGCTTTACCGTAGACACTTGTATCTGTCGGGGCAAGCGGTAGGCTGGGGAAGCCTTAAGTCCCCACGGCATAGTCCGTAGACACTTGTCGCTCGAAGTGCAAGCGGTTGGCTGGGGAAGCCTTAAGTCCCCACGGTATTGCGGTCTATGATGGGTTGCAGCTACCGGCGAAGGAGTTTGGTTAACGAGTCCCAAACTGTCGTCGTGGTCGGGGTCCACCCGTGAGTGGGAATAATGGGACCGGCGAGGACCCAGGGTCGGGGTATGCAACAAAGGGTGGGTGTTCGAGGTAGCGGAGGAACATGATTGGCTAGACCTTATACCGGGCCTCACACCATAGGAAGTGTGGACGGGGAATATGCCCGGTTGGCACCAAGGATAAGATCTCTTATGGGTAAAGCAACACACCTCTGCAGAGTGTAAAGAACCGTGACCTGTCACTCCCTGTTCCGGATATGGAACTGCGAACGCTGCCGGAAAGGAGCTCCATGAAGTTCTAGTAAACCGGTGAAGGCTGACATAGTTCTTCCGAATAAAAGCAACCTTTTGAAGAAATGGTTATGAAAACTTGCATTGGTATTAGACTTTCTGGTCTAATGCCGTAGCTAGTGCATTAAACACCTCTTTCCTATAATGAACTTGTTGAGTACGCTCGTACTCATCCCACTCTTAAATCCCCTGCTTAGATATGGAGGCACCGAAGGAGGATCTACAGTGCAACACGAAGACCGAGGAGTCAACAACTACTTCAAGGGACAGGAACCTGTCAGAAGAGTCGATACCACATCCAACAAGGAGAAACCTAGATTAGCAATAGAAAGGAACTAGCTTCCTAAACTTAGCTCCTATTTAGCTAGAATCTATTCATAGCCTCTGTAGCTAGTTAAATACTCTACAAATAGAGTTCGTGATAAGACTAGTCTACGAGTCGTTCTTCTGGAGTTATTTGCAGTTTTACCTCATTGTAAAGTAGGAGGCTGTGCTGATCTTATGTAACAGAGTCAATGTTGTAATTCTATAGACATGCCTTGGACCCGCATATGTTTCTGTTGTACCACTCTGAGCGATATAATACTAGTGGAACGGTGTTTCATTGGTGTTATATCAGACTTGCATACTACACCATGCAGTGGTATGCCGGGTCACCACAGTTGGTATCAGAGCAAATGCTTTGACCCTAGGATTAAAACCCTTTAAAGGAGACCTATAGGATTGGTAGTGTCTATAGGAAGTTGTCTTAGGTGAACCAAATCTTTTTATGACTTGAGATGGATATTCACTTGAGAATAATCCTGACACACTTGAGTCAACATTTCTTACCTATATTTCCTAAGTAATGTTAGCTAGCTAATCTCAAATTATGTAGGATACTCTTAAGACCCTAAAATAATTATGAGTAGACCACAGTTGGTATACAATTCATGGTAGTCCAAAGAGAGGATACAACCATAAGGAGGATATCCTAGTGGAAGATGTGTACCAACATATGTTATGGTTAAGTAAGAATTATTCAGACATGGAATAGGAGTGATATCAAGTAAGATAATTAAGATATCCTATTAGAAGGTGTAAACCAATACAAGTAATGGGTAAGTAAACTATCCAAACTTGTAAAACAGTTGATAGTAAGTGATACAAATAAGTTATATGAGGTAGTATAAACCATGATGAGTGATACGTCTCCAACGTATCGATAATTTCTTATGTTCCATGCCACATTATTGATGTTATCTACATGTTTTATGCACAGTTTATGTCATATTCGTGCATTTTGTGGAACTAACCTATTAACAAGATGCCGAAAGGCGCCTGTCGTCACTGTTTTTGGTTCCGTAAAGGCTGCTCGGGCAATATTCTCAATTAGACGAAATCAACGCCAAACCTCCTATTTTTCCCGGAAGGCTCAGAAGACCGAAGAAGTGGAGAGGCACCCACACCCCGCGCGGCTGGCCTCCGCGCCGGCCTAGGGTGAGGCCACACCATGCCCCCCGCGCCGCCTCTTCGAACCCCTTTCGACCTAAAAACACGGAACCGATTGACGAAACTCCGAGAAAGACTCCGGCGCGCACCGTCGCGAAACTCCAATTCGGGGGACAGAACTCCCACCCACCGGGACGGGGAAGTGCCCGGAAGGCTTCTCCATCGACACCGCTGCCATCTCCATCGCCACCGCTGCCATCTCCACCGCCATCTTCATCACCGCTGCTGCTCCCATGAGGAGGAGTAGTTCTCCATCGAGGCTCGGGGCTGTACCGGTAGCTATGTGGTTCATCTCTCTTCCATGTACTTCAATACAATGATCTCATTGAGATTCATATGAGTTTGTATCACTACTATCTATGTGCTACTCTAGTGATGTTATTAAAGTAGTTCTATTCCTCCTGCACGTGTGTAAAGGCGACAGTGGGTGCACCGTGTTAGTACTTGGTTTATGCTATGATTATGATCTCTTGTAGATTATGAAGTTAACTATTGCTATGATAATATTGATGTGATCTATTCCTCCTACATATGCATGAAGGTTACGGTGTGCATGCTATGCTAGTACTTGGTTTAGTCTGTTGATCTATCTTACACTAAAGGTTACTAAAACATGAGCATTATTGTGGAGCTTGTTAACTCCGGCATTGAGGGTTCGTGTAATCCTACGCAATGTGTTCATCATCCAACAAAAGTGTAGAGTATGCATTTATCTTTCATTATGTGATCAATGATGAGAGTGTCCACTAGTGAAAGTGTAATCCCTAGGCCTTGTTCCTAAATACTGCTGAGTTACTACTGCTTGTTTATTGTTTTACTGTGTTACTACTGTGCAATACTACCACCATCAACTACACGCCAGCAAGCTATTTTGGCACCGTTGCTACTGCTCATATATATTCATACCACTGTATTTCACTATCTCTTCGCCGAACTAGTGCACCTATTTGGTGTGTTGGGGACACAAGAGCTTCTTGCTTTGTGGTTGCGGGGTTGCATGAGAGGGATATCTTTGACCTCTTCCTCCCTGAGTTCGATAAACCTTGGGTATCCACTTAAGGGAAACTTGCTGCGTTCTACAAACCTCTGCACTTGGAGGCCCAACACTGTCTAGGAAAGGAGGGGGAACGTAGACATCAAGCACTTTTCTGGCGCCGTTGCGGGGAGGAAAGGTAAAAGGTACTCACACTCCGGACCTGGCTGCCAAGCTATTTTCCGTCATTGTAAGTACTCGAAGCTATTTCCTTTAGATCCTGCAATTGCATCTTTTTGTTTCTTGTTTACACTAGTTAGGCATAATGGAAAACAACAAAAAATTTAGTGAGCTTTTTAATCTTTTTCCTGATTTAGAATTGTTTGATGCGAAAATTAAAAAACCTATGGAACCTTATTTGCATGCTAGTAGCGATGTTATTAGTATGAATGCAATTACTGCTAATGCTATAAAGAAGTCTAAGCTTGGGGAAGCTAGTTTTTGTGGTCTTTTTAGCTTCCCATCTTTAGGGGAGAAAATTTGTTCTGATAATGCTTTATCTCCCATATGCGATAACTCTAATAATGCTTCTGATATTTTAAATCCACCTGCTGAAAGTATTCCGTATAAAATACCCATGAAAATTATTGAACGTGTTGTGGACAACCACTATAAAGGGGATGGAACTGTCCATCCTAGAGATCATTTACTGTTTTTGCACGAATTATGTGGGTTATTCAAGTGTGCAGGTATCTCTATGGATGAAGTGAGGAAGAAGCTATTCTGTTTCGCTGTCTGGTAAAGCAGCGCATTGGTATAAATTGTTGGAGAATAGGCATTCTCTTGGTTGGGAGGAAATTGCATCTCTCTTTTATTCTAAATTTTATCCTCCGCATGAAGTGCATATTGATAGGAATTATATTTATAACTTTTATCCTCGTGATGGAGAGAATATTTCTCAAGCGTGGGGGAGATTGAAATCACTAATGCTCAAATGTCCCATTCATGAGCTCCCCCGTAATATTATTGTTAACAATTTTTATGCGAGGCTTTCAGGACAACACAAGGACTATCTGGACGCGTGTTCGGAGGGATCTTTCACAAGCAAGGAGGTTGAAGCTAGGTGGGATCTTCTTGATCGGATTGAGGACAACGCTGAAGGATGGGAGAACGACAAAGGTAAAGAGTCGGTATAAATTATGATTATGAATGCATTGAAGCTTTTATGGATACCGATGAATTTCGAAATATGAGTGCTACTTATGGTCTTGACTCTCAAGTTGCTGCAAATCTTTATAAAGCCTTTGCTTCTCATTTCGAATTGCCTAAAAATAATTTTGATAAGTATCATGAACCTTTTAAAGAGGCTTGCATGAAGAATGAAATTGTTGTTAATTATTGCAATAAGCATGCTCAAACTCCTAAGAATTCTATTTCCTATAAGCATGTTAATTTTTGTGGAATACATAGACCTTGTGGAATTAATCAAATCAAAGATGAATATTGCATCCATCATGCTAATGAAAAAACTAGAAAGTGGTTTAGGGCTCTAGATGATCTTGGTAAAAAAGTTTGTGCCCTCTATCCTTTTATTTGTGAAGTTTGCCATGAAGTGGGTCATTTTAATTTTCAATGTTCCTCCAGTGATAATTTGAACCCAATGAGTGCTGCAAATTTGTATTGTGATGATGAAATTACTCCTAATCAGCATGATGAACTTACTTTATTTTTGGGGTGTGAAGAACTATCGAGAAAAATCTCTTTGTTACATATGAGTGATCTTGATATTGATGATGTCCTGCATGGGTGTTTTTCTTATTGCATTGATAATAGCCATACAAATACTTACATACAAGATATTTTAGAAGATGACACCTTGCCAAAATATGATAGGACCCTGTGTGTTTTCAACTAATTAATGAAAAGGAGGGATCCCCCCAAGTTTCTTCTATTGTTTCTGAAAGTAAATCAGGTTATGCGGAAAAGCCACCCTTCAAGCCTCTCCCTCCTGAAGAAGGGAATGATGAGAAGGAAGAGAAGGAGAAGAAGAAGGGAACGAAGAAGAAGAAGAAGAAGAAGAAGGGGAATAAAAAGAAAGAGGTAACATCATATCCCCGCGTATATGAGATAACAATAGGTAACCGTAAGTATGTTGCTCCTAATGATTATTGTGATAATGAATCTGAATATGATGATCTTCCTATGCCCTTTACATACATTAGCAATCATGATTTGAATGAGCACACTACTTTTGATATTGCAAATCTCTGGGAAACTAATTCTGAAAATGATGATGATAATAATTGCCATAGTGTCAGTACTATCCATGCTTCCTCCCATGATGATATAGAAAGCTATAAGCTTGGGGAAGAGGTGTTTGCAAATCCTTTAGCTACTGGTCATTATGTTCTTCATACATCTCCTTCTAATAACAATGATGGTGTGGACACAGATAAACCGATTGTGAAAGATAACTATTCTATTCCTTATGATGACACTGTGCCTCCGATCTCTGATGTTTATTACAAAGAATGCTATGATATAGGTTCTAACTATCCTTATGAAACTTGTCATAGTCATGATTGATTACCAAAAACAATTCCCTTAATATGCAACTTGTCTACCATGTTCAAATTCTTGATAATAATCCTGCTCCAATTACTATTAATGAAAAGAACTCTCCTTATGCCAAAATTAATGATACTTCTATGCATATGAACCATGATAAGAATGTTTTAAGTGATGGGTATATTGTGGATTTCATCAATGATGCTACTGAAAGTTATTATGAGAGAGGGAAATATGGTTATATGCATCTTAATAATATTAAGTTTCCCCTCTTTATGTTGAGAATCTTGAAGTTACTCGTGTTTTATCCTCTTATGCTTGTCACTTTGTTCTTCATGAATTCATTTGTGTACAAGATTCCTCTTCATAGGAAGCATGTTAGGCTTAAATGTGTTTTTAATTTGCCTCTTGATGCTCTCTTTTGCTTCACATACTATCTCTTGCGAGTGCATCATTAAAACTGCTGAGCCATCTTAATGGCTATAAAGAAAAGAACTTCTTGGGAAATAACCCATGTGTTATTTTGCTACAGTACTTTGTTTTATATTTGTGTCTTGGAAGTTGTTTACTACTGTAGCAACCTCTCCTTATCTTAGTTTTGAGTTTTGTTGTGCCAAGTAAAGTCTTTGATAGTAAAGTAAGTACTAGATTTGGATTACTGCGCAGAAACAGATTTCTTTGCTGTCACGAATCTGGGTCTAATTCTCTGTAGGTAACTCAGAAAATTATGCAAATTTACGTGAGTGATCCTCAGATATGTACGCAACTTTCATTCAATTTGAGCATTTTCGTTTGAGTAAGTCTGGTGGCCTAATAAAATCCATCTTTACGGACTGTTCTGTTTTGACAGATTCTGCCTTTTATTTGCATTGCCTCTTTTGCTATGTTGGATGAATTTCTTTGATCCATTAATGTCCAGTAGCATTATGCAATGTCCAGAAGTGTTAAGAATGATTGTGTCACCTCTGAACATGTTAATTTTTATTGTCCACTAACCCTCTAATGAGTTGTTTCGAGTTTGGTGTGGAGGAAGTTTTCAAGGGTCAAGAGAGGAGGATGATATACTACGATCAAGAAGAGTGAAAGCTCTAAGCTTGGGGATGCCCCGGTGGTTCATCCCTTCATATATCAAGAAGACTCAAGCGTCTAAGCTTGAGGATGCCCAAGGCATCCCCTTCTTCATCGACAACATTATCAGGTTCCTCCCCTGAAACTACATTTTTATTCCATCACATCTTATGCGCTTTTTCTTGGAGCGTCGGTTTGTTTTTGTTTTTGTTTTTGTTTGAATAAATTGAATTACATCATGATTGTGTGGGAGAGAGACACGCTCCGCTGGTTCATATGAACACATGTGTTCTTAGCTCATAATATTCATGGCGAAGTTTCCTCTTCGTTAAATTGTTATATGGTTGGAATTGGAAAATGCTACATGTAGTAATTGCTATAATGTCTTGGGTAATGTGATACTTGGCAATTGTTGTGCTCATGTTTAAGCTCTTGCATCATATACCTTACACTTATTAGTGAAGAAATACATAGAGCTTGTTAAAATTTGGTTTGCATGAGTGGTTTCTCTAGAGTCTAGATATTTTCTAGTAAGATGTTTGAACAACAAGGAAGACGATGTATAGTTTTATAATGCTTGTAATATGTCTTTTATGTGAGTTTTGCTGTACTAGTTCGTGCTTATGTTTGCTTCAAACAACCTTGCTAGCCTAAGCCTTGTATCGAGAGGGAATACTTCTCATGCATCCAAAATCCTTGAGCCAACCACTATGCCATTTGTGTCCACCATACCTACCTACTATGTGGTATTTCTGCCATTCCAAAGTAAATTGCTTGAGTGCTACCTTTAAACAATTCAAAATTTATCACCTATGATTTGTGTCAATGTTTTATAGCTCATGAGGAAGTATGTGGTGTTTAGCTTTCAACCTTGTCATTTACTTTTGACGGACTCTCATATGGACTAGTGGCACATCCGCTTATCCAATAATTTTGCAAAAAGAGCTGGCAATGGGATTCCCAGTCCCAAATTAATTAACAAAAATAGACACTCCTCCATGGTATGTGATTGTTGGACGGCACCGAAGGATTCGGTTAGCCATGGCTTGTGTAAGCAAAGGTTGGGAGGAGTGTCATCATAATAAAACTAAAATAAAAAGGCACTCCTTCATGGTATGAGATTGTTGGCGGGCACCCGAGGATTCGGTTAGCCATGGTTTGTGAAAGAAAGGTTGGAAGAGTGCCACCCAAAAATAAAATAATTCATGGGAGCCGCTCTTGGAAGTCCGGTTGGCGAGGTAGTTAGTGTACCCATTACCATTCGTTGACAACAACAAACACCTCTCAAAACTTTACTTTTATGCTCTCTATATGTTTTCAAAACCAAAGCTCTAGCACAAATATAGCAATCGATGCTTTCCTCTTTGAAGGACCATTCTTTTACTTTTATTGTTGAGTCAGTTCACCTATTTCTCTCCACCTCAAGAAGCAAACATTTGTGTAAACTGTGCATTGATTCTTACATACTTGCTTATTGCATTTGTTATATTGCTCTGCATTGACAACTATCTATGAGATATACATGTTACAAGTTGAAAGCAACCCTGAAACTTAATCTTCTGTGTTGCTTCAATACCTTTACTAAGAATTTATTGCTTTATGAGTAACTCTTATGCAAGACTTATTGATGCTTGTCTTGAAAGTGCTATTCATGAAAAGTCTTTGCTATATGATTCACTTGTTTACTCATGTGATATACATTGTTTTGATCGCTGCATTCACTACATATGCTTTACAAATAGTATGATCAAGGTTATGATGGCATGTCACTCCATTATCTTTGTTATCGTTTTACCTGCTGGACGAGCGAACTAAGCAGGGATGTTGTCTGCGTATCGATAATTTCTTATGTTCCATGCCACATTATTGATGTTATCTACATGTTTTATGCACACTTTATGTCATATTCGTGCATTTTGTGGAACTAACCTATTAACAAGATGCCGAAGGCCAGTTCTGTTTTCTGTTGTTTTTGGTTCAGAAAGGCTGTTCGGGCAATATTCTCGGAATTAGACGAAATCAACGCCAAACCTCCTATTTTTCGGAAGGCTCCGAACAGAAGAGTGGAGAGGGCCGGGGCCACCATAGGCGCGTGGGCTGGCCTCGCGCCGGGGTGGCCACCCTGTCGACCCCCGCGCCGCCTCTTCGCCTATATAACCCCTTTCGACCTAAAAACACGAACCGATTGACGAAACTCAGAAAGACTCCGGGCGCCGCCACCGTCGCGAAACTCCAATTCGGGAGAACTCTGTTCGGCACCGGGACGGGAAGTGCCCGGAAGGCTTCTCCATCGACACCGCTGCCATCTCCATCGCCACCGCTGCCATCTCCACCGCCATCTTCATCACATGCTGCTCCCATGAGAGGAGTAGTTCTCCATCGAGGCTCGGGGCTGTACCGGTAGCTATGTGGTTCATCTCTCTTCCATGTACTTCAATACAATGATCTCATTGAGATTCATATGAGTTTGTATCACTACTATCTATGTGCTACTCTAGTGATGTTATTAAAGTAGTTCTATTCCTCCTGCACGTGTGTAAAGGTGACAGTGGTGCACCGTGTTAGTACTTGGTTTATGCTATGATTATGATCTCTTGTAGATTATGAAGTTAACTATTGCTATGATAATATTGATGTGATCTATTCCTCCTACATATGCATGAAGGTTACAGTGTGCATGCTATGCTAGTACTTGGTTTAGTCTGTTGATCTATCTTACACTAAAGGTTACTAAAACATGAGCATTATTGTGGAGCTTGTTAACTCCGGCATTGAGGGTTCGTGTAATCCTACGCAATGTGTTCATCATCCAACAAAAGTGTAGAGTATGCATTTATCTGTTCTGTTATGTGATCAATGATGAGAGTGTCCACTAGTGAAAGTGTAATCCCTAGGCCTTGTTCCTAAATACTGCTGAGTTACTACTGCTTGTTTATTGTTTCTTGTGTTACTACTGCTGCAATACTACCACCATCAACTACACGCCGCAAGCTATTTTGCACCGTGCTACTGCTCATATATATTCATACCACTGTATTTCACTATCTCTTCGCCGAACTAGTGCACCTATTTGGTGTGTTGGGGACACGAGACTTCTTGCTTTGTGGTTGCGGGGTTGCATGAGAGGGATATCTTTGACCTCTTCCTCCCGAGTTCGATAAACCTTGGGTATCCACTTAAGGGAAACTTGCTGCTGTTCTACAAACCTCTGCACTTGGAGGCCCAACACTGTCTACAGGAAAGGAGGGGGAACGTAGACATCAATGAGTCAATCATGGGAGGTAAAGAAGAGAGATAGGAATAAAATATGTCTACTTCCATGGTAGAAATAGAAATCATATATGATTCACCTGAGAATCATTACGTGATGGATTAGAACATCATAATTATTTAGGAGAAGTACCATAAGAAGTCATGTGTTCACCAATAGTGCAAGAGTTGTGTTCCAAAACCATGGGAAGTGTGCCAAGCACATCATGATCATGGGTTTATGGTAGAAACACTTCAAAGTATAGGAGCTATATTCCAATAGCTATGTGTTTAGAGTAGCCAGGTTAGAACCAAAAATACATCATGTGAGGTAGTCCTCAACAAAATAGAAGTTAAGTAGTACTTCCAAAGAAAATTAGGTTAACCTTAGCTATCCTAGACCATTTTGTTCCAAGTTTATCTCATTGCAAATTGTGCAATTCAGGTAAATGACAAGACAGATAGTAGTACGCCATATATATACGTGCTAAGTATCACGATATAAACCTATGTTATGTGGTGCTATATACTACACATCAGAGCCTGATGTTCAGAGATGTCTTACTCAACTATTATATTCAGGCTTATGATGGTGTGTATTATATGCACAAAGCTGAATCTTCTTGGATTTTATTGGAATTTTCATTGTTTGACTGGATCCATACATGAAGTTGACTTTGATATGCAAATGCATGTTGCAATATCAAGTTCTTACTTGATGCTATAGATCTAGAGGGTAATGGTATTCGTGTGAGGAAGCGACGAATTGTGAAGATTCCAGAATCAAAATGAGGTTCTTCAGAAATATGAAGCAAAGTTGTGGGAAGTAACCACAATAATCAGAAGGAAGTACCAATAAAAACTCATGCTTTACCTCAACTAAGGAGTACTTTAGTACATAAAAAGCATGAAGGTGAGAAATATGATGATTATGGTGAAGCTGAAGCAGACCCATAGTCAACATAGAAGAGGGAATGCATGGGAAATCACTTAGAATACTATATTCATAGTGTCAGCTAGTGGTTTTCTTGCAAAATAAACCCTGAATGAAGGAAGATGATATATGAAACCATAGCAGACATAAGAAGACCATAGTTATTATCAGAAGACCACAATTGGTATAGTATCAATACTGCGAGATAAAGTAGAAGATGTCTCGTCCAGTTGATTAGAACCTATAATAGAATCCATTTTTAGATATCAAATAGCCACAGTTGGTATAATAACCACAGCTGGTATCAGTTGATATTACAAATAGTCCACGATTTAATTTTTTGTAACAAAAATTTGAGAACAAATAAAAATCTTGTCAGCCAAATAGCTAGATCTATAAACATTTAGTCAAAGGATTCACATTGGATGTCCACAATTGAGTGGATACACCACAAACATTCTTCGCGAGACCTTAGAAGAAGTAAAACCCATAAATTAGAACCAGACCAATATTCCAACCATAAGTCCAATAATTTTAAGAAAAGGAGTTGAAGACCATAAGAAAACTCTAAGGGGTAGAGTAAACATTGAGTTGGATGTACCATAACTCAATATTTTAAGCATGATAGATGAAGAAGGTCTGAACTGAGAGGAAGTTCGATCTTATTTTTATAAGATTATCAAACACTACTGTCAGAAGGAGGTCAGACCAGAAGCCGAGGTTCATACCTCGAGGACGTAAGAAGTGGATTATAACTTGAGCAAGTGAGTAATATCTACTCATAAGTAGTTAAGTTCAAGTAAGTCAAAGATAAAGAAGTTGGACGAAGGAAATATCAGAGACCAAATATAGCTCAAGGAGGTCAAAGACTGAAGGGATTTGACCATACCAAAATCAGAGACTACATGAAAGATTCCTTTCATGAAACCTAAATAAACTAAAATAGTTATAGGTATCAACTATAAACCATGATTGGATAGGCTAAATGAGTCTAACCTTCTTAGTAAAAGAAACCATCATGATCATTTCCATGTTAAGTACCTTACCAAGTACCATTATTGCAGTTTTGGTAGTAAGGGAAAAACAAAGACCTATTTTATCAAATAGGAGATTGTTATCCAATTAGTCCTCAATTAAGACTGTCAGGACAAGAAGAAGTCCCAATCATTGAATATTCAATGAGAAAGGAAACAAGCTTATGGAGTTGAAAGAAATTAAATAATTAAAGTTAGAAGCCATGGCTCAGAGATAGGTATCGGAGAACTGGAGTAAGAAACTAATGTTCAGAGACAAACCCTAATGGATTCCAGGAAGAATCTGGACAAGGGATATATTCAATTATATCCAGTTAGATCACCACGGAGTTCGAGAAAAGTTGTAGTCTGCACAAGTCAGATTCACACTCCGGAAACGTGAGAGAGATCAAACTTCGAGGACGAAGTTTAGTTTAAGGGGTAGAGACTGTAATATCCCAGGTATTGGGGTTACAAAAATAGAGGAAACAGATGTGTGCATTGCATTCATGCATAGAAAATCGGGGAATTTTCGCGCTTTAAAGTAAAACAGTCACAGTAACTGAAGTTTCACTTGACCTTGGTGGAATAGAAGTAGCTCATCAAGTCAAGCGCTATAAACCTCAATGTGACTTTGCTAAAACCTTGTTTTGGGAAAAGATGATTTGATCTAGGGGTTAGATCAAATGGAACTAAAATTTATACAACAACACTTTACTCAATGATCAATTGCTTGATCTCATAAAAGATCATAACATGTTATTCCTTGCCATAACATAAGAACATCTATTCAATTGGAAATCAAGTAACCATAAATGGAGAAACCATTCTTCACTTACCTTTTCCATGTCTTTAACAAATAAATATTCCTACCATGAACCTCATGGTATTTCTGGAATTAAACTCTTGAACTTAACCCCAACAAAGGCTTATCATTAAACCCTAGAGATGGGAGAGGTATATAACCAACAAAGAGATAAGAAGCAAACTCTAAATTATTAACACTTAAAAGTTAAGCAACTACCTTGAGGTACAATTGAATTCACTTTAAAACTAAATACCAAATATAGCAAAACCCAAGGACCTAAGTGCATAAATCCACACATTCTTATTGCCATCATAACTTATTAAATATGTGTAATATTACAAAACTAAATTCGTTTACATTACGAATTATAGTTTCAACTATTTGAATAAAATAAGATATGAGTACTTTGAAACTCATATGATCATGCCTTGGTGAAATCAAACATCATCATTCAAAATTGGGGTATACTTCTTATTCTTGACATTTTGACCCCAATTATAATATAAATACAATCACATATGATATAGTGACTCACCCATAAGCATGAGATCATTCACAAGATATTTAGTAGCAAAAGCCACTTGGCTATCCAAAAATAAATCACATGAGAGGATAATACCCATGCCACATAGGATGAAAATATCTACATAACTTGAATCCTAAGCTATGCCACCTCATGCTCAAAGGATTGCTATGGATGAGAGCATGACAACCAAGCACCTTACTCATCAAATTAAAACAAGAGTCATCCACTTATGTGTCAAGCTATTAGAGCATGCCTAAGCCTATAAAAGGAACCCTCTACCTCATTCATTCCATCATCTTGCACCATGATGCAAGAAAAACCAACACATTGAGCCACCCCATAAAATAGTTAGGATCAAGATGAAGCAGCTAGGAGGTGGAGGCATGCCACAAGATGCAGGTTTATCAGAATTCCTGAAGAACAAGCTACAGAAGAGAGCAAGGTAGAATTCTTAGGCAAACCACATATTTAGTCACTCACATCATCATTCCTTGAGTAGAATCATAGATTATAATCTAAGACCTTGTGAAGTGAGAGGGGTAATTGGTATAACAATATCCAAATACTTCTAGCAATAACTTAGGAAGCCAAATCTTGATCATTATAAATTGTGTAGGGATCATAAACCCTAGCACATGCAATATGGTGTCATTCCATATCTACAACCTAGAATTATATATCAAACCTAGTTGTGAATCACTTGGGTGATTACAATTATAAAACCAGACCATAACTAAGATTCAAACCAATTGCCATTAGGTAAATACCATTAGAAACCTAGTATGGCACATTAATAAAGTCTTAAGCTATAATTATTAAACCTGGGAAAACTCTTGTGATACATCTTATAATTAGAACCATAAGTGTGATTAACAACCACTTATCTTTATAATCAAAGTCCAACCATGAGGAGAGTGATGTCTACTCTAGGTAAATCAAAGTGTTATTAAAATATAATACTAGTGCTAACCTTGACATAGAGTGATAATCAAAATTACAAGATCTTAATAAATAGAGGATCACATAAAATCATATGCAGGGAACTAAATTCTCAATTAAGAGCTCAAACCCTAATGATAAATTCTAAAACACTTAGAGTAGAAATTATCAACCCTAAGAATTCAAAATAGATCTGATTACACAAGAAAAAGGAAATTAAAATGAGTGCATAAAATCATGATTAATTACAATTTGTAATAAAGCTCACATATGTGAGATGTTTAATCAAAACAATTGAGTATTACAATAATACTTTTATTAGTCTTCATAAAAGACCAATTGTCAAACACCTGCAACACAGAATAATTGAAATTTGAATAAAAAAAAGAAATCAAAAGAGAAATACAAAACAGAAAATAAATAAAAGAGAAAAAGAAGAAAAGCCTCACCTGGACCTTACCTGGCCGAGCAGCCCACCAAGCAGCCCAACAATTGGCCCAACAGCACCAGCCCAAACTAGCCCAGATACCCCTTCGCCAAAATATCGAGGACGAGCTCATCCTCATCCTCTTTCCCCGCATGGTCGACAGCACGAAGCCGTGCTCGGCTTCGTAGCGTCGCTGGCGGCTTCTCCTCGTCCGAAGGTGTGACGAGGCACGCTCCAACGTCGTATAAAGACCCCTGGACGAACCCTAGCCTCGGTTTCCCTCTCTCTCTGCTTAATTTCCCCCAAACCGAAACCCTAACCGAGCCGGCCGTCGACCATCGCCATCGACTGGGACATCCCCGTGCCAAGCCATGACCACCAGCAGCATCGCCGTCCTCTACTTGCTCAACCCGAGGGAGGAATCGAGCTGGAGGGGTCCATAGCACCTGCGCCGAGCTCGTCTTCTCCGATGCCGGCCACCGTCGTCGCCGTTGATTTGGACCACCCCAAGCCTCGCCGACGAGCTCTACATGCTCCTGGTGAGCTCCTCAACCTCATGGTGTGCTCGCTTTGCTCGATTAGGCGCCGTAGCTCCACCGCGTCGGCTAACCCGTGAGCTCTGCCGCTCGATCCCGTCGCCGGCCAAGCTCCGGCGACCATCTGGTGGCGGCGCGACCATCACTAGAATCCCCTCGCTGTCCTCGTTCCAACGCAACCACGCACAACCTCGCGGGACACCGGTAGCTCCGGCGACCATCGGAAACTGGCCATCGGCCATCCCTTCCCGTGCCACCTCGACGCCACGGTGGCGCCTGACGTGGGCACTGGCCCACTAGTCAGTGGCTTGGGGTAGTCTAACTCGGGTAACTCTAGTATTTCTTGTTTAAATTCAATTCCAGAAATTACTGCAACTTTGACAAAATTATAGAAAAATCATATTAGCTCAGAAAAATGTAAATAAGATATTAAAATTCTCAGAAAAGAAAACTCTATCCAATAAAAATATAAAATGAAATTTTTATTTTTAATAAAAATCTAATTATTTAATACTTGTTATTTAAGCCTTTAATTTTAATTCTAAATACAATTAAAATTCTGAAATTAAGAAAACATTGATAAAATAAATAAAACTAGTAAGCAAATAAAGAAAACATGAAAACTCATTTTCTTTATTTGTTATCCTGTTTAATCTTTATTAGAGAGATTCAAAACCTAATTAATAATTACCTTAATTATTAATTGTTTAAAAGTAATAAATGCCAAATGAAATATTATTTTCATTCTTAAGTTATTAATAGCTTCAACTTTATAATAAAGTTATTAACCAAGAACTAAGTAGTAATTATGAAACCCTAGTTCCAATAAAAGTAACATTGTGGTTTCATAATTTCATGTGTAATCCTAAAACCCTAATGCCATTTAGACCTTAGCTCCATTACTACATGTGAAACCTAATTTACTTCTAACCTAAAACCAAGTTTAGAACATGTGACCATGGTACTTTATTTCAAATCATAGAGCCATGATTAGCAACTAATGACATACCTATGTCCACATAAAATGTAGAACCCTATCACTAGCAATGTAGTATTCCATGTATGCATGCCCTTAAACCAAGATGATCAAGTAGGATCAACCAAGTGTAAAACCCTAGTTCCTATTTCCAAGACCACCATCCTTATCTATCCATGATTAGCATCACACCAATGTGATGAACCTCAGGAGCAACCATGCCAAATCTTGAGCATTACCTAACCATAATCCACTAAATCCTACTAGTGTTGGATACTTATCAACCATCCTATTTAGGAGCCAATTATTCCTTATTTAATAGAACCAACAGTAAAACCTAGACCACCTCAACTCTAATTGATATACTTCTTATTAGTTAAGAAGTATGTTCTTCAAAAGTTATTCTTTTGAAGAAAATATAGAATATTCATCAAACCTGCCTAATAGAATCCATAAACCCTAGCTAGCTATCACCAGCAAGGTATACCAACCATGATAGCAACCATGTTTAATGAATTGCCCAAGATGTACTTCCAACCTTGTTAGGATCCATCTAATCCTTAATCCAGAAGATACTTGGAACCATAGTAAACCCTAGAACCCACAAACCCAATTATTATACTTGTTCTTCATTAAAGAACATGTTCTTCAAAAGTTATTCTTTTGAATTATATAATAAGTAATCATCAACCATGCACTATAGGATTTAAAAATTGACAACTGTTTTTTTTTAATTATTATACAACTACTATTCCTTGGTGTGTATGATTGTTACTATGCATTTTCCCACTTGCTTATGATTCTCAAACAACACAACCCTGAATAAGAACCTTGTTTGTGAATTACTCTAAAAGTGCAACACACCCTGAACTAATCATTACCACTCACTAATCCGAAATCATCGGGGTTAGGTCACGCTTAGAGCGATTGCATCTCATACTTATGCATTATTGCATCCTTGCCAATCTTTTAAACATCGTCCTTACCGGACGATGATGCTATTTCAGAATTTGGAGTTATCGTATCGAAGACCTTTCTGCATAATCTTGCAGTCAAGAAAGGCAAGTTCATCGCTTGCTCATGTCATTTGAGTATTTTTACCAAATTACTTGCAAAGTACTATTATTATCACTATTGCATAAAAAGCAAAACCACTATTTTCATAACTATGAATATGACTATGTGGTGGGCAATGGAACCATGGATTGTGTTGATATGGTGGAGGTTCCATTGCACGGGCTTATATCCATCTAGGATTAAACAACAAATGTCGCCAGTGATTCTTGTGCCGTAATACCGTGTTAACCATAAGATCCGGAGTGGGACGGAGTAGTCAAAAGTGTTTCCACCTCTCGTTCATCAACGGATGCGCTTTACCGTAGACACTTGTCTCTGTCAGGGCAAGCGGTTGGCTGGGAAGCCTTAAGTCCCCACGGCATAGTCCGTAGACACTTGTCGCTCGAAGTGCAAGCGGTTGGCTGGGGAAGCCTTAAGTCCCCACGGTATTGCGGTCTATGATGGGTTGCAGCTACCGGCGAAGGAGTTTGGTTAACGAGTCCCAAACTGTCGTCGTGGTCGGGGTCCACCCGTGAGTGGGAATAATGGGACCGGCGAGGACCCAGGGTTGGGGTATGCAACAAAGGGTGGGTGTTCGAGGTAGCGGAGGAACATGATTGGCTAGACCTTATACCGGGCCTCACACCATAGGAAGTGTGGACGGGAATATGCCGGTTGGCACCAAGGATAAGATCTCTTATGGGTAAAGCAACACACCTCTGCAGAGTGTAAAGAACCGTGACCTGTCACTCCCTGTTCGGGATCTGCGAACGCGGCCGGAAAGGAGCTCCATGAAGTTCTAGTAAACCAGTGAAGGGTGACGGACATAGTTCTTCTGAATAAAAGCAACCTTTTGAAGAAATGGCTATGAAAACTTGCATTGGTATTAGACTTTCTGGTCTAATGCCGTAGCTAGTGCATTAAACACCTCTTTCCTATAATAAACTTGTTGAGTATGCTCGTACTCATCCCACTCTTAAATCCCCTGCTTAGATATGGAGGCACCGAAGGAGGATCTACGCAACACGAAGACCGAGGAGTCAACAACTACTTCAAGGGACAGGAACCTGCAGGAGTCAGATACCACATCCAACAAGGAGAAACCTAGATTAGCAATAGAAAGGAACTAGCTTCCTAAACTTAGCTCCTATTTAGCTAGAATCTATTCATAGCCTCGTAGCTAGTTAGATACTCTACAAATAGAGTTCGTGATAAGACTAGTCTACGAGTCGTTCTTGGAGTTATTTGCAGTTTTACCTCATTGTAAAGTAGGAGGTGTGCTGATCTTATGTAGTCAATGTTGTAATTCTATAGACATGCCTTGGACCCGCATATGTTTCTGTTGTACCACTCTGAGCGATGTAATACTAGTGGAACGGTGTTTCATTGGTGTTATATCAGACTTGCATACTACACCATGCAGTGGTATGCCGGGTCACCACAACTGATCTTTTTTTAACCGAAGGCAATTATTTTATCTTATCTATTAATAAGAAGAAAATGCCTATTTAATTAGCAAAAAAGGGGCTAAAACCATACACCAACATCAACACCACAGGGCCAGGCCCACTCTCGCCAAAGGGCAAACCCACTCAAGGTCCAAGAACAACCATGACCAAGCTCAAGACACCACTCCACCCTAGATTTGATGACCTCACACCATTACCGGAGACAAGACGCCATGACTGTTATGGGAGGAGCAAACACGGAACACTACAACATAGATGAAGAGACCAACGCCTGGGGACGTTGTGCCAACGTGATACCAACAACCATCATCAAGGGCAACCTCGTCGACCGCACGACACAAGGTCGACACCCTCAACAAGGTCAAACTTTCGGGGCCACCAACCAACACCCATCAGACCGCCAACACCACCTTCCGGGACCACCGTCCCAACGTGCCACTCCCCGCTCTCGAGCCACAACGCCGCACGACCCAGTCTCTCGCAACACAAGCTCCACAGAGCAAACCGCTTGTAGATCTCGGCCGTTGCACCAACATCCGGGGCCACCGTCCTGCATATAGTCAAACCGCCTTCTCTCAAGCGCGTCGACAACCTTGCCGCACTAGCGACACAAGAATGTCGCCCAAGCCACGCAAGCAACTGCCACACCTCATAAGGTTGATGCCCACCATGGACCCCGAGGTCGTCGGCTCGACACACAACCACCATCCGGAGCTGCTGCCCTGACATCGATCAACCACAACGCAAGCGAAGCCACAGACAACCGCTAAAGCAAACTCTCCAAGACGACGCACACAAGAGGGAGGCGATGATAACGCCATCGACACCCGCTCCGGCTAACCAAAGCTTGGATTTTCACCCAAAAGAGCCGAGCCATTCACATCGGAACAGAGGAAAATCCTACGACGATGCCTTCAAGGAGGGAAACGACGTCCGTAGACGCTGCTCTCATCGGCACCGACACAAAGGTCGGAGGCAAAGGTTTCGCCCGGATCTTCTCCTCTTCGATAGAAGGCGTGATGGGAGCTCAAGAAGTTTTGCCGCACATCTCCGATCTTGGTCACCAACAGCCAAAAGCTGTGTCTGATGTGAACAAAATAGTCGGATAATATCTTCTTCAGTAATGAAGATATTGCGTCACGTTTAACAGCCACAACATCAATACGATTGCAAATTTAGAAACCTGAAGGCCTACTAGTAGTTTTGAAGAAATCTATTGATGCAAAAGCGGGAGGGGTCTTCTCCTCTCCTCGATGAAATGTTGCGAGGAGTGACCCCAACTTTTAGAAGGAAACCCTAACACTAGGGTCACAGACTCACAGTACTGATAAATGGCGCCACCGTGCCACCGCGCGCGGTCGAGCGAGCCGGCGGCGGATCTGCTGACCTCCCTCCCGCCGCCCCTGCTCGACTGCATCCTCACCCGTCTCGACCTCCGGGACGCCGTCCGCACCTCCGCCCTCTCTCGCGCCTGGCGCCGCCGGTGGGAGGCCCTCCCCTCCATCTCCCTCTCCTTCCTCGACAAGCGTGGCACACCCCCGGTGGCTGTCGACCGCCTTCTTGTTCGTTACCCCGGCCACATCTCGCATTTCTCCTTCTATCTCGACGAGCACTCCTTAACCCGCGTCGCCGACTGGCTCATCGCCCTCTACAACCGCGCCGTCAAGTCTATTAACCTCCAATGCGCTCCCTACCTCCCCGACTTCAACCTTCACTCCTCTGTCTTCTTATGCACCCAACTCGTGTACCTGGAGCTGCACCAATGCTGCATACCACCTCTCCCAGTGGGATTCACTAGTTTCCCTGTGCTTGAGGAGCTGAAACTAGACTTAGCCAGATTCCCCGAGAATGGGGAGAGCCTGCTGGAAGCAATTCTTGGTGCGTCACCCTTGCTTAATACCCTAAATCTGTCATTTCTGAGTATCCGCGGCGATGGCTCAAACGAGTGGGTGATTGGGGGACCAAGCCTACGGAGCCTTACGATAAATTGTATGGCTTTTTATGGCTGGAGAATTGCGGATCTGCCATGCCTTGATGAAGCCAGCATCGATTTGGTTAACTATGTGAGCTCTGGCGATTTCGAAGGATTCATTGCCAGGTTTGCTCCAGTTAGGAAGCTCAGTCTCCATACAAGCTACCCACTGCCACTGGTACATTCTTTTTTTTCCCTTACCTCTCATTATGTTGCGAGTTGGTAATTGAGATCAGATATCCTCATATCCACTAGTGGAATTAAGTTATATCAAAAAACAGGGAGTTGAGCTTGTAAATCCATGTTCTGTGTCTCTGATAGTTTCAATTCTTTTCTCCTGCCAAACTTTTATTTTGATTTGTATCGCAATTAGTGTTCTTATTAATTGATGCTACAGATTGTTTTCTAATTAAAAGATTCTCAAAATGGAAACTGAATGCTTGGTGCTTATATTAGTACTTGAATTGATCTTCAGTTCCAAGGCATTGGAACATTTCTCGTTGTAGCCTGCTCAATTCTTTTTATGAGTGGGTTTCCTTGTTCTAAAAGCAGCTGTGTAATTGTTCCTTTGTTCTGAAGATATACACACGGTGCTTACATGTGCTTTCAAAAAATCTGATCGTTTTAGTATTATGACAATAACCTTTTTTAGTGAAGCTAATAATGTCAGTTTTGCAATAGTTCACCTAACTCACCTTTGCATTGAGATTCACAATGTTTGTTTTTATTTTACAGCTAACCAACGGTCATTTGATGGAAACACTTCCATGTACCTTTAACAACTTAAAGAGTTTAATCCTCTGGACACACTTCTGTGAGAGGCCTGCCATTCTGTCAACCTTTTGCTTACTAACGAATGCTCCTAATCTAGAAGAACTTGAAATCACGGTATGAACTCAGAACACCCTCTTGCAAACCATCATTTTTTTTTTGTGCTTGGAGGTGATCGCTGCTACGTTTGGTGTTTGACATTTTTTTTGTTTCAAGATCGACCGTCGTGACGTGGATGGAATTGAAGCAAATGCAGTGTATCAAGATACACAATTGACTGATGCCTTTTGTGCCAACCTTCAGGTTGTGAAAATATATGACATTGGCTGGTTGTCAAATGAAATGTGTTTTATCGAGCTCGTTTTATCGAAAGCAAAAGTTCTTCGCACAATGCATCTTAGACTTGGTTGCTTAAGCTCAAAGTTTAACGAGGATGCTCTATGTGAACTAATGACATACAGAAGGGCTTCACCTCATGCTCAAGTCTTCTTTAATGGTAAAGAACCTTTAAATTTTAGTCATTTATACTATCATGTATTTCCTCCAAAAAAATGGAGTATAACATTAATTTCATAACTAAAATTAGCCATTGGGTTATTACAAGTGTGACTGTATGAGTACTATTATCAATACCCGAGAGGATGGCATTGATGCTTAGGAGGAAGGGATGGATGGTAATACAAGAATCATGTGAGAGGAGATTGGATCCATCCAAGCTTTCTTTACAAGATCATGACTTGTTTGTTTGTTTAGAAAATAAATGGAGTCATTGATTATCTTTTCCAAATGGCTACCTTCTGGTTGGATTCCATTATCATCACATAAAGAACATGGGTTTTGTGCTAGTATCTGTCTTTAGCTTAGTTGCCGTCTAATGCTAACAACCTCCCTTCATTCTTTACAAAAAGAAAATTAAAACAAGACAGAAGTGCATATTTTAACATCGGCCACTGAACAGACCATTAAGTGATAATCTGGCTGCGTGTCTTGACAGCTGACATAGGTTTGTACTGCACATTGGGATCCACAGTGATAGCATTGTGCTGAAGCATGTGGATGTACAGAAAATTGGCAGTTTTCTAGCTCCTTGTTGACTCCAGCGGAAACCTGACATTCGAGTTCATGTTTCACTGAATGCATTGTAGATCTGTGAACTACCATATGCTGCTAATTCTTCACTAGTCTGATATTTTTATCACCTATTTAATATCGTGTAACGAGTCGCTTAAATTCATATTGACTGCTATGTTTTTGCAGGTGAGATCGAATAAACTGTTAGGTGGAGACAGTATCTTTTGTGTCTTGCTGGGAATGGGTTCATACAATTAGGTGGTTCACTTGCACAAGATGGTGTAACACCTCTTTTGACCTTCTCTAACTACGGACCCTTGGAGGCTAGATATGCATCGTGAAGAAAATAGCTCCTAGCAGGAGCAACTATAATGCTCTGTTTTGGTCATAAGTAATCCTTGTACGAGTGAACGGCCTGCAACAATCTCCTTGGAAAAACCTCTTATTATGTATTGTTTCAAATTTCTGAGATCTTACAGGTTGCTATTGGATCACTAGCTTAAATTCCTTACAGAAGTGTTTGCAAGAGCTTCACGAATGGGATACTTATGCTGACAAATAGTGACGTAACCATAATGTATGGGCACCATTACCCTTCATTGTTACCATTTCTTGGGTAATTCTCGGCACACAGCCTTCTGCACATAACTCAGGAACCACGGAAATGTTTCTGGTAGCACATTAGATTATGCAATAACCATGTTTTGTTACTTGCATTTTACTGCCACAAGCCTCCTGCAAGATCTACGTGGTATACTTCTGTATATATCTGGGTAAAAATACACGTGTCAAAATTTTCAGTTGTACACATAAGGGCACAAGGCAACCCCCATGCGAACATCTGCATATATCCAATGTTTTCTAGACAAAATGCAACTTAGCAGCGGCAATAATGTGCACACTATAAGTGCAACAAAAAATGAACATATACCAAGAATAACCTAGGCATACTCAGACAATGTAGGTAATTATATACGGCAGCAAATCACTGTGATATGCTGGATCTCCATGTGCTCTGGTTGTATGGGAATTAGTTTACCACCGCCAATTGCTTCCGCATTTTGATCATCTGCTTGGATTGAGCTTCAGGGGAGCTCAATATCAAAATTCTTGCATTGAGCTTCAGGGGATGCGCTTGAAAATGGATGTGGAAATGCCCCATGTCTCGACAATTAATGATCAGCGTACATGCTGCAGCTGGCAGGAAGCAGAGGGCCTCAGGCAGTTTGTCAGAGAACTATCGACTGGGCTGGATTACTTGTTCATTGTTCACTATGTTTTTCACATATACAGCCCGGCATGGGGTTTGCGAAGAAAGACTCCTCTAGCTTTGGGAATTCTCCAGGCTCCCGGAAATATGGAGCTCCTATTCTATCTTTGTGCAACCTTTTCACTTCTGAACTGAATTTCTCCCAATCGATCCTTCCTTCATCAAATTCATCTACCAAATTCACAAAATCCATCCTGCAAGAGCTCTATACATTGAGAAAAGAGTGGAAACCCAAAACCATAACATATAGTGCTACTTCTTATAAGGGAAAAAAATGCAACACATAAAATTGGGTTTCTGCCTGTTGGGTCATTGGTTGTAGAAGAATGACCATAGGAAAAAGGTGTTACCTATCTGGGTTAATTGTCTTCCTGAAGTCCTCGAAACGCCTATGGCCTTGTACAGCTTTTGCCATGTTTCCATCGTATGTGTACATAAAGACATCACTCTGAAGAGCTACACTATAGTCAAGACCAGCAAGCATGTTTTGGTGATTTTTGAAGGGCTCAAGTTCCTCTTCAGTTGCAAGGGTAGAATGAGAATAGATATTGGGAAAATCGTCCAGCAGCGCTTGCATGCTTCCATTCCCAAAAGCTTCACCTGCAACTAAGTAAATTCTGGTGCTTCGTGTGAAACCCAATCCCTTCAACAGAAGTGAAGTTTCCCTTGGAGTCAGAGGACATCCACCGATGCTTCTTCTCTCGGTTCCGTTAATTTCTTTCTCTTTCCAATGACTGACCTCATAACGCATCTTTTGCAACTCCTCTTCCTCATCCGATGTCAAGCCATGACTACAACCAGTAAAAGCTAGCATATCCTTCTCATACCTGCAAAAATCAGTATTGTTAATTCAGAAAATCTCATTGTAAATAAAGAATAACTAACAACTCAGAGGCTAGCCCATCTTATTTTTGTGCAAGTGAATACCACAATGTATACTAGTGCATGGTTTCTCACTTGTAAGCTTGCTAAATGGTGCATCTAAAAAGAGTTCATTAAGTCATTATATGTTATGAAAGATTTCAAGTTAAGAGTTACAAGAGCTACAACACAGCTCAAAACTTCTGGAATTTTAGCAAAATGGTTGTGTCCCATGGTTTGCTGCTATAGTTATAAGAACTCAAGAGTAGAACTTCGCAACCTAGTTGAAGCAATCCAAAACTTTCTTCACAAGATTATTTTGTGAAATGCCTGTGAAGTATCACGCCTAACATCATTGACCAGTGATTTACATAGGCAACCTATTTTATCAATAAAACATCACCGCAATGAGACCCACTGCACTTCAAGGTTCACAAGGACACCTATCTTTACTGAAGAGATCAACGGTTGATTAACTTGTGGGAGAAGCTACCATAGACAAAACGATTAATGTGCGAACAAAAAAACAATATGCTCAAGCCCATTCTACTTGCAGTATATTTGGAGACAGGCAAACCAATATTTCATTCCTTGGTATGACTGAAATGATAAAAGCTGCAGCTACAACACAAATTGCGATAATTAGGATGAAAAAATACTTACTAAGAGAACAATGTTGGTAAGTAAGTATGCAAAACAACAAAAAATAGTGCAGACAAGAGCATACTGAGATAAATGTAGGAGCATAAAACTTGCCTTAGATGAAGAGCAAGATATGGGATTCCATCCTGGTGCATCCTCGAAACTAAGGTAGCACCAAGATCTTCGATTGTATGAGAATACTTCAAAGATCTATAATTAACTCGGCATCTTAGTTTCTGAATATAACTAGGAAGCTCATTATTTGCTAAGCGAGAATCTGTATGTGTGAAGTAAATGACTTTGTGTTTCTTCAAGAGAGGCAGTATTTCATCTCTGTAATAATTCACCTGCCAAGATAAAGTAGCGAGTGAGTATTTCCAACATATATCGATGTAAAATTATATGGATCAAAAAATATCTAGTTTTAACCTTTGACCAGGATATTGGAGCTTTAGCCATAGGCTCGATATGCTTGTATGCAGGAGGTAGTGTTTCAACAATATCAATGTCTTCTTTCAGCGATTCGATGAAGTGCCTCCAATTGAAAAGATCCTTAAATTCACTACAGAATTGAGGAGCACAATAATTGTAATGAGCACAGTGATTGATAACCTAGGGTGAAGACTGAAGAGTTAAGGCTAGGGCCAAAGGGGCCAACCTGTCATCTGCCCAGTAGGATGTATGATCAAGTGAAGGTAGAACCAATGTTGCCTTCAAAATCTTAGCAACAGCAACCATATCGCATATCTGAGATGTGAAAAATAATCAGATATCAGGCCAAGGAATTATAATGGCTACAAAAAAATCAATAGTATATAGGATAGCAATCACACCCCAAATCTCATTTGGTTCAAGCCTCCATTTGCGTTTATGAGAATGTAGCCACTCGTGCGAGAATCTTGCTCTATACAATCAAGAACAGGCAGTCATATCATGTTAACAAAGGTGTAAAAGATTGATAAACAAACGTATTTATGAGATAGAAACCAACCTACTTTTATGAGAGTTTGAAACAATACATTGTCTGAAGTTTGCACTGCTTGGCTGGGACCAGACATCAGAGGCCTATATGAAGCATAAAAAAAGAAAAACAAATGTTACTTTCACTGATTATGGTATCAACAAAGGAATAGATCTAGCACGATATATTACTTGCCTCACCCACACTTCCTTGTCTTTCACCAATGCTAGATTCAACTGTAATCAACATCCTGTCGCGCTCTTTCCCTCCCATGTACCCGAAGTGGTGATGCCCTTTATCACTGAAGGAAACAGAGAGATCCTAGAATCATGCACAAAAAGACAGCTAGGTTACACTTCAGTACGAAAGCATTTCATTCCTAAATGTTACGACATAGAGTTCTAGATTGAGTCAATAACTTGGGATAACAGTTATGTCCAGTCATATAAACTTCATGCGATGTCAAAATAATTGAATAAGCTCAATAGCTCATCATATTCATAATATAACTGGGAAAAGAATACAGGCCAAGCACAATACTATTATGTAGATTTTTATGCTACACTAAAGCCAATTGAAAGTATATAACCCATACTTGCAATATATGCACAAATTTGAATTTATCATCAGCTTCCAATATCACAGCTACTAATACAAATGTAATCAAGGATATGTGACAGTTGCGAACTTTTAACGTAAAGGTGGACATTTGCAAAAAGAGGACAAAGTATTAAAGATCAGGTGTACAATATTTTTTTTATGAGCAACTGAGGAATTATCTCTCCATCTAGTTCTGGTTGGTCAGGGCCCTGAATGAGAAGATTAGTCTTATGAAACCTGATGCAATTTTCAACTCGATATTGCTTGATTCTGCCAATAAAAAAATTGCCCAGTTGTGGCTCTACACACTATCATATTATTATTATTAGTTTCAACCATAATTTCCTCTTGAGTAACCAGCAATGGAACACTTTAATATTGCGACAGCAGACTCATAGATGCAGTATATCCACACTACGAGTAGATATTATATCACATGTTAGCAGCTAATTTCGTTGTTGAATAGCTTGGATAGGCACACTAAAAAGCACCATATGTATCTAGTTTTCTTATTAAAATTTGCATCGTCAAAGCACTATATAGAACCAGAGCTAAGGACAATTTGGAAACGGTGGGATAATTTACCAATGAAGTTCTGAATCATAGACGTTTGATCTGAATAAACCCAACTAAGCACACCTACTAGCACATTATACTCCATGGAATAAGACAGTAAAGCGTACTTCCTGAGATCCTATGGACATAAAGAATATTCTGCCCAACTCTACAAGAGCATCTCCAGTCGCGTCCCCCAAACCGTCCCCCAAAGCGCGCCGGATTGAGCGTTTGGGGGACGTGTTTTGTTCGTGCCGCGTTTGGGGGACGTCGCTCCCCAGCCGCGTCCCCCAAACGCCGCCCCCAAACATTTAAAATAATTTGTTTAACACATAAACCATTTATATCAAATGTAGCATATGAAAAAAAATGTTTTCGAGGATTGTTTTCAAATTAAATTACAACAAACAATAAAACAAGTAATCAAATATAATAAAAAGGGCTAGATGATACATCAAGGTGCCACGGTATTTCCTTTGATCCTCCACAAATGCTCAACGAGATCAGCTTGAAGTTGCTCATGCACATTGCTGTCACGGATCTCTGCCTGCATGACCACAAAATCAGCAAAATCTGCAGGCACCTCATGATCAACCTCCGCGAGAGGATATTCATGAACAGGCCCTTGCTCATCCTGTACCGGCGCCGAAAATTGTCGGCATGTGTTGCCCCGTCGGCGAAGTAGTCGTTGTGCGGCATGGCATGCCCTCCATCCTCTGCCGGGGCTTCGACTTCCTTCTTCCCGGCCTTGATCCTCCGCGGCGCGGCCTCTTCCTCTTCTCGCCTCGGCGTCAAGCATGTCCTGGAGGGAGCGATGATCGCAAATGCTCCAGGTCGTCGTCGAACGCTTGCTCGTCCTCCGCAGGGCAACCATCTCATCGTCGCTGTCCATGGCTAAAGCAAAATCAATGGTTAAAATTGCGCGGCAGACGACGCAACAAACAGCGACCAATCGCGCCTACGCAAGTCGTCGAGCACCTTCGTGCGCGGAGGTGGGCGGATTTGACGGCAAGGCGACGCGGCGGCGGCGGCACGACGGCGGGAGCCCCGCCGCGACAACGGTGGCGACTCGCGGCACATCAACGCCCAAACGGCCGGGAAATCCGGCGGCGGCGGTGGGGTGGGAGGCGGGAAGGAAGGAGCGACGAGAAAGAGGCGCGAACCAACGGTTTATGCAAATAGTCGCCGACATGTGGGAGCCCGCCTCGCTTTCGTTGTGTCCGGCGTCCCGGTGCGTCCCGTGGACGGGGACGGCTCGGGGCGCCGGACACCGTATCGGGGCGCGCCGGACAAAAAGGGCTTTGGGGACGCGGCTGGAACGCTTTTTTTGTCCGGCGCGCCCCAAATCGCTTTGGGGGACGGTTTGGGGGACGCGACTGGAGATGCTCCAACAACCAACAGCCAACAACTACAAGTACCAAAGTGGCAAGTGTTTTAATAGTAAACCAACTTGAGAAGGGCTCCAAACCTACAACAAGTGAGGAAACGTCCTCTAAAAGGTTAAGTGTCTGCTAAAACACCCGTACTTGCGGAGTTCCAAATAGAGCTATATAGCTCAAGCTGAAGGAAGACAAGGAACCAATCTAGCGGTTCTTCAAGCAGACCAACTGCTTCAGCGTGGCATTACACTATGAGGCAGTCCGGTGCAGGAACCGCGAGACAGTCTGGCTAGTCTCGTTCGCAACGCGACGGACAGACAGTGGCTCGTGGACGTCCAGCACCACCTTGTCATCCCTCCCGCCTGGCGGCCACGACCACCACCGCGTGGAAGAGTCGCCGCCAATGATCCGCGTACGTACATAACCATATACATGCGTATGCAACATATTCGTACAATTCAGTTGGGCCATACGGGTTTTATACAGGGCTACGCATACCCGTTAATAACTAAGGGGTATCAAGTGACCTCAGCCGTCCTTGTGTTCAAGTTTGCTCTGAGTTTGGGGGCGGGGGGTTGTACTGGAGCAATCACATTACAACACTACAGAAACATGCCCACGTTCTTGCTACATTTTCAATATCAGACAGTGAGAATCCGATTCCATCAGATCTCTCTTTCCAGCCCTTTCGACTTTTTCCAGAACGTTGAAATATGGTACTCAGACAATAGAACATTACGCCGGTGGCCAAATTGCAAGGTTACAGTTCAGAATGTGAGTGGTCATTGCAAGTTATTACTACTATGCAAGAATGTCCATATGCATTCGTGGTCATTGCAAGTTATTACTACTACGCAAGAACTAAAGAAGCGAGAAACAAATGCAGGGTTGGCCGAACACCACTTGCTGTTGATCCTAAAGAAGGAACATTACTACCAGATGGCAGCTAGCAGCGTAAAGCAGAACGCAAGTTTCCATACCTGCAGATCATCGCCAGCCGGCAGCGCGGCCCGGCCGCCGGCCCAGATCTTGGCGAGGCCGAGGAGGAGGCAGACGCCGCAGAAGGCGAAGAAGAGCAGGTTGCCGAGGTTCCTCCGCTCCCGGACCCCCAGCCCCAGCACGACCTCCCCCGCGCCCGCGCCGGAGCCCGGGCGCTTGAAGAGCCGGAACCGGAGCTGCTGCTGCTGCTGGTGGCCGCCGCCGCCGACGGCGTAGGCGCCGGAGGAGGAGGGCTCCGCGGCGTCGGAGGGCGGGCTGCCGAGGGCGTCGGCCCGCGGCGAGCGCGGGGAGCCGGTGATCTGCAGCTCGATCTCGCCGCCGGGCGGGCAGCGCTTGAATGAGTTGGCGCGGCGGGTCATGGAGCCGCCCACGCCGACGCGGGGGCTGTGCAGGCGCGGCAGGTGGTCCCCGGCACCGCCGCCGGCGCCGGCGCCGGGCCCATGCTTGGGTTGGTAGCCCATGTGGCGTGGGGAGCTCCAGGAGGCTCCCAGGACGGACTAGCTCGACCCTGAAACTGCTGGCGGGCTAGGTTCGGCGTACCCCGACCTGGTGGCGATATTATAGTATGACGTGATTGCTAAATTAGGGGAGGCGCCATTAATGGAGCTCGGTTGGGCAGTGAAAGGGAGAGTGAGGTGAGGCGTGAAGGAGACGGCAGAGGGCGCGACTGCGCGTAGTGGGAAGGAAGGGGGACGGAAACGGTCGGACCGGAACCGGAGGCCCCAGTTACGGCGTTGCCATTTGGACGCGTCGGCGCGGCTGCATGCGGATTATTCCTTCTTTCTCCGTGTGAGGTGATTAAAGGCCGTTTTTGTCCCAACGGCGGAAAAGTAAGCCGATTATTAGTCGAGCTTGGCACCCGCAGGCTATGGGTACGGGTAGAGTCATTCCATACCCGTACCGTCGCTTTAATCTTACCCGTCATCCGTACCCATATCCATTAACGGATATAAGTTTTTTTCATACCCGTCATCTGGCAGGGTAAATGGGTAGCCGCGGGTAAAAATACTCGCGCTTACAACACATCAAATTGATCAAAAAAATATGACAGGAGGTGAAACGATCATAAATAGGGGTCTAATCCTCACTAAGAGCATCCCCACTCGTTGGCGCTCCCCACGCCCAAATCCGGCGAAATTTTCGTCCGGATTGGAGGAAGATTTGGCGTGGGGCGCGAAGTTCAGCCGTCCCCGGAAACCCCCAACCTCGACCATTTGACATATTTCAAACAAATTCAACATAAAATTTAACAAGTTCGGCAAACAAGAGGACGAAAATTGCAAATTCGGCGATAACAGTACAATGTTTAACAAGTGTGAAACAAATGAAGCACACAATTTCACAATTTTTCAAACAAATTAAGACAGACTAGTTGGCGTCGGCGTTGGCGTTGCCTCGGAGCCTCCATATGTGCTCCACGGATCATCTTGCGGTGCATTGTAGAGTCTCGAATCTCTGGCGCATAGCAATGAAGGCGGCCCATGATGGAGGCACTGGTGATTAGGCTGCAAGAGGACCCTCTCTCTCATATGGTGCTTCTTGCTCGGCCAGAGGAACCGGATGCTTTCGCTCATCTTCAATAATCATGTTGTGTAGGCACACACAGTTCATCACCTCCCACATCCGATCTTTGGACCAAGTCAGCGGGGAACGGACGACAGCAAATCTCTGCTAGGACACCAAATGCTCGCTCGACGTCTTTTCGGCAAGCTTCTTGTTTCTTGACAAACTCGCAAAGTTTGGGGGTGCTAGGATTGGAGATCGTCTTCACAAATGTTGCCCACTTTGGATAGATACCGTCTGCAAGGTAGTATCCTTTGTTGTAGTGCCGACCATTGATCACATAGTCCACCGGGGAGCATGACCCTCAAAAAGCTTGGAAAAGACCGGGAGCAGTTTAGGACGTTGATGTCATTGTTGGATCCAGGCATACCAAAGAAAGAGTGCCAAATCCAAAGATCATGGGTAGCCACTGCTTCAAGTATCACAGGCAGCCTTTTTGTGACCCTTGTACATTCCCTGCCACGCAAACGGACAGTTCTTCCATTGCCAATGCATGCGTCAATGCTTCCAAGCATCCCTGGAAAACCTCTAGCTTCATTTGTTGCAAGGATCCTCTGAGTGTCTTCGACAGTGGGTGATCTCAAGTAATAGTCCCCGAACACTGCTATGACGGCCTGTAACCGGTAGAAACAATCAAGGGCGGTGGACTCCGCCATGCGAAGATAGTCATCTGTATCGGAGCTCCATACGCCGCATCCTCATAGCCACCGTGCATTCCGGTGAAAATCCAACCAAACCAGTGCAATCCGCCTTGCATCTGAAGTAGGGATCAAAGTGGCGGATGGCATACACAATTTCCAGAAATAGCTTTCTGCTCATCCTGAAACGACGCCGGAAAACACTCTCACCGTGCAATGGATTGTCGGCGAAGTAGTCGGCGTACAACATGCAGTAGCCCTCCATTCGCTGTCTCGCTTGCACTTCCGGCGACCTCGTGCCGACCCACCACGCCGACGAGTTGCCAGTCCGCCGTACATGCTTGCCAAGCAACCAAGGATCATCATGTGCTCCTCGTCTTGGGCGGCTGCTGCCATCTCTTCTTGCATAAGCTCGACGAACATCGCTCCTCCTCGTCCGAGTCCAGGCGAATGGACGAACAGACGGGCGGTCGAACCCGAGCCGCGAGGACGACGGCAGCGGCCGAAAAGCCCGGGACAGATAGACCGTCGTCCAAACACGGCGGAATATAGGCAGTGGGGAAGGAGTGGCGGCGCAAGGGCAACAAGCCGGCGGGGTGGTGCCGGCGGCGAGAGAGATACGAGGGGTGGGGGATTTTGAGCGACGTGGCGGTGGGGTTCGTGCGTCGAGTCACCGACAGATCGGGCCCTTCCCCGCTTTTCACTCGTCCGAGTCCCGAGCGCTCCGGGCCGGGATTGCGTGGATCGCCGGATGGATTTAGGCCCAAATCCGGACAACGAGGGGGGCGCGGCGAATTACGCCGTCCGGATGGAAAAAACGCTCGCCGGGGGCCTCGTCGGGGGGACGAGTGGAGATGCTCTAAGGGACATCTCCAACAACTAGCAGAAAGTGTTCTGTTTCGACAGTTGGATTGTGAAAACTTAGGAGCATCTTCATCAACACATACTAAATAGACGTCGATAGGTGCGTCGACAGTGTCATATTAGTTGCTACCTTTATTTGGGGAGAAGCTATCCAGACCGGCGACCTCTGTAATTCTTAGGCGAGGCGCGTTCAGATAAAGACGGCAAATTTCATTTAAATTTAGTTACATATTACAAAGTTAAATGAAAACAGCTAGCCTACTCGCCGTCGGTCGGGGCGCGTCAGAGCCCGCTCGCGTGGATCTCGGAGGACGACCGCGTTGGTCTCCTCAAGGACCAGTGCTCTGGTACTCTGGTCATGCGCCATCTTGAAGGAGTCTAGGATCCCTGCCTGCTTTAGGACCGCCGACTCCTCTGCGGCCCATTGTGCATCCTCCTCCGCCACCTTGGCCTCACGTCCGCCATGAACGCCTCGTTCCACTCATGGAGTTTCAGTGCCACCGTTAGGGTCCGCGATGCACTTAATGGTGGCATGTCCCGCCGCCAACCGCCATGCTGGCTTCCCTCACGTGCAACTGCTCGTTTCCCGCCGTGGTCGTGAGAGGAACGACGTGGTGGACGACCAAACCCTAGCAAGCAACCATGACTAAACGAGGTGACGCGTAGATGATGATCAGCGAGATGGTATGCGTCCGCTTCCCAGAGGACGCGGGCGCGGCGGAGATCACCCTCAGGATGTTCGAGGTGGTCTGGAGGGGACCTCCGTGTACACGGCTGAGGATTAGTGTGATGCATTGTACTGGCCGTACCACGATGGGATGGGGGAGGTGGCGAGAAACACCGAGTACAACATAGATGATAGATGCACATGTGCATAGTACACACATGCATTCACTCAAACTTTATCTACTGATGAACACAGAGAGACAAAAAGAGCTTCAGTGCGTCAAAACCTATGGTGTGATCTCTCGGGGTATATCTATTCATCCTCAGACTGGTTCTCAAATATAAGTCATTAAAAAGGGGGAAATAGAGTTCTTATTTGATCAACAAAAAAGTTACAAGCCGGCTAGAAGAGCATGAGGATGTTTGAATCCAGGGGCTTTCTGAACACAGAACAGATTACATTTCCACACCACAAGCTGATCAGTTTGCACTAGGTCTAAACACATGCCCGACAGGATCTTGATACAGGAATATATTTATGCTGAAGGTATCGTACGCCCATTAGTTAAGTCTGGAAACCTATGCCCCTGTACCTCCGCAGCATCTTGCCATGATACCTCAGCCGTCAGCAACAGATGCGCTATGCCCAAAGTACTGTCAATCCAACGAACATGACGGCAGCAAGTGCAAAGCACAGCCCGACGATTGTGGCAAATGCCTACAGGATGGTAAATGTAACACAAAACGGTTAGAAAGATCAGTGACTAAACCTAACACATGCTGTTCCTTTTGGTTTGAAGGGACTGTTTCACCCTGAGAATGGAGTTTGCAAGGATTGCTTAAAATAGAATTTGAAGGGGTGGCTTCATGTTTACCTTTCCCTCTGACTTGAAATTGAACTTGACTGTGAACCATTTCAGCCCTCTGTCAACAAACGGAGCCATCGCCAGCGCTCTGGAATATACCAAATGAACCATCTTTCAGGATACAGGGCAATGTTAACATTCTCTAAAATTTAAAGAGGTGTGTGCATGAGAATGTTCCTCAAGTACCCACTGAAAAGTAACATCCAACTATGCTTCACTACACGGATTGACCAAACAGGTTATACAATAAGTTGGATACCGACTTACCCTCCAGCCCGAAGAACTTTAGTAACTTGACTGCCAGCCCACACCATTGCCATTAATTTAATAAACCTGCTTTAGTTTGTTTAGAACAGATCATTACAAGAACAGCTGGAAAAGACAGATTTTGCAACGGTTACCTCTCCACTGCCGCAGCATAACCCATTCTACCAGGAGCAGGAGAAAAGCGGAACCTGAAAAGTAAGTCGTTGAATAACTCCCTTCCCACCCAGTTCTCCTATTGTATATATGCAGTTGTTTTGGCTCATTGAAATGCATGAAGTGAAACAAGTGTTTAAGTGAATCATGACCAATGAGTTGCCAACTTCACATTTTATGTTACAAAACAAAATGTTGCTTCTGAAAGTAACGATTCCATCAAGATAAAACTTATGTAAAACCAGCACGGCGTCATCAACCGTGCATTGACTTACCAAACTAATAAAAAGGTTGTGACATAATACACGGTATTAAGCAGTCCATATGCCAAAACTCCAGCAGCACCGTATCTCTTCAATTTTTCTAGCAACCTGAACCAGCAACATGACATGAGGAATGATGAACTATCACCTTATCTCATAAGATTAAAAGAGTAAACTGGACGCACTTCATTCCAAGTATTATTGGTATAATAATTCATGAGAAGTGCTGAGAGATGGAAACTGGCATTTGCTAGACTCAAAAACAGATATTCATGAGAAAAACAGATCATGTTAAGTTCTTTTGTAATACATCTTGGTCTCAGCCTCCCATCCAAGCAATTTATTTTTCTTTCAACATATATTTGCATAAAACTAAAAGACAATTCTGCATTTCACGCGAAGCCAGATAAATACAGGAGAACCAACTTATGTGATGACTTCTGCCTCTCTGACTCTGAGTAAATTCGAGTGCACAGTACACGCTTAACTGTTGAACTTGTTAAATGCATGTACATAACTACTGAAGAACTATACCATGAGAACAACATAAAACAAAAGACGCATTACTGTCTTTGGATTTACAGTTAGTTGTGAATACTCTTTGGGTTGGAAAAATCTCAAAAAATCTTTGCCATAATTTCTTGTGCCTGTATGAAAGAAAAGGAAAAAAACAGTTCAGCCCTATCTCGAAATGTGGATTAGTGAAGCAAAGTGAGTACTTGTCAGTTGTCACAAATGTCATACCAGTGGAGCTTCCTAGTGGCTGCTTGGTTTCTTCAATATTAAGTGCGTCAACCTAACAAGGAAATGCATATCAGCATATACATCAACAGAAACATGTAATGAATGTTTCTTTTTTAAATGCATTTTAGTGATCTCTTATTCCCCAAATTAGTGGCTTACTTAACAATGCTGCAATTTTCTCGTGTTCTACCGAAACAACATTTCATTGGAATTTTCACGTGTTTTGCAATCCTTTGTTCCTTATCAAATTCCCGTGATTTCTCTATTCTTGTTCCCATTTTCACATCAAATTAACTCAACTGGACGATATGCACAAACAATCTTTAATAAATAAAAAGCTAAATTTTCCATATGAGACAAAAGGGTTATTGCTAACATATGAAAGATGAGACTCAAGAAAATCTTATTAACTGGATACTGTGCTATCCAAACAAACAAGATTTTCATGTGGCAATTAACTAATTCCTGAACTAATAAACAGGGTAATAAGTAGAAACCATCCGCTCCAACATATTCATATCTCCGCAAATGAGCTGACCTAGATCTCTAAGAATTGTCATATCAACACTGATAAACTGAGCCTAGAATGAACAGTTAATATAGTGATTAGTGAGACGGCATTCGTCCCAATCTAGTCCAACCAAAAAGGAAATCTATTCATATCTATTAGCATTTGATTAGAAATGATCGAGTCAAAATGAAAATTCGCTACCTCGCCTGAGCTATCAGAGCATCGGATGGGGCTCAGCACGCGCGGCCTTCCGGTGAGAGGGGATGCTCGCCGTTGCTGGAAGGAACCGGATACAGCCCTCGAGGCGCCGGAAAGCGAGATGAGACCGCGCGAGGAGACAGCAGGAGGCGAGGATACGGTGGTGTTGGGCCGCGCGCCGGCGGTGGGTGGCGGCGGAAACGACGCCGACGACCGCATGTTCCGTGCCGGGTCAAGGTGGAGGTAGCCAGGTAACGCGCTGGGAGCTGATGGATATGTATGCCCGTGGGTGTGGCCGTGGCGCCGTGCAACACTGCTACTGCCTGCGTGGTCTGGTTACTGCGACCTGAGAATGCTCTACGATTTCTCAGAAACTTTCATGGTGATCCGTTCAAACGACAGAGATAAAAGTTCTCGATCGAACTTCCATTCCTGAACTTTCAAGTAAACATAGAGCTGGGAATGCTCTACGTTTTTTTCTGAAAAAGAACTCATGCTGATTCCTTCAGGCGCCGGGAGAGGTAAAATTCTGTACATGACTTCCAATCAGAAGCGTTGTTTGTGTACACTCACAGACCTAGCAACTGTGACTTTGCTTTCTGTTTCATTCAGACTTCTTCAAGAATTTAACAATGGAATTACACGGGATAGGATAAACACTTTACTGCATATACACGGTTCCATACAGCACAGCACTTAAGAGTCTATATTAATGATTTCTATCCCAACATCATTCTTATCACACATGTTTGACAGCGAAACCACGGTAAGAAATCATGGCAATGACAAAAAAGAAAACTTTAGAGAAACAGGAGGGGAGAAATAGATCTCTGATAGCCAATTCAAATTTTGAAGCTACCATACATCAAAGTGAGACAATAATCATTGTATAGGTAGCAACCCGAATAAACAATCTGACTGCCTAGGGCTCAACAGCCGTCACTTGCTGCCATTCGCCATCAACAGCTTCCTTCCACAGGGTCACATTGTTATTGCCATCAGAAGCAGCCAGAATGTTCCCAGTCAGCGACCACGACACCCTCCACACAGGGGCTTCGAAGTCATGCAGAACCCTGCCTTGCCACTGCTCGCCTTCCTTCGGTTCGGTCCAGATGACAACAGTTCCATCTTGAGAGGCGCTGGCGATCGTAGATTTTGGAAGGCCGAGGTTTGGAGCCCAGGCTACATCCCTCACCCAGTCCTTGTGCATCTGGAGAGCAGGGAAGCAATCCATCCTCCAGCTTCCATTGGTGAGCTTCCATACCTTGACAGTGTTATCACAACCACCAGATGCAAGTTTCTGAACATACTCAAACTGGCCAGAAGGTCCTGTGGTGATCAGGGAACCAGGGGCCATTGCTGGAGCCCAGGAGACGGAGGTCACCCCCACTGGATGCGCCTGGTCAATGCGCGAAGTGTCCCAGACACCATCAGAGCGAGCCGTGAAGACTGAAATGTTCCCGTCAGACGAACCACAGGCTAAGCACAGCCCAAGCTCATGAGGCGCCCACGCAATGGAGTTGACAGAGGAATTGTGCTCAGTGAACGTATGCGCCTGAACCCACTCATCGGGCTTGTTGCCTTCTTTCCAGATGATGACACGGCTATCGTACCCGCAGGACGCGAGCATGGAGCCGAACTTGGGATGAGCCCACGCCACCTGCCAGACTGGCCCCTGGTGCCCGCTGAGAGTTGCGAGCAGCTGGTGCGAGTTGCCACTGACGCCGATGACCTTGATGGTGTTGTCGGAGGAGGCCGTCGCGACACGCTTACCGTAGTAATCCATGACAACATCGTGCACCACATCCTGATGTCCAGTTTCTATCTTGTGGGGAGGCATCTTCACACCCAGCAGCTAAGCACTCCAAAATCTTCTCCTGTTAAGAAAACCTGTTTCATTGAAACAAAGCACGAATAAATTACAAAATCCTCGTCCACGTTTCTTTTCATAGGAGGGAGTAAAGCAAACAGCAATACAAAATTGTGAAGGAGTAAAGCAGCACAGTGCAAAAGAATCCCGAGAGAATTACACAATCTGATACTACTTGCCACTCTACTTGTCACTTCGCAATACTTCAAGCAATTATCGTCCAAAGCGAACTATTGGGCAACAAATAAATCTTGTGGATCCCTTTTGACTCGTCGAAATCTGATCCACTACTGATGAACATATCGGTGTCCTCGAAACGGATAGAGAACTAGTGCGGTGTACGGGATTGTTATCATGTCAAAGTCGATAAGGAAAACTACAAGCCGCATACGTGATTAGAATCTGCATCAAAATTTCCCGTGTGAATAGGATTTGGGGGAGGCAGAGCCGTGGGCGTCGCATGTGGTGGAAGGGAGGAATCCGACTCACCGTCAGCGGCGCGGGTGTCGCCGGAGTTGACGACGCGAGACCTCCTTGTCGCCGGAGTTAGCAGGAGGTAGGGCTTGGGCGTCGCCCCCCGCCGCTAACCAGAACCACGGAGAAGAGAGCCGGCGAACGGATCTGGCTCGCCGAGTCGCCGTGGTTGGGTCGACACACCACCTTACCAAAGGTCCACATTACAACCTGGCCCAATGGGTAATGGATGAGACAGACTGGGCAGGCCTAAGCCCAAAGAAGACCCAAATGGGCATGTTTGTCCTTTTTTCGGGCGAAATTGGTTCACACACGACATTCTTCGTCCGATAACTGTACAACGATTCATTGCAGCACTTCCCTTCCTGCCTTCCCCGAGCGCGTCATCTCCCTACTTTTGTTTCGTTTGTTCCCGAGCATCAGCAACAGCTATGCCAGAAATCGCAACAACAGCCACGCCTCGATCCTCGCCGTGCGGCCGCTGCGTTGGTCTTCCTCGCCGAGCAGCCGCTGCCATAGCCGCGGTCGAGCCAGCGCACAATCTCTCCATCCGCAGCCGCGACGCCCCATATTTTCCCTCATCCAGCCTTTCTTCTTCCCCAGTGGATCTCTTCCTTGTGTTGCTCTAGCCCTGTGCTCTTTGCGTCCATTGGAGATGGATCGGGATGTTGGGAAAGAATCACATAAAATCAATTTTCTTCCTGGTGGGTCCTAGATCGATGCCAAACCGTTGTTTTCTTGGACTACCGACATCGTAACAAAATCGTACGAAATTAGTCGTACGTATAGCAGCGCTCTTTTTCGGGTGGCTGAAAAATGATTGCCCCCTCAAGTTATAACAGAAAGTTATGAAAATGTTTTCCATACTAAATATGATGGTACATCAGCTTACATATATAAACATTTTGCATCTATTAGTAGTCAAAGTTGCATACTAAATCTGATGGCATATCAGCTTACATATATAAACATATGTTAGCAGTCAAAGTTAGATAAGTTTAAATGCACCTTTTCTAGGAAGACATTTACATACACAAATGGAGGAAGTATATAAAACCCTACTCCCTCCAGTCTATCTTAATTAACTCGGAATTAGTACAACTTTGTACTAAATTTGATACAATTGAAAAGGACCGGATGGAGTACATCCTTATGGATCTACTCCGTTTAAAATTGAGCAAATACTACCTCCATCCCAAGGCTTAAGGCCTATATTTTTTCAGAAAGTCAAACTATGTTAAGTTTGACTAAGTTTTTATAAAAAATCATTAACATGTCAAGTACAAAATTAATATTATTAGATAGACAATGAAATATATTTTCATGTGTTATCTACAAAATATCATATTTATTGATAGATTATTCTAAAATTTTGGTCAAACTTTACTTGCTTTGACTTTTCCAAAAAAATATAAGCCTTAAGCCTTGGGATGGAGGTACTATTATATTTCTCTCTTCTGTTAGTGTGCCACATCTCCTTAACTTATTCCACCTCCACCCCCCCCTCCCCTCCCCCACCTCCCACAAAAAAAACTTATTATACCTTCCTGCAAAAAAACGATTCTACTCATCACATCAAGGTTATACATGTATCAACTTAATAGCCGCTAGATCTGTTATTTTTGCAAAAAAAAATTAAGTTTCTTTGCAAATATTAAGATTTTTTTTACAAATCACATTGGATTTGTTAAAAAAAACAGTGTTTATTTTCTATTGCATCCACAAAAATTACGGGTCAAATAAGTCAATATCTAAAACATTATCTATATATGAAAGCAGGGAGTATTAAGACACATGGATATTGTCAAAAATTAGAACCTGGCATGTCTGTATTTTAACAAATATTTAGGTTGAGATCTTGGTAATCAGCCGAGGCCAATATGAACATTATGTTGATCTTTGTTGTATTGGAGAGATAACTTTGTCAAAAACATCAGTTCATGTAGAACTAGACGGAGCCTGAGTTGAAATAGATGTTGCTAAATTTAGGGTAAATTTGGACACTAGCATTCGCAAAATGGTTTCTGTGACCGAAATAAAACCAACCGAGGCATTTTGATATTAACATATTATGTTAATTTACACATCATCAAACATGCTATATTACACGCAATACAGCCACCATGCTTACTCCCTCTTATTTATGCAAGCACCTCCAAAAGCAACCTTAGGTTACAGAAGGAGAGATGAGGTATACTGCCCCCCAGAACAAACAAAAAAACAAGACACGAAAAAATGGAATGTCTGTGAGTTGCTTGTTAATCAGCCTTTCGCTCTTCTTTCAGGCGAACAGATGAGCAACGCCTATGCAAACGGTGCAGGTTCATCATCGAAAATGACCTCATGGGCACGGGCACAGGCAATGGCTTAGGCACGCAAAAACCAAGCCAAGGTGCGGTCATTGTTGGAGAAGCAAAATGTGAAGTGTGATCAGGTGACTGAACAAAGATGGACTGCTGAGGCAGCTCGTTTTCGTCACTGCTGAGGCTGCTGCAGCTGCTGTTGGGGCTAATACTGTCCACGGGCCTCAGCCTGCTTAAACTGGCAATCCTCTTGGGGATGCCATTCTCATATGTTTCAGCTTCTGTGGTCTGCGATTTATCGTACATGATACTATGCGCGAGAAGGATTTTCCTTTTCCTGGTGTAAGCATTGTCTGCCTTGGCGATGACCTTTGCAGAACCAGATGTCCCAATAGCATCCTTGAGGATTGTGAAAGATCTGGACTTGCCATTGTAGAATTGCGAGATGCCATGCCTGCTCCACAAAAAGGATGAGGACATCAGAGATAGCATCTGGATAAACATCATTAATCATGCAATGAACACTCCCATTATGCAATTTATGCATGTAGTGCAAAATGGTAAGAAACTAACAACATAATCGCAGATGTGGTGATAAGCAACAACGTTCTGCGCTATGCATTATTTATGAGCCAAGCATTACAAAATCAGAAGGAATCAAGGTAGTTTATGTCAATAGACAGACTGACCTTAGCACCACCATACTGCAAGATAATAGTTAAGCTACTTCTCATAGGAAACGCAAGTTATTCAGTAGACAAGTTGTTAAGGACTGTATATCGGGATCTGTAAAACAAGTTGAATATGTTTCCCTGAATGGACATGGTTACACTTCATCGTAGTGGAAATATCTCATCTCATGTGGAATACAGTCAACTAATGTAGCTAGAAAAGACATGTTAGATCATATTGCCCGCACCAGAAATTCTGATGGTTGCCCTCATTTTGATCATATTACCCGCTATCTTTATGGTACCGTCAATTTTTTTCCAGAGTTCATATCCCAAAATAAGAAGGTTAAACAAACTTGTGTGTCGCTTCGAGAACCGACTCAATCCCTCAGGTTGAGAATTTACTACTCTAGAGTTCAGAGAAAGTAAAACATGAAATTAAATTCTTATAGAAATTGTTCATCTTGATTCACCACTTCTCTGTCTAAATGTACAGCAAACGATCCCAGTATGCATCTTGCATCAAGCACCATGTATATTTTTTTTTCTTTTGCGGCTAAAGCATCGCGTATTTTTAAGAGCCCGGTTGCATAATTTCAACTAATAATATGCTTTAGGAATTACCTTTACAAGCAATTTGGTAGAAAAATGTGCGAGCATTGACGTGAAGATTGGTACACCTTGCCAACCTCAATCAATAAGATAAACATTACTAACGCAGAAGGGACATGAAAAGGACGCAATAGAACAGTCATCACCACGCAATTCATGAATTTAGTAACATCCCACGATTATCCGGAGGCTAGCCCATACTACGAAACTGGCACCCTACCACCAGTTAAACAATTCGGAGCACTCCGTAGAATCGCAGGACTCAATAATGGTCAACCAATATCCTAACCACGAACACGTACAGCAGCCTGCGACGTCGCCTTATCTGTTCAATCCGAATAATTAAACCCTCCATTTGGACCAATTCCGCCGAAACATCGTTCGACTCGATCGCTGGCAATCCGCCAACGCAATCCATAAACATATTGGGCATCCTACTCTTCGATTTACAGTTGCAGGAAAAGAAAAACAGAACATACAGATACGCACAAATGCAGCCCAATGCAGACAGAACATTCGAGAAACTGTAGCAAAACAAAACGAAACGATGATGTAAGAAGTCTGCTCACCGGATGGGAAGCGCCTCCTCCAATGCGCCGAGCCCGGCGAGCCCCGCCCCGCCGTACGCGCTCTGCACCTCCTCCTCCCCGTCCTCCTTCCCCGCAGGAGACGGCCCCTCGTCGCTGTCCTTCCCCAGCGACGACGAGCTGCACGCCGCCGCGACGCGGTCCTCGAAGGCCATCCGCGCCCGTCCGATCTTGGACCGGCTCCGCTGATCCGCCCACCGCCGATAGGATCACCCTCACCCGCGCGCAGAGCACAATGCCAACGAAAGGAAACGAAACGCTCCACTGTCGTGGTCGGGGTGAAGAGGCCGGATTTAAATACGCGCGAACTGGGAGGCTGACCTTTCTTGATGAGCAATAACGATGCCACGTCAGCTGAAGATCAGCTCGTAATCAATTGGGAAATGGATTTGGTCGGCGATTGGCGCAGGAGCGACGACGGGGTTTTGGGTTACCGGGGCGTGAGCTGGAGGGGACGCCGCGCGCGCTATCGGCTTATCCACATATCTACTAATCGATACACTAATTTTCTTCCCGAAAATTCCAACCATCTAATTAACTAGTACAAATGCCCGTGCTTTGCCACGGGTACGGTGCATAAATATAATGCAACCTAGTAACGATGTGTCATATTTGTTGGAAGCTGCATAAAGAATGGAGTCACTATTGCCTGTTGTTTATTTGATATTTGTGTAAACATATTGTTGTCTGAAATCATAAATTCAGTCACCTGCAATTTTAATTTTCTTCCACATCGATCTTGGGTTCTAAAATAAGTGCACTGCAAATTAGTTTTTCAAGATGTAAAAAGAGTGCATATACATGGCTTGTGTGCGGCTGGATACATGGCTTGTCACCTGTAAGATGTAGATGAAAAATGAAATTAGTTTTTCAAGATGTAGAAGATGCACTAAAATATATGGCTTGTCTGTTGAATTTAACTTTCCTTTTAGTAAAACACATGTCTTTTAACTCCAATCTATTTTTTACTGAGTTGTGTTTTGTTGCCGGAGTAACTTAAATAGGTCTCATAGCCCAACAAACTTGCATTTGAACAGTAGACCAAATTTATCTATTAGGTTAGCATTTGGTGGATCGACATATGGTGAAATGACCAATGATTACAATAGAAGGTCGACATTAGAATCCACAATCACACAACCAATTTGTCATCTTTCAAGTCTCAGTTTCTCATGTTCATCATTTAGTTTTAAGTCGAGAAAACTCAATTTTCACCAATGTGTCAGATGACCCTAGCAAGTTGTAATAAGAATTCCTTATTTTTCAAATAAAAAATGTCATGATACTGAGTGAAATGTATCTATCCAGAGGTCTTAGACAAAATACTTCTTGTCTAGAATTTCATGATATTCTTTTATGATATATACAGTTTTTTAATTTTTTATACCAAGAAGTCACCTTAATATTTTAGCTACCGAGCCACTTTAAATGTGCCTAATGCCTTAACATGTAAGAAGCAAAATTCTTAAATCTTCACATAAAATTTGTTACCATATAATATTATCTAATGATGATTACAATGTTTTGATGATTCAAATTTACTCTTCCAATAAAAACAGTAATAATTTTTATACTTTCTCTTTTTAAAATTAATTGACACAACTTTAAATTAATAAAACACAAAAGTGAATTACGCACACACTGCCCACGCACAAACCGCTCACTCCCCTTTCTCTTTCTCAATCCATCCCTCCCATCGGCCTGCCGGTCCCTCTTCTCTATCGCCGCCGGCTCGGGTGAGCTCCCTATCCCGTATTGCCACTGGTCCCCGCCGCCCGGTCAGGTCCTGCTCCCTTAGCCCTTGTATCGCCGCCGGTCCCTATTGCTAGTACTCCCTCTGTTCCGGAATGTAAGGCGTTTGGGGTGTTACTTACAAAATAATTTGCACTACAAAATATAGCGACTTGCCCGTTTTGCCCCTCCACCACCCACTCGTGGAGCACACCTGCTCCACTCGCTGGCCACTCCACCCACGCGGCCGCCCTCTCCCTGGCGCGCGCCGCTGCCCCCGCCCTCTCCCTGGCCCGCGCCGCCGCTTGCCCCTCTCCGTGGCGTGCGTAGCCGCCGCCCTATCCTCTAGCATGTGTCGCCGCTGGCCGCTGCCGCTTCTCAACCGCGCGCAGAGCCACCTGCTCGCATCGCTCCACCCCCTCGCCTTGGTCCACCCGCTCCTCCCATGTCGCCGCCGCTCCCTGTCTCCCTAGCGCACATCGCCGCTGCAACCTCTCAATTGCCGTCCTCTCCAACAAAACTACCGCATCGAGGTCGACTTCAAAATGCATTTTTTCCTCCACCGGCGACCAGATTTACAGCGGCGGTGCTCGATCTGAGAGAGCCATGGTGAGGGCGGAGCTCCAATCGTGGTGTTGGCAGTGGTGCGGAGCTCCAATCGTAGCCAGAGAAGGCCACCTTCCAGATCTTGGCGAATGCACGGAGGATGAGGTGGTTGTGGTGGTGCGGTGCCTTGAGGGATTCGAACCGGTGGAGGAGCTTCCGCAGCTCGTCGCCGTCCACGATCTTCGGTGGCGTCCTGGAGAGAGCGGACGGTGCGCTCTATTTCGCCGAGCTGGAGCACGAGTGCGGCCACGCTGGGCGTGCTCCTCACGACGGAGGGCGACCCGCGACGCGACCTGGAACCAGGTCATCTTTTGGCTCACCGGCGGCAGCGCAGGGCGTGTTCTTACCAAGGTACGTATAGAGGAAAACAGCAATTGCTACTGTATCTTACCACGGCAAGATTGGCCCTGCTGCTACAGTTTTAGTACTCCACATGAATGTTAGGAACTTAGCCATGAGATTGTAATCCCGCATGAACCTTATTTTACCTGAATATTTTCTGGAATCAGCGACGATTTTGGCCAAGCACAGTAACATTCGTTGTTTGTTTTGAACATTGTGAATGAGAAAATACATTCAGTTTTGCATCGCATAGATTAGTCAGTACTCGATGGTTTAGCTTCCAATTCCAGTGGCAAAGGTCAGTTTTATTTAGTTCAACATTAGTTTAAGCTTGTCCTTGGTTTGGATGACCTGTTCTTGTTCTTTTACTAAGTTGCGGCAACTTCTGTAGCAATGTTGTTGTTTTTTATTTAGCTCGAGTGATATGTTATGTCATTATAGCCTAGAAGTTGCAGAAGAGTTATATTCATACAGGCGAAATGGAGTAGGTGTGTGTATAGCTTTACTGGATGTTTCGTAGATAAATGCCTCGATTGTCCCTCAACTGCAACTGAACTCTCCCTCAAATGTCTGTTTGTTTACTACATCTGCCTCCTTTTTTTTATTACCTGCGGGTGATAAATTTTCAATTTGCTGTGGGTTATACTCCAGGGAAGCCATTATACTCTGTAATTCGGCATTCTTCTTTCATAATTACTCTGGCTAACTTCTGTGTTTATAATAGGGAGGAGCATGCCTGAAGAAGACGAACAAATCAAAGACATCCAGTGCCTAATCGAGGGAATTTTATCAGTTCGATCCTTGCATTTAGTACGACACAAGCTGATGATTCTGAAGATCTCTGTTGTTGTATCTTCTCAGTAAGGTACTCTTTTCTATGTTGGCCAAATGATAGAAATTGCTTAACTCCTGTTTCTTTGACACATAGTGTTGCTTGTGCACTGAACCATGAATTTGTAACTGAAAATTGCTTAACTCCTGTTTCTTTTTGACAAAAGCTGATAATTCTGAAGATATAGTGTGCTTGTTATATAAAGTTGCAAACTAATGCTTATTCATACGACTCTGCACGTCTTACATGAATTTGCAAATGAAAATTGTAGAGTATATAAAATTTGCAAATGAAATTGTTGATACAATCGAGAGTTTGTTCACAGTTCATTGAAATATGTAAATAGTAGGACAAATGTCGGTTTCAAACACCCTGCAATAATATGAAAATGAAACCTTGACTGCTGAAACTATTAAGCATGCACCTATATGTTAGTAAATGGGTTTTCAATCAGTATGTAACTAAGTGCAGTTAAAAGTTTAGACGTAGAGGAACAAGCGGGGTAAGTTCTCTAAGAGTTATATCTGCATTTACATTTATAGGGGCTTCTTACTCTATGTAAGGGATGAGACAATAAAGAGGTGAACTCGAAACATACTGTTAATATGTTAGCCAGCTCCTTTTTGATGTGGTATGGGGAAAGAGAACTTATAGAATATCAGTGGAAATATTCTGACCCAGAAAGATTGCAACACAAAGAAAAGCAAGAAAAAAAAGGAAAAGAAGGCAAGCTGCATCTTGTATTCAAAATAATTGGGATTAGTTTAATTCTTCTCAAAATAATTGTCTTACATAACCTTTTGTTTTCATTACATGAGTATATATGTGAAATACCGAAACTCTAGGCTTCCTTATCTTGGGAATACTTCCTTCCATTGTTTAACATGTTTAATATTAAAAACTCTAGGCTTCTTAATAACCATGCTTAATATTCATGTCGGAATGACATGCGCTATTTCTTTAAATATTTTTTTCCATATCTAGACATATATTTTTCATGTATATAGCTGCCTGACATCTTGGTACCGTATTTTTGTGTTTATTATTGCAGCCAAAATTTGCACAAATCACATATAAAGGTAAAAAGTGGGAACAGAAAAGTAAATCAAAAGGTTTACATAGGAATTCGCCTCCGATGCATGAATTCTTCCTTAAAGCAGTGAAAGAAGCAATGCGGTCCTTCATTTGAAATATTGTTGAGGAATTTGGTTCTGCTACTCGAAATGAATAAAAGTTCCAAGTTTTGTTCGATGGTGATTCTTAGGAAAGCTTATCAGCGAAGTGTTTAACACAATGATTCTGCAATGGCATTTGAGTCTTGAACTCTTGTTCTATCTATCAATTTTCGACTGACTTAAGTTAACTGCTGCCGTTCTATTGTTGAAATCATATGAGGTAAACTTTATTGAGCTTCCTCCTTGTTGATGCATTTAAGCGATACATTATTCAGGATCTATTAGTCTTTGTTGTTTAGGAGAATAGGAACACATCTCATGTACTCACTGCCTTCCGAGACGTAGGGTTTTATAGCACCCATGTCGGGTTGCCGTACTTCCGCACCAAGGCCATAGCACCCATGTAGCGACGCATCTTGTCACGTGGACCACCGATAAATGTTCCCGGCAACATTGTACGCTTTCCAATAGCATCGACACTACCCTGAACATCTATTGAGCTCACCTATGAACATGTGGTAGTCATAGAGTTAAAAAAATACTAAAGATAGTCATCAAGATGATGATTGCCTTGACATGCATTAACATCATTTTTGAACGGTATCATAGAGTTAAAAAATAAAGAAAGAGCTTAAGCAAGGTGATGAATTGCCTTACCTGAGCGTTGTCTCCTGATTCACTCTCTTTCTTATCATTTTCCACAATCTCTCCCATCTGAATATCAATCGAACACATATGTGAAAGGTAGTCATGGAGTTAAAAAAATAATAAGATAGTTAGGAACATGATGAATTAGTTTGTGAATAGTTTAATTTATACTGTTGTATTTCTTCTCTAATTCTTAATCACACATATATACCTTTATATCTGAAACAGTCACCTGATTTTGGGTGAAAATTAGCACACTTAATCTGTGTTTCACAAGTGATTTAAAACTTTTATATGTGATAAGATGTTGATGATAAGGTCAATTTTGAGCTATTGGGCTGCACTCAGTAAGCTCCTTGATTAGTATGTTAAATATGCTAGAGTTTTCAGACATCTTATGTACTATTATTACTGTATAAATTCAGAGATTCAATACAATAGAGCATTGGGCGCTTGGTAGCACCCCAGAGCAAGTGGTCAGGGTGAATACATGTACAGAGTATAGAGTATGGACCTGGAATCATTTTGCTCGGACGGGTAGAAGCCTTATACATATGGTTAGTGAAGTTTGATGTTAAGTGCAGTTTAGCGACTTCATTGCTTTTTAGTATTTAGTACTACATGGTTACCAAATTTGACGATGGTTCATTCCAAAATTAGCTTAAGTTGCCTTTTGTGTGCAGGTTATAGCACGAAATTAGCTGAAGTGGACCAAAGTGTACTTTTTGTGTGAGTTGTTCCGTAGGGAAAGCGGTGTTCTCCTCGACGACAACATCAACAGGTAGTTTTTACAGTTGAGTGTTTGATTGAAGTTTGTTACTTATTTTGATTTAGATGGGCGAGTCATCGGCCGGAGAACACATGACCCGGCACTAAAGTTGATTGTATTTTATCTGTGCTCTCTAAATTAATTGTCTGTTTGCTCTGTGATTTGATAGCCATCAGGATCAGTAAGGAGCATCTGGAATTAAAGAACAGATATGGTTACAAGCAAACTCCCTTTCAATCTGAGAACAAAGGTGAATAGAAAAATCTTTGGTTGTGATTCTGTTTGTTAGTCGGCAAGTTGGTAGTAGTATATTAAGTAGTCAAAATGGTCTATTTCTTTGGTTGTTGCATGGATCTTTTGACGATAAGAAAAGAAGACATGCCTTTTGACGATAAGAAAATAAGACATGCCAAAGAAGATCATTTATTCAAATAGTACAGGAAGTGCTTATTGATGATGAAACTATTTTGCTATTTCTCGCTTTCAACAATAAACTATTTTAGTGTGATGGATGCAAAGAATAAAAGTTATGATCTTTCTTTAGAAAAATAGTTTGCAAAAATTTGTTAGTTTCAGATAAAGTGATACTACAAATGCTTTGTTTGTTCATCAGAAATAATTTGTACTTCTAGCTGCATATATTCACTTTCGTTCTTCAAAATGAGTATACGATAGGCAGGATGGTAGTTAGCTATATTTGTATTTCCAGTAGCACAATACAAGAGTAAGCTGACTTCTATGTAGTTAGCTATATTTGTATCTCTCCGAAAATTTTACGAAGGACATATTGTGTTAAGGAATGTTTCCAGTAGCACCATTTCTGTATTTTGTTCATATTTGTCTGGGCGGTTCAAAATTTCTGGGCAGCAACTTGATATGTCATTTTACCATTTCAGAAGTGCTCAAATTTGGATATAATTTGAACAGTAGGCTCATATTAGTATGTTTGTTTTTCTGTTCTTTCCCCAGATTTCTCTTCCCAGGATCTTCCCTTGGAAGGCTATGCCGCCAAGAAAGCAGCGAAAAAGGGGGTGACCACCGCTACCAAGTAGCAGCAACCACAACCGCCCGACCCGCCTGGACCTGACGCTCCCGTGCAGGAGAAGCTGCGGTGGCTTGCTGACCAAGAGAGTAAGTGTCTCAGAGCCCTAACTCCTTACCGATATGCTTTGCTTTTTATTCTTTTTTTACTGATTTTGATTTAATGCTTGATTTCAAACGTCAGCTAGGATTCCTCATCCGAAGTAGTTTGGAGTGGACGGGGAGTACAATTTCATGGTCATTGATCTTCTTGGTCCAAGTCTGGAAGACTTATTCAACTATTGCAACAGAAAATTCACTCTTAAAATAGTACTTATGCTTGCTGATCAGTTGGTAAGTTTTTCTTACTGTATCATAGCATTTTGGCTGTTAATATTGGCCCACCTATTTGACATAATACCAACGGAAGTATCTATGTGCAAAATCAAATCTTATGTGTAATTGTTTTGTCATTTTTACCGCCAAATTAATGCATTCAAATATTTTTATACAGATTGCTAGGGTAGAGTACATGCACTTGAGGGGCTTTCTTCATCGTGATATAAAGCCGGATAACTTTCTTATGGGTTTAGGCCGTAGAGCAAGCCAGGTTGGTTCCATTCTTGCACATTTTTATTTGCCCGACTTGATTTATCAATTTTGTTTCCTTTGTATTTGCATAATTCGTAGTGGCATTATACTATTTATAGTTTTTGACCTGGTCCGTGATACGCTAAAGAAAAGTTATATCATCTGGTAGCTTGGCACTTCAAACAGGGTAGAAGCTAGGGTTGGGCAAGCTTGTGGCTAGTCCAGCCTGATCATATACTCTACTGGGCATTGGGCTGGGCCAAAAAAAATCACAAGCTTGCCCCATTCCTGGCTCTAGTCCTAGGCCCTGGGTGAAAGCCTAGCTGCCCCAGGTCTGTTTCCACCCCTGAATTCAAGCCCCTCAAATTATAGTTAGGAGAGGCTAAATGGTATCACAACAGAAATTCACTGGGTTATAGATGGTCCTGTACATGATCTTTTCTTGCTTTTTAGTTAAGCAAGAGATTCATCTCGAAACTGTTACAGCTGATGTTCATGCATTATGATTATAATGACTGTAATGGTGTTGTACAACTCTACTTAATTCTACTCCTGGTGTTAAATAATAAATAATTATTAATACATCAGTTGCTGCCCTGATGGAATGACTTTGCAACGTAAACGGTTAAAAATACTTCAGTTCTTGCGAGATTCCAGAAAAAAACATGTCTGATTCGAGAGGGGGAGAGGGTGTTACATACCTGAACTCCCTGCTCTGATGATCCGCCTTTTTGATTCAATGAAATTCGGGAGGGGCAGGTTGAACTCCAAATACACGAGATCTCTAGCCCGAGCCATGGTTCAGTGTACCCTTTATATGGGGCGTTTATGGGAAATGTTTTAATTACCATAGCGTAATGTATGGGTCGAGTTAATTTACATTATTTGTGGGAAGGTGATATTACATACCTGAGGAAGGTAATTTGTAAGATTACCATAGCGTGATTCCTGGGCTGATGGTTTTGTAACATTGCGGCCCGGGCTGATTAAATGCGCGAGTTGATATTGTGGGAAGGTTAGGACGACCAAAGTGCTGGATTGCAGCGTGATTTCATATTGACTGTTTCGAAAATGGTAAGAAATCCATGCCTTTATGTGACGTCATCATATTGAAAAAATTCAGGAGACACGAATATTTAGTTGATCTGATTGACATTCCTTTTGCCAATTTACCAAAAATTATGCTATATTTATTAACAGATCCGAGAACTTCCATATTATGCTCTGTTTTCCAATAAGATTTTTAAGAACTTCCATAAGACTATATTGCGCTGACTATAGATGCGGTTTGGAACAGTTTTTGGAACCTTGTAATTTATTGTAAAGAATTGAGATATGGTAAGATGGTTCATTCCTTTTTGCAATTTATTGTAATTTATTGTAATTAAGATCGTTCTGGGGTCGTCAGTCTGGGCCGTGTGATGGCATGTAACCGTGTTACGTGATTTGTGGAGATGCGGGTTGGAACAGTTTTTGGAAAGTTATCTCTATACTGTAAATATCACGGGATTTGTGGAGTTATTATTGACGTATTGGGCCTGGCCCATGTGGAGGACGGACAAACGACGAAACGTATTGACGAAAGGAAACGACGAAACGACGAAACGGATTGACGTATTGGCAGATGGCGGAATAAGGAACCAATTGAGTCTTTTTAAGTAGTAGAGATTAGAGTTAATAGCATAAAACCACCACTTTGACGGTGAAATTTACCGTATACCACCATTTTTTGTTTGCGAGACAAAAAACCACCAGATTTTGCAAGGTTTTTTGCGGAATACACTAAACGCGAATTGACAGCGAATTAACAGGGAATCTGACAGGTGGGTCCCATTGTCAGCGCTGAGGTGGCAACGCTGTGCAGCAGTTTGCTGATGTGGACAGAGGGCCCACGTGTCAGTCCACATTAAAAAATAAAAAAATTCCAAAAAGCATAAAATTGGGGAGGTTATCTCCTCCCGTGAACACCGGCTGCCGGCCGTCGGAGTACTCCCGCCGCCGCCCCAGTGAGAAGGACGGCGCCGGCGAGGATATCCCCCAACGCCACCGTGCCCCCTGCAGCACCCGCGCCGGCGCGCCGCTGCCCCGAGCCAGCCACTAGCATCGCCGCCGTGTTCCGGCCTGCTCGCCGCCGGTTCCCTTGCTCGCAGCCGAGTAGCACCGCCGCGGTCGAGCAGCGCCACCGCGGTCGAGCTGCGCCGTCGGGCCCTTGCTCGCAGTCGAGCAGCGCCACCACGCCCTGGATTCCGCTGTGCGAGGCGCGATGCGTGAGATGGGGTCAGGTCGCCGGCCGTCGTGCACAAGCGCCGCCGCCCCTGCAGCGCCCGCGCCGCCGTCCCCTCACGCACGGCCATGCGCTGCCGCCGCACCCCAAAGCTCGCGGCCAAGCACCGCCGCCTCGCGACCCGAGCTCGCCGACGACCCCGTCGCCCCCTCGCGTTGTGGCCAGGGCTCCCCGACGGGGCTGGGGAGGGGGACGGCCCTGGTTCAGCAGCGGGAAGGCCTGGGAGGAGGGGCGCCCGCGCCGCCGTGCCCTCACTCCACGCCCATGGCGCGACGGCGGTGGCCAAGATGCAGCGGGAGGCACGGTCAACAATTTGGAATTTTTATTTATTCCAATTTTTAGCTTTTTGGGATTTTTATTTTTTTTAATGTGATCTGACATGTGGGCCCTATGTCCACATCAGCAAACTACTGCATAGTTTTGCCACCTCAGCGCTGACAATGGGACCGACCTGTCAGATTCCCTGTCAATTCGCGTTAAATTCGTATTTAGCGCATTCTGTGAAAAACGTCGCAAAATGTGGTGGTTTTTTGTCCCGCGAACGGAAAGTGGTGGTATTCGGTAAATTTCGCCATCAAAGTGGTGGTTTTATGCTATTAACTCAATTAATTATCATCAACGGGCAATACAAAAAATCTTAAAAATAAAAATAAATTAGCAATAGATTATTGGACCACCTAGCAATGACTACACACAAGCGCGAGCCGAAAGGCGTGCCGCCACCTACACCACTCCATCGCTGGAATCACGTGAAGCTTGTCATAGTAGAGCTTGTTGTAGTAAACACATGAAAAGTCGGCGTGCTAAGGCTCCGGAGGACCATCGCACCAGAGCAACAATGACCACCAATGGTAACAACCGTAGATCGGAAGATGCTGCCATCCAACCACACCACCAAACACGCAAACCGTCGAAATCCTAAAAGATTTGTCAGACACACGACACCACGCTCCCTCCGCAGGCGCTAGGCGCACCACCGCAACGAGGATAAGACGGGAGGACCTTATTCTAACTTTAGGATGTCGTCACCACATCACCATGCTGAAGAAGATACAAAAAAAAAAGAAACAATAACCCTCTCATCATCGAGAAGCCAATCCGCCGTACCTACAAGGCCCGAGTGGCCATAGGAGGTGGGCGGAACGGCTCAACGCCGGTGGAGGGTATGGAAACCCTACCCGCCAAGGGGGTCACCCATACTTTCTGCTTTTCCACTCGTACCCATTCGGGGCTGTAACTTCCGGTCTCGACGTTTGTATTTTTATGAGGACATACAATAATTTTTATGGGTGTAAACATATTGGATCGGATTTTGCTCGCACCATATCTTTTACAATATTTGTTTTCACGAATTCTCATCGGATCAGATATTGGCTGGTTGCAGATCAGATCGCGGATTCAAATCGAAAATAGGACAGACTCGATCATTTGATTTGATACATTATGATCCCTAAGGTTGATGAATTAAGAAAAATGGAAAGAGAAGGATTCGAACCCTCAGTAAACACAAGTCTACATAGCAGTTCCAATGCTACGCCTTCAACCGCTCGGCTATCTCTCCTACATAATCTTATTATGGAAAATAAACTGAGTGAATAGCGAGTTTCCTTATTCCTGCAGGACAGGTATAACCGCAACTGCTCGGGGGTTCCATAGTTCTCTTGGAAAAATCCCTTTTTTTATTTCTCTAATTAGCAAATGCATTTTTCTATATAGAATGGATTTGATTCCAATTTCTATAATGGAATTGTATTTCAGATATTTTCAATTTGATATGGCTCGGACGAATAATCTAATACATAGAAAAGAATAATATATATATATATGAAATATATAATAAAGAGAAAATACAAATTTATTGGCATTTTCATTCGATCATTATCGACTTTATTTTGAGATATTTTTTATTTGTAAATAATTTGAGAATTCCTATTTAACTAAGGAGAACATAGAGTCATAGCAAATAAAATTGCTAATTCTGATTAGAAAAAAATTAATATCAAGCGTTATAGTATGATTTTAAATACTCTAAAAAATTCATAAAGGGGGTCGGGGAGAGAAAAACTTTTGGATATATTGGTTCGGATTGAATGGCAAATACATCTTTGATCACTTACTTCGCTCGCCCTTTTTTGATCGGGTTTTTAATGGAAATAGATTCAATCTAGTAATTTCTTTTAGATTAAGTCTTAGGTCTTGTTTGACCTGTGAAAGAAAGACCTTCTTTCTTAAAATGTTCCAAAAATTCCTAAAATAAAAGGAGAAAAACTTTCTACTTTCCTAAACTAAGGACGGTAAGGAAGAAGGCGAGCATTTTCATTACTATGGAAAATGATGGATAGCAAAATCCACAATTGATCATGTCCTTCAAGTCCCGCGTTGCTTTCTGCCACATAACAAACATTCCTCTTTTCATTGCAAAGAGGTATAGAGAATTGCTCCAATATGGATAGGGATCGTGAATAGTCATTGGTTTAGTTTTGTGTATACTAATTCAAACTTGTTGTATATGGAGTAATTTCCTTTTTTCGTTAAGCTCAAATCTAGCGAGAGTAATATTCTACCACTAACAACTCATTTATTTTGAGACCGACCCACTTCCTATCTAGGATTTTATTTACTAGTCCTTTATATTCTAATGTGTCAATCATCAAATTCTTTGGAATTTCCCTGGGTCGGATGAAGCCATCAAAGTTTGAAGCCATACAGAACTCAAAATAATATTTTCCGACGATATTCATTTCCCAGCAACCGCATCAGTTTTCCTCTCGACCACAATCATTGCGTCTACTAGATGCAGCAAAATATTGTTAGCAAATAGGCAGGTTACGTAACATGAATGCTGTAGATTTTTTGATACTGTTGACGTTGTTTCTCAGGTTGGCGATGGCAGATTCGTTATTTGGGTGTGTTTGGTTGGAGAGGAAGATCAGGCCACCGCCGTGGAGGAGGGGCCGGGCCGACCTCAGGCGCGACACAGAGCCGGCAGACACGACGCCGCGCTGGGATCGTGCTCGCTGGAAGACGCCGCCGCCGTCGTGGAGGAGGACGCGGAGCCGGCAGCCACGGGGGCCTGAGGAGCCGCGCCGGCCATCCTCCGGTGGCGGTGCCGCATGGAGCAGCGACGCGCTCCTGGGGCCGTGGAGCCGATCGCCGGTGCACCGCACGATCGCGGCTGGCGGCGCGAACGAGCTAGACGACATCCTCTGTTTGCCCTGCGGCTGGCGCGGCGGGTCGCTGCCTAGCGGGCGACCTCTCCTTCCTAGCCAGGTCGTCCTCATCCCCACAGCCTCAGCCGCCCCCGCCAGCCCACCCACCGCTTGAGTAGGCTGGCACCCATCGACACCGGCTCCGGTGCACGCATCAGCCGCATGTCGGCTCCACCGCGTACTCGAAGCCCTCGACGTTCACATATGTGCCACACCGTCCTTCGAGCAGCCTCCTCTGGCCGGTAGTAGTCTTCACCCGAGGTAACCTCACACACCGGCGTGGCGGTGGGTGCCACGAGCTCGGGGAGAAGCATCGGGCGCGTGGGTCCGTCTGGAACATCATGTGCAGGTGGTCGCGTTGGTGCACTACAGCGTGCCGGCAAGTCACCGCCGATTCCCACCTGCCGGCGCCGACTGCAGCCACGCCGTCATCGTCTGGGCCTTCCTCCCCTTCTTCGCTGCGACGGCTCCGCGCCCGGCGCCTCTGACCGTTGGCATCGCCTCAGTGTCACCTCGGCAGCAGCCACTGCCCCTTCGAGTGCGAGGTCCTGGCTCGGTACCAGGAGGTGTGCTGTCTGCGCGAAGTCGTCGCGACAATCCAGGTTCTCCAACTTTTTTCAATGTTGACATTTCGATCTTGCAGCTACATGGTCAATGCAGCGCTCCGTAGGAATATGTGAAGTGGCTTGATCTTCTTAATTTATAAATCTTTTCTTTACCGATACTCTGAACGATAGCTGAACATATGCGGCTCATTCACTAAATCTATCTAAACTGAAGACATCATGTATAGTTGTATACACACTCTTGCAGATCAGTTGCAACAGGTTGCAATCTGACCAGCTCACAAACACACAGAGTATCCACATTCTATTTGCTTTGCTCTCCTGCCAGAGTTTAGGTGTTAATTGGTGGTACTTTAGTTGATACTTCTAGGCGTAGTTATTAGTCCTTTGTTAGGTCCTTTCTGCTCGGAGTCCATATATTTTGTTCAACGGAATGTTATTCCTTTTGAATCCTCAAAGATTTCGCAAGAAGTAGTACCATATAACTTCCCACTTGCGAATGCAGAATATATGAAGTCCATTCTCTTCTTTGTTACAGGCAGCCATGCTAAGCAAGCTGTCGTGAAAAGGTGGCTCGAAGAACTGGATTTGTTCTTGAGGTCAAACATATTTCATTGTAAACCTGAAAGGTGAGAAGATCAATTGCAAAAAAAGTAGGAACCGCCTAAGCAACATATACAAGCAACAAAATCTAAAATAGTTTTTGTATTTTTGGAAGATGCATGTACCCTTTACATAGATTGATTGTAAGTTTGTGTCATGGTGGAGTGTGAAAGGACACTGATGCCGCCTAGAGGGGGGGTGAATAGGCGGTTTAAAACTTTTACGAATATGGCTTAACAAATGCGGAATAAAACTAGCGTTTAATTTGTCAAGCACAAAACCTATATAACTAGGGTTCACCTATGTGCACCAACGACTTATGCTAAACAATACAAGTAATTATGTGATAGAAAGATCTATAACTTCAAGCACGAAGGCTATCACAATGTAACGTGCATAAGTAAAGAGCTCGGGTATAGGAATAACCAAAGTAACACGGAGACAACGATGTATCCCGAAGTTCACACTCTTGCGAGTGCTACTCTCCGTTGGAGCGGTGTGGAGGACAAGTCACTCCAAAGGCCACCGTATTCTCCTCGAGAATTCCCACCAAAAGGGATGTCCTCGATCCACTATGAAACCTTAGGGTGGTCACCGAACCCGCACAAAGCTTGGGGCTATCTCCACAACTTAATTGGAGGCTCCCAATAAATCGTCATAAAGGCCTTGTCCTTGAAGAATCACCACAACTTAATTGGAGTCCCCAAGAACAGCACAAAGACCACAAAGACCACTAAGCCGTCTAGGGTCCAAAGACCCAAGAGGAACAAGCTCCGGGAACAAGCTCCCGAAGTGAATATCTCACGAACTTTCACCTACACGTATCACCGCGAAGAAGTCAAACCGATGCACCAAATGCAATGGCTAGAACACCACAAAGATGATCCAATTCTTCACTCTCAAATTCCAACAAAGCTACTAAAGCTATTGGGGGAATAAGAGAGGAAGAAAAAAGAGGAGAACACAAAATTCTTCAAGATCTAGATCCCAAATTTTTACTCACAAAGAGATGATTTGGTTTGGTCAAAGTGTGGATCTAGACCTCCTCAATCTTTCTCTCAAATAGATGCAAGAATCATGGGATGGGGAGAAAGATCTCAAGCTCAAATATGAACAACAATGGTGGAGAGAGAGGCTTGAGAGAGAGGAAGAAGAAGGCCAAAAAACGTGGGGAGAGAGAGGAGGAAGAAGGACTTAAAAGGGGTCTCAGATTTCTGCCCGTTGGGGCCAAAATCGTGACCGGCCGGTACTACCGGCCGCGGTACCGCCCGTGGTACCGCCCGCGGTCGCGAGGGTACTGTAAGTTTGGCCATATTTCCGGTACCCTGGGCGTTACCTCGGGCGGTACTACCGGCCGTGCACGGGCGGTACTACCGGTCGTGCTCGGGCGGTACTACCGGCCATCCTAAACTCCTCTCTCTTTGAGCAAATTTAGAAAATCAATAACTAGAGTTTGGAAACTCCGATCGACATGAAACCAATTTTGTTGGAAAGAGAACGACAAGAGCTACCCCAAAAAAGAGTGAAAATATAGAAAATAGTTGGGGATGATCTTATATTATTTTTAGAGTGAAACCTCTCAATACGAGAAACCGGAAAAATCACCGATATCGAAAATGCAACAAGTGATAAACCCGAAATCCATTTTCGATGAACTAGAGCTTGTCATGGAAATAACCACAAGCTCTAAAACACCACATGGATAAGATCCAAATAAAACCAATAAAGATAATGCAAGGATGCAAAGGTTTGACCGCACTCTGAACGATACGATCGAGTTACTCACTTGAGAGCCCCTTGATAGTACGACCACTATCCTATCAACGGTCTCCCAACTAAACCACGAGACCGGTAAGAAAGAAACCCTATCAAGAGCAAACCTTAACATTGTGCCTTCCACTTTAGCTCGATGATGATGATCTTGATCGCAACAAGATAAAATGCCGTTCTTGATTGTGCTTGCTCGATGAAGATGAGGTCTTGCGGATTGCTCCCCCATACTTCACTATGGATGAGATTCTTCTTCGGTGCAACTTCACATATCCATGGACACATATGAATGGCAAGCTTCAAGCATGTGAGCTCTTCAAATTGACTCATCTTGAACTTGCACCTCATTTCTTCGTATTGTAACCTTGACGTCATCTTGAACTTGCACCTCATTTCTTCGTATTGCAACCTTGACGCCAACTTATGGTTCAAGAATTGCCTATGGACAACTCCTACACATATAACTCAATGCAACCATTAGTCCATAGGGATTGTCATTAATTACCAAAACCACACATGGGGGCTCTATGCACTTTCAGAGTGGAACTGTCAGATTTTGGATGCCGGTGTTCATCTAAGTAAAATCAGAAAACTTAGCCGTTTAAATTTGGGAGCTGGTACGTTAACTAAAGAGTTTCTACAAATGACAAATCAAAGTGAACGCCCAAATTCAAGTTACCTCTCCCAAATTATTATCCAGGGTGTGGCTAAAGATTCTTGGGTTTACATCTGGATTGGTCACCTATAAGTAGGAAGGGCACATTTTTGCCTGCATGCTCTAAGTTTTATAATTACTCTCAGGTAACATATTTCATGTACACATGGTCGAACTTTTTTGGCAAAATATTGTGTGTGTTTTTTGTAGGAAAAATAATTAATCCATGTCTGCACCTCAATGGTTAGCAAAAAGTTTTTAATGGAGTTTTTCGATTTGATCTTTATTGAAAATAGTTTTGCTTATCACTTATAGGTAATTTTCTTGATTCCCTGCATCTAAATTTCAATAGATGTTTTTCCTGCAACTGCAATAGGTTGGTTCAATGGTTTTGACATAATGAAGTTGTCTGGCATAGCATTAGTTTTTTATTGGGTGCTCACTGATTCAAGGACATGTAGTTTTTTCGAAAATATTAGCCCTTTTATGCCCTTGATGTTTGATACGTCTTCGACGTATCGATAATTTCTTATGTTCCATGCCACATTATTGATGTTATCTACATGTTTTATGCACACTTTATGTCATATTCGTGCATTTTCTGGAACTAACCTATTAACAAGATGCCGAAGTGCCATTGTGTTTTCTGCTGTTTTTGGTTTCAGAAATCCTAGTAACGAAATATTCTCGGAATTGGACGAAATCAACGCCCGGGTCCTATTTTGCCACGAAGCTTCCGAAGTCCGAAGAGGAGACGAAGTGGGGCCACGAGGTGCCCAGACCCTAGGGCGGCGCGGCCCCCCCTTGGCCGCGCGGCCTGTGGTGTGGGGCCCTCGTGCGCCTCCCGACTGCCCCCGCCTACTTAAAGCCTCCGTCGCGAAACCCCCAGTGCGAGAGCCACGATACGGAAAACCTTCCAGAGCCGCCGCCGCCGATCCCATCTCGGGGGATCCAGAGATCGCCTCCGGCACCCTGCCGGAGAGGATCTCCCGGAGGACTCTACGCCGCCATGGTCGCCTCCGGAGTGATGTGTGAGTAGTCTACCCCTGGACTATGGGTCCATAGCAGTAGCTAGATGGTTGTCTTCTCCCCATTGTGCTTCATTGTCGGATCTTGTGAGCTGCCTAACATGATCAAGATCATCTATCTGTAATTCTATATGTTGCGTTTGTTGGGATCCGATGAATAGAGAATACTTGTTATGTTGATTATCAATTCATGTCTATGTGTTGTTTATGATCTTGCATGCTCTCCGTTATTAGTAGATGCTCTGGCCAAGTTGATGCTAGTAACTCCAAGAGGGAGTATTTATGCTCGATAGTGGGTTCATGTCTCCGTGAATCTGGAGGGGTGACAAGAACCTCTAAGGTTATGGATGTGCTGTTGCCACTAGGGATAAAATATTGGTGCTATGTTCAAGGATGTAGTCACTAATTACATTACGCGCAATACTTAATGCAATTGTCTGTTGTTAGCAACTTAATACTGGAGGGGGTTCGGATGATAACCTAAAGGTGAACTTTTTAGGCATAGATGCATTTGGATGGCGGTCTATGTACTTTGTCGTAATGCCCAATTAAATCTCACTATACTCATCATAATATGTATGTGCATGGTCATGCCCTCTTTATTTGTCAATTGCCCAACGTAATTTGTTCACCCAACATGCTGTTTATCTTATGGGAGAGACACCTCTAGTGAACTGTGGACCCCGGTCCAATTCTCTATACTGAAATACAATCTACTGTTTGTTCTCTGTTTTCTGCAAACAATCATCTTCCACACAATACGGTTAATCCTTTGTTACAGCAAGCCGGTGAGATTGACAACCTCACTGTTTCGTTGGGGCAAAGTACTTTGGTTGTGTTGTGCAGGTTCCACGTTGGCGCCGGAATCTCTGGTGTTGCGCCGCACTACATCCCGCCGCCATCAACCTTCAACGTGCTTCTTGACTCCTACTGGTTCGATTAAACCTTGGTTTCTTACTGAGGGAAACTTGCCGCTGTGCGCATCACACCTTCCTCTTGGGGTTCCCAACGGACGTGTCAACCACACGCATCAAGCAAATTTCTGGCGCCGTTGCCGGGGAGATCAAGACACGCTGCAAGGGGAGTCTCCACTTCTCAATCTCTTTACTTTGTTTTTCTCTTGCTTAGTTTTATTTACTACTTTGTTTGCTGCACTAAATCAAAATACAAAAAAATTAGTTGCTAGTTTTACTTTATTTGCTATCTTGTTTGCTATATCAAAAACACAAAAAAATTAGTTACTTGCATTTACTTTATCTAGTTTGCTTTATTTACTGTTGCTAAAATGGCCAACCCTGAAAATACTAAGTTGTGTGACTTCACAACCACAAATAATAATGATTTCCTATGCACACCTATTGCTCCACCTGCTACTACAGCAGAATTCTTTGAAATCAAACCTTTATGAATCTTGTTATGCGAGAGCAATTTTCTGGTGTTAGTTCTGATGATGCTGCTGCCCATCTTAATAATTTTGTTGAATTGTGTGAGATGCAAAAATATAAAGATGTAGATGGTGACATTATAAAATTAAAATTGTTCCCTTTCTCATTAAGAGGAAGAGCTAAAGATTGGTTGCTATCTCTGCCTAAGAATAGTATTGATTCATGGACTAAATGCAAGGATGCTTTTATTGGTAGATATTATCCCCTGCTAAAATTATATCTTTGAGGAGTAGCATAATGAATTTTAAACAATTGGATACTGAACATGTTGCACAAGCATGGGAAAGAATGAAATCTCTGGTTAAAAATTGCCCAACCCATGGACTGACTACTTGGATGATCAGCCAAACCTTCTATGCAGGACTAAATTTTTCTTCGCGGAATTTATTGGATTCAGCTGCTGGAGGTACCTTTATGTCCATCACTCTTGGTGAAGCAACAAAGCTTCTTGATAATATGATGATCCACTACTCTGAATGGCACACGGAAAGAGCTCCGCAAGGTAAGAAGGTAAATTCTGTCGAAGAAACCTCTTCCTTGAGTGATAAGATTGATGCTATTATGTCTATGCTTGTGAATGGTAGGCCTAATGTTAATTCTAATAATATTCCGTTAGCGTCATTGGTTGCTCAAAAAGAATATGTTGATGTGAATTTCATTAAAAATAACAATCACAATGATTCTAGGCCATACCCTGCTAATGGTAACTCTTATGGTAGATACGTTTCACCTAATGAAGAAAAGATGCTAGAAATTGAAAGATCCACCAAGAGCTTTATGCAATCACAATATGAGCAAAATAAATTGTTTACTAAAACTATGAATGAGCAATCTACCTTGCTGAAGAATATAGGGAATCAACTTGAAAATCTGAATAGGGAGATCTCGGGGTTGCAAACTAAACTTGCTAATGCTGAAAACCGAATCTCATACATGTCTGCATCACAATCTTCTTTAATTAATAAAATGGCTGCTAAACCTGAGGATTTAGATGACAAAATTACTACTACAACAAATGCCATTCAAGTAAGAATTAATGAGAATATAAGATTAATGGCTGAACTGCGTGCTAGGTGGGATAGAGAAGAAAATGAAAAACTAGCTAAAGAGAAGAATGTAGCTAAAGTTTGGACTATTACCACCACTAGTAATGCTAATGCTACACATGTTGCTGCACCTCCTACTATTAATAATAAAAGAATTGGTGTTAGCAATGTTTCCACTTCTAATGCAAAGCGCAAGAAACTGCCTGAAACTGCTAAAACTGCTGAAACTGCCTGTGATAAAACTGCTGAATTTTTCCAACATTGGGGATGATGATCCCATTGCTTTAGATTATAATGGTTTGAATTTTGATGATTGCCACATCTCTGAAGTTATAAAGTTCTTGCAAAAACTTGCTAAAAGTCCTAATGCTAGTGCTATAAATTTGGCTTTCACGCAACATATTACAAATGCTCTCATAAAAGCTAGAGAAGAGAAACTAGAGCGCGAAGCCTCTATTCCTAAAAAGCTAGAGGATGGTTGGGAGCCCATCATTAAAATGAAGGTTAAAGATTTTGATTGTAATGCTTTATGTGATCTTGGTGCAAGTATTTCTGTTATGCCTAAGAAAGTCTATGATATGCTTGACTTGCCACCATTGAAAAATTGTTATTTGGATGTTAATCTTGCTGATCATTCTACAAAGAAACCTTTGGGGAAAGTTGATAATGTTCGCATTACCGTTAACAATAACCTTGTCCCCGTTGATTTTGTTGTCTTGGATATTGAATGCAATGCATCTTGTCCCATTATATTGGGAAGACCTTTTCTTCGAACTGTTGGTGCTATCATTGATATGAAGGAAGGTAATATTAAATATCAATTTCCTCTCAAGAAAGGTATGGAACACTTCCCTAGAAAGAGAATGAAGTTACCTTTTGATTCTATTATGAGAACAAATTATGATGTTGACACTTCGTCTCTTGATAATACTTGATACACACTTTCTGCGCCTAGCTGAAAGGCGTTAAAGAAAAGCGCTTATGGGAGACAACCCATGTTTTTTACCTACAGTAATTTGTTTTTATTTTGTGTCTTGGAAGTTGTTTACTACTGTAGCAACCTCTCCTTATCTTAGTTTAGTGTTTTATTGTGCCAAGTAAGGTCGTTGATAGAAAAGTTCATACTAGATTTGGATTACTGCGCAGAAACAGATTTCTTTGCTGTCACGAATCTGGGCTGTTTTCTCTGTAGGTAACTCAGAAAATTATGCCAATTTACGTGAGTGATCCTCAGATATGTACGCAACTTTCATTCAATTTGAGAATTTTCATTTGAGCAAGTCTGGTGCCTCGATAAAATTCGTCAATACGAACTGTTCTGTTTTGACAGATTCTGCCTTTTATTTCGCATTGCCTCTTTTGCTATGTTGGATGAATTTCTTTGATCCATTAATGTCCAGTAGCTTTATGCAATGTCCAGAAGTGTTAAGAATGATTGTGTCACCTCTGAACATGTTAATTTTTATTGTCGCTAACCCTCAAATGAGTTGTTCTAAGTTTGGTGTGGAGGAAGTTTTCAAGGATCAAGAGAGGAGTATGATGCAACATGATCAAGAGAGTGAAAGCTCTAAGCTTGGGGATGCCCCGGTGGTTCACCCCTGCATATATCAAGAAGACTCAGCGTCTAAGCTTGGGGATGCCCGAGGCATCCCCTTCTTCATCGACAACATTATCAGGTTCCTCCCTGAAACTATATTTTTATTCCATCACATCTTATGTGCTTTGCTTGGAGCGTCGGTTTGTTTTTGTTTTTTGTTTTGTTTGAATAAAATGGATCCTAGCATTCACTTTATGGGAGAGAGACACGCTCCGCTGTAGCATATGGACAAGTATGTCCTTAGTTTCTACTCATAGTATTCATGGCGAAGTTTCTCCTTCGTTAAATTGTTATATGGTTGGAATTGGAAAATGATACATGTAGTAATTGCTATAAATGTCTTGGGTAATGTGATACTTGGCAATTGTTGTGCTCATGTTTAGGCTCTTGCATCATATGCTTTGCACCCATTAATGAAGAAATACATAGAGCATGCTAAAATTTGGTTTGCATATTTGGTTTCTCTAAGGTCTAGATAATTTCTAGTATTGAGTTTGAACAACAAGGAAGACGGTGTAGAGTCTTATAATGTTTTCAATATGCCTTTTATGTGAGTTTTGCTGCACCGGTTCATCCTTGTGTTTGTTTCAAATAAGCCTTGCTAGCCTAAACCTTGTATCGAGAGGGAATACTTCTCATGCATCCAAAATACTTGAGCCAACCACTATGCCATTTGTGTCCACCATACCTACCTACTACATGGTATTTCTCCGCCATTCCAAAGTAAATTGCTTGAGTGCTACCTTTAAATTTCTATCCTCTACCTTTACAATATATAGCTCATGGGACAAATAGCTTAAAAACTATTGTGGTATTGAATATGTACTTATGCACTTTATCTCTTATTAAGTTGCTTGTTGTGCGATAACCATGTTCTGGGGACGCCATCAACTAGTCTTTGTTGAATATCATGTGAGTTGCTATGCATGTTCGTCTTGTCTGAAGTAAGAGAGATTTACCACCTTATGGTTAGAGCGTGCATATTGTTAGAGAAGAACATTGGGCCGCTAACTAAAGCCATGATCCATGGTGGAAGTTTCAGTTTTGGACATATATCCTCAATCTCATATGAGAAAATTAATTGTTGCTACATGCTTATGCATAAAGAGGAGTCCATTATCTGTTGTCTATGTTGTCCCGGTATGGATGTCTAAGTTGAGAATAATCAATAGCGAGAAATCCAATGCGAGCTTTCTCCTTAGACCTTTGACAGGCGGCATAGAGGTACCCCTTTGTGACACTTGGTTAAAACATGTGCATTGCGATAATCCCGGTAATCCAAGCTAATTAGGACAAGGTGCGGGCACTATTAGTATACTATGCATGAGGCTTGTAACTTGTAAGATATAATTTACATGATACATATGCTTTATTACTACCGTTGACAAAATTGTTTCATGTTTTCAAAATCAAAGCTCTAGCACAAATATAGCAATCGATGCTTTTCCTCTATGGAGGACCATTCTTTTACTTTCAATGTTGAGTCAGTTCACCTATTTCTCTCCACCTCAAGAAGCAAACACTTGTGTGAACTGTGCATTGATTCCTACATATTTGCTTATTGCACTTATTATATTACTCTATGTTGACAATATCCATGAGATATACATGTTACAAGTTGAAAGCAACCGCTGAAACTTAATCTTCCTTTGTGTTGCTTCAATGCTTTTACTATGAATTATTGCTTTATGAGTTAACTCTTATGCAAGACTTATTGATGCTTGTCTTGAAGTGCTATTCATGAAAAGTCTTTGCTTTATGATTCACTTGTTTACTCATGTCATATACATTGTTTTGATCGCTGCATTCACTACATATGCTTTATAAATAGTATGATCAAGGTTATGATGGCATGTCACTCCAAAATTATCGTGTTATCGTTTTACCTGCTCGGGACGAGCAGAACTAAGCTTGGGGATGCTGATACGTCCCGACGTATCGATAATTTCTTATGTTCCATGCCACATTATTGATGTTATCTACATGTTTTATGCACACTTTATGTCATATTCGTGCATTCTGGAACTAACCTATTAACAAGATGCCGAAGTGCCGTTCCTGTTTTCTTGTTTTGGTTTCAGAAATCCTAGTAACGAAATATTCTCGGAATTGGACGAAATCAACGCCCGGGTCCTATTTTGCCACGAAGCTTCCAGAAGTCCGAAGGAGACGAAGTGGGGCCACGAGGTGCCAGACCCTAGGCGGCGCGGCCCCTTGGCCGCGCGGCCCTGTGGTGTGGGGCCCTCGTGCCGCCTCTGCCCTTCCGCCTACTTAAAGCCTCCGTCGCGAAACCCCCGTCGAGAGCCACGATACGGAAAACCTTCCGAGAGACGCCGCCGCCGCCGATCCCATCTCGGGGATCCAGGAGATCGCCTCCGGCACCCTGCCGGAGAGGGGATTCATCTCCGGAGGACTCTACGCCGCCATGGTCGCCTCGGAGTGATGTGTGAGTAGTCTACCCCTGGACTATGGGTCCATAGCAGTAGCTAGATGGTTGTCTTCTCCCATTGTGCTTCATTGTCGGATCTTGTGAGCTGCCTAACATGATCAAGATCATCTATCTGTAATTCTATATGTTGCGTTTGTTGGGATCCGATGAATAGAGAATACTTGTTATGTTGATTATTAATTCATGTCTATGTGTTGTTTATGATCTTGCATGCTCTCCGTTATTAGTAGATGCTCTGGCCAAGTTGATGCTAGTAACTCCAAGAGGAGTATTTATGCTCGATAGTGGGTTCATGTCTCCGTGAATCTGGAGGGGTGACAAGAACCTCTAAGGTTATGGATGTGCTGTTGCCACTAGGGATAAAACATTGGTGCTATGTTCAAGGATGTAGTCACTAATTACATTACGCGCAATACTTAATGCAATTGTCTGTTGTTAGCAACTTAATACCGGAGGGGTTCGGATGATAACCGAAGGTGGACTTTTTAGGCATATATGCATGCTGGATGGCGGTCTATGTACTTTGTCGTAATGCCCAATTAAATCTCACTATACTCATCATAATATGTATGTGCATGGTCATGCCCTCTTTATTTGTCAATTGCCCAACTGTAATTTGTTCACCCAACATGCTGTTTATCTTATGGGAGAGACACCTCTAGTGAACTGTGGACCCGGTCCAATTCTCTATTTGAAATACAATCTACCGCAATACTGTTCTACTTTTTTTGCAAACAATCATCTTCCACACAATACGGTTAATCCTTTGTTACAGCAAGCCGGTGAGATTGACAACCTCACTGTTTCGTTGGGGCAAAGTACTTTGGTTGTGTTGTGCAGGTTCCATGTTGGCGCCGGAATCTGGTGTTGCGCCGCACTACATCCCGCCGCCATCAACCTTCAACGTGCTTCTTGACTCCTACTGGTTCGATTAAACCTTGGTTTCTTACTGAGGGAAACTTGCCGCTGTGCGCATCACACCTTCCTCTTAGGGTTCCCAACGGACGTGTCAACCACACGCATCAATGTTTTTGCAACAGGAGGTTGTATAATCTAGCTATATTTCTTTCTACAACTCCTGAAATACAGCCATTTTTCTCTAGAACCATACTGCGGCTAAGAAGCACTAATGGATGGGATACCAGGGAACATCAGCACTACAAGTCTTACCATCCTACTTTGCTACTTCATCCAAGCTTTGGTAACCAAGAATATGTCTTACTTCTGTTTAAGTAGAAACTCCTATCTCTTTCATATATCCTATATGTAAAATTATCCCACAAACTATGTTGTCCGACCTAATCCCTTCAAAAAAGTGTTGTTAGATCTCATTATATATTAGTGTACTTACTACTTATGCAAGGCAATGATATGTGCTCTGTAACCAAGTCTAATTGTATAGTAGTGCTACTGCCTCTCCATTGGTTAATAGCACTAACACAAAATCTTTACTATCATCCATGGGTGACGTCTTTTTGTGTGCCTTCCCGCAATCAGTGTATTCCGTGTCCAAGTTAATTACCAGTTATTTTTATTCCCTCCTTCTTAAGGTGGGTAGAATTCTATAAATGCCACTTATTTACTTGATCTTAAGGAGTAAATGTTCATGCACCTAATTTCAGTGTATAATATATTCAGATTCATTGCCAACCATTGTGAAACCTACTTGTTAAACAAGAAAATATTAATTACTTTCATCAATTCAAACATGGTCTTAAAGATATATCAACAATCGCATTATTGTAATCGGCGCGGCGTGCCTCCACGCCCTTCCATTGCTAGTTACCCTTACCCTCGGACAAAAGTAAGTTCAGAACCGCGTCATGGCTCTCTTGCCCGTCGTTTTTGCAAGATTTTGGTACCGGACAGGATACGGTTCTCCTATATTGGCATGCCATAACTAAAACTCCTTCGGCCTGACCTAGCGGGCTGCAATCAGCCATGATCCTCATTGCTTGGGCGCTCTAGAAAGAAAGAAACTCAAGAGTGTTCAACAACAAGGACTCTACATATATGGCTGTTAAACAAAAGATTAAGCATCAGAGCACAAACTCAATCCTAGCCGGCGCAAAGCATCTTGCGGAGATCACCACATAGTCCTTGTCGTGATGTTGTTGTTTTTTTGGGTTTGCTTTGGCCGTGCTATGTTTGCTTCTTCTATATCAATATAAAAGGCAAAACTTTTTTGCCTCCTTGAAAAAAAGGTTTAGAACCAGTGGTTATGATTATGACTTTTCATTGCTCAACATCAACATGGCAGATTTGATTCTCAATTTCTTTTTTGACGAAGTAAGCAACCCCACTTCTATAGATCGACGTATCATCTCGACGGTAAAAGTTTCAAGAAAGTAGCACGCTACTAGCTAGATGTTTATGGCTAATTAATCCAAAATTGCATTTTTTTGCTTCGTCACATTCATCCATGTCCTTGTAATCCTATATGATCTAATTGAACGGGCACTACCCCTCAAGGTCCTGCAACGTGTGCATTTACCTCTGCGTCGCTGCTCGCGCTGGCAACGTGTCCTGCACCGACAAGGTTATCATTCTCCTCGCAAATGTCTAGTGGTTTTGGCTCGATGAACCACAAGCTCCTGCAAAGCGGACACGTGGTGCCCCTCTTAAGGACGAGCTCCAGACACGCGCCATGTAAGACGTGCGGCTTAGAGCATCCCGGCCAGGCGGCAAGGTCGTCGCCTTCGAGCAGCTCCCAGCAAACGGCACAATCCTCGCCCGCGCCGCACTGCGTCGGCTGAGGCAGTTGGATCTCCAGGTGAAGCTCCGGCTGGAAATCCTTGCGCGCCATGCCCTCCAGTGCGGCGCGCATTCCCTCCATGCGCTTCGGTGTTTTGTCTACCGTCCGGAGGATGCCAACATCGACAAGCACCTCCACGAGGGAAGCCCGTGTCGGGACGCTCACCTCGGCGGTGAGGGTCGACCATAGCCTCTGGAGCCGCTTGTAGAAGCGGTCGGGGTATAGCAGCGAGGCCTGAGACGCGCCGACACATAGCAGAGACCTCGCCGTGTCGCCTGCGGGTGGGACGATGAACCGCAGCTGGTGCACCACCGTCGTGTTTTCGTGCGCCCGCACGCCTCCGCAAGACGCGCCCAAGAAGTGTGTGCAGCGGTAGAGCACCACGATCTTCCTGTCGCAATTGTCTCCTTCTTCGATCTCCAAGGCAGCTACCCGCATGAAGCCGGCCGTGCTCCCGGCGGAGGCGAACCGCGGCTCCAGCCCAACGAACTGCCCAACCGGCACGAAATTCCTTCGTTGTAGCATCACCTCCTCGCCGGCGCTGCATGCCATAGCCGCTTGTCCATTGACCTCGCCGTCGATCTCCTCCTCGGTGCTGTATTGGTAATCCTCCTCGTCGCTGTCATTATCGTCCTCGCTGCTGTCTTGGTCCTCCTCTCTTGGAAATCGCCCACAGATGGATCCCATCCCGCTCTCTAAATTTTGCCTCACGGTGCTTCACAACTCGACACAGCTTGATTACATGTGGCAGCAAACCTAATTCGTGTGTTCTAGACCAACTAACTAGAACACCTAAACTAAACTTGGTATATAACTGAAACGATCAAGAGTTCTAGACCAACTCCAAACCCATTGTATGACTCTGATGACTAACAGTACTGGTACAGCACGGCCGGCCGATAGATTCGGATACCTGCCTTGCCTAAAACTGTACAACACTAATTCCTACTTGACCTACCGTGTAATACTACATGTACTAACATAACCATAGACTTTTCGTATGTGACTCGAACTTGTTTAAGTGATTCAGATTTGTTTAAATTTGGATATATAACCTCACAAAAATGTGTCTAGATACATGCAGATCCAGACAAATTCGACCACCCGCAACAATCTCCAACCCTAGCTCGGGGTTGCATGACGGCAGACGCTCTCTCCGTCGACCTCACTGGTGCTTCATGGCAGTGGTGACCACGCGCGTTGACAGACGCTCCTGGTCGCGGCTTGGCACAGGTCCAGCGCTGTCGTGTTTATGCTTAAATGGAAACCTATCTAGGCTCCTATGTTGTTTGGTTGTTTCAGTTATATGGATCAAAACATGTCATTTGTATTATGTGATTGTTCTACTATTACTTGGGCATGCATGTAAACTTTTCGATCTAGTGGTTGGTCTACTTGCTTATTTATGCATTAGGATTCCTCAAACTGGTCTCTTTGTGTGTATACATTTTTTGTTGAGGTGATCGACCTCTAACTACATTATGGTCGTTAATGTGCTCAACAGCCTAGAAGAGCCAATCCTATTCAGCTTGTGATTGCTCTCAGCAAACATCTAATGTCCAATCCCAGTTGCATTCTCTTTTGGTTATGGTTATGATGAGTGCAGTATCATGACAAGCAGGTGTTAGTCTGAATTTCTTCCATGACCCATGGATGGCCTCTAGTAGCAGAAGAACTATTGGCAAGGCAACATGGCGACGTGGGTGGTTGGTGCTGTGATTGCTCCAGGTCTCTTCTTTCCAGACAGTAGCTGCTGCATCAGGGGCTTCCATGTCTGACTGAAGCCAGAAGCCTCCACGTGTGTACGATTGTGTGACGATTCTCTTTATTCTCTCCCATGATTTGTTTGCTAAGTAATTGTTTGTTGATGGCGTTATATACATAAGAGTGCTAATTGCATGGGTGGTGTAGTTGAGTGTGTCAGCCTTGTGGAGCTAGTCTTCATTACAGATGAACAAATATTCTTATCTACAAATCTATTCAATGCCGGAATTGGACCCGCTATTAATGTGGGTATTTCTATTTCCAGAGTAGGCTCCGTGGTTCAAATTAAAGCCAAGAAACAAGTAGCTGGCAAATCAAAATTCGAACTAGCTCAATTCGCAGAGTTACAAGCCTTTTCACAATCACCTTTGCTCTGAATAAAACAAGTCAGAATCAATTGGCAAGGGGTCGACGTTTAAGGAAATTGCTTAAACAATCTAAGGCAAACCCTTTCCCAATGGAAGAACATGTAGTAAAACTTGAGAAGGGTTTAACATTGAAGCCTTGCACGAGTCAATTAGTTAAGTACATAGAGACACAACTTATGTTAAACCCAAACATTGACAAGATTGTATAATACGTAGTATAAAGTAAATATGTTAACCTAACATGCTCACAAATGAGCTCGGTATCTCAGTAGCTACTAACCCTATGAGATTGGCTTTGGCTTTTGACATACAAAATTAGATTATCTGGTTTAAAACATTTGTATAATTCTAATTTGTTTTTGGATAATCTATATTTGTATGCCAATTGTTATATCATACTACCTCCATCCCAAGGCTTAAGGTTTATATTTTTTTAGAAAGTCAAATTGTATTAACTTTGACTAAGCTTTTATCAAAAATCATTAACATGAAAAGTATAAAATCAATATCATTCGATATATAATGAAATATTAATGAAATATATTTTCATATGGTACCTACAAAATATCATATTTGTTCATAAATTCTTGTAAAAGTTTAGTCAAACTTTACTTCGTCTGACTTTCTGAAAAATATAGGCCTTAAGCCTTGGGATGTAGGTAGTATCTTATACTCCCTCTATTTCTTGATATAAGGTGTATATTTGCGAAAAAAGCTCCAAAATATAAGATGTATTGCATAGAATCATTTATTTGGACCTTTTTTACGGATTTGATTGCATTTTCTTAACTCATTTAAACTCCTCTATTTTCTCAAAGCAACAATTCAGGGGTAATCTTACCCATAACTCGTGTAACTTGCCTTCAATATGCGTTTCTTAATTTCCGTACCAAAAACTATAAAGCCTATATCTAGGAACGGAGGGGGTATTGTATCTGGGGTGTCACTTCGGATATCTTTATCCTCAGAATTCATTAAAACTGAATATGAATATATTAAAACGGGTTAGGAATCAAATTCGGTGTGAAAGTTATTCTATCTATTTACACAATTACACCCCCACTAATGTTGTTGTTATTACTACTCCTGAGTCCAACCATAGGCACATATGCACATCCTTTCGTCTGGAATATTAGGGTGCTCCTAACGCAATCCTAAATTGAGTACCTCTTCGTGCTTGTCATTTAAAACACCTATATGAGCATATACATATCATTCGACGTTTCCGTTGATAGGGAGATGTTTGTGATAACTTTGTCAATCTCAAAAACTGTTGGATCAGTTTCTTGAACTTAATCACTCGAAGGTGCTCATAAAAATATGGTGTGCGTGCATTCGTAGGGCGAGTGTATGTATGTGTTTTTGAGCGTCTGCGTTGCAATGGATTTTGCAAAAAAAAGGAACAAGTACATTTATTTCTGACATGAGAGTATGCATAATAGGATCTTAACGTTTTAAGATTGAAAAAATATCATAAAAATATTGGCATAGACTGTCTTCTAGGAAAAAGATGAATTCATTTTTTTTTTGCAGAAGGTCCACCTATCTATTCATAGTCTTAATAGGCAGTACAAGGAATTCTAAAATTAGTAATATTACAAACTGATTCTTGAGCCTAGTAACGACTACAAACACTTGAACTAGCCGAAGGTGTGATACATCCCAAACGTATCTATAATTTCTTATGTTTCATGCTACTTTATTGATGATACTCACATGTTTTATACACATTATATGTCATTATTATGCATTTTCCGGTACTAACTTGAGATGAGATGCCGAAGTCCTTTTTTTCTGCTGTTTTTGGTTTCAGAAATCCTAGTAAGGAAATATTCTCGGAATTGGACGAAATCAACGCCCAGGGTCCTATTTTTCACGAAGCTTCCGAAGACCGAAAGGGAAACGAAGTGGGGCGACGAGGCGGCGACACGCCGGGCGGCGCGGCCCACCTCCTGGCCGCGCGGCCTGTTGTGTGGGCCTCGCGTCGCCCTAAACCTACCCTTCCGCCTACTTAAGCCTTCGTCGATAATAGCTCCCGCAGAGCCACGATACGGAAAACCTTCCGGAGACGCCGCCGCCGCCAATCCCATCTCGGGGATTCAGGAGATCGCCTCCGGCACCCTGCCGGAGGGGAATCATCTCCCGGAGGTCTCTTCATCGCCATGATCGCCTCCGGATCGATGTGTGAGTAGTCCACCCCTGGACTATGGGTCCATAGCAGTAGCTAGATGGTTGTCTTCTCCTCATTGTGCTATCATGTTAGATCTTGTGAGCTGCCTATCATGATCAAGATCATCTATTTGTAATGCTACATGTTGTGTTTGTTGGGATCCGATGAATATTGAATACTATGTCAAGTTGATTATCAATCTATCATATATGTTATTTATGTTCTTGCATGCTCTCCGTTGCTAGTAGAGGCTCTGGCCAAGTTGATACTTGTGACTCCAAGAGGGAGTATTTATGCTCGATAGTGGGTTCATGCCTCCATTAAATCTGGGACAGTGAGAAAGTTCTAAGGTTGTGGATGTGCTGTTGCTACTAGGGATAAAACATCGATGCTTTGTCTAAAGATATTTGTGTTGATTACATTACGCACCATACTTAATGCAATTGTTTGTTGTTTACAACTTAATACTGGAGGGGGTTCGGATGATAACCTGAAGATGGACTTTTTAGGCATAGATGCATGCTGGATAGCGGTCTATGTACTTCGTAATGCCCTGATTAAATCTCATAGTACCCATCATGATATATGTATGTGCATTGTTATGCCTTCTTTATTTGTCAATTGCCCAACTGTAATTTGTTCACCCAATGATGGCGTGTAACTCACACGTTCGTTGGGAACCCCAAGAGGAAGGTATGATGCGCACAGCAGCAAGTTTTCCCTCAGAAAGAAACCAAGGTTTATCGAACCAGGAGGAGCCAAGAAGCACGTTGAAGGTTGATGGCGGCGGGATGTAGTGCGGCGCAACACCAGGGATTCCGGCGCCAACGTGGAACCTGCACAACACAACCAAAGTACTTTGCCCCAACGAAAGTGAGGTTGTCAATCTCACCGGCTTGCTGTAACAAAGGATTAACCGTATTGTGTGGAAGATGATTGTTTGCAAGATGAAACAGTATTAGTAGATTGTATTTCATAAAGAGAATTGGACCGGGGTCCACAGTTCACTAGAGGTGTCTCTCCCATAAGACAAACAGCATGTTGGGTGAACAAATTACAGTTGAGCAATTGACAAATAAAGAGAGCATGACCATGCACATACATATCATGATGAGTATAGTGAGATTTAATTGGGCATTACGACAAAGTACATAGACCGCCATCCAACTGCATCTATGCCTAAAAAGTCCACCTTCAGGTTATCATCCGAACCCCTCCAATATTAAGTTGCAAAGCAACAGACAATTGCATTAAGTATGGTGCGTAATGTAATCAACAACTACATCCTTAGACATAGCATCAATGTTTTATCCCTAGTGGCAACAGCACACAATCTTAGAACTTCCTTGTCCCAGTGTCAATGGGCATGAACCCACTATCGAGCATAAGTACTCCTCTTGGAGTTACAAGCATCTACTTGGCCGAGCATATAGCATGCAGGATCAAAACAACACGTAGATATAACTTTGATAATGATAATCAACAAAGTATTCTCTATTCATCGGATCCCAACAAACGCAACATATAGAATTACAGATAGATGATCTTGATCATGTTAGGCAGCTCACAAGATCCGACAATGATAGCACAATGGGGAGAAGACAACCATCTAGCTACGCTATGGACCCATAGTCCAGGGACTACTCTCACATCACACCGGAGGCGACCATGGCGGCGTAGAGTCCTCCGGGAGATGATTCCCTCTCCGCAGGGGTGGAGGCGATCTCTGGATCCCCGAGATGGGATTGGCGTTGGCGGCGAGAAGGTTTACGTATCGTGGCTCTCGTGGGGGTTTCGTCACGGAGGCTTTAAGTAGGCGGAAGGGTAGGTCAAGAGGCGGCGCGAGGTGCCCGGACCATAGGGCCGCGCGGCCGGGCCGCGCCGCCCTATGCTGGCTGCCTCGTGGCCCCTCTTCGTTCGTCTTCGGACTTCTGGAAGCTTCGTGGAAAAATAGGCCCCTGGGCTTTGATTTCGTCCAATTCCGAGAATATTTCCTTACTAGGATTGAAACCAAGCAAAAGCTGGCACTTCGGCATCTTGTTAATAGGTTAGTTCCAAAAATGCACGAATATGACATAAAGTGTGCATAAAACATGTAGATAACATCAATAATGTGGCATGGAACATAAGAAATTATCGATAGGAGACGTATCAGCATCCCCAAGCTTAGTTCTGCTCGTCCCGAGCAGGTAAAACGATAACACAGATAATTTCTGGAGTGACATGCCATCATAATCTTGATCATACTATTTGTAAAGCATATGTAGTGAATGCAGCGATCAAAACAATGTATATGACATGAGTAAACAAGTGAATCATAAAGCAAAGACTTTTCATGAATAGCACTTCAAGACAAGCATCAATAAGTCTTGCATAAGAGTTAACTCATAAAGCAATAATTCAAAGTAAAGGCATTGAAGCAACACAAAAGAAGATTAAGTTTCAGCGGTTGCTTTCAACTTGTAACATGTATATCTCATGGATATTGTCAACATAGAGTAATATAATAAGTGCAATAAGCAAGTATGTAGGAATCAATGCACAGTTCACACAAGTGTTTGCTTCTTGAGATGGAGAGAAATAGGTGAACTGACTCAACATTGAAAGTAAAAGAATGGTCCTCCATAGAGGAAAAGCATCGATTGCTATATTTGTGCTAGAGCTTTGATTTTGAAAACATGAAACAATTTTGTCAACGGTAGTAATAAAGCATATGCATCATGTAAATTATATCTTATAAGTTGCAAGCCTCATGCATAGTGTACTAATAGTGCCCGCACCTTGTCCTAATTAGCTTGGACTACCGGATCATCACAATGCACTGTTTTAACCAACTGTCACAAAGGGGTACCTCTATGCCGCTTGTACAAAGGTCTAAGGAGAAAGCTCGCATTGGATTTCTCGCTATTGATTATTCTTCAACTTAGACATCCATACCGGGACAACATAGACAGATAATGGACTCCTCTTTTATGCATAAGCATGTAACAACAATTAATAATTTTCTCATTTGAGATTGAGGATATATGTCCAAAACTGAAACTTCCACCATGGATCATGGCTTTAGTTAGCGGCCCAATGTTCTTCTCTAACAATATGCATGCTTAACCATAAGGTGGTAGATCTCTCTTACTTCAGACAAGACGGACATGCATAGCAACTCACATGAAATTCAACAATGAATAGTTGATGGCGTCCCCAGTGAACATGGTTATCGCACAACAAGCAATTTAATAAGAGATAAAGTGCATAATTACATATTCAATACCACAATAGTTTTTAAGCTATTTGTCCCATGAGCTATGTATTGCAAAGGTGAATGATGGAATTTTAAAGGTAGCACTCAAGCAATTTACTTTGGAATGGCGGAAAATACCATGTAGTAGGTAGGTATGGTGGACACAAATGGCATAGTGGTTGGCTCAAGTATTTTGGATGCATGAGAAGTATTCCCTCTCGATACAAGGTTTAGGCTAGCAAGGTTTATTTGAAACAAACACAAGGATGAACCGGTGCAGCAAAACTCACATAAAAGACATATTGAAAACATTATAAGACTCTACACCGTCTTCCTTGTTGTTCAAACTCAATACTAGAAATTATCTAGACCTTAGAGAAACCAAATATGCAAACCAAATTTTAGCATGCTCTATGTATTTCTTCATTAATGGGTGCAAAGCATATGATGCAAGAGCTTAAACATGAGCAGAACAATTGCCAAGTATCACATTACCCAAGACATTTATAGCAATTACTACATGTATCATTTTCCAATTCCAACCATATAACAATTTAACGAAGGAGAAACTTCGCCATGAATACTATGAGTAGAAACCAAGGACATACTTGTCCATATGCTACAGCGGAGCGTGTCTCTCTCCCATAAAGTGAATGCTAGGATCCATTTTATTCAAACAAAACAAAAAAAAAAAACAAACCGACGCTCCAAGCAAAGCACATAAGATGTGATGGAATAAAAATATAGTTTCAGGGGAGGAACCTGATAATGTTGTCGATGAAGAAGGGGATGCCTTGGGCATCCCCAAGCTTAGACGCTTGAGTCTTCTTAATATATGCAGGGGTGAACCACCGGGCATCCCCAAGCTTAGAGCTTTCACTCTCCTTGATCATGTTGCATCATACTCCTCTCTTGATCCTTGAAAACTTCCTCCACACCAAACTCGAAACAACTCATTAGAGGGTTAGTGCACAATATAAATTAACATATTCAGAGGTGACACAATCATTCTTAACACTTCTGGACATTGCATAATGCTACTGGACATTAGTGGATCAAAGAAATTCATCCAACATAGCAAAAGAGGCAATGCGAAATAAAAGGCAGAATCTGTCAAAACAGAACAGTTCGTATTGACGAATTTTAAAATGGCACCAGACTTGCTCAAATGAAAATGCTCAAATTGAATGAAAGTTGCGTACATATCTGAGGATCATGCACGTAAATTGGCTTAATTTTCTGAGCTAACTACAGAGGTAGACCCAGATTCGTGACAGCAAAGAAATCTGGAACTGTGCAGTAATCCAAATCTAGTACTTACTTTACTATCAAAGACTTTACTTGGCACAACAAAACACTAAACTAAGATAAGGAGAGGTTGCTACAGTAGTAAACAACTTCCAAGACACAAAATAAAAACAAAGTACTGTAGGTAAAAACATGGGTTGTCTCCCATAAGCGCTTTTCTTTAACGCCTTTCAGCTAGGCGCAGAAAGTGTGCATCAAGTATTATCGAAGGGTGGTGCATTCTCAGCGGGGTGCGGAGTTTTCTCAACCAGGCATAGTATATTAGATACATAAGTTTTAGCATCTCCCTTTTCATTAGTCTTAGGCGTGCTACTCTCATCAAACAAATTTTCAGGAACAAGCCAAGCATAGTTATTTTCTAGTGCATCATTCATAGCTAAGAGTTTACATGGTATTGGTGCTTTGATCTCCCCACCATCATCAATATTATTAGTGTATCTTATTCTATCCATGTCCATCTTTTCAAGGAGGCTAACAAAATTAGTATGAGAACCAAGCATATTAAATTTAGCAAAGACCTTTCTAGCTTCTCTTGCTAGACCACCAAATTCTCTAAGAAGGGTTTCTAAAACAAAATCTTTCTTTTCCCCTTCTTCCATATCACCAAGTGTGAGAAACATGTGTTGGATTATAGGATTGAGATTAACAAATTTAGTTTCCAACAGGCGAACTAAATGCGCAGCAGCAATTTCATAAGTAGGCGCAAGGTCTACCAAGTGTCTATCTTCAAAACTTTCAATGGTACTAACATGATTGAAAAATTCTTCTATATTATTTCTCCCAACTATAGACCCACGTCCTACCGGTATGTCTTTTGTGGTAAAATTAAAAGGAAACATGATGAGTAAAGTAAATGCAAGTAACTAATTTTTTTGTGTTTTTAATATAGCAAACAAGATAGCAAGTAAAGTAAAACTAGCAACTAATTTTTTTGTATTTTGATTTAGTGCAGCAAACAAAGTAGTAAATAAAACTAAGCAAGACAAAAACAAAGTAAAGAGATTGAGAAGTGGAGACTCCCTTGCAGCGTGTCTTGATCTCCCCGGCAACGGCGAAATATGCTTGATGGCGTGTAACTCACACGTTCGTTGGGAACCCCAAGAGGAAGGTATGATGCGCACAGCAAGTTTTCCTCGAAAGAAACCAAGGTTTATCGAACCAGGAGGAGTCAAGAAGCACGTTGAAGGTTGATGGCGGCGGGATGTAGTGCGGCGCAACACCGGGATTCCGGCGCCAACGTGGAACACAACACAACCTTTGCCCCAACGAAACAGTGAGGTTGTCAATCTCACCGGCTTGCTGTAACAAAGGATTAACCGTATTGTGTGGAAGATGATTGTTTGCGAAACAAGAGAACAGTATTGCAGTAGATTGTATTTCAGTAAAGAGAATTGGACCGGGGTCCACAGTTCACTAGTGGTGTCTCTCCCATAAGACAAACGTCATGTTGGGTGAACAAATTACAGTTGGGCAATTGACAAATAAAGAGAGCATGACCATGCACATACATATCATGATGAGTATAGTGAGATTTAATTGGGCATTACGACAAAGTACATAGACCGCCATCCAACCGCATCTATGCCTAAAAAGTCCACCTTCGGTTATCATCCGAACCCCCCAGTATTAAGTTGCAAAGCAAGACAATTGCATTAAGTATGGTGCGTAATGTAATCAACAACTACATCCTTAGACATAGCATCAATGTTTTATCCCTATTGGCAACAACACAACACAACCTTAGAACTTTTCCTGTCCCTGTCAATGCAGGCATGAACCCACTATCGAGCATAAGTACTCCTCTTGGAGTTACAAGCATCTACTTGGCCAGAGCATCTACTAGTAACGGAAAGCATGCAAGATCATAAACAACACGTAGATATAACTTTGATAATCAACATAACAAGTATTCTCTATTCATCGGATCCCAACAAACGCAACATATAGAATTACAGATAGATGATCTTGATCATGTTAGGCAGCTCACAAGATCCGACAATGATAGCACAATGGGGAGAAGACAACCATCTAGCTACTGCTATGGACCCATAGTCCGGGGGTAGACTACTCACACATCACACCGGAGGCGACCATGGCGGCGTAGAGTCCTCCGGGAGATGATTCCCCTCTCCGGCAGGTGCCGGAGGCGATCTCCTGGATCCCCCGAGATGGGATCGGCGTTGGCGGCGTCTCTGGAAGGTTTTCCGTATCGTGGCTCTCGATACTGGGGGTTTCGTCACGGAGGCTTTAAGTAGGCGGAAGGGTAGGTCAAGAGGCGGCGCGAGGTGCCCGCACCATAGGGCCGCGCGGCGGCGGCCGCGCCGCCCTATGGCGCCTCGTGGCCCTCTTCGTTTCGTCTTCGGACTTCTGGAAGCTTCGTGGAAAAATAGGCCCCTGGGCTTTGATTTTCCAATTCCGAGAATATTTCCTTACTAGGATTTCTGAAACCAAAAACAGCGAAAACAGCAACTGGCACTTCGGCATCTTGTTAATAGGTTAGTTCAGAAAATGCACGAATATGACATAAAGTGTGCATAAAACATGTAGATAACATCAATAATGTGGCATGGAACATAAGAAATTATCGATACGTCGGAGACGTATCACCCAACATCCGTTTATCTTATGGGAGAGACACCACTAGTAAACTGTGGACTCCGGTCCTATTCTTTACATCTGAAATACAAACTGCTGCAATTGTTCTTTACTGTTCTTTGCAAACAATCATCATCATCCACACTATACATCTAATCCTTTGTTTACAGCAAGCCGGTGAGATTGACAACCTCACGGTTACGTTGGGGCAAAGTCTGTGATTGTGTTGTGCAGGTTCCACGTTGGCGCCGGAATCCCCGGTGTTGCGCCGCACTACACTCCGCCACCAACAACCTTCAATGTGCTTCTTGGCTCCCTTCGATAACCTTGGTTTCTTATTGAGGGAAAACTTGCTGCTGTGCGCATCACACCTTCCTCTTGGGGTTCCCAACGGACGTGTCAACTACACGCCATCAAGCATTTTTTCTGGCGCCGTTGCCGGGGACAATCTCATCAACACAAGTAAACTCCCACGGCAACTGCCAGCAATTTTTTCTGACGCCGTTGCCGGGGAGATCAAGACACGCTGCAAGGGGAGTCTCCCACTTCCAATCTCTTTACTTTGTTTTTGTCTTGCTTTATTTTATTTACTACTTTGTTTGCTGCACTAAAACAAAACACAAAAAATTAGTTGCTAGTTTTACTTTATTTACTGTCTTGCTCTCTATATCGAAAACACAAAAAAATTAGTTACTTGCATTTAGTTTATTTTATTATCATGTCTAGCTCTGTACCTGTTACTTCTTCACCTGAGGATTTAATCTTTACTTTTAAACAAGGGGATGGGAAGAGTTTTAAGGATGCTTGGTCTAGAATTTTTGATTCTTATCGTAAAGCTGAACCTCAAATGACTCTAAGTCTGCTCCTTAGTAATTTTTATTTTGGGCTTATGATTCGCTATAGATATGCCTTGGATGTTATAGTAGGAGGAGATTTCCTTCATTGCAATGGTGATCAAGCTTTTAATGCCATAAAAAATTGGTTGCATCACATAGTTCAGCTAATAACTTTGATTCAGCTCTTATTAGCATTTATAATAGATTAAACACTCTTGAGATAAGTGCATCTTGCTTGAAAGAAAATTATAGTTATGTTCGTAACCGTCTTGATCAAGTTTTAGTGAACTCTGAACCTTCAAAATGGGACCCTACTATTAAAGTTGTCATTGGTGGTGAAACTTTTCATGCCCGTTGTGATATTATGTCTGAATTTTGCCTTATGCCTAAGAGTATCTATGAATCTTTGACACTTTGGGGACTCGTTGAAGGAGGAGAAGGAATAACTCTTATTGATAACTCTGTTATAATTCCTAAGGGAATAGGAGGTGTGCATACAACCATTCTTGGAAGAACAGTATCCACGATTATCTTGTTATTGAATGTGTAGGAACAGGACAAATCACACTTGGAAGATCCTGCTGAAACTATTGGGAGCAGTCATAAATGTTGGAGAAGGCACCCTAAAATTCACCTCTACACCTGGAGGTAGACATGTATTCCCTAAACCAAAGAGTAAGAAAAAGAATAAGAAGGGTATGCATAAAGCCCGAGGTAATGTGGATGCTTCGTCTCTTGACAATACTTGATTCACACTTTCTGCGCCTAGCTGAAAGGCGTTAAAGAAAAGCGCTTATGGGAGACAACCCATTATTTTACTTCTGCACTTTGTTTTATATTTGAATCTTGGAAGTTGTTACTACTGTAGCAACCTCTCCTTATCTTTATTTTATTGCATTGTTGTGCCAAGTAAAGTCTTTGATAGTAAAGTCAATACTAGATTTGGATTACTGCGCAGAAACAGATTTCTTGCTGTCACGAATTTCGACCTGCCTCTCTGTAGGTAACTCAGAAAAATCTGCCAATTTACGTGCATGATCCTTAGATATGTACGCAACTTTCATTAAATTTGGGCATTTTTATTTGAGCAAGTCTGGTGCCTCAATAAAATCCGTCTTTACGGACTGTTCTGTTTTGACAGATTCTGCCTTTTATTTCGCATTGCCTTTTCTGTGTTGGATGGATTTCTTTGTTCCATTAACGTCCAGTAGCTTTGTGCAATGTCCAGAAGTGTTAAGAATGATTATGTCACCTCTGAACATGTGAATTTTTGATTATGCACTAACCCTCTAATGAGTTTGTTTTGAGTTTGGTGTGGAGGAAGTTTTCAAGGGTCAAGAGAGGAGGATGATACAATATGATCAAGAAGAGTGAAAGGTCAAAGCTTGGGGATACCCCGTGGTTCATCCCTGCATATTTTAAGAAGACCCAAGCGTCTAAGCTTGGGGATGCCCAAGGCATCCCTTCTTCATCGACAACTTATCAGGTCACCTCTAGTGAAACTATATTTTTATTCCGTCACATCTTATGTGCTTTACTTGGAGCATCTGTTTGCTTTTGTTTTTATTTGTTTTTGTTTGAATAAGATCGGATCCTAGCATTCTTTGTGTGGGAGAGAGACACGCTCCGCTGTTTCGTATGAACACATATGTTCTTAGCTCTATCTCTAATGTTCATTGCGAAAGTTGGACTATTTCATTCATTGTTATATGGTTGGAAACGAAAAATGCCGCATGTGGTAAATGGTTTAATGTCTTGAATAATGTGATACTTGGCAATTTTTGTGCTCATATAGATCATGTTTAAACTCTTGCATCATGTACCTTGTACTCATTAATGAATAACTACATAGAGCTTGTTAAAATTTGGTTTGCATGATTGATCTCTAGAGTCTAGATATTTTCTGGTTAAGGTGTCTGAACAACAAAGAGACAATGTAAAGTCTTATAATAGCTACAATATGTTCATATGTGAGCTTTGCTGCACCATTTTATACTTGAGTTTGCTTCAAACAACCTTGTTAGCCTAGCCTTGTATTGAGAGGAATTCTTCTCGTGCATCCAAATCCTTGAGCCAACTACTATGCCATTTGTGTCCACCACACCTACCTACTACATGGTATTTCTCCGCCATTCCAAAGTACATTACTTGAGTGCTACCTTTAAAATTCTATTCTTTGTCTTTGCAATATATAGCTCAAGGGACAAAATAGCCTTAAAAACTATCGTGGTGAAGAATATGTACTTATGTGTCTTATTTCTTAATAAGTTGCTTGTTGTGCGGTAACCATGTTTCTGGGGACGCCATCAACTTTTACCTTTGTTGAATATCATGTGAGTTGCTATGCATGTTCGTCTTGTCTGAAGTAAGGGAGATTTTCATGATCAAATGGTTTGAGTATGCATAATGTTAGAGAAGAACATCGGGCCGCTAACTAAAGCCATGATTCATGGTGGAAGTTTCAGTTTGGACAACTAATCCTCAATCTCTTATGAGAAAATTAACGTTGTTGAATGCTTATGCATTAAAGAGGAGTCCATTATCTGTTGTCTATGTTGTCCCGGTATGGATGTCTAAGTTGAGAATAATCAAAAGCGAGAAATCCAATGCGAGCTTTCTCATTAGACCTTTGTACAAGCGGTATAGAGGTACCCCTTTGTGACACTTGGTTGAAACATATGCTATGCAATGATAATCCGTGTTAATCCAAACTAATTAGGACAAGGTGCGAGCACTATTAGTATACTATGCATGAGGCTTGCAACTTATAAGATATCTTATACATAACACATATGCTTTATTACTACCGTTGACAAAATTGTTTCTTGTTTTCAAAATGAAAAGCTCTAGCACAAATATAGTAATCCATGCTTCCTCTGCGAAGGACCAATCTTTTACTTTATTGTTGAGTCAGTTTACCTATTCTTTCTATCCCGAAGCAAACACTTGTGTCAACTGTGTGCATTGATTCTTACATGTTTACCTATTGCACTTGTTATATTACTTTCTTGACAATTATCCATGAGATATATATGTTGAAGTTGAAAGCAACCGCTGAAACTTACATCTTCCTTTGTGTTGCTTCAATGCCTTTACTTTGAACTTATTGCTTTATGAGTAACTCTTATGCAAGTCTTATTGATGCTTGTCTTGAAAGTATTATTCATGAAAAGTCTTTGCTATATGATTCATTAGTTTACTCATTATCTTCATCATTGCTTCGAATCGCTGCATTCATCGTATATGCTTTACAATAGTATGATCAAGATTATGATAGCATGTCACTTCAGAAATTATCTTTGTTATCGTTTACCTACTCGAACTAAGCTTGGGGATGCTTAATACGTCTCAAACGTATCTATAATTTCTTATGTTCCATGCTACTTTATTGATGATACTCACATGTTTTATACACATTATATGTCATTATTATGCATTTTCCGGCACTAACCTATTGACGAGATGCCGAAGAGCCAGTTGTTGTTTTCTGCTGTTTTTGGTTTCAGAAATCCTAGTAAGGAAATATTCTCGGAATTGGACGAAATCAACGCCCAGGGTCCTATTTTTCACGAAGCTTCCAGAAGACCGAAGGGAAACGAAGTGGGGCGACGAGGCGCGACATGCCAGGTCGGCGCGGCCCACCTCCTGGCCGCGCGGCCCTGTTGTGTGGGCCCCTCGCGTCGCCCCTAAACCTACCCTTCCACCTACTTAAGCCTTCGTCGATAATAGCTCCAGTACCGAGAGCCGCGATACGGAAAACCTTCTAGAGACGCCGCCGCCGCCAATCCCATCTCGGGGGATTCAGGAGATCGCCTCCGGCACCCTGCCGAGAGGGGAATCATCTCCCGGAGGTCTCTTCATCGCCATGATCGCATCCGGATCGATGTGTGAGTAGTCCACCCCTGGACTATGGGTCCATAGCGTAGCTAGATGGTTGTCTTCTCCTCATTGTGCTATCATGTTAGATCTTGTGAGCTGCCTATCATGATCAAGATCATCTATTTGTAATGCTACATGTTGTGTTTGTTGGGATCCGATGAATATTGAATACTATGTCAAGTTGATTATCAATCTATCATATATGTTATTTATGTTCTTGCATGCTCTCCGTTGCTAGTAGAGGCTCTGGCCAAGTTGATACTTGTGACTCCAAGAGGGAGTATTTATGCTCGATAGTGGGTTCATGCCTCCATTAAATCTGGGACAGTGACAGAAAGTTCTAAGGTTGTGGATGTGCTGTTGCTACTAGGGATAAAACATCGATGCTTTGTCTAAGGATATTTGTGTTGATTACATTACGCACCATACTTAATGCAATTGTCTGTTGTTTACAACTTAATAGGGGGTTCGGATGATAACCTGAAGATGGACTTTTTAGGCATAGATGCATGCTGGATAGCGGTCTATGTACTTTGTCGTAATGATTAAATCTCATAGTACCCATCATAATATATGTATGTGCATTGTTATGCCTTCTTTATTTGTCAATTGCCCAACTGTAATTTGTTCACCCAACATCCGTTTATCTTATGGGAGAGACACCACTAGTAAACTGTGGACCCCGGTCCTATTCTTTACATCTGAAATACAAACTGCTGCAATTGTTCTTTACTGTTCTTTGCAAACAATCATCATCATCCACACTATACATCTAATCCTTTATTTACAGCAAGCCGGTGAGATTGAAAACCTCACTGTTATGTTGGGGCAAAGTACTGTGATTGTGTTGTGCAGGTTCCACGTTGGCGCCGGAATCCCTGGTGTTGCGCCGCACTACACTCCGCCACCAACAACCTTCAACGTGCTTCTTGGCTCCTACTGGTTCGATAACCTTAGTTTCTTACTGAGGGAAAACTTGCTGCTGTGCGCATCACACCTTCCTCTTGGGGTTCCCAACGGACGTGTCAACTACACGCCATCAAGGTGCATTACCGTTCTCGTCCATTTCTCATTGGAGCTGGTCAAAACTGGTCGTAGTAGACCTTGTTGAACGGAAAGTGGTTGTGATAAGGACCAAAAGACCTGTATCCGAGAGCAGCAACCAATGTCGAGATCTGACGGAGATAAACGTCCATGCGCCCCCTCTAGAGACGCTAGACGCATCATCGAGACGGGGGCTAGACATTAAGGAATTTATTCCATCTTCGAAAAATCGCAACCAAAAATGAGAAAAAACATCAAAAAATGAAGCCCTTCCGCCGACCAGGACTAGGATCCACCAAGCCTCCATGACCCTAAGGCCTTAGGTAGCGGGGAAGATCGGCGGCGCCACCAATGATAGGCAGGAAAGCCCTAATCATATGTCTCTTGGGAATGAAGGATACGGCTAGGCAAGATGAAGAACTCAATTTGGTGATACACTTTTTTAGGAAATAGAAAGCCGCCAATCTCCGTATGATCAATGCTTATAACCATAACTTTAGGGAAAGGCGTGAGAGTCGGAGAAAATAATCTCACAAGTATGTTTCCTCTCTGTTTAGGGAAACACAAAATGATAATAATCTCTCATAAGTACATTTCTCTGTTTTAGGGAGTAATCTCATAAGTACGCTCTTGCACCATAAATTCAGGGAAACATAAACAGCTTGAGATCATTCGAATATTAGTACTAGTAAGTGTCACAAATATATGAAATATGTTGCCTAATTCTGTCTAGATTTATTAAAGCTGCAACTACTAATTTGCTGATTTAGGGGACAACGTAGATTTCACTCGCTCGGTGGCGAATGATAACTTGCGTGATTTGAGCTTGGTCCATGTTAGTGTCGGTCAATAAAGTCGACATCGGAGGTTAGCTTAATCCTCAAGCTACAACATGCGCGGAATGAGCAGTGAGCTATCCTAAAACCTATCAATAAAAAGCTTAACCCTCAAGCTAACGGGGGCTACGCAAATTGATGTGTATCAGCTCCCTCGGTAGATGCATGGATTTTAATTTTATTTGAAAAACGTCTAAGGTTGTAAAAGTGTTTCGTTGAAACGGGCTTTCGTCCCGCTTTATAAATGAAGTCATAAACGGGTGACGATGATACCCTCTTACAAAGCATATTAATAATTAAAAGAAAACAAGAAGACCAAAACTTGCCACCGGCGACAACGGATCGAGATTGAGAGAAATCGGAGCTCCATGACGATGCCCCCAAGAAGGTAACGACACACTACGCCGCCCATCATCGAGACCAAAGTTCTAGCGTTTTCACCCGGAGCCCTAACACACAGAGGTAGCCTTTACGACGCACCCAAAAAGGTTACAACACCTGTAGGCATTGCCGTCATACAATGATTTGGCTGCATGATATCCTTATCTGCAGTAAGTTTATCCTTCAAATTTTGCTCGACAGTTTTTTTAATAACAAGCGAGAATACTCATCGGACCCTTCTTTTTTTACAATCAGACCTTTTATTTATTTATTTTAGCAAATAACTCAACTTACAAGGAAGGCCTGTGTCCAGTGTCCCAAACAGGGCTTAAACAATGTCCAGCCTCAATTCGCAAAAAAAAAAGTCCAGTCTCACGTACTCCCTCCGATCCATATTACTTAATGCTAAAATAGATGTATCTAAAATTAAAATATATCTAGATACATCTATATTAACATCAAGTAACATAAATCTGAGGGATACTAAATATTTTCTGCAAACATGGTTGGAAATATTTGATCTACTAAATGTGCAGCTGGAAAACATTCTTTCTATTTGAGAAACATCCGATTATATTTTCACTGATTCGGAATTAAGAGAAAAACATTTAGATTTCCCTGGTATTTTTTAGCGGGAATCCCTTGTATTTTTATTTTGACTATTTTTATTTACAGTATAAATTTTTATTTTGATTGCTGGACATTCAGTGGTCTTGAACTGTTGTATGGTGGATCAAGGTATGAAAAGGCCTAGAAGGAAACTAGGTTTGCTGGCCCAGTTAGATTTACATTTAGTGCATTTGGCCCAGTTACATGTCCACCTAAAGTGTGTACACGTCTCAAGCTCATAAAATCTTCAGGCTGATTTGTCTATAGGCATGTTTTGTACTTTTGTGGGCACGTATCAGGTTAAAATGGGCCAGATGAAAATCTGAAAATTTCTATTTCTAGCCCTTGGATCATGTTCTAAGGGCTGGACTTGAGCCTTCATCCTCCCACCAATCACTTGCTTCATGTTTTCGAAAACACCCCTGTGAATTAACATGGAGTATTAGTGTTTCTTAGATGTTCCTGCTTGCTTAGATTGAGACGAGCAAACATATTCTCGATCCAGATTTGCTCGGCTCGAATATCTTTGAGATGTTTTTTAAATTAAAAAATCGGGGATAAAGCTAACATTGCATGTTGCATTTGCTACTGCCATTTCAGATTACGGTGCATTCCAAGAATCTATATCCATATAGTTTATGGAACTAGGATAAAAACTTGAGGGTTAATTTTTTCCCCCAAAGGCAGCTTTCAACACACATTGACCTTAGCATGGTGCTATTGAATACAAAATTCAAGAATGCCTCAAAAATAACTAGAAACTAATAATCTAACAAATTACGGAGCAACTATGGGCACTTGTACCAGTAGTGCAATGACTCATCTAGCAGCGAGGAATCGGGAATACAAACTTTTGGCATTAGAAATATCGTGAAAGAATCTACATGCACTTAAGCTTCTGCAACGTCGCTTGAATACAACAATTGACTAGGAGTATATTAAAATAAAAATAATTTATATCAAAATTTTATACTTCTATACAACATAATTTTAGCATGCTAAATGTATTATACTATCACTTATGTGGCAAAGTAACCACATAGCTACAATATTATTTATTATTACACAATGTTAATAAATGTCTCTCAAAAATTAAATTTGCATTGTGCAACATTTAAACTTGTTTTGTATCATCATTTTTTGGATTGTTTTTTATAATTCCATGATATTAATGTGTATACGTACTTACCGCAAAGATCTATAAAGCATACGATCTAACAAATACTTAATAGTGGTTTCCAGTGAATCATTAGGTAAGCATATTTATAGGAACTTCTAAAATATAATTGAATTCTGGGCATTATTCTTCGAGAATTATATTGGCTTTAGCCCGTTAGCGCGACCAATATGGTATGTAGATAAGGTAAGTTGTCACGGTAATTTTGTTGTGGACCCTGTAAATTTTCACCTTTTTCTCGTGAAAGGCCACCTGCCTAGATCGACTGGCTGACATCCCGTCGCGCCGTGGTGTGCCAGAATCGACACGTTCGCATCCCGGTTTTTATTCTTTACTTCTTCCGTGGTTAGATGAGTCTTGCAAAGGGCAATAAGTTCAATAATAACTTGACATCGTGCATATGCTTCGTACTTGATATTTAAAACTGATATCACCTAGGGCAATAATATGTGAACACAAAATGATGTGGATCATATTATGTCTGCATACATATAATTTCATTGTTTGTGATTGATATATGCTCGTAGGCAATGGGCGTGATATCGTTTGGTGCAGACAACTAATGCCACCAGTGTACGAATTTGCCGACGAGATGAGATCCATTCCAATTTAGACAGTTTGTCTATGGCCGTAGTAGGCTCGCACGCCGACCGTACCTAACAATGGTTGACGATTGACGGATCATAGATTCCCAGAAGGCGAGGATTCCATCCAGGAGTACGTTCTTCGTAGCTGAGTACGAACTTGGCCACCGGTCAGTCAGAAGACGAGATGGATACAATGGCTGTATCTGCAACACGAGGCGCAATGCACACACGCATGTGCTCGCAGGTACATACTCCTTTGCCACGTTCGTACGTACTACTTGCCAGCGAAACTTCTCGCGACAGACAAAACCCTGCCAAAATCTTTGTCAGCCAGTCGTCTCTGTTCACATCATCCAAGCCATGGCCCTTGTGGACGGTGGACCCGAGTAGATATCAACACAAGTAGCCGCCCCAAGTAGCTCGCCATCGCACAACTGTCGATCGGCCTTTCTATGTCGATGTAAAGAGAAGGACCCATCGGTTGTTTCCTGAACTGTTGGGATAAATGCACACATAGTGCTTTACAACCGGCGATGAAAAAGGCACATCAACATATAAAAAGACAATATGTAACCAACGGATTTGTTTCAAACTCACGAAAAGGTGAAATTTAGTATTTTGGCGAATCCATCATGTTTTAGCCACAAAGATTATTAATGCAAAAATTTATACGTTTGCTCGGTTGACAAACTTTACCATACAACCGTCTGGATCAAAGATTTCAACCACACAAAGCCCATTTACGGCATGACGTCATGCGACCATAAGACAAGTAGTTGCAAGAGTTGGCAACAACATGACTTGCGAGCCTTGGGAGCTCATAAAAGAGGTCGTGGGTCGCTTACTAGGCACACTAGCCATGGCGAAAGCCTCGGAGTGGGGCAAAGCGTGTCATGGTCGCCCAAACCCAGCGTCTCTAGGGTGCCCATAGCATTCCACACGGAGATGTTGTGGAGGAGACGGTTAGGAGAGGTCAAAAGTGATGGCTCTTACAATGACCTAACATTGATGATGAATTGTATAGCAGAAAGCTACACATCATGATCGCAGTAACTAGACGGAATACATCACGGTTGCAAAGTGTAGCAATTGTGGCCATTGTTCTATCAAAACCAAAGAGGGCATTTACTATTCAAACATATGCGCAAAATATGCGTGTAATAGTGAAGTTGTTTTTGGTGCATTGCCAACTTTCTACCGGACATTATGCTTAGGAGTGTGGACTGAAGATATAAGAAATACTTCAATACTCAATTGATACCTCATCAAATACATATTGGCAATTATTTTTCGCTCTTTTTGGACTCTGACAGAGTGATATGTTTAAATAAACATTTCAGTGTTACTTGCAGATTAATTGGAAAATAATTGGATGAAAAAATACGGAGTGATTTTGTCCACTTGCATTGATTCAACGGGACGTCTGCTATCTCTATACTATCGCATATGAGTTCGGCGTGCACTTCGTCTCGTGCAAGGCCGGTCCAAGAAAATGTTTGATCGAGGACAATAAAAATAAAATTTGGGAGCAGCGTTTTGGATCCTGAGCTCATATGCTCTCCAAATCTGTACTGTGTGGGGATGTGTGCCAAGGGATATTTGCCTACAGGTACGGTCCACTAGAAAAGGATGTTATTCTGGCCTCCGTATAGTCCAAGTGCCTACAGTACATCAAGAAACAAACGGAGTCGTTGGTCACTTGAGGAGCCCAGTCGAGTTCGGTGGACCGATAGTCCATAATCCTAAAACGTCATGGATCGTGGTAAATGAAAAAATGATATATCATCCTCACCAAAAAGATCAAGCAGCTTAATACTGCAGGCACCATCAAAGCATTTTGTTAGCAGGTGTACATCTAAACTCTAGAGTGCGACCTTTTTGTTAAATCACAGCAGTAAATTCACAAACAATGTTCTGCATTACCAATAATGATCCGTATCTGTTATTTTAGGAAACAAATCTTGCCGGAACATATAATGAGTAGAAGCACGAATGAGATGAATAATGCAGTAATATTTGCATTAAATGGATGGTTATGGGATGGAATGAACAAAACTCACATGGTTTGGACATAAGAATCAGATGATGCCCCATCCATCTCCATCAGTAAACAAAACTCAAAATCGATGTTGCTGCTAAGAATAAATTAAGTCCATTCGGCTGTGTCTGTTACAAGACTGATCAAGCATGCAGCAGCAAAATCATTGCTCCGCCACAGATTGAAAAAACAAAGAGAGAGAAGCAGCGCAAAAAACACGCTCACGAGAAGCCCGGTGCTACACCGAGAATCCACATGCAGGATCGATCTAGACTGGCCGTGCAGACACACAGTTTGGCACGGACAGATTTGCCGCGGATATGGTCGGAGTCAAGGGATACACCGTACTTACGAACTCCGCCCGCCGGAGACAACTCGACGAGCCTATGGCCGGAGACGAGGGGCGCACCAGATCTGTCCGCTCCATCCGCCGGAATCTAGGTAGACTATGGATCCGGGCACATGTGGCCGAAGAAAAGAACACAAGATTGGTAGGAGAATTTCAGCGACTCCGACCATGACATTGAAATGGATAAATCTGAGGCTGAACATAGGATGGGGATTTAGTTGATGAAGCTACAAGAGGTGGAATGGGGAATGACGGGCTGCTGGGATGCCAGTCGAGGACATTAGTAGTTGCTTGTGCCGACAAAACCAAAACGACCGGATCGTACTAAATGCGATAGCCTGTGGGCCATAGATCACCGTTCAATAATAAGGATACCAATGGCAAGACTTGAAAATATACGCATATGGGCTTCTAGATGTCGTTGGCTGGTTGGTCCATGATGCAAGAGCATCTAGACCCGGGAGCCAAACCGAATTTCCGATTTGTATTGAACTTTTGTACTTCTATGCAACTTAGCATGCTACATTCATAACAATGATTTATTTTACTACTTATTTGGTATGGTACACCACAGATATCAATATTGCTAAATATTAGTTATATTTTTTGTAATACTGTCTTATCTATCATAAAAGTATACATTTGCAACATATAAGCTATATTTTGTAACCTAAGTTTTTGCAACTACATAATATATGTATAAGTACTAATGATAAAGATACCTAAAGTTTAACAGGGGTGTCTAGTGAATGATTACATAAACATATCATACACACTTCCAGACTATAAGGTGAATCATTGGCATGACACGTTACTTTTTCCGTGGTCAATTTAGCCGTGAGGATACCGATAAGTTAATGGCTTCTGCGTATGCTCTGTGCTTGGCATTGAAATACCATAAGAATATAAAATAATGTGCATTCTATTATTCTTGAAAACATACAATTTGATTGTTTGATATACTCCTATGCAATGTGATTGGTATGATTTGGCAGAAATTCAATATAGCTCCCGGTGCATATGCTCCCTCTATCAAAAAATTATATTTCTAAATATCAGGAAATTTTGATAAAAAATTCTACATGTACATCTTCACAATATATATCCGTTCGTCAAGTTTCGTGAGAAACCAATATTTTGTCTGGTCTATGCAAAAAAGAGAAAATTTATCTTTCGAAAAGCCTTATTTTTAGCATTTTATTTTATCTTTTTTACACACGCCACACGACAAGTCGTTATTTTTATGAAACGACTTTGTGAATTGTGAGCACGTGAAGATGTATATGCGAATTTTTCGTTACAACTTTTTTAAAATTTTAAAATATGTGTAACATGTATTTCAAAATAGAGGGAGCATATGCTCCCATGTGTTTGGCAGAAGCATATATACAAACAGGTGCCCTGCCAATTTTTCTGTATAAAAGTTCTTGCACGAAATTAAACAACGAAATCTAGTTAATGCGGATTTCAGTATAGCTTGTACTAGTTCCGTAGGACTTTTATTGAAGAGAGTGAGTGCTAACTAAACGTGCAGCCGTCCTCGATCGGATTGGTTTGCTCATGGTTCGTGGTATGTACTTGCGCCTCAAAATATGTGAAAGACGCAGAAGGTCGAGGCGCACACCTGACTGAAGAAGCCACATCGGTGTGAAGTACACATTGTTCCCTTTAATATCGTGAACGAATTCGCAGACGAGATCCAAGGTACTGTAGAAGCTGTTTCAGTGTACACCGGTTTGTCAATGCATGGCTCTAGGCTCTCACACCGACCTAACATGGTTGACGATTCTAGGATCCGCACAAGGACAGGATTCCAGACATGCAGACTGAATACGTACCTCGTAGCTGAGACGTACAGCAACTTGGCCACCGGTCAGTCAACCTTGTATTTGCAGCACGAGGCACAATGCACACACGCATGTCCAACCCGCTCGCAGGTACATGTACATACTCCTTTGCGGCTTCGCCCCGTTCGTGCCAGCGAAATTTCTCGCGACAGACAAAACCCTGCCAACAAAATCCTTGTCAGGTAGCCGTTCCTGTCCACATCATCGAAGCCGCGGCCCACGTGGACCCGAGTAGATGCCAACGCAAGTAGCCACGCCAAGTGGCTCGTCGTCGCACAACTGTCGACCGGCCTGTCCACGTCGACGGAAAGAGAGGACGCACGCAGCGGCCAGGTGCAGAGGCGGGAAGGCAAGGCTAGCTGACGCGTCCACGCTTCAGCTGGAGTCGGCAACGGGGCAACCCAGTTGCTCTTCTTATCTGCTGACTAGTGCACACGCTCGGCGCGTTCCGCTTAAGAATATCTTGGGGTTCAGACAGACAAGGCTAAATTTGTCTTCAACCTTGGCGAACGAGAACGGGACGAAGCGGTACTATACGGTATACGATTTGAAACGTTGAATGATTAGTGTACTAAGTAGACCTTGTCTAGGGAAGATTTAGGAGAAGATTAATGTACTCAGCAGAGGAGTGAGGCTAGCCGAAGCGTTCACGCTTCAGCTGGAGCCGGCAAGGCGGCAACCCAGATGCGATTCTTATCTTCTGACTAGTGCAATGCTCGGCGTGTTCCGCCAAACGGCCAAAGAATATCTAGGTTCAGGCCTCAGACAGGGCTAAATTTGTCTTCAACCGTGGCGAACTGGCGGGCGACGAAGCGGTACTGACTAGCAACGGTTTAGGATTTGAACGATTAGTGTACTAACTAATCCTTATCTAGGGAAGATCATAGCGCTTTATGTAGGACGATAGGAGAAGATTAGCGTACCAAACTGCCGCTAGCTAGAGTTTGAGGGAAGCGTCAACGTGTGACCACGCCGTGAGCAAGATCGCCGAGGAGAAGGGCACGTGCTCGGTGCCGCCGCTGCCACTCAACCGTTGGTGGCGAGAAACCAGGTTTGAAAACCGCCGGTGCAACCAACGGGCGAAGATTCACGCCGCGGCCTAGCAACCACACGCGAGATCTACCACTGACGCGAGAGGTCTCCCCTTCTTCCAGCACCAGGACGATTCCACGGAAACATACACCTCACCGCAACAGGATTCTCGTCCACCACAGGGAGCCACCGGCCAAACAATCTGATGTCACTGCTCCTCTCAGAATCAGGCCACAGGTTCTGGAACCACAGACCTGGCATGCCATTCCATCACAAAATATAGCGTTAGAAACGACAGGGCTGTCGACCCTGTCACAGTTTCCATTCCTCTCCACAGATCCTGGGAGCAGCCGAATCGGACTTGAATTGTCTATACATCATTCAGCTGGAGTATCAGTACACGTCGCAGCCAGGCTGGACCCCCACTGCATCCGGGGGGGTGTTCCTACAGCCCTCATGGCCGCCATGAATCAGAGACTACGTATTTACAACGAATTGAATGGGTTGGGCAACATTGTACAATAATGGTACAGACAGGTTGTTAAACACCAGCGAGTGCCGTCAGTCATCGTCTCGAGCCGCCGCTGCCGCTGCGGGTGGCAGCGAGGGCGAAGCCACCGCAGTCGTACATGCGCTGGATCTCCTCCCGGTACTTGGTGAGTGATTTGTTGGGCAGCGCCGGGGTCAGCTCCACCACGTCCCCCATGCTCAGCGGCATTCCCAGGTCGCTTATGGGCTCATGGTTCACCTTCGGCCGCAGGTCTTCTTTCATGGGCACCCTGTAGGGGCTCCACCTTTGACAGTTGGCGCCAAATCGGTCCATCAGGTCCATCACGGTTGAGCCGGCTGGGAATTCCTGGACAGACATCTGAAAACAGGATGAACATTGTCAAATAACTGCACCTGACGACCATGGCACAAGCAATGGCATCAAACAAAAACACTAAGCTCACCTTATCATGCTCCAAGAGGATGACGAACAATGGACCGTCGTGGTTGCACTGGCGGGTATACGAGTAGGGGCATTCCTCCGAATGCAAGGGGAACGGGCAAGGCGGCCTGATGGTCTCGCTCTTCACTCGGGACGAGGACTGCTCCTTGTTCAATGCTTCGCATTGCCACGTAAGCACCCACCTCGCCCACTCCACCATCTGAAGCACGAAGGAGTGCCGGCAAGAGCCTTCCTTGTACCTCCAGTGCGCGGCAAACCCGTACTCGGCCTGCAGGTGCATCTCCTTTGTACGGATCTGGACCTCGAACGGGTGATCGCCCTCACTCATGACAACAGTGTGCAATGAACGATACCCATTTAATTTTGGACGCGATATGTAGTCCTTAAATCTTCCATCTACTTGGGGCCAGAGTTTATGGACAACATCCAGTGCTCGGTAGCAATCTTCCTCCTTCTCGACCACAAGGCGCAGGCCATGGATATCATGAACTTCATCCATTGTTAGATTCTTCCTGAAAATGTGCCAAAAATCAATTAGCAAATATACACAAAAAAAGGCTCATCACCAAATTATGTAATCATATATAATGCAAAAACAAGGTCTCAACATACTTGAGCATCTTGGAGTAAACACTGTAAAGGTTTTTGTTCCTTCCAGAAAGACTCTGATATGAGACACCCGCATCCTTCAGACCTTCATCCAATGTATCCACAGCAGATGTGATCAGCGCTTCGTCAAAGGTTTCTGTAAGTTTCGATGACAGCTCCTTGTGCTCTTCCGGGTTCAAGTGCTTGAAGCAGAGATTTTCAAGCTGGTCTTTCCAGCTAGCGATCCCCAACCGATTGGCCAAAGGCACAAAGATCTCCATGGTCTCCTTAGCAAACCTTTGTTGTTTGACCAGAGGCAGGGCTTCTAAAGTGTTCATGTTATGCACACGATCTGCTAACTTTATTAGAACAGCCCGTGCATCAGCCATAGCGAGGAGCATTGTATGCAAGCGATCCGCTTCCGCAGTTCTGCTTGCCGTGTTGTTATCACGAGCAAGCTTGCTCAAGTGGCTCAGCTTCGAGACCTGAACAGATTAGACGGAAACTATCAGGTTTGCAAGATAGAAGATGACATCAAGAAACAGAGCAAACAAAATACAAGTGTTGTTATCATAAAACTCATACATTGTGGTCATCCAACAATTTTTATTTGCCACTCATCATAAGATAATAAGCCACATGATCATGTGACTTAATATAATGGTAGTGTATCATAATTTAGATCACAATAATTGCAGTTGATCCAGCCAACAGCTTGATTATGATATAATAAAATCTGATGTTCTAACTACCGAACCCATTATCCGATTTCTTCTAGAACAATGGTTAAAGAAAGAGAAACACGTACCCCTTCCACGAGATCAGCCACTCCAGCCCCGAACATGTGGAAGATGTGATCATAGTCTACGAACGAATCATCGATGGTGTCGTGTAGGAGCCCAGCAGAGACAACCGTGGCGCTGGCCCCGATCTTGGCCAGTAGCACGGCCGTCTCCACACAATGTTGCAAGAACGGATCACCGCTCGCCCGAGTCTAATCACAGAAAGAAAACAAAACAAGAATCAGTGACTAATCCAGAAATTACAGAATGTAACGAAAAGTAATGATCTCTGAATTTGGGGAATTTGGGGATTCACCTGTCCATGGTGAGCCTTCTCGGCCTCGAAGAAGGCCTTGACGACGAGCTCCTCGTGGAAGATGCGGTGGCGAGCCTGCGCACCGGCGAGGAGCTCCCGGGCGTAGGGCTCGCAGGCGGGGCTGGCCTCGGCGAGGTTCTCGTCGAGCTCGAACGCGAGCTCGCCGCCGCCGACCTCGGGCCGCGGGCTGGTGGCCGGGACGTAGTCGATGCAGGAGCCGAGCGCGTTGCGCACGAAGCCGGAGAAGAGGCGGTCGCGCTCGCGGCCGGTGAGCCAGGAGGCCGACGCGCCGCGGGACGCCGGCGAGGAGGACGGGCCCTGGAACACCGACACGGGGCTGTGGTGGAGGTCGCGCCGCTTGAGCGGCGACGGCGAGTGGGAGTAGCCGCCGCCGAAGCTGAGGTCGTCGGATCCGTCGTGCCACAGGTCGTCGTGCGGCGGGGCGCGGGGCGGCGAGGCGGCCGCGGCCGGGGAGGAGAAGAGGCAGGAGAGGCCGCCGGCGACGGCGGACGCGCGGTGGGAGGTGGTGGACGGCGGCGCGGTGCTGCACGGCGGCGAGCCGCGGGAGCTGCTCGGATCGAAATCCGAGGAGTACACGGAGCCCGGCGGGCTGGTGTACAGGGAAATCGCCGACAGCGACATGGTGGCCAGAATCCGGGACGCCTCCGACGAGCTCTAAACGCCGGGGAACTCAATACCTCCTGCTAGCTACCAACAAAATTGGGGAAGAGGACGGACGAATTCGGGTTCAGAATTTGATCTCGGCGAGATGGAGTCGACGCATTCGGAGCTCCAAATTCCAACAAACAAATCGAATGAAACTCAAAGAACAGCTACTCCAAATCGGAGAGAAATCGATGCAGCAGCGGCAGAGCACGGATTGGAACGCCGAATTTCTGATCCGGGCGCGATCTAATTCGGGGAATTTTGGGGCGGAGGGCCAATCCTTTTCGACGAAGAAGCAGGAAGCACGGATTGGGGGGAAACCGCTTGTATTGCGTCGCGTGTTTATTCTGGGTTGCTTCTCTCCGCTGTGTGTGTATTTTAGTGCGTGAAGTGAAAGAATCCAGGGCCGTCCTTGCCAATTATAGGAAAGCGGCAGGCGTGCCAATGTCCAAAGTGCCCCCGGACAGGAGGAATCTTGCATCGTCTACGTGTGCAGCAATTCCAACTATCCAACATTATTACCTCACCGATTTAATGATTTAACAGAATATATGGTTTTTCTTTTAGTCCATTGGAATATATGGTTGTGCTAGTAGTAGGTTGTTTTCTTTTTCAAACTTGCTCACAAGTGATTTTTTTTGGGTAAGGTTTTGTTTTTTCAGGTCCGGTGAGTAAGAGGTGACGATGTTGCTAGGTGGATGAAAGGGCCTTGACATGCCTCGTCCCACCGGCAAGGGCTCACAGATGGTTATGAACGTTCCAGGAGATGTGAGGGGAGGGGGGAAGCGCTAGTGACACATGATGAGAGAGATTTACCGGAGTAAGAGCCTTAAATGGTAATGGTCACTCCAAAAGAGAGGGGCACTTGGGTTGGAAGTTGGGGTTGAGAGTCTATGAATGTGACTATTGATGTACTAGAAAATAACTCTTGTTAATACAAGACACATATTTTTGGTTAAAAATCTGAATATGCATATCTACCTTGTATGTATTCTCTGTGCGTCTGTTGGTGTCGAAGGACATGGAGCATCCTACAATAGCATGGAGAATCTTTAACCATTTTAGTTCTTGTGAGCTCGCTGCACCCTTACGCATAATTGCCTATGGGGGTTCAAGGCACATGTGGAGAATAACTTTTTTCCTTAGGTTTGTGAATGGATGGCCGATTCTTACCGAACATAATATACTCAAGACAATCTGGTCTAGAAGTAAATCTTGTTTTGGGGGACAGGATGAGACTACCAACACCTTCTTTTTGAGTGTCGCCTTCATCATTTTGTATGGTGGTTCATACATATTGCTTTCAGTTAAACATCCTTCAAATGTCCTGCATGCGTTTGTGCATTTTTTTTGACGGTCTAGGGTGGGGGTGTATGCTCTCATATATTAAGCTAAGTTAGTGACTGCTTGTTGGGATAATTAATTGTGTCGGAATAATTTTATTTTTGGAACAAAATCTTGACCTCCAAACTATATTACCTACATACATGACAAGTTTTTTGTGGACCTGTGCGGCACCATCGAACCAGAGTTCAAGAAACATGTGGTTCAAATTAGCGAGATTGTGGCTATTATATTTTCTTATAATGATCATTGGCAGTGGAAGCCAACAAGGAAATGTTGGCAGGTGGTGGGTGGGTGAGTATTCTTGTCGATATAAAGAATGGGTATAGACATAATGTGGCCATATATTGGTGGACATGGGTGGCCCAGAGGAGATTTGGTCTTAGGGACCTACGGGGTGACCCATCTATAAAGGACCGAGATGGAGACCCAAACAAGTAGAAGCCTAAGACGGAGTCGGACTAAGGTCCAAGACATCGTCCTACTAAGGTCCAAGACAATGTCCGGCTAAGGCCCAAGGAGGAAGACTTGGATTATGACTTGACCTATGTGCATGTATACTAGTTGGCTAGAACCTTCCATGTAAACCCTAGGGACAACATACTATATAATACGGCCCTCGAGTAGCCTTAGGGAAGAACCAACAATCTAATTTTAACATGCACTCGTTACCATTATAGTGAATTGTAAAAGGAGCAAAGATCCGATACAATCGTGGATCTTAAACCTAAGTAACTCATGTGTATCACCGTCCTAAGCATACTCTGGCCTAACTACCTACTTTTTCTGTGCTCTGAGCACCCCCTAATGGTTACTATGTCGACAATACCCCGAAAAAGTTACCTATTTGAAACTTCATTGTAATGAAATCCACATATTGAGTATCAAAAGTCTTCAATAAGCATGTTTTTATAGGAACCAGATCTTGTAACGTACATAAGGAAAGACACATGGCTATATAGTGTTAGGATAGTGTAAAATCAAGAAGGAAAATTACGACCGTAGTAGGTTATGTACGGTAGCTAATATTGTTAATAATTTTTGTAGCTACACATAATTTAAATTTTCCATCGTAATTTTGATTGTAAGTAACTATGCACTATAAAATATAGCGCAGATGTGTGTTATGCGGGTTAATTCGAACCGTATTGGCTTTAATCTTATGGCTTTGAAGAAGGCAGGTTAGAGTAGTTTAGCTTCTCCAACTTGTCTTCATTAGGTTAGAGGGTCTGGTTCTGTTATTCTACACATAGACAAAATCTTGTGTCAAATCTAGTCATTAACGAGTTCAATAAGTTGGTTCTGATTTTAACGAAAATGAGTACTCCATAGACATGGCATATATACTAGAAAATGAACATGTATTGTTATTCAATACACCAATCATTGTTGTGGTATCTAGTATATGTTGATATAATCTCTCTAACCAAACAATATTTGGTGCGATTCTTAATCCATCTTTAAAATGGAATAAAAAATGGTGTAACATCAAAGTGCATCCATAAAGCAATCTATAAGTTATAAATAATTAGATCGATCATACTGGGTATGTAATTTTGGGTTTGTCTGTTCGTGAGTTGGTTGGTTTTTTCAAATTATAATTAGCCTCTTATATCTCGATCAGCATCCAACAATTTCCACCCAACCTTATTCCATATATAACTACGTTACCAGTGTGCAACTTGAGGTAGTTTGCGATGTATGAAGTTTTCGAACAACTATTAATTAGAAAATAGTATGAACTTTTGTTGGGTCCTTCTTGTCTCCAGTAGGAAAGAAATGTCAAATATTCTTTCCTTTTGCCACAATTTCGTGATGAGCAAAATAAGAAAAAAAAATTGTAAGGCATATCTAATTGCAAAGTTGGGCTGGCGCCCATTGTAAAAATATTATCCACACTGGTGTGGCTGCAATATCTTATTTCTGGCTGAATGTGCAAATTTGTCTCCCATAAGGTTTATTTGAGCCATACAAAGGCTCCACTGAAAAATGTATGACGACAGTTGCTTGGCTGGCAAATACGAGAGGGTTATGTGGAGAGGAGGTATGGTGTATTCGTTAAAAGTGGCAAAGGTGGAGGGACCGACTATGCTAACTTAGAAGTATGTAGGGGTTTTTTTGCAAAACATTTCTTTGGACATCATTATAATTGTGGTTTCACGATTTCTAACATTAATAAAAGTGATTTCCAGGCCACTTAGGGTTTCGCTCCTCCTCTCAGCCGCCGCCGCCGCAGGGAAGGCACATCCACCTCATTCCGACGCCGGCATCAATCTCTTCGGTAAGACAACCCTCCCCAATCTCTCCCTCCCTCTCTCTCTCTCCCTCCCTCCCTCCCTTCCTCCATCCTCTCTCTCACTCTCACTTTTAGGGTGAACCCTCCCCAATATTGGGGGGAAATCATATATGTCTGCGTTGGTAGATTTTGGGTTTCTCAAGTTGTATCTAATCCTATATATGTATATCTATTGCAAATATATATGTGTGCATTCGTAGATGGTTTTTCATACTTGCACAGATCCAGGGAATAGCACTGTGATCATCTATGTTGGTTGTAGTGGTCCTTTTTATTAGGTGACCACCTAAATTGCTGATTTATATGCCAATCTTGTAGTGTTGAACTCAAGTTACATATCTATTTTCATACATATTTTAATATGAATATGATAGTGAGATCTAGTGATTGTCTGTGTATATTGTTCATGATATGGTATGTTTTACTAGATTAGTTGTTCATTTATAAAGTTCGAAGACATGATGTTGTTTGAGTACTGCCAATGTTGTGATTCCCAAGAATCAAGCCACGAAATGTGATCCACTTTCTTGTGGGTTGATTGTAATTAACAAATTGCATACCACCTCTTTAGAACAAGGTGCATACATTATTTTTCGAAATGGGGATGTGCCCCGGCTTCTGCATCATGATGATGCACACGACCTTTTATTAAAAGAAGATGCATACATATTGAAAAGAAATTTATCTATGTAGTTTAGGTGCATGCCACCTATCTTGATCAAGGCTACTTATTAAAGAAAAAGTTATGAACCTGATTAAGATTTTCAGGAGCATATGCTAGACATAGTTTCTCACAACTCACCGACATTGTTTTGATTTTGCAGGGTCGCTATGGCAAGCAACAAGGTCCATATTTTCATCAACAGTAGTGATGACGAAAATAACAGTAGTGATGATGATTTTCATGTCACCGATGATGACATCATTGAGGATGATTACTACATGAGTTTTGATTATGAAGCCCTCTTGGAAGCTGAGATGCAAAAGGTCACCATTAGAGGTGTGTTGTAAACCTATATAGTTCACTTACAACTTGTAGTACCTTAGGAACATTTTAACAAATATTTGTTGTGTGTAGGACCTCGTATGGAGGGAGATAAATCTTTTGATAGAGAATGCATATTTGGGAACTTGGTTGAGATGAATTTTAACCAAGTAGTGAAACTGAGATTCATTGTTGAGTACTATCCAAAGCAACCAATTAAGAGATATGTATACACAATGACAAAATCCTCGGTTATACCAGGAAAGTCCAAGATGGTAAGATAATCATTACTTTCCTTTCACGTTTTTTTGTTGCTTGCTGAATCTAACATGAATTGAGGTTTTGTATATAGGTCATACAACATAATATCTCTTATTTTTTCAGGAATTTTCTAAAAACTTCACCAATTCTTACCTATTGGGGTTCCTCGTGGAACCAATTGAGGTAGCTATGAACTGCACATCAAGCGAAGTTACAAAGTATGCCAAGATGAGGATTGGAAAGTATGGAAAAGCTATGCTGACAAGTGGTTGGGCATCAACCGTAGAAGAATTCATGTTGAAGAAGGGTGATATTTGCTACTTCAGTTTTATGGATGAGAGAGGGTCTCCATACAGAGATGATAACACCTGGCTAAGGCTGGTAATCCATAAGCTTGAGGCATGAAATGTTGTCATTATATCATCCATTATGTATGACTATGCTATGCATTATGTATGAATCTGCTATCTATTATATGAATCTTTATCAACCAGACAGCTATAATCCGTAGGATTTATATGGTCGAAACAACTATGTTTAGTTGGATTTATATGGTATGTTATGTGAAAACATATGTTTGTTATGTGTTTAATTCTGGGCAAGGTGTGAGCAATTCCGTGTAGTATGTTATATATTGGTCACTCATGTTTATATTGTTGTATATTGTGTCCATTTATGATAGTTTATCAACTGGGAAAATTCTAAGTGTTCCAAATCTTTTCGGGCATTGCAGTTTTAGAAGTGCCCAAAAAAGTAGTCATCTTTTGAGGCACTTTTGAAAGCCTCCGAAGTAAAAGAAAAAACTGAACCACGTTAGCAAATTACTCCAAAATATACATGCATTTTGGATTTTGGGGCACTTTCATCAAAATTCCCCAGACTGAAACTTTAGCCGCAATTTACAAAGTCCTCCTAGCAAAAGTTTCTCTAAACATATACCGTGGTGCGATGCTCCTCCACACTCCTCTTCCCAGCTGATGAACGATGATAGTATTGCAAATATTATCATCATTTTTTATAAGCTAACCAATTTTCAACTTCAGGTAGTTTGTGGTTTTTGACATCTCCAGACAACTAGAGTTAGCAAATAGTGTAACAATTTTTTCTAAGGCCTTTGTTGCGGTGGGAAAGAAATGTCAAATGCGGTTTGCTTTGGGCCGCAATTTTGTGATAAAAAATTTACGAGAGGCATATCCAATTGCATAGTTAGGCTGCCGCGCATTGTGCAGATGCTATCGACAGTTTTGCATAGCTGCAATAGTTATTTCGTGCCTAAAGTCCCTGGAGCAAATGGAGATGCGCAGATTTGTCTCCGTTAAAGTTTGGCTATCCAAACACTCGCCTCCACTGCGAACAGCTGATGCGATGCCACTCTGCACTTCCCTCTGCAACTTATGAACAGCGATACAAGCAGGTAACGCTGCAAACATGAGGCATCCATCATCCAAGGTGGTATTGCCGTAATAACAGTAGCTGCTTTATGCCTAAAGTCCCTGGGCAAATCAAGCTGGTAGATATGTCTGTGTCCTCGTTAAAGTTTGCGCGCTATCCAAAACATTCAGCTCCACCAAAACCAGCTGATGTGATGCCGCTTTGCTGCTGATATGTATGTACTCCAAATCTGATGATCAGTAGTACAAAAACAGTGTAGGTAGATATGATAATATCGCGAACGATTCTTCTCTGGGAAGTTCTCGCTCCACTAACCCGAGTGTGGAGTGATTGGTCATTTTCTAACGCGTAGCCTAGTACTGATGCACTCACCGGAACCTTTTTGTTTGGTTGGAGGGCGCCACTTGCAGAATCATTGGAGCTTCGTACATGTGACAAAATGCTCCATCTAGCTAATCACTCTCAACACAGGCAAAGCGAAAGGCGAACAAATTAAAGAAAAAAAGGAGAAATAAATAAAAGAGGTACGAGCAACGCGAACTTTGTTCAGCGCTATAGTGTGGTACACTAATAACTAGTTAGTTGATGTGGCGTCGGACAAGATTAAATTTGATTCATAGAATAGAAAAAAACGTAGAAATATGAAAAGTGTAGGATTATAATGTCATGTCCACTCTAATTCTAGAAATTCGTAGGAACCAAACTTTATTTGATTCTACCATAGGAGAAGTAAAAGATTTTTAAAAAGAGGCATGGGTGGATGTTTGATTTTCTATGAAAGCTAGTGCAAAGAAATTCTTAGGAAAAATTTCTATGGGAAACAATCCTACAAATTAAACAACCATAATAGGAAAATTTCCTATAGGATTCAATCCTACAAGTTTTCGATGCAAATCCTTTAAATCAAACATGCCCTCAAAAAAGAAGTTCCAACCAGGGCTGAAAGCAAAGGACGACTTCTTTGAGGAAGGTTGCCCACACCAACATTGGCCTCCAAAAATATTTTCAGCGTAAGAAAAATGCAAATAATTCAAAGTTTCACCAAGAGCATTTAAATTAAAGTTTAAAGTAGGCGACGAAGTCGACCATGTTCAAATATTGTTATGTTCTCCTCACCGCACGCAGTGTCACTCTCCCCAAACTGGGGAGAGGAGAACCTTGATCGCGAGGGCGTTGTCGCCACAAACCCCTTGTTGACGTAGGCCGATGACGATTGTGAGGTGGTTCTTGAAGGGCCTGTAGTGATGCTCCCTTGTATCCCCTCTCAGTTTCGTTGCTTCCACCGCCTAGTTAGCTTTCGACGAAAGACACCTCCATCATCAACGTCGTGATTGTCTTCTTCTTGACACCTCCTACCAGACCTTGGCCGTTGCAGTCAGAAGGGAAGAGCCTCTGTCCTTCGCAATTCGTGGTCAGGCGTCCCCTCCGGCTCATCACCACACACTTTTTGCGTGGCTTTCTGATCTGGGCATCGGCCGATGGCTCGGGGCGTAGGCTGGGCGGGAGACAGAGCGGTAGGGGAGGGCGGGATGGAAGCGGAGTGATGAAATTATGAAGAGAATGTGGAAAGTGGTGTAGTGTTTACTTTGTGCCGCAAAGCCAATCCGATGTGGCTGTCGCCTGTCGGTGTCCCATACCGATCCCTCACGATCGAATCCGGCACGAGAGTGCCAGATACATTTGAGCATCCCAGGGAGACCCCATATCGCACCCGACAGTAGTGTCGACTGAGTCGTTTTTAGGGCATCAGCAGAAGCTGCTGCCGTTTGGGGGGAGGGGAGGCATGGCTGGCCCGCACGATTTTTCCCGTGTGCCGCACGTTGCCGATGCCCCCGTTGGACCCCCAAACCATGGGTCGGCCTTTTTTTCGACTCAGCTGCTTGCGCCGGCAAACTTTGAGAGCTACTATGGAGAAGTTTTTGGGCCACATCCTGCAAAGACCGTTAATTTGAAGGGCTTTTGGGGCTTCCGGACTTCCGGTGGGATGCTATTATCTAGTCGTTCACGCTGCCAACACTCTTGGGGCTGCCATTGCGGTCACTTTTTGTTTTTTAGATAACAGACAGCATTGCCCGACTTTAAATTAATAAAGCCACACGGTAACAAGGTTAGGATTACACACTGCTGGGCATTACAGCTTAGCCACAACGAAGTTCACTTGACATCACAAATAACACAAAGAGATAGATAGATCTAGGCAGAAATGACGATGTTGTCCGCTCCCTGGACCCCTCCTGAGGGACAGCCTACTTCTTCACACCGCCGGCGGCTTCAACTGCATGTACAGCTCCATTAGCTCGCACGCCATCTAGCTTAGCCCCTCCTTTTCTCTTGCTTTGGCTTTTAGGCTCCACAGCTGCAAGAAAAAATAATGATTTTGTAAATAATGTCAGCTGGGTTAGAAATAGTTTTCTTCTCAATCACAAGTTTGTTGCGGGCACTTTTTGTATTGGAGAAGCTTGAGGTGATCCGGATCACCGTTCTCATCTTGACAGAGTGGCAATGCAGAATGCACGTATAGTAAATTAACGAGTCGCCTTCAACGTACAATATAAACTAATCAGTTCTCCGTATACTATCATATCGAGTGGGCTACGGTCGTGCTGAGGACAGCGATGCATCATGAAAGCACCGCTGAAACAGAAATGGAAGCATCCTAGTGCTAGAGGAAGAAAATAGGACGACGAGAGGAGCCTGGATCTGGATCGCTTCCGGCGGCGGAGCTCCAACTGTGCCGGGGCGGCCACACGTACGTGCGCGTACCTTCCGTGCCGGGAACTCGTCGGACGTGTACGCCTACGCGATGCTTCGCCGCAACGTATACGTGAAGGAAACGTGTGGGATCAGGCGAGGTCCTGTACGTCTAGGCGTTGGGTTGGTACGTATGATACGATAGAACTGGGAGTGTAAGGGCATCTCCAACCGGGCGACCCATCCCGCGCCCGCGCGTCCGGATAGGTCCAAACGGACAAAAACCCGGCCCAGCGCGGGGACGCACCGCAAAAACGGACGGCTTCGTCGTCCGGATCGACGCAAACCCACCTATCTTGGACGGGTTTGCGTGGCCGCGGACGCGAAAGGCTGGTCGCTCGCGTCCGCCCCATGTCCGCCCGCGTGTCATAGGCATAAATAATATTTTTCATTAAATAGGAGTCATTACAATTTTTTTAGCTTCTACTCTATCCTAAATACGTACGGGGCCGGCGGCGTAGCCGGCAACTCTCGCCGGCTCGCCGTCGGGGCCGTGGATTTCACTCGACGCGGGCGGCCTGTACGCGTGAGGATTCCACTCCGGCTTGGGTGGCGGCGGCGCGGGCGGGCGCGGGAGCGGCGCGGGCGGCAGCGGCGGCATCGGCGAGGCCTTCATCCTCCTCCTTTCCGTCCGCGCACCTCGGGCGCGCGCGCTCCGCCTCTGCGGCGGAATCATCCGCCTCCCAGCTCCGGCTCTGCAGGGCGGCGCGTTCCACGGCGGTGCGCGCCTCCAGCCGCCGGCGCATGCGCTCTTGCCGGCCACGTGGTTCCCTGCCGCCGGCGCATGCGCTCTTGCCGGCCGCGCTCCGCCGTCGGCGTCCTCCCGAGCGCGCCGCTCGGCGAGGGCATCGGATGAGGTGACGGGCTGCTCGCATAGCGAGCAGCTCGTTCTTCTGGCCGAGGTCGCCTAAACGGCGGCGGCCGGCCCGCCAGGTGGCCTCGTGCTCCTTGGTCACGCGCGTGAGGTCGGCGAGGCGCTCCTCGATGGCGGCGTTGATGTTCGCCGGCGCGAGGTCCTCCTCTTGGACGGGCTCTCGGCGGTGGTCGCACCCTCCTCCGCGGCCTCGTACCATCCGTCCGCGGTCTCGTGCCAGCCCTCCGCGGACGCCTCCGCCATCTCCGCGTCGCCGGCCTTCTTTGCCGCCGCCTCGGCAGCGCGACGCGAGCGCCTCGTCGTCGGCGACCCACCGCGAGTCCGCGCGTCCTCCTCCGTCCGCGGGAACCTGGCCCGGGCGGCGAGGAGAGCTTGGCCCACATGGTCTGCAGGGTGCGAGGCATGGCGCCGGAGAAGGTGGAGGGGGAGAGGAAGGTGATGCGGTCTGTGTGAGGCCGCCGCCGTCTTTTATAGCCGGCGGCCTGGCGGGAACCTTGGTGCGCGCGGGAACTTTCCCGCGCGTTCCACCGCCCGCCATGGCTGTCCCGTCGAGGCCTGCCATGGCGCAGCGCCGCGCAAGGAAGACGAACCACGTGGCGTCTCTTTGGGTCGCCGCGTTGGGCGCGTGCGACCCAAACGGACACGCGGACGCGGGGCGCTGTCCGGGTGTCCGTTCGGCCACCCAAACGGCCCAAAACGGACGGCCCAGCGCGTCCGTTTGGGTCGCCCGGTTGGAGATACCCTAAACCCACTTGTACTCTAAGATGTAATTGGGCCAATAGAGAACCAATGGTCATTTCAACCAGTAAATTAAATACTAACCGTACAAGAAGTTTTCAATTTAAAAAAGGATGGCATTGCTACTTCGGTTTTATGGATGAGAGAGGATCTCCATATAGGGATGATATTGCCTGGCTAAGAGCATCTTCAGTCGCGTCCTCCAAAGCGTCCCTTAAACAGATTTGGGTGCGTCGGACCAAAAAACGGTTCCAGCCGCGTCCTCCAAAGCCGAATTTTGTCCGGCGCGTCCCGATAAGGTGTCCGGCGCCCCAAACCCGTCCCCGCTCCACAGGGGACGCTCCGGGCACGCCGAACACAACGAAAATCGAGGCGGGGAGTGGCGGGGCCGACCTGTCAGCGGCACAGGGAAAATTCGTCTCCCATTCCCGCCAAATCCCGTCCCTCCCGCCACATCGCGCCTATCCCGCCGCGCATTTCTGGCCTCCCAACACATATCCCGCCGCCGATTCATTTCTCCTATCCCGCCGATTTGTTTCTCCCTCCCGCCGTCCACCCGCCGCCGCTACCCTCTCCCCATTCCATGGCGCCGCCAACAGCCCCCAAAAAGATGGCCAAGAAAGCGGCCAACAAGCCGCCGAGCAATGCGACGAAAGGGGCGAAAGCGCCGGCTCTGAAGAGGAAGCCGGAAGGATGGACCGAAGATCAATGGCAGCAAGATTGTCTGCGCCGGAGGATGGCGACGGTGGAGCGGAAAGGACGGAGGGCGGAGCAGGAGAAGAAGGCTCGGCGCGCGCCAGCACCAGCACATAATGGCCGGGTGTCTCGCCGCCACCAACGCGAGCCCATGGAGTACGTCCGTGCCGGTGTACGTTCCGGGAGTGATCTCTCCGTCGTCATCCGCCTTCTACAACGACGGCCCCTCCGCCACTCCCGGGTGCGTGACACCTAACTTGTCGCCCCACTAACTGGATGCGCTGCCGGATGGCGGCTTCAACCCCAACAACCTCTACTCCACGGCGTACGAGCAGCACGAGCCAGGACCCGGTCCGGACGGCGACCCTTTCACTGGCCGCAGGGGGCCGCTCGAATTCGACGGCGCCGGTGCTGAGGAGGAGGACGAGGAAGAGGAGGGGGTGGAGGACGACGACGAGGACGAAGAGGGCGGCGAGGGTGGCAAAGAAGAGGACGACGAGGGTGCCGGTGACGATGATCTCGTGGAGGTAGAAGCGGACGGCGTGAGGAAGAAGAAGAAGGCGTCGGGCACACGCGGGATCTTTGTCTGTGCGAGTCGTGGGCGACGGTGAGCCATGACTCCATCACCGGCGCCAACCAAAAATACGGAAAGTATTGGGCGAAGATCAAGGCCGAGTTCGATGAGCACAAGCTCATCAAGAGCGACTACAACAAAGTGACAATGAAGAGGAGCCAAAAGGCAATGTCGACGCGATGGGCCATCATCCAGGCGTCGGTGAACTCCTTCCATGGATACCATCATGACTTAGTGACCAGAGCCGACAGCGGCGTCGACGTCGCCCAACTGGTACGGCTCTTTCTTCCATAATCTATAGCGCCTACATTGTGTTCGATGAAATGATTCCGCTTCCTTTGGTTAGTTTGACAAGGCCGTGGATTTGTACCGGAAGAACTCGGAAGGTCACAAGTCTTTCACGCTGATGCATTGCTATAGCAAGCTCAAAGTGAACGAGAAATGGCGGTTGAGGCGCCTATCGCTGTCCAAGGGGAAGGACGCCATTGATCTGGACGCGCCGGTGGCAACGTCGGCAAGGTGTCCTACTGGCAACAAGGCTGCCAAGGCCGCCTTGGCCGACGCCGCGTCGTGTGAGAAGACGCATGCGTCGATCACGAAATGCCTCGCCGACGTCTCCTCGACCTTTCTCTCCCGCGACAAAAAGGCCGACGAAAGGTGGGCGGAGCTGCTCAAGAGGCAAGAGGAGAAGTTGGAGCTCAAGAAACGCAGGACGACATGTCCCTGCTGAGAGCGTCGACAGAGGGAATGTCTCCCCGGACGCGGGCGGCGCACAACTTCTTCAAAGGCCAGATCCTCGACGACATCGGGCCAAATGGCGGCGGCCGGGCGGCAGCAGCAGCAACCGCGGAGCAAGAGCCGGCTGACGCGTGCTACTGCTACACATGCGTCGGCTCTGCGTCGGCGCGCAGACGGAGCATGCACAGCACCGGGCAGATCGCGACGAGGTCATCGTGATCGACGGGCCTGCGTCGACTCAGGATACGTCGCCGTCACCCAACCTCTTCTTCAAATTACCATGCATCACCGGTCTGTAATATGATCGCGCGCCCAGTACTTTGATCACCGCTACTCTGATCGCGACGATTCGGCGGGAACGATCTCTTTTGAATGCAACAATTTGAATTTCTGATTAGGGGCGGCGTTTGGGGGACGCGGCAGGGAAGCGATGTCCCCCAGACGCGGCACGAACAAAACACGTCCCCCAAACGCTCGATCCGGCGCTCTTTGGGGGACGGTTTGGGGGACGCGACTGGAGATGCTCTAAGGTTGGTGATCCATAAGCTCGTGGAATGAAATACTGACATCATGGCATCCATTATGTATGACTATGCTATGCACTATGTATGAATCTGCTATCTATTTATTACTCTGTTATCAACCTGAGAACTATAATAATTTGGATTTATATGGTCTGTAATGTGAAAGAGTATAATGTGGAAAACTATGTTATGTGTTTAATTCTGGACAGGGTCCAAGCAATTCATTTTTTTTTTGCAATTTGGAGTATATTTGGCACTTCTGTCTATGTTGTTGTATATTTTGTTCATTTATGATAGTTGATCAAATGGGGCACTTCTAGGTACCCCAAATTGTTTTCATTTTTTTTAAGCACTCCACTTAGAGAAGTGCCCCAAAAGTTAGTCATCTTTGGAGGCACTTTTCGAAGCCTTCAAAGTCCAAAAAAAGTCACTTTAGCAAAGTACCCCAGAATATACATGCATTTGGGGCATTTTCACCAAAATTCTTCAAACTAAACTTTAGCTGCACTTTGAGCGCCCCTAAATGTATTACCGTGGTGTAGTGTGATGTGTTCCCACTCTGCAGTCCCCTCACCAAACTGATGAAATAGTACTGTGCAGATATTATAACCATTTTAAGCAAACCAATAATGTACTGACACTTCACGTAGTTTGTGGTTTTTGAAATCTTCAGACAACTAGAATTAGCAAATAGTTTTTTTTTTTTTTTTGCAAAGGCCTTTGTTGCGGTGGGAAGAAAGAAATGTCAAATGCGGTTTGCTTTGCGCCGCAATTTCGTGGCGAGCAAAAAAAAAAAAAGATGATTTACGCAAGGCATATCCAATTGCATAGTTGGCCAACTTGGGCTGCCGCGCATTGTGCAGATGCTATCGACACTGTGGCGAGCTCTGCAAGATCGAGATGCGCATATTTGCCTCTGTTAAAGATTTGGCTATGTAAACATTCGGCTGATGCGATGCCACTCCGCACTCCCCTCCCTAGCCGATGAACAGCGATAAAACGAGGTAAGGACATCTCCAACCATGCAACCCAAACGGATGAGCTGGGCTGTCCATTTTGGGCCATTTGGATGGTAGCGCGGATATCCGGAGAAGCCCCGCGTCCGCGTGTCCGTTTGGATCGCACGCCGCGCCCAGCGTGCGGACGTTACGCAAATGTAATAAAATAAAAGAAAATTAAAATGAAAAAAGGAAAACAACAAAAAATTAATTGAAACTAGTGGTTCATTAAACTTAGCCATATTTTTGGCAATTTTTACATAAAAGGAAGCCCTATATGGGTTTTAAACTATTAAAAAAAAACCTAGCTAGAATTTGCGAGCACGGCGGCGGCAGTACTACTCCCAGTAGTACTCGTCGACGTCGCCGTCGATGAGGACGATGCCCCCCGGCGGCGACGCGCTGTTCCGGCTGGACACGCCGGAGGGCGCCGGAGACTCCGGCCAGGGCGACCACTGCGCCCTTTCCCAGGCGGGGTGTGGGTCCGGAGGGCTCGCCGGCCTGCACATCTGTGGCCTCTGCGCGGACTCCTCCCTCTCCGCGCGGCCGCAGCTCTCCTCCGCCGGCGCGCTCCGCCTCCTCCGAGCGCGGCCCGGCGCTCCTCTTCCTCCCGGAGCGCGGCCCGGCGCTCCTCTTCCTCCCGGAGCGCAGCCTGGCGCGTGGCCTCCTCCTCCTGGCGAGCCATCTCGAGGAAGGCCCACGCCTCCGCCTGGGCGGCCTCCTGGGCCTTCCTTGCCATCTCCTCCAGCGTGGAGGCGCGCAGCGTCTCGGCGAGGTGCGGCCATTTGGCCAGCTCCTCGAGGTCGCTTTGCTCGCGGGACGCCGCTGTTGGAGATATGCCCAAGAGGCAATAATAAAATGGTTATTATATATATCTTTGTGTTTATGATAAATGTTTACATATCATGCTATAATTGTATTAAACATTGATACATGTGTGTTATGTAAACAACAAGGAGTCCCTAGTAAGCCTCTTGTATAACTAGCTTGTTGATTAATAGATGATCAAGGTTTCGTGGTCATGAACATTGGATGTTATTAATGACAAGGTTATATCATTATGTGAATGATGTAATGGACACACCCAATTAAGCGTAGCATAAGATCACGTCATTAAGTTCATTTGCTATAAGCTTTCCGATACATAGTTACCTAATCCTTTCGACCATGAGATCATGTAAATCACTTATGCCGGAAGGGTACCTTGATTACATCAAACGCCACTGCGTAAATGGGTGGTTATAAAGGTGGGATTAGGTATCCGGAAAGTATGAGTTGAGGCATATGGATCAACAGTGGGATTTGTCCATCCCGATGACGGATAGATATACTCTGGGCCCTCTCGGTGGAATGTCGTCTAAATAGCTTGCAAGCATATGAATGGTTCATAAGAGACCACATACCACGGTACGAGTAAAGAGTACTTGTCAGAGACGAGGTTGAACAAGGTATCGTGATACCGATGATCAAACCTCGGACAAGTAAAATATCGCGTGACAAAGGGAATCGGTATTTTATGTAAATGGTTCAATCGATCACTAAAGTCATCGTTGAATATGTGGGAGCCATTATGGATCTCCAGGTCCCGCTATTGGTTATTGGTCGGAGAGAAGTCTCAACCATGTCTGCATAGTTCACGAACCGTAGGGTGACACACTTAAGGTTTGATGTCGTTTAAGTAGATATGGAATATGGAATGGAGTTCGAAGTTTTGTTCGGAGTCTCGGATGGGATCCAGGACATCACGAGGAGGTCCGGAATGGTCCGGAGAATAAGATTCATATATGGGAAGTCATTTTCCGGGGTTCGGAAAAAGTCCGGTGTTTTGACCGGAGCTTCTAGAAGGTTTTGGAAGGACCGGAATAGTCCGGAATATTATGGAAGGTTCCGGAAGTGTCCGGAGGGTTCCATAATAGGTGCAACCACGCTGCCTTAAGGGAAAAGGAGTCTTTCCTTAATGCAATTTCGGAATTGGCAAAAGAGTCCGAGTAGGACTAGGTTTTCGGAACCGGAAACCTATCGGAACTCAGTCAAACTTGGGGGCAGGTTTTGGACGACCCAAGGGGCTTGGCCACCTATTTAAAGAGGCCAAGGGGCACCCCAAGGGCACCTCAAGTCGCAGCCCTAGCTCCCCAAGTCGCAGCACCACCCTGCGCCCAAACCCTAGCCTCTCTCCTCCTCCATCTTCTCCACGGCGCTTACGGCGAAGCCTGCCGGAGATCTCCACCACCACCGTCACCACGCCGTCGTGCTGGCGGGATTCCGAGGAGGATCTACTACATCCGCTGCCCGCTGGAACGGGAGGAGGACGTCGTCATCAACACCGAACGTGTGACCGAGTACGGAGGTGCTGCCCGACTGTGGCACCGTCGAGATCAAAATCTACGCGCTTTTGCAAGCGGCAAGTGATCGTCTACATCCACCCCGAGATCTAATCTCGTTAAGCTTTGTGAATCTTCGAGGGTTAGTATCATCATCTCCTCGTTGCTACCGTCTACTAGATTGGATCTTGGCTTGTTTTTCGTTCTTGCGGTAGGAAAATTTTTGTTTTCTATGCTACGAATACCATAAGTGGTATCAGAGCCGTGTCTATGCATAGATTGGTTGCACGAGTAGAACACAATTGTTTTGTGGGCGTTGATGCTTTTGTTGTCTTTAGTTCGTGTACTTTGCATCTTGCGGCATAGTGGGATGAAGCGGCCCGGGCTTTACATGACCGCGTTCATGAGACTTGCTCCACGCTCGACATGCAACTTGTATTGCATAAGTGGCTTTGCGGGTGTCTGTCTCTCCCACTATAGTGAAGATCCAATTTACTCTTTCTATTGACAACACTAGTATCACCGTTGTGGTTCATGTTCGTAGGTAGATTAGATCTTACTCGAAAACCCTAAACCACGTAAAATATGCAAACCAAATTAGGCGTCTAACTTGTTTTTGCAGGGTTTGGTGATGTGATATGGTCATGATGTGATGATGAATATGTATGAGATGATCATTATTGTATTGTGGCAAACGGCAGGAGCCTTATGGTTGTCTTTATATTTCATGTTGTAGTATTGTTTCAAAGTAGTTGTAATAGTTGCTACACACGGTGAATAACCATGAAGACGGCGCCATGGACCTTGACGCTACGCCGACGATGATGGAGATCATGCCCGTTGATGATGGAGATCATGTCCGTGCTTTGGAGATGAAGATCAAAGGCGCAAAGACTAAAGGGCCATATCATATCACATATGAATTGCATGTGATGTTAATCCTTTATGCATCTTATTTTGCTTAGATCATGACGGTAGCATTATAAGATGATCCCTCACATTAATATCAAGATAATAAAGTGTTCTCCCTCGTATGCACCGTTCTACAGTTCGTCGTTTCGAAGCATCTCGTGATGATCGGATGTGATAGACTCTACGTTCACATACAACGGGTGTAAGCCATGTTTGCACACGCGGAATACTTGGGTTTGCTTGACGAGCCTAGCATGTACAGACATGGCCTCGGGACAACGGAAACCGAAAGGTTGAACACGAGTCATATGGATGATATGATCAACATGTTGATGTTCACCATTGAAGCTACATCATCTCACGTGATGATCGGTTTTGGTGTAGTGGATATGGATCGTGTACCACTTAACAACTATGAGGGATGTTGTATTAAGTGGGAGTTCATTAGTAATTAGATTAAAACTTGAACTAATTATCATAAACATAGTCTGAGTAGTATTTTGAATTAAATTTGTAGAATTGGCATCCGTTTTTCTACCATGCGTTAGTCTTGTAATTGAGATTGAAATACTGTTAAGTCTGACTAATAACTTTACGGACTGGTACCATATTGTTGAAGAATCAAGATATGATTAAGTCCTATTGCAAACTTTTAGTAAACCTCACATTGTTGATTCGAAGAACAATGGTTTCAATTAGTACCTAAAATCATCTTGTCTCCATGAAACTTGAAGTTCAAATCCGTTTGAAATTAAAGTAAGGAGCTGGAAATTTTGTTTTCAGAAATAAGCGAGGTATAAGATATAAGTGATATCTAAGACCTTATTTCAAGGTGATAGAATATAATTTGGTGAGAGTACATAAACTCATAAGTTTTATGGGAATGTACGAAGGTTGAAGACGCCGGCGTCCCAATCCTCCAACTATTGGGGCACTAACAATATTCGCATATCCATGAAGTGATCGTCCTTAGTATGCACCGTTGCTAAGACTCGTCGTTTCGAAGCATCTCGTGATGATCGGGTGTCATAGATTCCACGAGTGCATACAACGGGTGCAAGCCAGATTTGCACATGCGAATACTAAGGTTAAACTTTACGAGCCTAGTATGTACATACATGGTCTCGGAAAGTCATCATGATATGATAAAATTATGAGTGAAATTGTTCATCATATTACAAAGTTACTAATAGTGAAATCAGGAACACTTGTCATATGATGATCAACTTCAAAGTAAGAACCTCAAGGTTATTGGTATTTGACCAACAAATCTAGAAGTCTATGATGTTGAAGTGTTTTCTGAATAATGAGGAAAGCTAAAAGAGAAACTATAAAAGATATTTTGGCAGAAAGAAAGAAAAGACTAGAAAGTCTAGCTCAGGTGTATATACATGATATACATGTTATGGATGTATTCCTTGTTTTGTCACACAATGAAATTCTTGGGTATTTGTACCAGATTGGTTGGTATGAGATGTCATACAATACAACGCAATACAAGAATACAATGGCCTAAGTGACTGATAAGGAATATGGTAATAATGCACGTCTGGAACATAATAAAGTGTTATTATGTTTGTCGTTGGCATTATACCTAGCCCTTAGAATTTATAATAAAGAACTTAATAATTGTTATTTTGCTCTAGTCAAATGAAAACAATGAGTTGTTCAAATTATGACATTACTCCATGTACGATGGATAAGTTATTATAAATCTTAATGGTGAAACACACATACATAACACTGACGCTAAAATGCCATAAGGCAAATGATTTGAATTCCACTTATTTGTGGAACCGCCATTTAGGTCATGTTAGAAAGGAACGCATAAAGAAACTCCATGCAGATGGATTTTTGGAGTCACATGATTTTTGAATCATTTGGCGCTTGCAAATCTCTTCTAAAGAGAATGACTTAAATACCGTTCATAGGCCAAGAGTTGAACAGGCAACTAACTTAGTGGAAACATACATGATGATGTATGTGGTTCACTGGGCATAGTTGTGTGCGGGAGATTCTTCTACTTCATGATAACTTCCAACAATGAATTGAATATATATTTATGGATATATTCGATAAGGAAGAAGTTTGAAACATTTGAATGGATTCAAATAAAGTTCAGCATGAAGTGGAAATCATCATAATAGAAGAGTCAAATATCTATGATTGGATCATGGTGGAAATATTTGAATTACGAGTTTTAGCGAACATCTAAGAGAGTTACGAAATTGTTCTACAACTCACATTTCTTGGAGTATCATAATGATGATGGAGTATCCAGAGATGTATCCAAACCTTGTTGGATTAATGATGAGATAATATAAAATGACGCCATTATATTTTTTTTAGATTATGCTTTAGAGACTACCGCTTTTATACTAAATAGAGCATCATCATGATCCATTGAAATGACACCATACGAGTTATGGCATGGGTATGAACCCTAATAGTCTTTACTTAAATTTTGGTATGCATAGCATAAGTAAATGAGTTTAGAACCAAAATCGGATGAATGTCTTTGTTGGTTATCCCAGAGAATTGATTGGGAATTCTTTCCACTATGAAGTAAAAGATAAAAGTGTTTGTTAATGTTACTTGCTTATTTCCAAGAAATTGTTTTCTAGCGAAATATTTGAGTGGGAGGACAATAGAACTTGATAAGGTTTATGAACCTGAGCATAATGATCAGAGTAGCGCAACATCGGAAATGGTTCCGGAAGCGGCTACGACAATCATGGCTCCCATGACTACAAAGTGTTTTAGCCATGGAGATCGGAGAAACTATTGAACCTTGTAGGTTTGGTTTACTTTGTGATTTGTGGACAAAGGATTGAATTTGAACAATGATAAACCAACTACATACAAAGAAGTTATGATGGGCCCTGACTCCGTTAAAATGGCTATGCGCCATGAAATCCAAGATAGATGAATACTTTTTGAAAGTGAATGGATCTATAAAATTGATGGACTTGGATGCAATATCCTTTAATAAGTACGACTTGTCGAAAAGATTGTTTACGACAAAGTTCAAAGAGTTGACTACAATAAGATTAGATCTTCCGTAGCAATGCTTATAGTCTCTGTGGATTATTCTAGTAATCGCTACATATTTCTTTATGAGATATGTTAGTAGGATGGCAAAATATATTACTTAACAGAAGTATGTATTAAAGGTGTATACAAGATACAACCTAGAGTTTTGCTAGTCCGTAGAATATTAGATAGGAATACGAACTTCAATTGGATGAAGTGAGTACGGAGTTGGAATCTTCACGGATGAAATAGTCAAAGAGTTTTTGATTTCATCAGAAACGATGAAGATGCTTACATTTGCAAGAAATTAAGTGGGAGCGCTGAGACATATTTGTAATACTTTATGTAGCTGACATATCATTGATTATAAATATTGTAATTATATAATTGATTAAAAAGTTTCATTGAGAATTAGCTTCAATGAAAGGATATGGACTGAAACATATTTAGTGTCAAGATCTATGAAGATAGATTGAAACACATAATAAGTTTAAGTTAAAGTACATAGAATGAATATTGAAGTAGTTCAATATAAAGAAGGTGTTCTTTTCATGAGAAGGATTAACAAGACATGAGTGTATATGACACTCAATGAGTTAAAACACATGAGTGATTATAGATCACATCAATGTTAAGGAAATCGGTAATCGTTAACTGCTCGGCCTGCTTGGGAGTAGCGATTAATCGGAATTCGGACGATTAACTGATTTAATCGGTCGGCTATTAATCGGTGCAACCTACACAAATTAGCACTTAAAATAATTTATATAAGAAAAATAATAGTATATGAGCCTCTATATGTCTCTCCCTACTTCTCTAAAACCTAAAATCCTAGAAAAACTTGTACGCTTCTCCTCCATGACCTAATATTTAAGGTCAGGAGCGAATCAGGATGCACTAGCCAAAGTCGTGTTCCTTCCTTCCACTTCTTCTCCTCTCACCTCTGAAGTTTATATTCTCCCACCACCTACCTAGGGTACGACCCCTCTTACACCTCAACCACCTAACCTATTGAAGGCGTCCTCCAGTTCCTGGACGAGCTCCTCATGGTGATCAAGCTCTTGTATCTGAGGTCTGGGCAACTATGAGTAACTGGTTTGGGAGGGCAAGAAACTATTTGGCAACTGTGGAAATGAAGCCACTGGAGGCTGCAATCAAGCGGGAGCTTCGCAAAATCTACTTTGTTGGTGAGGGATAGCGCATGTATTAGCGATATGCATTGAAAATATTGTAAATTTTTTTACCAAGTGTGGTAGTTAATCGGAAAAATACCTAGTAATCGGACTTTCAGACTGATTAATCGGGCTAAAGGATTAACACAAGAGATTAATGGTAATCGACACGGTCAAGCCCCTAGTAGCGATTAATCGGCCTAGTAATCGTTGAATCGGCCTAGTTTTTGAACAGTGGATCACATATAATATGTACATAATCAGATGTCCTATGCTCTAAAATGTTATGAGCATATACCAGAATGATTCATGTGATGATCATTGGACGACAGTAAGATTATCCTTGAGTACTTTAGAAGAACCAAGGATATATAAATATATTTTTGTATGGGGTAATGACAAACAAATCGCTGTAAAGTGTTGCACCGATATTAGTTTGGTCACATATAAAAATGAATTTCAAATCTCAGTTAGGCTAAGTGTTGTTTAAAAGGTAGCACAATGCTAGATTTAGAAGAGTTCTAATGTTGTGACGGATTCTACAAACGAAGCTAGAATATGTCATTGTTTTGACAATGACTAAAGATGTTAAGTCAAGAAGTTCTTTGAGAACTTGGTGTAGTTCCGATAGTGTCAGAACTTTGAAGCTATATTGTGTGTGACAATATTAGTGACATATTTCAGACCGCGGAATTAAGGTTCCACCAGAGGACTAAGCATATATGCCGACTCATTTGGAAAATGAGTGATGCGTAGAGACGCAAATGAATTGCAAAATACATACGTTTCTGAGCGTGTCAGATCCGTTGACTAAAACCTCTCCAGTGAGCATAACATGATAAAACACCAGAAGGCCAAGGTGTTGTATCTTTACAAATGTAAACTAGATTATTGACTCTAGTGCAAGTGGGAGACTGTTGGAGATATGCCCAAGAGGCAATAATAAAATGGTTATTATATATATTTTTGTGTTTATGATAAATGTTTACATATCATGCTATAATTGTATTAAACATTGATACATGTGTGTTATGTAAACAACAAGGAGTCCCTAGTAAGCCTCTTGTATAACTAGCTTGTTGATTAATAGATGATCAAGGTTTCGTGGTCATGAACATTGGATGTTATTAATGACAAGGTTATATCATTATGTGAATGATGTAATGGACACACCCAATTAAGCGTAGCATAAGATCACGTCATTAAGTTCATTTGCTATAAGCTTTCCGATACATAGTTACCTAATCCTTTCGACCATGAGATCATGTAAATCACTTATGCCGGAAGGGTACCTTGATTACATCAAACGCCACTGCGTAAATGGGTGGTTATAAAGGTGGGATTAGGTATCCGGAAAGTATGAGTTGAGGCATATGGATCAACGGTGGGATTTGTCCATCCGATGACGGATAGATATACTGGGCCCTCTCGGTGGAATGTCGTCTAAATAGCTTGCAAGCATATGAATGGTTCATAAGAGACCACATACCACGGTACGAGTAAAGGGTACTTGGCAGGAGACGAGGTTGAACAAGGTATCGTGATACCGATGATCAAACCTCGGACAAGTAAAATATCGCGTGACAAAGGGAGTCGGTATTTTATGTAAATGGTTCAATCGATCACTAAAGTCATCGTTGAATATGTGGGAGCCATTATGGATCTCCAGGTCCCGCTATTGGTTATTGGTCGGAGAGAAGTCTCAACCATGTCTGCATAGTTCACGAACCGTAGGGTGACACACTTAAGGTTTGATGTCGTTTAAGTAGATATGGAATATGGAATGGAGTTCGAAGTTTTGTTCGGAGTCTCGGATGGGATCCAGGACATCACGAGGAGGTCCGGAATGGTCCGGAGAATAAGATTCATATATGGGAAGTCATTTTCAGGGTTCGGAAAAAGTCCGGTGTTTTGACCGGAGCTTCTAGAAGGTTTTGGAAGGACCGGAATAGTCCGGAATATTATGGAAGGTTCCGGAAGTGTCCGGGACGACCCGAGATGTCTAAGGAAGTCCGGAGGGTTCCATAATAGGTGCAACCACGTTGCCTTAAGGGAAAAGGAGTCTTTCCTTAATGCAATTTCGGAATTGGCAAAAGAGTCCGAGTAGGACTAGGTTTTCGGAACCGGAAACCTATCGGAACTCAGTCAAACTTGGGGGCAGGTTTTTGGACGACCCAAGGGGCTTGGCCACCTATTTAAAGAGGCCAAGGGGCACCCCAAGGGCACCTCAAGTCGCAGCCCTAGCTCCCCAAGTCGCAGCACCACCCTGCGCCCAAACCCTAGCCTCTCTCCTCCTCCATCTTCTCCCACAGCGCTTAAGCCCTGCCGAGATCTCCACCACCACCGTCACGCCGTCGTGCTGGCGGGATTCCGAGAGGATCTACTACATCCGCTGGAATGGGGAGGAGGACGTCGTCATCAACACCAAACGTGTGACCGAGTACGGAGGTGCTGCCCGATTGTGGCACCGTCGAGATCAAGATCTTCTACGCGCTTTTGCAAGCGGCAAGTGATCGTCTACATCCACCCCGAGATCTAATCTCGTTAAGCTTTGTGAATCTTCGAGGGTTAGTCTCATCATCTCCTCGTTGCTACCGTCTACTAGATTGGATCTTGGCTTGTTTTTCGTTCTTGCGGTAGGAAAATTTTTGTTTTCTATGCTACGAATCTCATAAGCCGCGAGCGCCGCCTGCAGCTCGGGGTCGTCCTCCTCCTGGGGCTCGGGCTACGGCTGGGGCTGGGCCTGTGTCGCCGCCGCGGCCTCGTCGATGTAGAGGCTGCCGGGGCGGCGGCCAGCCCGCCTAGCAGGCGTGCGCGGCTGCGCGCGAGGCCGCGCCGTCGCGGACGTGAAGCACGTGCGCCGGCGCGCATCGTGCTCCACCTCGAACCACAAGTCCCAGTTGGGACTTGTGTCGCCATATGCGGGGTGCTCGCGGAGGTCCGCCGGCAGCTGCGCGCGGCGCCTCCGGATCTCCGCGATTCGGGCGCGGCCGGAGCCGGGATGGGCGGCACCGGAACCCGATCTGGGCTCGGGTGCCGGCCGTGGGGGTGCCCCCCCACGACATTGGGACGCCGGCGTCCCAGAACATCTGCGCCATCGCTACGGTGACATAGATCCGGTCGCGGCTGGGAGGAGCCGGCGGCCCCATGTCGAACGCCGCCGGCGCGATTCGCCGGCTGCTGCCGGCCTCGTGGTCGTTCGCGGACGGGAGGAACTCCCGCTTCGGGGCCATGGCGGCGCGGAAGCTCGAGGTCGTGCGTACGTGTGGCCGGAGTGGAGAGTGGGGACCGAATAGGGACAGTCCCCCTCCCCCAGTCCACACCGACAGCTGGGCCAGCCACGCGGATCAGACGGACACGCGAGGACGCCGCGTGCCCTCCGCGGCCACGCAAACCCAGCCCAGATTTGGGTCGGGTTTGTGTCGTTTCGGATGCCGCGGCCATCCGTATTTGCGGTGCGTCGCCGCATTGGACCGCGTTTTTGTCCGGCTGGACCCATCCAGACGCGTGGGCGGGGATGGGTCGCCGCGTTGGAGATGTCCAAACACTGCAAACACGGGACATCCATCATCCAGGGTGGTGTTGTCGTGATAACAGTAACTACTTTATACCTAAAGTTTGCGCGCTATCCAAAATATTCAGCTCCACCAGAAACAGCTGATGTGATGCCATTTTGCTACTGATATGTAGTACTCCAATTTGATGATCAGTAGTACAAAAACAGTGTAGGTAGATAGGATAATATCGCGAACGATTCGTCTGTGGAAAGTTCCCACTGCACTAATCCGAAGTGCAGAGCGATTCATGGTCGTTCTCTAATGCATAGTCTAGTACTGATGCACTAAGCGGAACCTTTTTGTTTGTGTGGAGGCCGCTACTTGCATAATCATTGGAGCTTCGTACGTGTGACAAAACCGTCCATCTAGGTAATCACTCTCAACGTAAGCAAAGCGAAAGGACGGAGAAAGTTAAGTAAAAAAAGAAAAAGGAGAAACAAGTTAAAGACTACCTTTGTTCATTTTTTGATGTCTAAAATTTTATCTAAATTCGAATGTATCTTGACAATTTTTAGTCATGCATAGATATATTCAAATTTAGACGAACCTTCCGACATCAATTAATGGACATAGGGAGCACCACAGTTTGGAAGACCTGCCAGTAATAAGAAAATCTGTAACATCTACCTTATATTTCGGAACCTTAATGCCATATAAAGTGTATCAGAAACACTCCGTTAGAATAGATCCGGCAAAATGGCACCATAAATGTAAATCTGTCACTAAAGAGGCCACATGTCAACAATTTTATTTTATTTTTCCCCCTTTTTCCCCCTCCCCCATCTACTTCCCTAGCCCGTTGCCACACCAAGTACTGCCCTACCTCCAGTGCCACGCTGTCGCGTCGGCCGTCTGCCCATGCGCTCACCTGCAGAATGCCTAGAGGCCGCCCGCCCTACGCTTGCCCACCTACCCACATAACACGCCGGTCGCCTAGCATCCTAACTGCATCTTCAACCCCAACATCCTTCTCGGGGGCCAAAATTTGGCGCCGTTCCACGAGGCCTTCGAGCTATACTCGAAAATGTCAAAAAGAGCGACAAAATTTGGGATTGTGTTGGACAGTTAGCGGGACTCTTGCGAAAGTCCGCCGAGTCTCATGGTGAAAAGGGACCGATGCGTCCTGAAAATCTGCCCTCCCTGCCAACTTTTGAACGGTTTACCGGGCACCGATAAAATTGCCTCCGAAACTCTGAATACAAAGTTTTTGGCGTTGGTTCACGGTGCCCTTTAAAACACGTGCGGGTTTGTTGAGTTTTACGGGATCTTATGGACTAGTTTTTTATCAAAATCTTAAAAGTCGGTTATTTGAAGGATTTGTCCAATTTTAAGGGGCCTCCTAGAGATGCTCTAAGTGCATCTCCACCGGCAGGGCGCCAGACAACAATGCCGAAATAAGCGCTTTGGAGGCATAGGCAAAAGCTGTCACAACTTTGAGGCATGCTGCCCACACCGGTGTCCTATAAAATGGCCTCCTAAAATATGTTCAACATAAAAATACAAATAATTCAAAGCTTCACAAAGAACATTTAAATTGAAGTACAAAAATTCTGCGACAAAAGCCGACCACATCCAAATCAAATCGAAGTTATATTTTCCTCATTGTACCCAGGGCTGCTCTCACACCAATCTGGGAGGAGAAGAACCTTAGTCACGAACGTGTCGTCCCCATGGAGCCTTCGTTGATCGAACTAGGCCGCTGGATATGTGCTTCTTGAATGGCCCGTGTTGGTGCTCCTTTGTGCCCCCTCCCGATTCCTTGGCTTCAACCGCCGACATGACTTTCGGCGAACGACGCCTCCATCATCGCCACTATGATTGCCTTCATGTTGACATCGCAGGCCGTTGCTGTTAGTAGTGAGGAGCCCGCGGCGTCCGCAATCCGCTGCCCAAACGTCAGCCGGCATCCCCTCTGGCTTCCTCGGCACGCGCTTCTTGCATGCCTTTCCGAGTTGCGGTATCGGCCAACGACCTGCCATGAGGGTGTAGGCTGGGCGGGAAAGAGGGCGGTGTGCGGGAGAATGGTACGGGAGTAATGAGAATTGAAGGATTGGGGGAAGTGGTGTAGATTTCACTTTGTATCGTGACCAAATGAACACGCATAGCCAACTCAGCGTTGTGAATGTTGCCGGTGCTCCCACACCGATCCCTAAAGGGTGCCAAACACATTATCATGTCGTCCGTGCTGTCAACATTCTTTAAGATTACTGTTGCGGGCTATTGTTGGTCCGACACAACATAAGCTAGGAGGGGTTTGGGGGATGCTGGTGGAGATTAGAGCCAACTGATGGCTCCGGATCATCTTTGTGATCTTGACAGAGTGGCAATGCGTGCCTTCAATGTACTACTCCCTCAACCTACTACTCCCTTCGTTTGTATTTGTATAAATTTAGATATATGTGTATACTAAGTAGTGTCTAGAAAAGTTTTGACAAATTTATGATTGAGGGAGCATATAAATTAATCAGTTCTCTATATCATATAGAGTGGGCTACAGTAGTGTGTAGTGACAGCAATGCATCATGAAAGCACCGCCGAAACAGAAATGGAAGATTCCTAGAGGAAGAAGAGAAGAAGATGAGAGGAGACGACTGGATCTCGGAGAAAAGACGTGGCGGGATCATCGCGGGCGGCGTCGTCCGTTGCGGACTCGGGGTCGACCGCGGCGGGGCACGCGTCGCACGCGCGCCGGAAGCGGCCGCGCCCAGTGGCGGCACGTGGCGAGGCGGAGCTCCAACTGTGCCTGGGGGAGCCACGTGCGCGTACCATTCCGTGCCGGGAACTCGGACGTGTACGCCTACGCGATGATGCTTCGCGGCAATGTATACGTGCAGGAAAACGTGTGGGAGTCGAGTGAGATCCGATTGTACGTACGTGATCGAGTACGTCCAGGCGTGCGGTCAAGTGGTTGGTACGTATGATACGATGGAACGGGAGTCTGCCTGCACGATGGCTCAGTTCTTGCACGTATCCGCGGTTCTGCATGCGTGCCCGCTTCTCGGGTCAACTTTTTTTTACTAGTCCAGGTTCGTTGTTTAGGTGAACTTTGTTGACTACGTTAGTAAAGTTTACTATCCTTAGAATTGGATCAAAAATCGTGGAATTCATTCAGGATTCCGTTGGGTATTCATTTGGCTGCCATGGAATTGGACCCACAAATTACTCTTGCTGTTCACAAATACGGAGTATAAGATATTTTTATATTTTGAAATAAACTAAATACACAGTATAATGAGTGAATCTACACACTGAAAATAGACCAAATACATACCAAAATATATGAATCTACAAAAAGTAAAAAATATCAGCTGCTAATTCCGCCGAGTCGGCCCCTGTGTAACCTCATTTCCATTCTCCAAGCCTTGTGTTGATTTCGCCCACCTCTCTTTTGCGACACCTCTCTCCCCAAATACATATGCTAACAAATAGTATCCCAGTATCTTGACATAACTTTGCCCAATAAAGTACCAGCACTAGTAGAAAAAGGCTCATCTATACCGGTTCCAGGGGGCCATTTGCACTGGTTTCGCAACCGGTATAAAACATCCGGTGCAAAAGGCCCCCACCCTTTCATACCGGTCCCTTACGAACCGGTATAGATGGGCCTCCACGTGGGTGCCCAGGAGAGCGCACGGCGATGGAGTTTTGGTACCGGTTTGTAATCAAAGGTTGGCTACCGCGGCAGGAAATATGCATGAATCTCTGCCGCGGCAGAGAATTCAGGGTTTAGGGTTTTTGCAGGGGTTTAGGGGTATCGGAGCGTTTCATATCGCGTCGATGCACCGGAAACGCGTTTGGGTTTACGTAGTACATGAAGATCAAGGTGATGCATATCAATTTGGTGCATATAATATAACACACATGTAATTGCATAAGTAGTACTCTCCGATGCAAATCAAGTCGATGCAGAATTAAGTAGTACATGCATGAAGATCGATCTATTACACATGTACCATAGTGGTACACTCCGAGTCAAACTATATATACACACAAAGCAATCGAGGAGCTGGAGAAGATCTTTATGCATAGTGGTACTCTCCGGATGGTGGTATGACTTCCCGAAGGAAAAATCCCGCCAATTCCTCGCCGATTGCTTTGAAGCGCTCCTCGATTGTGATCTTCTCCCGCTTTCTTCTCAACTGTAAACGAATAAGATACAAATGAATACATGAGCTATGTGTGTGTGTATATATATGTATATATCAAATCACAAATCAAACAATTATTACTGAAACTCAGCACAACTTATGGTAAGAAAATAAATTTGTGAATATTGTTTCGTACCTCTTTATTTCTTTCATTATTCGCTCTCTCGCTGACAATTCTGTGGATGTACTCGCAAACGTAGTATCCACATAGATCAGTCCCCGGTGGTTGTTTTGCGCATTTCTGTACAAGAATATAATTCAGTCAAACAATAATGAAGTATGATAAAGGTGTGTGGACCTAGGTAGTACTACTTACTTTGTTCGCACGCCATGTCAGCTTCGGTGGCCATTGAAAGGACTGATCTTCCTTGATGAAAGTTTCCCATACGCTGCCCCACAAAAGAAAATGCACAAAAGAGTTATCAATCAGTTGATATCAGGAAACTAATAAAAAAACCGATAAGAATTTGAATTATCTTTTGAGCATAAGAAAACAAGACTTGTATAGTATAGGCTCTTTGGTTAGTGAGTCAAAGATTTCAACTTCTCCTTCGTACATTTTAATGAAGATAAGAATAAAGTGAAACCTGCGAACGTTTAAATATGTAGTGTCATATATATAAGTCATCAGTTAATATTTTAACATATGGTGAGCAAAATAGAATGTGTTATAAGAGAGTAACACTCACTGGAAGTTGTAAGGCCAAAGTATTGTCTTTTTGTCACGTTGTCGCTTCAAAAACCTTAGCAAAGTCTCCGGTCTATCCCTGTTATAGAGGGGTTCTTCTATGGTCCTCACATGCATTGTGTTCGGGTCAATGAACCCAATGTCCATGATTTCATCCCTTTTGCATTCGAGCATCTTCGATCTGCATAACATAGCGCAAAAAAGATTATAATTTGCAGATAATCAAGGAGCTGAGCTAAAGACTTCTCAAATTATATAAATAAATCACTTACAGACAATAGCAACTGATGATAGATTTGTCGAGGGCCCGAAGATTGTATAACTGGAAAAGCTCGGAGAAGTCAACGCTCACAAAGTATTCTTGGAAGTAGTGCTCTTCCTTAACTCGCACCATGATAGTCTCCATCCCTCCCTTTGCGGCAACACCGTACCACGTATGCAAGTTACGCATACTTGTTGGTAGCTTCCTGAGATTCTCGACCAAATCTTTCCCTTGAACATATTGATATACTACCTTAGCCATGGCGTAATCGGTTGAGATTTGTCGAGAACTTTGAACGGCCTTCTCGTCAAACACCTTGAGAGGGGGGACCGATTTAACGGGTTGTTGTCCGAGCTGGTAGACTTGGTGTATCCCTTTTATCTCCTTGATACCCGAGCTGGTAGTGGGGTTTTTCGCCTCCATCATATCGTCATACGACCTTTCAATAGAACGCCTATAGTCAGATGGCGGGGATGGTTCAGGGTTATATAGATTCTCGACTGTACGATAAACCTTCACCGGATCTAGTGTCTTCTCAAAAGGTATCTATGGCTCTTTCTTAGCAAAAAAGGCCCTCAGCTGGGACTCAACGGCTTCCTGGTTTTCCTCGGGAGTTTTTTCCCAAGGTAACTTCTCAATAGGCGGCAGTGGTTTCTCCTTTCTAGATCTCTTCTTAGGCGGCATACCGTTTCGCTTACCGGACGCTGTCTTACGCGGAGGATCTCGAGGTGGCGGACTCACGCTGGGGTCCCTCTCAGGTAGGTGTGGACTTTGCTGCTCATGTGGACTGCTAGGAGGAGGAGTCGAAGGCCTTCGATGCTCATGTGGACTGCTATGAGGAGTCGGTGGCCTTTGCAGAAGGACGATGTGTTTCTTGGGCCATAGAGCGAAACCGTGCTTGACATCGGCAAGTGTCTTCTCATCGTCACCTCTAGGAATATCAAGCTCCACTGTTTCAAAAGCCGGAACAACTTCATCCACCCCAACACGAACACAGCCAGGTGGAATGGGCATATGGTGGTGCGTTGCTCCTTCTTCACTTGGGTAAACATAACCGACCGCCACCTTAACGGACGCGTTCCTGAATAACATATAGAGCTCGCAATCTGTCTTCTCCGTGACATAATCCACGGGGTAGCTTCCTCCACATCCGTCAAGATGCGTGGAACCCACACTGCTTCTTCGCTGAGATGGGGCGGCATCGGCTTGAGGATCCTGTAGGAACATCGGCTGATCAGGTGGCCTCTGATTTTTCTCAAGCGCCGACACCCTATTTAACAATTCCTTTAACGTGTCGGCGTCCTTCTTCTTCTTCCGCGAACGGCTTCTATAAGTGTCAGCGGACTCCGGGAACGCTTCCTTCATGGTGAGACCTGGGCGAGCTCGTACCCGTCCAACGTGTTCAGGATTCCCCAGAGCGAGTGTCAGCTCGTCATTCTCTCTATCGGGATGTGTCTCCCTTTCGAACCTGTTCAATTGCAGCTACAAGCTTCGGTACGATTTCCTCAATCTTTTCCTTCCATTTTCCCTCCGCAATGATCAGCCCTGTCTTTGGGTCCAACCCTGCCCCATGCGCGAACAACCAGAACTTGGACCGTTCGGGCCAGTCCCATGTCTGTGGAGTGATTCCTGCAGCCATCAGTTCATTTTCATACGCTATCCACCTCGGAATGGCAGTCTTGTAGCCACCTGACCCCATATGATGCCAAATTGTCTTCTTTGAAGCATTTTTCTTATTTGTGATCGATCGGGACACAAAAGTAGACGATTGCTTATACCTCTTAAATTCTTGCCAGTGATCCTTTATCTTCACTAGATTATCATCGAATACTGGATCTTCATTCTTATATTTGTCCCATAAATTTTTCTTCCAGGTCTGGAATTGTATGGCCATCTTCTTGAGAGTCCATTCCTTGACTTTATTCTTCTGGCCTTCCGTCATGTCTTCCGGTAGGCTGAAGCGTGTTAGCAGAATTTCCCAAAGAAACTTTTTCATCGCGTCATTGACATAACTAGCTTCATTCTCCGCTTTCTTCGGCTTATGCCACTCTCGAATGCTGATCGGTACATGGTCCCTAACAAGAACTCCAGCTTGACTTGTAAATTTGGTGCAGTGATCTTTGGGATGCACCGGTTCACCATTATCCTTAAATGCCGTGAGGGCTAACCTACCCTCGCCCTTTAGAACTCGTGTCGGGCCTCGTTTTGTTTTAACAGACTTGCTCGATGATCTAGAAGGCTAATAGAAAAATTATTCGTTAATAAGTGCAATACAAATAAATGAATGCATCTAGTGATGAACATAGACTTGATACATAAATATACACCTCGGCGGAGTTTGTTATGGACACTTCGTTGTCTCTTCTAACTTGTTCGGACTCAAGTCCCTCGCCGAAATCATTCAGAAAGTCGGGAAACTCATAGTCGTCTCCATCAGGCCCACGGGCACTCTCATATATCAATTTCTGCACCGCTTCTTCTTGATCCTCATCTCGGACGAAGGTGCCGTCCGCCATACCTCAATGTCACTACAAAATGAAGAAATCAATTATATTTCATTCATCATGTCATGATCATATAACAGATTGCTAGATGGATAACAACTGAAATGAAGAAAGAAAAAAACCTAACACTCGGCGCTCCTACTCTCGCTCTTCTCTCTATGTCGCGGCGACACCGCCATGGACTCGGCACCGCTACGGACCCTAACCCTAACACTCGGCGTTCCTCCTGTCGCACTTCTCTCTATGTCGTGGCGGCACCTCCACGAACTCGGCGCTCCTCCTCTCGCTCTTCTCTCTTTTTCTCGACCCACCCGGAAGCCTCCTCTCCCCCGACGTACGTTCCACACCACACCACACACAAACACCGGCGCCAGGAACCGTGAGGCGCCACCGACCACACACAAACACCGCCCCACCGCCAACTCCGCTCCACTCCGGCACAGCATCACCGCCCCACTTCACAGTTCACACCCCCTCACATGCTCATGCATGACGCCCCCGCCCACTTCTCCGAGCTGTCTGGACAGGATCCGACTGGCACGAAATAGCTCACCAAGCCCTCTGTTTCTGGAGATCTTTGCCTGTGCAACTTGGAAGGCAAGAAACGAGTTCATTTTTCAAGGCCTGCAGCTCAGGGTGCAAACGGGGTGGGCCGTCCGCGGCTCCGCGAATTTGGGCCCATTTAGGTACATATGCGAGCATCCACGAATTTGGGCCCATTTAGGCTGTAGGGGAGTGCGGTTGTGGGAGCTGCGGGAGGCGCGGCGGCGCCCGCCCGTCGTGGCCTCCATCTCCAACAATGTCGGCGGCGGCGGCAGCGGCAGGCATGTCTGCGGCGGAGGGCGCAGCACACGACTAGGCGGACTCAGCGGCGGGCACGTCAGCGACGGAGCGCGGCGCACGGCTGCGACATTACGTCGAACAGGTGGTGGGCGGCCGCGGTTGGCGCCGCGGCACGCGCCACCGCACGCGACGTGCGCTGCTCTCCATTGCTGCGGCGTAGGCGGCAGTTGGAGCAGGAGGCGAGGCGTAGGCGGCGGCTGCTGCGGCGGGAGGCGCTGCCGGCCGGAGGAGGGGAGAAGGGGCCGGGCCGGGTTCGAACCCTTACCTAGTTGCCGGCGGATGGGGGAGCGGCGGCGGACACGGCGGCGACGGCGTGTGCAGCGCGTGGCGACGGCGGACACGGCAGCGACGGCGCGTGGTCCTTGGCGACGGCGAGGGCTTCGCGCGCGGTCTGTGCGTGTGTCTGTGCGTTTTTGGGAAGATTTGGGCGCTGTGCCGCTAAAGAACGAGCGAGGGGCCTTTGGCACCGGTTGGTGCCACCAAGGTGTCGTACCTTAAAGAACCAGAGGGTGTTTTGGGGTGCTGTTTCTTTTCTTTTTCTTTTCTGTTTCTTTTCTTTTCTTTTCTCTTTTTCTTTTTCTATTTTTCTTTTATTTTTCTATTTCTTTTCTATTTTTTTCTATTTATTTTTTCTATTGTTTCTTTTTATTTTTTTTCTATTGCTTTTCTTTTTCTTTTCTTTTCTATTTTTTCTATTTTCTTTTCTTTTCTATTTATTTTCTATTTCTTTTTTTTTTTTTTTTGTTTCTTTTCTTTTGTTCTGTTTCCTTTTCTTTTATTTTCTATTTCTTTTCTATTTATTTTTCTATTGTTCTTTTCTTTTCTTTTTCTTTTATTTTCTATTTCTTTTCTATTTATTTTTTCTATTGCTTTTCTTTTCTTTTCTTTTTTTTTTCTATTTCTATTTCTTTTTCTCTATTTCTTTTTCTTTCTATCTTCTATTTCTCTAATTTCTTTACTCCCGCCACGTCGTCGCGCGGAAAGTTTCCCGCCCACGTCGCGCGAAATCGACGTCGCGGGAAACTTTCCTGCCACGACGCCACGCGTGGGAGAAAAAAGGCGAGAAAGAAAGGGCGGGAATAAAATTTTATTACGATTGAACTCAAATTAAAAGTACATAGCTCAACTGAAAATTAAGATACATGGCCAGATTTGACTGTTGGAGTCATTCAGTCATACTCGTGCCTAGCCCTATAGTACTCGCCACTGTAGTCGTCGTAGTCGCCGTCATCATCGTCGCTGGCATCGGGGTCGCGGTAGTCGAACCTCGGCGGGAGAGCACGCGTGGGCTGGGACTGAGGGTAGCGCAGGCGGGGGCCACGGTAGGCCATGACGCCCTGGAGAGTCCGGCCGCGCCACCACAGCCGACGGCCGGCCTCGTTGAAGTTCGAAGGAGGCGGGCCGCCCTCCTCGTGCCTGGCAAGCGCCCTCTCACGCCGATTGATGAAGAAGCTTTCCCAAGTCGGGCTGTAGTCGGGATGCCACTAGGGATTCCTCCGCTGCTCTGGCGTGAGCTTGAAGTAGTAGTGGTTCGTGATGGCCATCTCGCGCGCCACACCTAGAGGGACTGGAGGGACCGGTACGCCTCCGATGCTTAGCAACCAGCCGGTCGGGACGCGGTAGCCCGGCGGGCAGGGGTAGTTCGAGGCGCAAAGCGCCTCCGCCTCCCGGGGGTTAGAGATACGATGGAAGCCATGGGAGAGAATGATGAGGTTTGCAGATATGAGTCTAGATGTGATATGTAAATGGAGGCCAAGCCTACATATATATAGTGAAAAAATGGCGGGATGACGGAGGCGGGAACCGGTGGAAAGCGCGGGAAGAAAATAGGCGGGAAACCCTTTAGTACCGGCTGGTGGGTGCAACCGGTACTAAAGGTGGTTTTTCTGTCATGTATCAAACCTGTCGGTGGGATAAGGACGCGTGGGTGATACGTCTCCAACGTATCGATAATTTCTTATGTTCCATGCTACTTTATTGATGATACCTACATGTTTTATGCACATTATATGTCATATTTATGCATTTTCTGAACTAACCTATTAACAAGATGCCGAAGAGCCAGTTGCTGTTTTCTGCTGTTTTTGGTTTCAGAAATCCTAGTAAGGAAATATTCTCGGAATTGGACGAAATCTTCGCCCAGGGTCCTATTTTTGCACGGAGCTTCCAGAAGACCGGAAGTGGGGCCACGAGGTGGCCACACCATAGGCGGCGCGCCAGGCCCGGCCGCGCCGGCCGTGGTGTGGGCCCCGCGCCGCCTCTTGACCTGCCCTTTCGCCTACTTAAAGCCCCCGTCGCGAAACCCCGATCGAGAGCCACGATACGGAAAACCTTCCAGACGCCGCCGCCGCGAATCTCATCTCGGGGATTCGGAGATCGCCTCCGCACCCCGCGGAGAGGGGATTCATCTCCGGAGGACTCTTCATCGCCATGATCGCCTCCGGAGTGATGAGTGAGTAGTTCACCCCTGGACTATGGGTCCATAGCAGTAGCTAGATGGTCGTCTTCTCCTTGTTGTGCTTCATTGTTGGATCTTGTGAGCTGCCTAACATGATCAAGATCATCTATATGTAATTCTATATGTTGTGTTTGTCGGGATCCGATGGATAGAGAATACTATGTTATGGTGATTATCAATCTATTGTTTATGTGTTGTTTATGATCTTGCATGCTCTCCGTTATTAGTAGAGGCTGGCCAAGTTTTTACTCTTAACTCCAAGAGGGAGTATTTATGCTCGATAGTGGGTTCATGCCTTCATTGACACCTGGGACAGTGACAGAAAGTTCTAAGGTTGTGATGTGTTGTTGCCACTAGGGATAAAACATTGATTCTATGTCTAAGGATGTAGTTGTCGATTACATTACGCACCATACTTAATGCAATTGTCTGTTGCTTTGCAACTTAATACTGAATGGGGTTCGGATGATAACCTGAAGGTGGACTTTTTAGGCATAGATGCAGTTGGATGGCGGTCTATGTACTTTGTCGTAATGCCCAATTAAATCTCACTATATTTATCATATCATGTATATGCATTGTTATGCCCTTCTCTATTTTTCAATTGCCCGACTGTAATTTGTTCACCCAACATGCTTTTATCTTATGGGAGAGACACCTCTAGTGAACTGTGGACCCCGGTCCTATTCTTTACATAGCATACAATCTATGCAATTGTGTTTTACTATTTTCTTGCAAACAATCATCTTCCACTTGATACGTTTAATCCTTTGTTACAGCAAGCCGGTGAGATTGACAACCTCACTGCTTCGTTGGGACAAAGTAGGTTGTGTTGTGCAGGTTCCACGTTGGCGCCGGAATCCCTGTTGTTGCGCCGCATCACATTTCGCGACCATCAACCTTCAACGTGCTTGGCTCCTACTGGTCGATTAAACCTTGGTTTCATAAAGGAAACTTTTCTATACGCATCATACCTTCCACTTGGGGTTCCCAACGGACGCGTGGGTAACCTTTAGTACCGGCTGGTGGGTGCAACCGGTACTAAAGGTGGTTTTCTGTCATGTAACAAAGCTGTCGGTGGGATAAGGATGTGTGGGTAACCTTTAGTACCGGCTGGTGGGTGCAACCGGTACTAAAGCTGTCGGCATGATAAGGACGCCCTGCTCGATGAGATAAAGCATGTAGCGCACGACACCCTGTCGGAGGAAGAAGACAAAGTAGAAGCGGCGCCGTGCCTATAAAAGGAGCATCGCCATGGCAAGCAGCTCAACAAGCCAACATGGATGGAGAGTTTCATCCCCATGGATGGAGGAAAGGGTTGGGAAATCTCCCGTGGCGGAACTTCTCGAAGATGCCCTGCACACGCCCTATGGCATCTTCGGAAGTTCCGCCTCGGAAAAATTTCCCTGCAAGCCCGTGAAAGACTCCATCTCCTCTAACAATGTTGGGGAAAGGGTTGGGAAATCTCCCGTGGCGGAACTTCTCGAATATGCCCTTGGTGCACATGCCCTATATATGGCATATTCGGAAGTTCCGCCTCGGAAAAATTTCCCTGCAAGCCCGTTAATATCTTACATACAGTAACATCATTACACAAAAGTGATTTCCATATTGAGATACACAAGTTATGATCCCTATCTAGCTAGTTTTCCGAGTTTTCTTCGTCTGTTTCCCTTTCTTCTGACTGCGACGCAACCATGGACAATCTTCATTATTTAAGATGATGCTTGGGTCAGTTTTCACCTTGAAGGGTGGAATATCATCAAACTTATTATAATCTTCTAACATGTTTGTCTTGTCCTCTACTCCCACGATGTTTCTTTTTCCTGAAAGAACTATGTGCCGCTTTGGCTCATCGTATGATGTGTCCTCTTGCCTTTCTTTTCTTTTTTTCGGTTTGCTAGACATGTCCTTCACATAAAAAACCTGAGCCACTTCACTGGCTAGGACGAATGGTTCGGTGTCGTACCCTAGATTCTTGAGATCCACTGTAGTCATTCCGTACTGCGGGTCTACCTGTACCCCGTCTTTCAGGTTGAACCATTTGCACCGGAACAAAGGGACCTTGAAATTAGGTCCATATTCAAGTTCCCATATCTCCTCTATGTACCCATAATATGTGACCTTCTTCCCATTGTCATCTGCTGCATCAAAGCGGACACCACTGTTTTGGTTGGTGCTCTTTTTATCTTGGGCGAACGTGTAAAATGTGTTCCCATTAATCTCGTACCCTTGAAAAGTCGATATAGTCGAAGATGGTTGCTTGGCCAACAAGTATAGCTGCTCGTCATCAGTGGCATTCATGAGACGTGTTTGCAACCAACCGCCGAAAGTCTTCATGTGTTCTCCATCAATCCAATCTTCACGTTCCTCCGGGTATTTAGAGCGTAAGATATCCTTGTGTTCCTCTTTGTACGGAGCCACCAAGATGGAATTATGTAGAACTGTGTAGTGTGCTTGAGTGAAAGAATGTCCGTCCATACACGTTATTGCTTTCTTTCCTAGCGTGCCTTTTCCACGCAGTCTCCCCTCATAGCGCGATTCAGGAACACCGATCGGCTTAAGGTCAGGAATAAAGTCAACACAAAACTCAATGACCTCCTCTGTTCCATAGCCCTTGGAGATGCTTCCTTCTGGCCTAGCACGGTGATGATAAGCGGTATATCACCGAGGAACAAGTGAGAAGCGTGCGATACCAACGACCACTTTCCGCGCACCTCCTTAACAAGTATGAGCATCAGTACGACCGACGTCGGCGATACGATACAGATGACGAAAGATATCGTCGGTCTGATGCAGACAACAGAAAATCTCGTCGGTATGATAGAGACGACGAAGGATATGAATGCCGCGCTAATGGGAGGTCAAGAGAACAAGAAGACATGGACAAACACTGGGATTGTCCGTTCTTCAGGCATTGCTGGGATTCAGGAATGAGCCGATTGCCTACAATCGACAACTGCCCGGAATGCAGACAGCAGAAGAAGGACAAGGGAGACGTTTCAGTGTTCAGGCGTCTAGGGCCTCTCCCATCCCAGAACAGAAAAGCTGAGTCATCTCAAGGGGAAGATTTCGAGGAGTCAGATGACGAAGAAGAAGATAGATACCACCGGCCAAGGTGGTGCCCTGATGGACTCAGCCACTCCCAAAAGCGCAGGGTGCAACGGCTACGTAGTTTGGAGGAAGCCGAGGCGCAGTACCTGTACACGTTGAGGAAAGCTCGGCCCGATCTGGCCGTGAAAATTCAGCAAACTTTGGAGGCGGATACACGTCCACCGAAGAAGGAGTGGCGCCCCAAACAAGCAAAAGCCGATGCAAAGGCATCGGCTGGCACAAACATGGTGTTCATACTTCCATCGGAGTTTTGTGCTCCAAGAACCGAAGAAGTGCCAGTAGCTCAGTTTGACTGCGGCCCACGGCCAGTCATCTTTGAAAAGCCACAGGAGAGGAGCTATAAACATTTGAAGGCCTTGTATCTAAGAGGTTACATCAATGGGTAGCCTGTCGGCAAGATGCTGGTTTACACGGGAGCGGCAGTCAACATAATGCCATACTCCATGCTACGACGTTTGGGACGCTCTACTGAAGATCTGATCAAGACCAACGTCACACTAAGCGACTTCAACGGCCAAGCATCAGAAGCGCGAGGCGTTCTGAACGTGGACCTCACCGTCGGCCGAAAAACCATCCCTACGTCATTCTTCATCGTCGACAGCAAGAGCACCTACGCTGTCCTGCTAGGGAGGGATTGGATTCACACCAACTGCTGCATTCCATCCACAATGCACCAATGCCTGATATAGTGGGATGGAGATGAAGTGGAGGTCGTTCATGCAGATGACTCGATCGAGATCTCAATAGCTGGCATGAATATTTGGGACGCAGACGACCAAGAGCCGATCTCTGGAGTCAGTTTGGACGGCTGTGAGCGCATAGAAGCTTCAAAAAATGGGGTGAGGCTGGTCTTATCCACCGGCCTGACAGAGTAGCAAGACCAAAGTCGACGGACGTACGTGGCAAGGCCGATCCTGCGATCGGCCCCAAAAAATAAAAAAGCAAGGATCTCATCGCAAGCATGGCACGTAGTCATAGAGCACAGATAAGTTGTAAACCTTTATTGTGCATTGCAATTGAAAAGGAGGCCGATTCCAGCAATCGGCCAAAATTATCCTCTCCATACGTTTTGCCTGTGTTCAGCATCGATCTAGCAGGCGACGGAAAGCTAGGATATGGGTTTACATCGGCTGATGAGCTAGAAGAGATTGACATTGGTCCTAGGGATAAGCCACGACCAACATTTATCAGCAAAAAGTTAGAACCGCATCTGAGGGGCCCGATGATAGCTTTGTTGAAAGAATACCCAGATTGCTTTGCCTGGGATTACACAGAGATGCCCGGGTTAGACCGGAGCATCATCGCAGCATCGGCTCCCTCGAAGAAGGGATTTCGGCCGTTCCAGCAGAGAGCACGACAGATGAAGGCCGAAATTTTAGAAGAAGTCAAGAAAGAGATCGAGAAAATGCTGAACGCGGGGTTGCATGCTGAATGGATTTCTAATGTCGTACCTGTGGAGAAAAAGGATGGCCGATGGCCGTTGCCATAGACATTGATCAATGCGGCTGCTGGTCATAAGGTTTTAAGTTTCATGGATGGCAATGCCGGTTACAACCAAATTTTCATGGCTCCAGAAGATATACACAAGACTGCATTCAGAGTACCAGGATCGGTGGGCTTGTTTGAATACGTAGTCATGACATTTGGACTGAAAAATGCCGGCGCAACATACCAAAGAGCCATGAATTACATCTTTCATGATCTGATCGGCAAATTGGTGGAGATTTATATTGATGACGTGGTAGTCAAGTCTGTTTCAGTGGAAGGACACTTGGAGGATTTGCGACAAATCCTGGACCGAACTAGAAAATTCGGACTAAGAATGAATCCAAAGAAGTGTGCTTTTGGTGTAACGGCCGGTCAATTCTTGGGTTTCTTGGTTCATGAACGCGGAATTGAGATCGGCCTGAAAAGTCAGGAGGCAGTGCGAACAATGAAGCCACCTACCACGAAGAAGGAACTCCAGCGTCTCATCGGCAAGATCAACTTCGTTAGAAGGTTCATCTCCAACCTGTCAGGACGAATTGAGCCGTTCATGGGGCTGGTAAAAATTAAATCTGATGACGAGTTCCACTGGGGGGCAGAACAACAGCGAGCGTTTGACGAGATTAAAGAATATCTGACGAAGCCACCTGTGTTGGTGCCACCCCAGCAAGACAGGCCATTCTATGTTTACTTGTCAGTAGCTGACACTTCCATTGCTTCAGTGGTGGTGCAAGTTTATGATGGCCTGGAGAGAGTCGTTTTCTACCTCAGCAGAAGGATGTTGGATGCAGAAACGAGGTACCCTGAGATTGAGAAGTTGTGCCTCTGCCTATTTTTTACCTGCACCAAACTTCACCACATCTTGTGGACTGCGGAGATTGTCGTCATCTGCAAATCAGATGTCATCAAACATATGCTGTCGGCTCCTGTGTTGAAAGGCCGACTCGGTAAATGGATGTTTGCATTATCGGAATTTGATATCCGGTATCAGCCTGCGAAAGCAGTCAAGGGACAAGCGCTGGCCGATCTTATTGCTGAACGAATCAACACTGATATAGCTGCACTGTCTGTACGTGCATGGGCCATGTTTTTCGATGGATCGGTTTGTGATGGTGGTTGCGGCATCGGCATTCTAATCGTGTCGCCCCGGGGGGCAACATATTCCTTCTCCATCAGGTTACCTACCCCTTGCACCAACAATGTTGCCGAGTATGAAGCCATACGCAAGGGAATGGAGTTGCTATTAGAAGCCGGGGCAGAGGCAGTGGAACTTTTTGGAGACTCCAAATTGGTGATTTCTCAACTCACGGAGGAATACAAATGTGAGAGCGAGTCGCTCTTCCCATTATGGATGCAATGCCGTGAGCTGATGGCACAATTTAAGTATATAAACTTCAATTGGATCCCAAGGTCGCAGAATGCCGAGGCCAACGATCTCGCACAGATGGCGTCAGGCTACAAGGACGTAGCAGATGGAGCCGATGTTCAGGTTCAGTTCATGGAGCCGGATGATTGGAGAGCCGATATCTTCAATTACTTGAAAGATTCGGCTCGGGGGGCACCTAAACGGATAAGATACAAGGCCATGAAGTACGTCCTTATTGGAGATGACATGTTCTATAGGACTTTGGAAGGCTTACTTCTCAAATGTTTGGGACCAGCCGAGTCGAATCGGCTCTTACACGAGGTACATGAAGGTGCCTGTGGAACTCACCAATCGGCTCATAAGATGAAATGGCTGATCAGGCGATCAGGGTTTTATTGGCCCACCATGCTTGAGGACTGTTTTAATTATTATAAAGGGTCACTAGTAGGAAAACCATTATAGGTAGAAACAACAACTGTGCCGCACGAAACAGTCCATGCGCCACAAAATTATTTCTGTGGCGCACCACATTCATGCGCCACAAAAATTTGACCGTTTCTGTGGCGCACCGTCAGCTCCATGCGCCACAGAATGTCGACTTTCTGTGGCGCACTGTGGCTGGTGCGCCACAGAATTTCCATGGGGCCCACGCGGGGTCCAGCACTGCACATGGGCGAAGTGAATTCTGTGGCGCATGGTGGCATGTGCGCCACAGAAGTTCAAAATTCTGTGGCGCATGGTGGCATGTGCGCCACAGAAGTTAATATTTCTGTGGCGCACCAACAATATGCGCCACAGAATTCTGCAGGATTTTTTCTCCCCACGCAACTCCACCCCCCGTGGATCGCCTTTTTTACCTTTGTAAAAAATAAAAGAAATAGATAGAAATTTCAAAAAATAAAATCCTTCGAGATTCCCATATATTATGTCATCTAGCACCACTGAAATTTAACAAACATGAATTTTGACTTTTTTGCAAAATTGCGTGGGAAAATCATCAAACTGGATTTCTGGTTGCATACGAACTCTGACTGCGACGCAACCATGGACAATCTTCATTATTTAAGATGATGCTTGGGTCAGTTTTCACCTTGAAGGGTGGAATATCATCAAACTTATTATAATCTTCTAACATGTCTGTCTTGTCCTCTACTCCCACGATGTTTCTTTTTCCTGAAAGAACTATGTGCCGCTTTGGCTCATCGTATGATGTGTCCTCTTGCCTTTCTTTTCTTTTTTTCGGTTTGCTAGACATTTCCTTCACATAAAAAACCTGAGCCACTTCACTGGCTAGGACGAATGGTTCGGTGTCGTACCCTAGATTCTTGAGATCCACTGTAGTCATTCCGTACTGCGGGTCTACCTGTACCCCGTCTTTCAGGTTGAACCATTTGCACCGGAACAAAGGGACCTTGAAATTAGGTCCATATTCAAGTTCCCATATCTCCTCTATGTACCCATAATATGTGACCTTCTTCCCATTGTCATCTGCTGCATTGATGACCCACAAGTATAGGGGGTGTATCGTAGTATCTTCGATAAGTAAGAATGTCGATCCCAACGAGGAGCAGAAGGTGTTGGCAGCAGTTTCGATGGAGGATTCACTGTAAATGCTCACAGACAAGTGTTCAGGGGGTTTTGATATTGCAGATAAATAAAGTACAAGTAAATAAAATACGAGAGAAATAATTGCAGCGAGTGGCCCAATCCTTTTTAGCACAAAGGACAAGCCGGTTTGTTTACTTATAATGACCAAACGTTCCTGAGGACACATGGGGATTTTAGTCTAGTGCTTTCGCTACATACAGCTGATTAATCTTCATTGTTTTGATAAGTGTTGTGTGGGTGAACCTATGCTAATGCACCGCCCTTCCTAGGACTAATACATACTTGTGATTATACCCCTTGCAAGCATCCGCAACTACAAGAAAGTAATTAAGATAAATCTAACCACAGCCTTAAACTGAGATCCTGCGATCCCTCCCGCATCGATATACTAACGGGGGCTTAGGTTTCTGTCACTCCGGCAACCCCGCAATTAGCAACCGAATACAAGATGCACTCCCCTAGGCCCATAAATGGTGAAGTGTCGTGTAGTCGACGTTCACACGACACCACTAGAAGAATGACACCACAACTTAAATATCATAACATTGAATATTACTCAACCATAATTCACTACTAGCATTTAGACTTCACCCATGTCCTCAAGAACTAAACGAACTACTCACGAGACATCATATGGAATACAATCAGAGGTGATATGATGATGAATAACAATCTGAACATAAACCTTGGTTCAATGGTTTCACTCAATAGCATCTACAACAAGTATAGAATAACACCGGGAGAGTTTCCCCTATCAAACAATCAAGATTTAACCCGAATTGCTACAGCGGTGACGAGGTGCAGCGGTGGTGATGGCGGTGTAGATGGTGGAGATGATGATGATGATGATGGAGATGATGTCCCGCTCGATGACGATGGCGATGGCGTCGATTTCCCCCTCCGGGAGGGAATTTCCCCGGCGGATTCCTGCCCGCCGGAGAGCTCTTTCTCTCTGGTGTTCTCCGCCCCGCAGAGGCGGCTGTAACCCTTCGTGAGGTCCTCCCCGTGGCTTAGGTTTTCGGGACGAAGGAGTACGCGAAGAAAAGGAGGCGAAAGGGCTGTGGGGCCCCCAGCACACGGGTGGCGCGGCCCTTGGCCGCGCCGCCCCGTGGTCTGGGCCCACTGGCTCTCTGCTCCCCTTTTGGCTCCCTCCGTCATCTGAAAAATAGGAATTTACGTGAAATTCCCTTCCACAGTTGATCTTCCGAAATATTGCGTTCTGACGGTGCTTTTTCCAGCAGAATCCTGGCTCCGGTGCTTGATCCTCCAATGATGATGAAACATGCAAAATAGATGAAATAACATAAGTATTGTGTCCCAATATGAAATATATCAATGAATAACAGCAAATTATGATACAAAATAGTGATGCAAATTGGACGTATCAACTCCCCCCAAGCTTAGACCTCGCTTGTCCCCAAGCGAAACTGAGCTCGATAAACAAGACCACATGTTTATGGAGTGAAGAGTCGATAAATAAAATACGGACAAGAAGCATCATATTCATTCACACAAGACATTCTAGTAAACAACTTCCTCATATAACTCATCTTGAAATAAGTAAAGAGAAATCACAAGTAAAGGTGCATAAGAAATCATAATTGGTGATGGCAAACTTTGTTCTTGGTCAGAGAACTACTAACGGATTGTACTTCTAAGCAAAGCTTTCATATTAGATTTTATAGCTGAGCCTTCATATTTAAGCATGACAATCTCTTCATAATCATTGATAACTTCAAAGTCATATTCATTCAGATAAAATTGGTACTAAACAAGAAAGTATAAAAGACATGATTAACTGAATCATAGCATAAATGATTGGTTCACAACAACTCAATTGCTTGCTTGAGATAGAGGGAAATAGGTTTACTGACTCAACATAAAAGTAAAAGATAGGCCCTTCGCAGAGGGAAGCAGGGATTAAATCATGTGCTAGAGCTTTTCAAGTTTTGAAATCATATAAAGAGAATAAAAGTAAGATTTTGAGCGGTGTTTGTTGTTGTCAACGAATGGTAGTGGGCACTCTAACCCCCTTGCCAAACGAACCTTCAAAGAGCGGCTCCCATGAGGGACGGCATTTCTACCAGCAAGGTAGATCATCCCCCTTCTCTTTTGTTTACACATGTGTTTTAGTTTTATTAAGGGTGACACTCCCCCCAACCTTGGCTTTCTCAATCCATGGCTAACCGAATCCTCGGGTGCCTTCCATCATTCACATACCATGGAGGAGTGTCTATTGCAAAATTAAGTTGCTTACTGATAAATCAGAGCAAAACATGTGAAGAGAATTATTAATGAAAGTTATTAATTGGGGCTGGGAACCCCGTTGCCAGCTCTTATTGCAAAATTATTGGATAAGCGGATGTGCCGCTAGTCCATTGTGAAAGTCCGCCCAACAAGATTGAAAGATGAAACACCACATACTTCCTCATGAGCTATAAAACATTGACACAAATAAGGAGTAGTAGTTTGAATTATTTAAAGGTAGCACATGAAGTATTTACTTGGAATGGCAGAAAATACCATGTAGTAGGTAGGTATGGTGGACACAAATGGCATAGGTTTGGTCTAAGGTTATGGATGTATGAGAAGCATTCCCTCTCGATACAGGTCTTTGGCTAGCAAGGTTTGATAGCAAGCATAAAGGTTGAGGGAAACAAACAAATATACATATGATAGAAACAATCATGCATCTTTCTCATAGGCACAAGCAATTTTAACTCTAGAATACTAAGCATAGAGATAGTAGAGTAATGTTTCTAAGTATATTTCTCTCTTCTATTAAACATCAAGATGTTGTTGCTATTGACCAATGCTAAGTTTGCCAAAACCAAATAGATTTACTTGATGCTCCCAAAGTGATATCAATACTCATGTCAAGAGTAATCATATAATAGAGATTGCAAACTAAAATAAGATGTGCAAAAAGTAAATGATAAGACTTCTCATTAATATTTCATAACGATAACTCACACCAACGGATACATAGATAACTAACTAAGAGAGATACTTCCACATTGCATACTATTCCATATAATAACTTCCCTACTCATGATATGACGCTACTTGATAGTAAAAGATAAAGGTGGTGATGTGATACCGCGGCACTCCCCCAAGCTTGGAACAAACCAAGGGGATGCCAATACCGATGATGAATTACTCCTTCGGTGATGATGGCGAATCTTTGTCGTCATCAGACTTCCATGGAAGAGGCCCTCCATCAACAAAAGACATCTTGGTCTCCGGAAACCTGAAACTAGCAGCATGACTTATGCGCTTAAACCTGTTTTCATACTCACAGTTTTGATTATGAACATCATAGAGTTGAGCTTGGAGTTTGTTGGTGGTGTCGTGAAGTGAGAAGATATCGTCCCACAGCTTTGCAGTCTCCTTCTTGTGTCCATCAATGAGTTCAGACACAATCTTGTGAAAGATATCCACTTCACGCTCAGCCATCTTCTTGTAGTTGAAAACCTCTTGTTCCAGCTTCTCCATCCTGTCTTCCAAGCTCCCTTCTCCCTTAGGACCCTGGACATCTTTGATCTGCAACTCTCCATCCACGAGCTGCAACTCTTTGGGGTGCATCTTCAGCTCGTTCATGTACGGGTTGACGACGTCCTCAAAGAAGCTGTCCTTCTGAGTTCCCGACGAAGACATGATGGATCTAGATCCGCAGAGCAGAAAACAGCTCGAAACAAAACACGACGAGAAAACGATATTACGGACCTCCAGGGGTCCGGGGGATTATATAGCAAATATTTTTACGACAAAAGGAAGGTTCCAGGTCGAAAACGAGTCGGAAAGGGGCAACGAGGCGGCCAGACCATAGGTCGGCGCGGCCAGGGTGGGGCCCGCGCCGGCCTATGGTGGCACGCCCTCGCGCGTCTTTTCCACTCCGTTTCGATTCCGTAATTTTTCATATTTTCCAAAAACAGCAGAAATAATGTTCGGAAAGGTAAACGCGGACTTTTTATTACCTATACTGTTACCTATTCAAAGTCCAGTTCTGGCGGACTGTCAATTTGTCCTTTGATGAAAGCCTCCGGTGTTTCCACTTGAATAATATCAACATCAACATTATAAGAATCGCCCGAGATATAATGCTTGAGTCTTTGTCCATTCACCACTTGTGTGGCATTGCCTTGGAGAGAGCTAATTTTAATTGCTCCTGAACGATACACCTCCTCAACAACATATGGTCCTTCCCACTTCGAGAGTAATTTCCCTGCAAAGAATCTGAGACGAGACCGATACAATAGAACTTGATCTCCAACATTAAATTCTCTTTTAATGATCCTTCTATCATGCCACTTCTTAACTTTTTCTTTAAAGAGTTTAGCATTTTCATAAGCTTCACTTCTCCATTCATCTAGAGAACTTAATTGCAACAACCTCTTATTACCGGCTAATTTAGGATCTTTATTTAGTTCTCTAACAGCCCAATAAGCTTTGTGCTCTAGTTCTAGAGGTAAATGACAAGCTTTTCCATAAACCATTTTATAAGGTGACATTCCCATAGGATTTTTATAAGCAGTTCTATAAGCCCATAGTGCTTCTTTCAATTTGCTAGGCCAATTCTTCCTAGATTTATTAACAGTCTTACCTAAAATAGCTTTAATCTCTCTATTTGATAATTCTACTTGACCACTAGTTTGAGGATGATAAGCGGAAGCAATTCTATGATTAATACCATACTTAGCAAGAGTTTTTCTAAAACCTCCATGAATGAAATGAGAACCTCCATCAGTCATAATATATCTAGGTACTCCAAATCTAGGAAATATAATATCTACAAGCATTTTTATAGAGGTCTCACCATCAGCACTTTTTGTAGGTATAGCTTCTACCCATTTAGTAACATAATCAACAGCGACAAGTATATGAGTGTTACCGTCTGAAGAAGGGAAAGGTCCCATGAAGTCGAATCCCCAACAATCGAATGGTTCAATAACAAGAGTATAATTCATAGGCATCTCATTGCGTCTAGAGATATTACCAACTCTTTGACATTCATCACAAGATAAAATAAATTTCCTTGCATCTTTGAAGAGTGTTGGCCAATAAAAACCTGATTGTAGAACCTTCTGCGCGGTTCTATCTCCAGCGTGATGTCCTCCATAAACACTTCCATGACATTTATTCAATATCTCCTGTTGTTCATATTCAGGAACACATCTTCGCATAATACCATCCACTCCTTCTTTATATAAGTGTGGGTCATCCCAAAAATAATGCCTCAAGTCATAAAAGAATTTCCTCCTTTGCTGAGCTGAAAAGGTTGGAGGCAAATACTTCGAAACAATAAAGTTAGCATAATCTGCATACCAAGGGCTCTCTCGCGAGCTCACCTTTATTACAGCCAATTGTTCATTTGGAAAACTATCATTAACAGGAACAGGATCATAAGCAATATTTTCCAATCTAGACAAATTATCAGCAACAGGATTATCAGCACCTTTCCTATCTATAATATGTAAATCAAATTCTTGCAAGAAGTACCCATCTAATAAGCCTTGGCTTAGCATCTTTCTTTGTCATAAGGTATCTAATTGCAGCATGATCAGTATGAATTGTAACTTTCGAATCAACAATATAGGGTCTAAACTTATCACAAGCAAAGACTACAGCTAACAATTCTTTTTCAGTTGTAGCATAATTTCTTTGAGCAACATCAAGAGTCTTACTAGCATAATGAATAACATTTAATTTTTTATCTACCCGCTGTCCAAGAACAGCGCCTACAGCAAAATCACTAGCATCACACATAATTTCAAAAGGTAAATTCCAATCAGGAGGTTCGACTATAGGAGCAGTTGTTAAGGCTTTCTTTAGAGTTTCAAAAGCTTCCTTACAATCATCATCAAAAACAAAAGGTACATCTTTTTGAAGAAGATTAGTAAGAGGCTTTGAAATTTTAGAGAAATCTTTAATAAATCTCCTATAAAACCCAGCATGACCAAGAACACTACGAATACCTTTAACATCCCTCGGATAGGGCATCTTCTCAATTGCTTCAACTTTAGCTCTATCAACTTCAATACCTCTCTCGGAAATTTTATGTCCCAATACAATTCCTTCATTAACCATAAAGTGGCATTTCTCCCAATTAAGAACAAGGTTAGTTTCTTCACATCTCTGCAAAACTTTATCAAGGTTTCGCAAGCAATTATCAAAAGAATTCCCATAGACAGAAAAATCATCCATGAACACCTCTACAATACTTTCGCAAAAACCATGAAAAATAGCAGACATGCATCTTTGAAAAGTAGCAGGAGCATTACATAAACCAAAAGGCATACGCCTATAAGCATAAGTTCCATAAGGACAAGTAAAAGTGGTTTTCTCTTGATCTTTAGCTTTAACAGCAATTTGTGAAAACCCAGAATATCCATCAAGAAAGCAAAAATGAGTATTTTTAGACAACCTCTCTAACATTTGATCAATAAAGGGTAAAGGGTAATGATCTTTCTTAGTAACTTTATTAACTTTTCGAAAATCAATGCACATTCTATAACCTACAACTATTCTTTGAGGAATAAGCTCATCATTATCATTAGGCACAACAGTCATTCCTCCTTTCTTAGGAACACAATGAACAGGACTAACCCATCTACTATCAGCAATAGGATATATAATACCAGCTTCAAGGAGTTTTAATACCTCGTTTCTTACCACTTCCTTCATCTTCGGAATTAGACGACGTTGATGTTCAACAACAGGCTTTGCATCTTCTTCCATATTAATAGCATGTTGGCAAATAGAAGGAGAAATCCCTTTCAAATCATCAAGAGTATAGCCAATAGCTCCTCGGTGTTTCTTCAATATTTCCAATAACCTTTCTTCCTCAATCTCTGAAAGCTTAGAACTAATAATAACAGGATATATTTTCTTATCATCAATATGAGCATATTTAAGATTATCAGGTAAAGGCTTTAAATCAAAAACAGGATCTTCCTTTGGTGGCGGTGTTGTACCCAAATCTTCCACCGGTAAGTCATGCTTGAGAATAGGTTGGCGACGAAAAATTTCCTCAAGCTCATCTCTTTCCTTCCTAAAAGCTTCACTTTCACTATTCTCCAAATGTTGCTGCAAAGGATTATTAGGAACAAGAACAATAGATGCACACTGCTCCATTTTAAAATCATTACTAGGCAAGTCAACTTTATAAGGAGTTTTGGTAAATTTAGAAAAGTTAAATTCATAAGGTTCACCAGCAAATCTAGTCAAAATTTTCTCTTTCTTACAATCTATAATAGCTCCACAAGTATTTAGAAAAGGTCTACCAAAAATGATAGGACAATGATCACTAGCAGCAGAACCAAGTACCAAAAAGTCAGCAGGATATTTAATCTTACCACATAGAACTTCCACATCTCGAACAATACCAATCGGAGAAATAGTTTCTCTATTAGCCAGATGAATAACCACATCAATATCTTCAAGTTCACAAGAACCAATTTCGTGCATAATCTCCGTATAAAGCTCATAAGGAATAGCACTAACACTTGCACCAATATCACATAAACCATAATAGCAATGATCACCAATTCTAACAGATAGCATAGGAACACTAACTTGTTTGGATTTATTAGGATGTGAAACAATATTAGAAGCATCTTCACAGAAAATAATATGACCATCCTCCACATTTTCAGTCACAAGATCTTTAACTATAGCAACAGCAGGTTCAATTTTAATTTGTTCTTCAGGTTCTTTAGGTTTCTTTTCACTTTTATTAACCGCACTAGATATGACAGAGTACTCCTTCATTTTAGCAGGGAAAGGAGTTTTTTCAATATAAGCTTCAGGAATAACATTATCAACAGTTTCAACCACTACACATTTGTTTACAGATGAATCAATTTTATCTTTATACGGTTCATGATACTTATCAAAATTCTTCTTAGGCAGTTCATAATGAGAAGCAAAAGCTCTATAAAGATTTGCAACAACTTGGGAATCAAGACCATATGTAGCACTCATATTACGAAATTTATCAGTATCCATAAAAGCTTCAATGCATTTATAATCATAAATTATACCTTTCTCTATCTTTGTCGTTCTCCCATCCTTCAGTATTTTCTTGGATCCGATCAAGAAGGTCCCTTTTAAACTCTTCATTCTTGCGTGTAAATGATCCAGAACAAGAAGTATCCACAAGGTCTTGTCTTGAAAAGAAAGTCTTGCATAGAAATTATCAATAATAACATTACCAGGAAGCTCATGAATGGGGCATTTGAGCATTAAAGACTTCAATCTCCCCCAAGCTTGGGCAATACTCTCTCCATCATGAGGCCAGAAATTATATATGCGGTTTCGATCTTTGTGAATTTCACTTGGAGGATAAAATTTGGAATAAAATAAAGGCACAATGTCCTCCCAATCAATAGAATCACCATTCTTCAGCAATTTATACCAATGCGCCGCTTTACCAGACAGCGATATAGTGAATAGTTTCTTCCTAACTTCATTCATAGAAATACCTGCACATTTGAATAACCCGCATAATTCATGCAAAAACAATAAATGATCACCAGGATGGACAGTTCCATCCCCTTCATAGCGGTTATCCATAACACGTTCAATAATTTTCATAGGTATTTTATATGGTACTACTTCCTCACCTGGCGCTTCATCCACTACCGTTGCAGTAGTAGTAGATTTCCCAAATAGAAATTGAAGAGAAGATCTCTCCATAATGATTTATAGCAGCAGGCAGAAATAAAATCAGCACAAACAGTAAAGGTTTTCCTTACCAATTCCACTTACCAATAGCGCTTCACTCCCCGGCAACGGCGCTAGAAAATAGTCTTGATGACCCACAAGTATAGGGGTGTATCGTAGTATCTTCGATAAGTAAGAATGTCGATCCCAACGAGGAGCAGAAGGTGTTGGCAGCAGTTTCGATGGAGGATTCACTGTAAATGCTCACAGACAAGTATTCAGGGGGTTTTGATATTGCAGATAAATAAAGTACAAGTAAATAAAATACGAGAGAAATAATTGCAGCGAGTGGCCCAATCCTTTTTAGCACAAAGGACAAGCCGGTTTGTTTACTTATAATGACCAAACGTTCCTGAGGACACATGGGGATTTTAGTCTAGTGCTTTCGCTACATACAGCTGATTAATCTTCATTGTTTTGATAAGTGTTGTGTGGGTGAACCTATGCTAATGCACCGCCCTTCCTAGGACTAATACATACTTGTGATTATACCCCTTGCAAGCATCCGCAACTACAAGAAAGTAATTAAGATAAATCTAACCACAGCCTTAAACTCTGAGATCCTGCGATCCCTCCTGCATCGATATACTAACGGGGGCTTCGGTCACTCCGGCAACCCCGCAATTAGCAACCGAATACAAGATGCACTCCCCTAGGCCCATAAATGGTGAAGTGTCATGTAGTCGACGTTCACACGACACCACTAGAAGAATGACACCACAACTTAAATATCATAACATTGAATATTACTCAACCATAATTCACTACTAGCATTTAGACTTCACCCATGTCCTCAAGAACTAAACGAACTACTCACGAGACATCATATGGAATACAATCAGAGGTGATATGATGATGAATAACAATCTGAACATAAACCTTGGTTCAATGGTTTCACTCAATAGCATCTACAACAAGTATAGAATAACACCGGGAGAGTTTCCCCTATCAAACAATCAAGATTTAACCCGAATTGCTACAGCGGTGACGAGGTGCAGCGGTGGTGATGGCGGTGTAGATGGTGGAGATGATGATGATGATGATGGAGATGATGTCCCGCTCGATGACGATGGCGATGGCGTCGATTTCCTCCGGGAGGGGGAATTTCCCGCGGATTCCTGCCCGCCGGAGAGCTCTTTTCTCTCTGGTGTTCTCCGCCCCGCAGAGGCGGCTGTAACCCTTCGTGAGGTCCTCCCTGTGGCTTAGGTTTTCGGGACGAAGGAGTACGCGAAGAAAAGGAGGCGAAAGGGGCAGGGGCCCCTGAGCACAGTGGCGCGGCCGGGCCTTGGGCCGCGCCGCCCGTGGTCCGGCCCCATGGCTCCTCTCTGCTCCCCTTTGGCTCCCTCCGTCATCTGGAAAAATAGGAATTTACGTGAAATTCCCTTCCACTGTTGATCTTCCGAAATATTGCGTTCTGACGGTGCTTTTTCCAGCAGAATCCTGGCTCCGGTGCTTGATCCTCCAATGATGATGAAACATGCAAAATAGATGAAATAACATAAGTATTGTGTCCCAATATGAAATATATCAATGAATAACAGCAAATTATGATACAAAATAGTGATGCAAATTGGACGTATCATGCATCACAGCGGACACCACTGTTTTGGTTGGTGCTCTTTTTATCTTGGGCGAACGTGTAAAATGTGTTCCCATTAATCTCGTACCCTTGAAAAGTCGATATAGTCGAAGATGGTTGCTTGGCCAACAAGTATAGCTGCTCGTCATCAGTGGCATTCATGAGACGTGTTTGCAACCAACCGCCGAAAGTCTTCATGTGTTCTCCATCAATCCAATCTTCACGTTCCTCCGGGTATTTAGAGCGTAAGATATCCTTGTGTTCCTCTTTGTACGGAGCCACCAAGATGGAATTATGTAGAACTGTGTAGTGTGCTTGAGTGAAAGAATGTCCGTCCATACACGTTATTGCTTTCTTTCCTAGCGTGCCTTTTCCACGCAGTCTCCCCTCATAGCGCGATTCAGGAACACCGATCGGCTTAAGGTCAGGAATAAAGTCAACACAAAACTCAATGACCTCCTCTGTTCCATAGCCCTTGGAGATGCTTCCTTCTGGCCTAGCACGGTTATGAACGTACTTCTTTAAGACTCCCATGAATCTCTCAAAGGGGAACATGTTGTGTAGAAATACAGGACCGAGAACGCCAATCTCTTCGACCAGGTGAACTAGGAGATGTGTCATAATATTGAAGAAGGATGGTGGGAACACCAACTCGAAGCTGACTAGACATTGGACCACATCCTTCTGTAAATTTTGTAGAGTAAGTGGATTGATCACCTTCTGAGAAATTGCATTGAGGAGAATCGGCTCTTACACGAGGTACATGAAGGTGCCTGTGGAACTCACCAATCAGCTCATAAGATGAAATGGCTGATCAGGCGATCAGGGTTTTATTGGCCCACCATGCTTGAGGACTGTTTTAATTATTATAAAGGGTGTCAAGCATGTCAGAAGTTTGGAAGCATTCAGATGGTACCTGCATCAGCAATGAACCCCATCATCAAGCCGTGGCCGTTTCGAGGGTGGGGCATGGATATGATCGGCAAGATACATCCTCCTTCGAGCAAAGGCCATGCGTGGGTGTTGGCCATTACAGATTACTTCACTAAATGGGTGGAGGCCGTCCCTATGAGGTCAGTGGCATCAAAAGATGTTATCAGTTTTGTGAAGGAACATGTCATTCACAGATTCGGGATTCCCCAGACTATCACGACCGATGGAGGTTCGGTTTTCGTTTCCCATGAGTTTAGAGAATTCTGCGAGGACATGGGAATTAAGCTGATCCGATCGTCTCCATATTATGCTCAAGCGAATGGACAAGCTGAAGCGTCCAACAAGAGCCTTATCAAGCTGATTAAGAGAAAGATCGACGAGTATCCTAGACGTTGGCACGAGGTATTGTCAGAAGCTTTGTGGGCTTACCGTATGTCATGTCATGGAGCGATCAAAACCTCGCCATATCATCTGGTCTATGGACAAGAAGCTGTACTACCCTGGGAAATCACGGCTGGATCGAGACGTGTTGCGTTTCAGAATGATTTAACAACTGAAGAGTATGCAGCCCTGATGAGTGATAGCATTGAGGATGTGACGGAGCTCAGGCTGTGGTCGCTTGAGAAGATTAAGGAGAACAAAGCTAAGGTAGCTCGTGCATATAATAAGAAGGTGAGACCGAAGGAGTTCCACGTTGGTGATCTGGTATGGGAAGCTGTATTGCCATTGGGAACTAAGGATGCAGTATATGGTAAATGGTCTCCAAATTGGCACGGGCCGTACAGAGTCGACCAAGTTTTAAAGGGTAATGCATACATGCTCGAGCAGCTGGACGGTGTGAAATTCCCAGTGGCTGTCAATGGCCAGCATCTCAAGAAGTATTTCCCAAGTATGTGGGATGATGGACAGTGAAATATGGGGGCCGATTCATGAAATCGGCCAGTAAATTTTTTTTTTGAACAGCCGATGCACAGACATCGACTTTAGAATAAAAACAGCCGATGCGCAGCCATCGACTATAGAGGTACAAAATATTATGAGCAGGCATCAAGTTATCATCTGAATTTTGGAAATGTCTGCTTAAACCTGTCTAATTTGGTTTTCGGGTTGGCCTTATGAGCGTTTGATGGTGAAAGACCGATACGCTGCTATCGGTTCTTGGTGCGTTGACCTGCTTTGACCATCGGAAGATTTGAAATTGGACAATTAGAAAAGCAAATTGGGGAACAATTCTCATTGATTCAAAGAAAGGCTTTACAATCAGAGCCGATTGCTCTCAAAAGGATGATCTAGGGCCTAATGCACTACTATTAGCCCTATTCTAGTCCCTAATCTAAGGGCCATTGCTGCCCTCGTCGTCGCCGTCGTAGCTACCGTCGGCGCTGCTTCCGGCGAGGTCCTCGTCGCTGCTGATGAAGCCGCCGGCAGGGGCTTCATCTTCCTCATCGTCGTCGTCGTCATCGTCATCCGACCCAGCGCGAAGCTTGGCCGGTGGATACTCCTCGGAGGAGGAGTCTCCTCCGCCTCCTCTTCCTCCTCGTCGGAGGAGAGGTTCCCCTCCCATGAGAAGAGGTCGTCGTCGCTTGCCGCCTCCAGCTCCCCGTCGACGAGGAACTGGAGGTCTTCCTCCCCGTCGGTGAGGGGCTCGTCGCCCTCCGACTCGATGGAGGAATCCCAGTCCCGCGCGTCCCAATACTCTGGGGCGCGGGCCTCGTAGATGGCCATCAGATTGACCTCCGGCTCGAGCTCGCTGGAGGAGGAGGACTGGAAGGACAGGCCTGAGGAGACAGAGGAGGAAGAGGAATCCATGGCGGCTGAGAAGGGTTTTTTGTTTGCCGATGGCTGGTGCGGAACAGGGGAATGAAGAAGCAAACTGCCTGGACGAGTTTAAATAAAGGGGATATAATGAAAGATGGTTCAATGCTGTGGCAGTTTCGAGGATGTGTTGCCAAAACTGTCAAATCGTGCAGTACGGAGAAGTTGAGAAGGCAAGGCATCATGATGAAAGGGCACTGTAGCGGTTCGGCTCTGCAATGCAGTTTTGCTCTGTTATGTCAAATCATGGTGAAGAAAAACAGAGTGGTTTTGGAATTATTATTGCCAAAACCAGGGGGCATGTGTTATCACCAGATTTTGACCAAATCAGGAGATGGGCCGTGATGGAGATGGGCTTGAAGGATATACACGTAATGTGTTTCTGAATCGGCCTCGTGCGAGAATTTGGGCTAGATTGCCCGTGTATTTGTATATTATAGTAGATTGCATCTTAGTTTAGAATTAAGAGATAGAGTTTAGCTCGTACACGGTTAGGTGTATTTCCAAAGATAGAAAGTCCACGGACTATAAATATGTACCTAGGGTTATTGAGAAAGGAGGACGATCACGTTCACAACAAACACAATCCAGGCGCATCGCCACCCCTTGTTTCGAGGGTTTCTTCCGGGTAAGCATCATGCTGCCTAGATCGCATCTTGCGATCTAGGCAGTATCTGTTTATTCGTTGTTTGGTGTTGCTCGTACTGAAGCCTTTTTGATGGCGAGTAACACTGTTTATCATAGATGTTTTAGGGTTTGTGTCGTGGTATCGTCATGACATATGCCATAGGGTGGCTAATCGAAGGGGCTCCTGAGAGATCTCACGGCGGTATCCGGAAGCGGGTATGGGCACGAACGACACGGCGACGTACCCAGGTTCGAGGCCCTCCGGTGGAGGTAAAACCTCTACTCCTGCTATGAGTGTATATGATGTGTAACACGGTACAATGGTGCTCCTTGAGCTGTATCCGGCTGCTCTGAGGTGGACGAAGGTCTCTCTCTCTCAGGGCAGCTCTAAGACTAGTGAATGGTAACTGATCGATCCCCTCACGAGAGGGGGTAGTGCGGCTTATATAGGCACCGGCACTTTACACATAAGACCCTATAGTCTACTGGCCGGCTTGGCCGGCTTCGGCTTCCGCTCCTTCCCGAGGCGGTGACGTCAGGAGCCGTTGAGGCGTCATGGCCTGTCCCATCCGGCTGCCACGGTCAGCGGTATGGAGAGGAAGCGTCTCTGTCGCCGTCAGCCACTGTAGCATGTACGGCGCGTCGTAAGCCATGATGGCCTGTCCGGCGCGTGGCACTATTGCTCCACAGTGCCCCGCGCTTTACGGAAGATGAAGTCAGCGTGGACTTTGGGAACCCGGATCACCTACCTGGTTCCTTCCAATGCAAGACTCGCCAGCCTCGAGTCGGTCTGAGGTACAAACCCCAGTCGGATATGGCTTGTAGAAGCCGGCCCAGCTACAGCCTTGGCGGCCGTAGCCAGGCCGACTAGGACCTAGAGCCAACCGGCTTCCGGACCAGCCGGCCACGGCTCCAGCCGGCTGCTCCTCAGCCGGCCTTTGCCGCGAGCCGGCCAGTGGTCAGCCGGCTGCTCCGCGTCCATTGCCCTACCCGGGGTCTTCCCCCCGACATTAGCCCCCGAAGCTGGCAAGGTCCTGCGTTTTAGAAGGACCTAGGCAGGTTTTCCTGGCTTCTCGAATGTACTTGGCGGCACTTGGAGGGGCCGACTGAGAATTTTCATTCAGCCGGCTGCGCCCTCATCCGGCTCGCTCTTGCCGGATGCTTCCAGCCGGCCGCTGTTTTACACTTTACAGTTTTCGCTTTCTCGCAAGATTTGATGGCGCCTCCGCCTTACTGATGAATTTTGATTCGGGTGGAACTTTTTGTCCGGCTCCGGCTTGCCGTGCGCCGGGGTCTCCGCCGCCTCGGGTTCTGCGCCCGACTTGACCGGTCTGACGCCTGGCCTGGCCGTCGGTTCGTCTGGTCACATCAATGTTCCCCCGGATCTGGTGCGGCAGTGGGCGACGTGGTGTGGCCGTTTTCGATAACCGTTGCAGACGTGGGAGGAGTTACGGCGCAGTAAATCCGGGGACGTGGCCCACGACTGCCACTTGGAGGCCAACCGCCCGCGGCAGGCGGCTATAAATGCCGCGGGGGAGGCATCGAGGCGTCCACTGGCCCTCTTCTTCCTCCTCGTGCTTCTGCTTCCATCTCTCTCCGCGCGCTCGAGCTCACCGTCGCTCTGGTGAACGCTTCCCGCTGGCGAACTCCGGCGAACGATTCTTCACCGATCCGCCGCCGCCACTTCATCAATCCGGCGCCACGGGGCCGCGCGTCTCGACGGAGCGTCCTCAGCCGCCGTTGTCGCCGCCGCGGTCGCAAGGTTCTTCCTCGCCGTTCAGCCTCTCCTGGTCGTCTTCTTCCTCGTCCTCGTCCATGGCGTCTCCCAGCGGATCGTGGAGGGGCTCCTACATGCGGGAGGATGACATCGAGCGCCTGGTGCGCCTCCGGCGGATCCCGCGGTCGGTGATCACGCGGGCGCCCGGCGTGGAGTTGGAGCCCACACCAGAGCCCGACGAGCGCGTCGTCTTCGGCGCGCACCTCGATCGCGGGCTGGGCCTGCCGGCTTCAGCGTTCTTCCGGCGCTTCCTCGACCACTTCGGTCTCCAGCCGCATCACCTGCCGGCCAACGCGTGCGTCCTCCTGAGCTGCTTCGTAGCGTTCATGGAGGCTTACGCCGGTTTGTGGCCCGACATCGACTTCTGGAGCCGGCTCTTCTACCTGAAGGCCCAGACCAACGACGGCCGCCTGCGGGCCTGCGGCGCCGCCTCGATCTACACCCGGCCTGGTACGCCTTTCCCCAAAATCCCCACCGTCGACTCGGTGAAGAATTGGCAAATGTCATTCTTCTATGTGCGCAACGAGGGGGGGCTCGTCGACCGGATCAACCTGCCGGAGTTCAACCCGGCTCCCCCAGTCGGCCGGATCAACTGGAGCCACAACGCCCGCTCGACGGATCAAAACGCCGAGGTGAACCTGCTCTGGGACTTCCTGGCGACAGCCGCCACTGGCGGGCTGACAGCCGAAGATCTTCTCTGCACCATCGCCGAGCGCCGGGTGCTGCCGCTCCAGATGCGCACCCACAAGATCGGGCACATGTCCGGCCGGTTCGATCCGAACCGTACGTCCAAGGTGCTGCTCAACAAGGCCCAGGTGGCCAGCCGGGTGAACCACATCACCAAGGCGAACCTGTCGGAGGACTGGAGCTACGGGCTGGCGCCTTGCGACAGGGACCATCCACCGGCGCGGGTAAGCCTCGTGTCTTTGCCATTTTCCGGCTTGCGGCTGCGAGGCCGACTTCCTTTTTCTTCTGCCGACTTCCGGCTTGTCATATGTTCATGTTTTTTCTGTCTCTCTAGCTTTTTGAGCGCCAGGGCGTCGAGGATGGCGACCTGGCGACGAGGAGGTGGACGCCGGATCACGTCGATCCGGCTGACCAAACCGGCGAGACGGCCGGCGACGACGACCTGCCGCAGGCGCCTGATCTAGGCGGCCAGGGGGAGCGCAATCCGCCCCCTTCACCGGAGCAGCAAGAGGAGGAGGAGCCGGCGACGTCCGGCACGGGGCCCATCCCCGCCGTGCCTCTGCGTACGAGGCCGCCAAGCACCACGGCGACTTCGGCGCCCAGGGGCGCGAAGCGAGGCGGCTCCACAGCCGCCTTGGAGGCGAAGGCGAAGAAACAGCGCCGGCAGCAACCAAAGACGGTCCCGGAGCAGGCCGGGTGAGCTCTTTCTCTCCTTCTTGTTTGATTCCTTTTCTTTCCTTACTTTTATGCTTATTATCTCTCTGTTTATCCGGCTAGGGTTCCTATTAGGTTTGCCCAGGGCGGCGGCTCCCGGCAAGCTCCGCGCGTTGTGTCGCCGCTTCCCCGCCAGAGGAGGGAGCAGACGCCGCAGCCTTCCTCGCGCGCACCTACGCCGCCGCCGCCTGCGAGTACTCCGCCTGCCGCAGGGGCGCCTTCTTTCGCCGTGCCGCTGGCCTCAGCGCCTGATCGCGGCACGCGTGCTGAGCCGGCTCGCCAGGTGACGCTGGACGACATGTTCCCGGGCCGGACTCGTCTTCCGGCTGCTGGGGCTGGCCTGGGCATGCCGCCGTCGACCGGAGCTGGAGCCGATAACTCCGCACCGCCCGCGACTGGAGCCGGAGCCGGCAGGGCTGTGCCGCCCACGGTGGTGTTGGACGAAAGCCCGGAGGGGACACCCCAGGCGCCGGAGACGACTGGGCCGGCCGGGCCATCTGCTGCGCCTGGAGCGACGCCGCCGCCGCAGCCGACGACGGAGGAACCGACCCAGCAGGAGCCGGCGAGGGACGAGCCGGCGCGCACGGAGGGCGCCGACTCGCGCGCGTTGGTGAGGACGGGAACCTCATCGGCATCGCCGCAGGGCCTGCACGTGGCCAAGGGCGCACTTCTTCTTCAGGTGCCGTCCGCCTCCGACGCCAGCCTCGGCTCGGCTGCCACTATGGAGCAGGCGTGGCTCAGTGCCGACTCCTACGAGGTGACCAGCCGGGAGGGGACCACCGGCCAGACGTCGGTGGAGATGTTCTTCTCCAGCCTGCAGGCCAATCTCAAGGCCAGGGCAGCTGAGGCCGCGGCTAACGTCGCCAAGGTAGAGGAGGCCGGCAAGGTAAGCTTCGACTGTTTTTGATCTGATTATTATCCTGGTAGCCCTCCGAGGCATGGGCCGGCTGCTTGGAGCCGGCACGGGTTTCGCCTGATCGACTAACTTTTTCTTCTCCTTAGGCTGTGATGGACCGGCGCACTACTTTGTATAATCGCGCCGTCACCCATTACCACAAGGCCAAGCTGGACCGGATCGACTTGGCCCGCGAGCTGGAAGCCGTCAAGGGTAAGCTCTATGCTTCTTTCGACTTGATGTCTTATCTTCTTTCTAGTGTCTGACATTTCTTTCTGGCCGCCTCGTAGTTGAAGCCGCCAAGGTCCCGCAGCTGGAGTCGGATCTCCGAGCCGCTCGCGCCCAGTGCGGCGAGAGCGAGGAGGCGGGCCGGTCTGCCGCCCGCAAGCTCAAGCTGGCTGAGCAGGAGCTGACGCGGCTGCGCCAGCTGGAGCAGAATCACCTCATCGAGCTCAACTCCCTCAGGACGGCGGAGAAGGAGAAGGTGGACGATCTGAGCCGGCGGCTGACGGAGGTGGAGAAGCAGCGGCTTGCGCTGCAGGAGGAGGTCACCGCCAAGTCCACAGAGCTGACGGCTACCGCCAAACGCTGGACCGAAGGCTTTGGCGCGCTTGATCGCGGCTTGGCGGGTGAGTGCATCTATGTTTCCTCCCCCTTGCCGGCTTTCGGCTGTCGGCTGCCGGCCTAGGTTGGTAGCCGGCAGCAGAAACTTATCTTTTTCAATATCTCCATCTTCGGGCTGGGGGCAGTCGGTTCGTGCCGGCTGCCGCCAGGCTTTTGCTTTGATCCTTCGAAATCTCCATCTTCGGGCTGGGGGCAGTCGGTTCGCGCCGCTGCCGCCAGTCTTACTTTAGGACTTCGGAATCTCCATCTTCGGGCTGGGGGCAGTCGGTGCCGGCTGCCGCCAGTCTTACTTTAGGACTTCGAAAATTTGCATTTTTCAGCTTATTTCGGTTTTGATGGCTTCTGACATGCTTCTTCTTCTTGCAGCGGCCTTCCCGGAGACGCAGGAGGCGGCTTTGACGGCCGTTGGTATTGCGCGCGAGTCTAGGAGGCAGGCGACTGGCGAGGGCAGCTCGGAGTATTTCTCTGTGGAGGACCACCTGGCGTCCATGGCTGCCCGCGTCGATCCCATCACCAAGCTCGGCTGGGAGCTTCGGAAGGCGGCTGAGGAGCTGGTGCCCATGCTGTGGCCTGAAGAGGCGGTGCCGCAAGATATCTCCGGCCTCATCTCCGCGATGGAGCGGGCGCCGGACCGTTTCCTCGACTGGAAGGAGTCGGCCACGCGCGCCGGTGCCGACATGGCGCTGTCCTTTGTCCTCTCCTGGTACAATGAGGTGGACCTGGGGCAGCTTGAGTTCCGGCGAGCCGGCGTGGAGACCAAGCTTCCAGCCGATCTCAAGGCCGCCCGCCTTGCTCGAGCCAGCACCATCGCCGACTTCGTCGACAAGACCGTCTTCGTCGCGGACCCGAACCCTCCTCCGTCCGATGAAGATTATATGGACGATGAGGAGGCGGAGAACGTGCCTGAGGACGACCCGGCAGCTGGCTCCACTGATGCCCCTCTGGCTTAGATTTCCTGCTTTTCAGTTGTTCTTTTGCCAAGACAATTTATTAAATCCCCGGGATGCCGGGTGCAGATGTATGAATATTATCGCCTTTTAATTATGTCGCACTTTAATGTGTTTGTTAATCATTTGTGTGCCGAGTTGCTTTCTTCCGACTCGTTCGCTTTTTCCCATCCGCCCCACTCTTTGGCTGTGCCCTTGCCGGTCGTACGTCCGACTTGCGGTCCGTCGCCGGATCAAGAGCGTGCCGCTGGGTGAGGCCGACAGTATTTCAGTCGAACGAGCTGAATTCGGCAATCCGGCACTTTTATGAAAAGTTGCAAGTCAACTCGCTTTTACTCTTTCCCTTAGTCGTTTTTCGCGTGCCGGCTCCCTAGGCCTTACTCCCGCCAGCCGGACAGCCGGGTTGCGGTCTGTAGCTGGATCGGAAGCCGGCTGTCGGAAACCGGATCACGTTACTGAGCCGACCGCGTGAGAGGGTTCAAGCCAATTGGCGAAACAAGGTAAAGTACGCGAAAACTTGTCGGAAACGGCGCTCTTGGCGCAAGCTTTTTCATAACTCATAAAAGGGATACAAGGGATACATACATTCCTCCTCTCATGTGTAAAATGGGCGGAGTAACCTGACATTCCACGGACGTTTAGTCTCCTCGTCAGCCTTATCTGGCTTGTTTTTCTTAGCCTCTTGGGCATCTATGAGATAGTAGGAATCATTGCCTACTGCCTTGCTCACGATGAAGGGACCCTCCCATGGGGATGCTAGTTTATGCTGTCCGGCTGTCCGTTGGATCAGCCGGAGCACTAGGTCTCCTTCTCGGAATGCTAAGGACTTAACCTTCCGGCTGTGATAGCGACGGAGGCTCTGCTGGTATACGGTTGACCTGGACTCGGCCATCAGCCGGACCTCTTCAACCAGGTCGACTCCATCTTCGCGAGCTTCTTTGGCTTCGGTATACAGCTTGATTCTTGGCGCGTCGTGCTCGATATCAGTCGGCAGGACGGCTTCGGCCCCGTATACGAGGAAGAAGGGTGTGAAGCCGACTGAGCGGTTTGGCGTCGTGCGCAAGCTCCACAGCACGCTGGGCAGCTCTTCAATCCAGCAGCCGGCTGAGCGCTCAAGCGGCTCCACCAGCCGGGGCCGGATGCCGGCTAGGATCAAGCCATTTGCTTTCTCCACTTGGCCGTTGGTCTCCGGGTGTGCTACGGACGATAGGTCCATTCGGATCCCCATCTCCCCGCAGTAGCGCTTGAAAATGCCCTCGGCGAAGTTGCTGCCGTTGTCGGTGATGATGCTATGCGGGTAGCCGTATCTCGCGATTATCTCCTTGAGAGAATGCTTCACCGGCTTGGCTTCAGGCCTGACGTGGAGGTGGTGCTCAGCCAACTCCCTCGGTACACCCGGCATGTCCCTTGGAGACCATGCGAAGATGTCCCGATTCTCACGGAGGAAGCTGGTGAGCTCGCTTTCCTATTTGCTGCTCAAGCCGGCACCGATGGTGACGTACTTGTCCGGCTGGGCCGGGTCGAGCAGGATCTTCTTGGTGTTGTCGGCCGGCTGGAAGTGAGTCGTCCCAGCCGGGTTGCCCACAGCCGGCATGTCCGCCTGCGCGGCCTTAGCCAAGGCGACGGCGTCGTGGATGAGCTGCTTCTCGGTGGCGATGACCAGCGTCTGGGCCATCTTGGAGCTCGCGTGGCGCAGTCCATGGAGCGGCGATAGTCGCCGGCTACGGTGATGACCCCCTTGGGGCCAGGCATCTTCATCTTCAGGTACCCGTAGTGGGGCACCGCCATGAACTTTGTCAGGGCCGGCCTGCCCAGGAGCGCGTGGTAGGGACTCACGAGGTCCACCACCTCGAACTCGATGTTCTCCGTGCGGAAGTTGTCCGGCTTGCCGAACATGACCTCCAGGGTGATCCGGCCAATCGGCTGGCAGCAGTGGCCTGGCACGATGCCATGGAAGACGGTGGGGGTGGGGCGCAACTCGGCCTCCTGGATGCCCAACTTGCGGGCGGTGTCGCGGTAGAGGATGTTGATGCTGCTGCCCCCATCCATGAGGACGCGCGAGAAGCGCACGCTGCGCCGGGTTGTGCCGATGGTGGGGTCGAGGACCATGGCGTAGCTGCCCGGCTTCGGTAGGACAGCCGGTGTGTCGCGGCGATCAAAGGTGATGGCCTGCTCTGACCAGTTTAGGTACTGGGGGACCGGCGGCATGACCGCGTTGACTTCGAGGGAACGGCGCTGCTGGCTCGTTTTGTCCTCGGGCTCGGAGGTGAAGATGATGTAGGTGGCATCCTCAGCCAGGTACCGGCCGCCATGGTGCACTTGGTTAGCCTCGTGGTGCTCGAGGTTGTTGGCTCTGCGCCGGCTGGCCACCCGGCCCGCCGGCTGGTGGTGGTGGGGGTGGAGGCGGAAGGGGCTCGCCGCTCGTCAGCCGCTTCATGAAGTGGCAGTCGCGGGTGGAGTGGTTGGAGGGGTTCTTGCCGCTGTGGTACTTGCACGGCGAGTCGAGCATCTGCTCGAAGGTGTACTTCGGCTTCCAGGGCCGGTCCGTCTGCTTCTGGCGCCGGCTTGCGCCAGCCGCGTGGTCTGACACTGCCGCCACGTGGGCGGAGCCGTACCGGCGGTCCGGCTGGTCGCTGTGCCTCTTGCCGCGGTAATTGTCCCGCCGGCTGCCGTGGTGGCCGCCCTCGGCCGGCTTGTGCTCAGCCGGCTTGTTGTTGTCCCGCCTGGATGGAGCCGGCGAAATCTCAGCCGGCGTGCTGCTGGTTCCATCAGCCAGCGCGTACTTGTCTGCGATGGCCATCAAGGCAGCCATCGTCTTGGGGTCGCTGCGGTGCAGCTTGTGCCACAGCATGGTGTTGGGCCGGCAGCCGGCCATGAAGAAGCCGACTGCCTGGATCTCGTGCACGCCCTCGCAGGAGTTGCGCATCTCGCACCAGCGCGTCAGGTACGCACGGTCCGTCTCGTCTGCGCCCTGCTTGCACATCTCAAGCTGTTGGGGGCGACCCGGCCGGCGGTAGGTGCCGGTGAAGTTGCTGATGAAGGCGTCCTCGAAGTCGAGCCAGCCGTTGATGCTGCCGGCTGGCAGGTTGTTGAGCCAGTGCGGGCGGAGCCGAGCAGCATGAGGGGGGAGTAGCGCACGGCCCAGCGCTTGTTGCCCTGGGCGATGCCGACTGCGGTGGAGTAGTCCTGCAGCCAGTCCTCCGGCTTGGTCGTGCCGTCGTACTTGGGTGTGTCGCGGGGGAGCTGGAAGCCGGCTCTCATGGGCTCGTTGAGGATCCGCGGCCCGAAGCACTTGGGGCCGGCTGGCCCTTCTTCCTCCGCGATGCGGGATTCGACCAGCCGGTCGAGGCGATCTCTGGCGTCCGCCGGCTCGACGCGTGGGCCCAGCCGGGAGCGAGCCGGCTGGCGCGGGCCACTGGCCTCTGGAGCCGCGCGGTGCTTGATGGTGGATGGCCTCTCGTACTCGTACTCTTCGTCGTCGTGCCGGCTTGATGGTGGCCGGCTGCGACCGCTGTTGCCACTGGGCGGCCGGCTTGTGCGGCTGGAGCTTGCATGGGTGTTCCGGCTGTCGGCCCGCCGGCTTGGTGCGAGGGAGGTGGACTCGGCCGTGTCCTTCGGACCGTCTCGGTCCTTGCCTGCAGCGCCATGAGCGTGAGAAGCTCTGGGGGCATGGGCGTACCTGGGGTCCTGCGTTTGGCGGTTGGCCGCCTTCAGCAGCTCAGTCACCCGCTCAGTCTGGCGGCGTAACTCTGCGCCTTCGAGGCGGTGCAGCTCTTCCGCGGCAGCTTCAGCCGCGAGCATGTTCTTGTCGGGGGTGTTGTAGATGGGCAGCTCCGTAGATGGAGCCGGCGATGCAGCGCCGTCCCGGGCGATCTCTGCGCCCAGGCCGCCTCCTCTGCGGCGGATCTGGCCGGCTCGGCTGGGGTTGTCGCCGGCTGGCGTGAGGCCGTGGGCGCGGTTGAACTCGCGCTGGGAGATCTCCCACTGGCGCTTTGCAGCAGCCAGCTCTTCCGTTTGCTTGAGGAGGAGCTGGCGGTGCTCCTCCAGGTCCTTCTCGATGGTGGTGGGGTCGGCACCAGGCGTGAGCGGAGTGCTCAGCTTGGCCCTAACTTCGTCCAGCCGGGATGGTGGTGGCGGCGCCTTTGCGCCTGAGGCGGATGCGCCGGCGTCCTTGTTGCGCTCCAGCGCAGGACCGCGGATGCGCGTGGTCTTGTCGGCGGCGTCGTTGCCGGTGGTCATGACCTCCTGCATGATGCAAGGGCTGGCGGTGGTGAGGCTGGCGCCGGCTCCAGGGGGAGGGCTTGCGCAGCGCACGATCTCGCGCGGGTAGCGCGGTGGTGCAACGGTGGCGACGTAGACGTCGAAGCCGCCGAAGCTGATGATGTTGCCGCCGGGGAATGGCCGGTCGGCGAAGCAGCCAGCGTTGTCGCTGACGCAGTCGAGGGAGCCGAATCTCCAGACCAAGCCTGAAGCGACTCGCTCGCCGGTGGTGATGGTGAGGCCCGTCCGGATGAAGACACCGGCCGAGGATGCTGAAGGCCCCACGGTGGGCGCCAAATGTCGTGGTATCGTCATGACATATGCCATAGGGTGGCTAATCGAAGGGGCTCCTGAGAGATCTCACGGCGGTATCCGGAAGCGGGTATGGGCACGAACGACACGGCGACGTACCCAGGTTCGAGGCCCTCCGGTGGAGGTAAAACCTCTACTCCTGCTATGAGTGTATATGATGTGTAACACGGTACAATGGTGCTCCTTGAGCTGTATCCGGCTGCTCTGAGGTGGACGAAGGTCTCTCTCTCTCAGGGCAGCTCTAAGACTAGTGAATGGTAACTGATCGATCCCCTCCACGAGAGGGGGTAGTGCGGCTTATATAGGCACCGGCACTTTACACATAAGACCCTATAGTCTACTGGCCGGCTTGGCCGGCCGGCTTCCGCTCCTTCCCGAGGCGGTGACGTCAGGAGCCGTTGAGGCGTCATGGCCTGTCCCATCCGGCTGCCACGGTCAGCGGTATGGAGAGGAAGCGTCTCTGTCGCCGTCAGCCACTGTAGCATGTACGGCGCGTCGTAAGCCATGATGGCCTGTCCGGCGCGTGGCACTATTGCTCCACAGTGCCCCGCGCTTTACGGAAGATGAAGTCAGCGTGGACTTTGGGAACCCGGATCACCTACTGGTTCCTTCCAATGCAAGACTCGCCAGCCTCGAGTCGGTCCGAGGTACAGACCCCCGTCGGATATGGCTTGTAGAAGCCGGCCCAGCTACAGCCTTGGCGGCCGTAACCAGGCCGACTAGGACTGGAGCCAACCGGCTCCGGACCAGCCGGCCACGGCTCCAGCCGGCTGCTCCTCAGCCGGCCTTTGCCGCGAGCCGGCCAGTGGTCAGCCGGCTGCTCCGCGTCCATTGCCCTACCCGGGGTCTTCCCCCCGACAGTTTGCATCGATGCTTTTCTGATATATTTGCGTAGCTGTGCTGCCCCTAGATATCTAGCTGTCCTTACACCTATTTTAGGTGTAAGGCCAGCACCCTGCTTTATCTTTGTTTAGTAGATTCGATCTGTTATAGTTGCTCCTTGTTCTTCGAGGATTAGTTTGATATCTACATGGTTAGGCCTTGCAAACGGGTTGAACGATCCAGTAGTGCGTAAGGTACGGTTTGCCGATCCAAGAAGGGATGTTCCGGGAATCGACTCCGTGTTGGTTTTTAGGCCTCGTTTTGGGTTGGTTTGCTGTTATCTTTCGTATCTGCCAGGCTCAACTACGTGTAGGATGTTCCGGTTATGCGGTGAAAACCCTAAACTGTCGTAGATTGATTTAGCTTAGCATTGATAAAGCAGAACCCCCATGTTATTGCAGATCTATTATGAACCATGGGTTAATCGGCTCTTTGAGCCGATTCACAGGGTAACCTGAGAGCCGATCGAGGCTCGTTTAATGTTTACGTGTCTACCATGCAGGAAACTAATTGAAGCTATGCAGCACCTTCCTGACCAGGTATACGTCAGGTGGCACGCCCTTGCAACCGTCGGACGTGTGCCGAGCATTGCGGGCCATCGCCCGAGGGACCAGGGCCCACCAGCAGTCCTGGGAGCCTCCCGGCTCTACGTGTTGCCGTCGCTGCTCGCCGGTGGGTTTTGGCAGGCAACAAGATGAAGAGAGAAGACGGCGTAGAAGATGGATGAAGACGGTGGCGTGCATACAAGATCAAAGAAGACGGTGGCGTGTATGTTGGAGGAAGATGGTGGCATGTACAATGATGAAGAGGGTGAAGACAGAGCTTGCCGACTCGAGAGGAACGCGCAAGGTTAAGGTTTGTGCTCGATAGGATAGTAGGTCGCATCATCGGAGAGAGCTCAAACCTTGCATGCATTGCATCGTGTTTCTTGGTTGTTCTTGGTTCTTATCCATGAGATGAGTTAGAGCTTGTGTTCATCTCCATGACAAGCTCTAGCTCATCGGAAACGGATTCCGGTTGCATTGCATGTTGCATGTGCAAGGGTGATGATTTTCCCGATATACCATATTGAGAGGTTACACCTCTATGACCATGAGAAAATCATCATCTACTCTTTTGCATGATTTCACCTTGTGAGAAGGTAGCTCTTGTCGCCCTTGATGTCTACGTTCCCCCTCCTTTCCTGTAGACAGTGTTGGGCCTCCAAGTGCAGAGGTTTGTAGAACAGCAACAAGTTTCCCTTAAGTGGATCACCCAAGGTTTATCGAACTCAGGGAGGAAGAGGTCAAAGATATCCCTCTCATGCAACCCTGCAACCACAAAGCAAGAAGTCTCTTGTGTCCCCAACACACCTAATAGGTGCACTAGTTCGGCAAAGAGATAGTGAAATACAGGTGGTATGAATATATATGAGCAGTAGCAATGGTGCCAGAAAATAGCTTGCTGGCGTGTAGTTGATGGTGGTAGTATTGCAGCAGTAGTAACACAGTAAAACAGTAAACAAGCAGTAGTAACTCAGCAGTATTTAGGAACAAGGCCTAGGGATTACACTTTCACTAGTGGACACTCTCAACATTGATCACATAACAGAATAGATAAATGCATACTCTACACTTTTGTTGGATGATGAACACATTGCGTAGGATTACACGAACCCTCAATGCCGGAGTTAACAAGCTCCACAATAATGCTCATGTTTAAGTAACCTTAAGTGTAAGATAGATCAAAAGACTAAACCAAGTACTAGCATAGCATGCACACTGTCACCTTCATGCATATGTAGGAGGAATAGATCACATCAATATTATCATAGCAATAGTTAACTTCGCAATCTACAAGAGATCATGATCATAGCATAAACCAAGTACTAACACGGTGCACACACTGTCACCTTTGCACACATGCAGGAGGAATAAAACTACTTTAATAACACATCACTAGAGTAGCACATAGATAAATTGTGATACAAACACATTGCAATCATAAAGAGATATAAATAAGCACTTCACTACGCTCTTCAACAGTGAATAAGTACTTCGTGAAATATAGCCTAAGAGACCCACACGGTGCACACACTGTCACCTTTACACACGTGGGACAAGGAGTCTCCGGAGATCACATAAGTAAAACCCACTTGACTAGCATAATGACATCTAGATTACAAGCATCATCATATGAATCTCAATCATGTAAGGCAGCTCATGAGATTATTGTATTGAACTACATAGGAGAGAGATGAACCACATAGCTACCGGTACAGCCCCGAGCCTCGATGGAGAACTACTCCCTCCTCATGGGAGCAGCAGCGGTGATGAAGATGGCGGTGGAGATGGCAGCGGTGTCGATGGAGGAGCCGGGGCACTTCCCCGCTCCGGCAGGGTGCCGGAACAGAGACTCCTGTCCCCAGATCTTGGCTTCGCGATGACGGCGGCTCTGGAACTTTTCTCGTATCGTGGCTTCCTCCGTAAGGGTTTTCGATGCAGGGGCTTTATATAGGCGAAGAGGCGGCGCAGAGGGCCGACAGGGGGCCACACCATAGGCGGCGCGGCCCCCTCTGGCCGCGCCAGGTATCATCTGGGGCCCCGTGGCCCCCTCTGGTCCTTCCCGGTGTTGGAAGCTTCGTGGAAAAATAGGAACCTGGGCGGTGATTTCGTCCAATTCCGAGAATATTTCGTTACTAGGATTTCTGAAACCAAAACAGCAGAAACAGGAACTGGCACTTCGGCATCTTGTTAATAGGTTAGTTCCAAAATGCGTAAATACGACATATAATGTGCATAAAACATGTAGGTATCATCAATAAAGTAGCATGGAACATAAGAAATTATCGATACGTCGGAGACGTATCAGCATCCCCCTTAGTTCTGCTCGTCCCGAGCAGGTAAAACGATAACAAAGATAATTTCTTAAGTGACATGCCATCATAATCTTGATCATACTATTTGTAAACATATGTAATGAATGCAGCGATCAAAACAATGGTAATGACATGAGTAAACAAATGAATCATAAAGCAAAGACTTTTCATGAATAGTACTTCAAGACAAGCATCAATAAGTCTTGCATAAGAGTTAACTCATAAAGCAATAAATCAAAGTAAAGGTATTGAAGCAACACAATGGAAGATTAAGTTTCAGCGGTTGCTTTCAACTTGTAACATGTATATCTCATGGATAGTTGTCAATGCAAAGTAATATAATAAGTGCAATATGCAAGTATGTAGGAATCAATGCACAGTTCACACAAGTGTTTGCTTCTTAAGGTGGAGAGAGATAGGTAAACTGACTCAACAATAAAGTAAAAGAATGGTCCTTCAAAGAGGAAAGCATCGATTGCTATATTTGTGCTAGAGCTTTGGTTTTGAAAACATATAGAGAGCATAAAAGTAAAGTTTTGAGGAGTGTTTGTTGTTGTCAACGAATGGTAGCGGGTACTCTAACCCCCTTGCCAGACAAACCTTCAAAGAGCGGCTCCCATTTTATTTTATTTTTGGGTGGCACTCCTTCCAACCTTTCTTTCACAAACCATGGCTAACCGAATCCTCGGGTGCCTGCCAACAATCTCATACCATGAAGGAGTGCCTTTTATTTTAGTTTTATTATGATGACACTCCTCCCCACCTTTGCTTTCTCAAGCCATGGCTAACCGAATCCTTCGGGTGCCGTCCAACAATCACATACCATGGAGGAGTGTCTATTTTTGTTAATTAATTTGGGACTGGGAATCCCATTGCCAGCTCTTTTTGCAAAATTATTGGATAAGCGGATGAAGCCACTAGTCCATTGTGAAAGTCTGTCAAAAGTAAATGACAAGATCGAAAGATAAAACACCACATACTTCCTCATGTGCTATAAAACATTGACACAAATAAGAGGTGATAAATTTTGAATTGTTTAAAGGTAGCACTCAAGCAATTTACTTTGGAATGGCGGAGAAATACCATGTAGTAGGTAGGTATGGTGGACACAAATGGCATAGTAGTTGGCTCAAGGATTTTGGATGCATGAGAAGTATTCCCTCTCGATACAAGGTTTAGGCTAGCAAGGTTATTTGAAGCAAACTCAAGGATGAACAAGTGCAGCAAAACTCACATAAAAGACACATTGTAAACATTATAAGACTCTACACCGTCTTCCTTGTTGTTCAAAACTCAATACTAGATATTATCTAGACCTTAGAGAGACCAAATATGCAAATCAAATTTTAGCAAGCTCTATGTATTTCTTCATTAATGGGTGCAAAGCATATGATGCAAGAGCTTAAACATGAGCACAACAATTGCCAAGTATCACATTATCCAAGACAGTTTAGAATTACTACATGTAGCATTTTCCAATTCCAACCATATAACAATTTAACGAAGAGGAAACTTCGCCATGAATATTATAAGCTAAGAACACATGTGTTCATACGAACCAGCGGAGCGTGTCTCTCTCCCACACAAGGATGAACTTATTCAGAGAACTATGATAACAAAACAAAAAAAAAAAAAAGCACACAGACGCTCCAAGTAAAGTACATAAGATGTGATGAATAAAAATATAGTTTCACTAGAAGAAACCTGATAAGTTGTCGATGAAGAAGGGGATGCCTTGGGCATCCCCAAGCTTAGATGCTTGAGTCTTCTTGAAATATGCAGGGATGAACCACCGGGGCATCCCCAAGCTTAGACCTTTCACTCTTCTCGATCACATTATATCACCCTCTTCTCTTGACCCTTGAAAACTTCCTTCACACCAAACTTCAAGCAAACTCGTTAGAGGGTTAGTGCATAATCAAAAATTCACATGTTCAGAGGTGACACAATCATTCTTAACACTTCTGGACATTGCACAAAACTTCTAAAAGTTAATGGAACAAAGAAACTCATTCAACTTAACAAAAGCGGCAATGCGAAATAAAAGGCAGAATCTGTCAAAAACAGAACAGTCCGTAAAGACGAATTTTAAGATGGCACCAGACTTGCTCAAATGGAAAAACTCAAAACTAATGAAAGTTGCGTACATATCTGAGGATCAGGCTCGTAAATTGGCAGATTTTTTCGAATTTTCTACAGAGAAATAGGCCCAGATTCGTGACAGACAGCAATGCTGTTTCTGCGCAGCAATCCCAAATATAACATCAACTTTGACATAGAAACTTTACTTGGCACAACAAAACACAAAACTAAGATAAGGAGAGGTTGCTACAGTAGTAAACAACTTCCAAAACACAAATATAAAACAAAGTACTGTAGCAAAATAACACATGGGTTATCTCCCAAGAAGTTCTTTCTTTATAGCCATTAAGATGGGCTCAGCAGTTTTAATGATGCTCTCATAAGAAATAGTATTTGAAGCAAAAGAGAGCATCAAGAGGCAAATTCAAAACACATTTAAGTCTAACATGCTTCCTATGCATAGGAATCTTGTAAATAAACAAGTTCATGAAGAGCAAAGTAACAAGCATAGGAAGATAAAACAAGTGTAGCTTCAAAAATTTCAGCACATAGAGAGGTGTTTTAGTAACATGAAAATTTTTACAACCATATTTTCCTCTCTCATAATAACTTTCAGTAGCATCATGAGCAAACTCAACAATATAACTATCACATAAAGCATTCTTATCATGAGTCTCATGCATAAAATAATTACTACTCCCAACATAAGCATAATCAATTTTATTAGTTGTAGTGGGAGCAAATTCAACAAAGTAGCTATCAAATATAGGAGGTATATTGTAATCATAATCAAATTTATCCTCCATAACAGGTGGTAACAAAAGACTACTATCATTATAATCATCATAAATAGGAGGCAAAGTATCATCAAAGAAAATTTTCTCCTCAATGCTTGGGGGACTAAAAATATCATGCTCATCAAAGCCGGCTTCCCCAAGCTTAGAATTTTCCATAGCATTAGCAACAATGGTGTTCAAAGCATTCATAGTAATAACATTCCCATTAGCATGCATATAAAGTTCCATGGGTTTTTAATTCTTTCTTCAAACACATCATGTCCTAATTCAAGATAAAGTTCATAAAGATCTCTCATATTTTTGTTGTTTTCCATTATGCCTAACTAGTGTAAACAAGAAACCAAATGTCGCAATTGCAGAGTCTAGGAAATAGCTTCGAGTACTTACAATGGCGCCGGGAAATAGCTTAGTAGCCGAGGTCCGGAGTGTGAGTACCTTTTACCTTTCCTCCCCGGGAACGGCGCCAGAAAATAGCTTGATGTCTACGTTCCCCCTCCTTAGACAGTGTTGGGCCTCCAAGTGCAGAGGTTTGTAGAACAGCAGCAAGTTTCCCTTAAGTGGATCACCCAAGGTTTATCGAACTCAGGGAGGAAGAGGTCAAAGATATCCCTCTCATGCAACCCTGCAACCACAAAGCAAGAAGTCTCTTGTGTCCCCAACACACCTAATAGGTGCACTAGTTCGGCGAAGAGATAGTGAAATACAGGTGGTATGAATATATATGAACAGTAGCAATGGTGCCAGAAAATAGCTTGCTGGCGTGTAGTTGATGGTGGTAGTATTGCAGCAGTAGTAACACAGTAAAACAGTAAACAAGCAGTAGTAACTCAGCAGTATTTAGGAACAAGGCCTAGGGATTACACTTTCACTAGTGGACACTCTCAACATTGATCACATAACAGAATAGATAAATGCATACTCTACACTTTTGTTGGATGATGAACACATTGCGTAGGATTACACGAACCCTCAATGCCGGAGTTAACAAGCTCCACAATAATGCTCATGTTTAAGTAACCTTAAGTGTAAGATAGATCAAAAGACTAAACCAAGTACTAGCATAGCATGCACACTGTCACCTTCATGCATATGTAGGAGGAATAGATCACATCAATATTATCATAGCAATAGTTAACTTCGCAATCTACAAGAGATCATGATCATAGCATAAACCAAGTACTAACACGGTGCACACTGTCACCTTTGCACACATGCAGGAGGAATAAAACTACTTTAATAACACATCACTAGAGTAGCACATAGATAAATTGTGATACAAACACATTGCAATCATAAAGAGATATAAATAAGCACTTCACTACGCTCTTCAACAGTGAATAAGTACTTCGTGAAATATAGCCTAAGAGACCCACACGGTGCACACACTGTCACCTTTACACACGTGGGACAAGGAGTCTCCGGAGATCACATAAGTAAAACCCACTTGACTAGCATAATGACATCTAGATTACAAGCATCATCATATGAATCTCAATCATGTAAGGCAGCTCATGAGATTATTGTATTGAACTACATAGGAGAGAGATGAACCACATAGCTACCGGTACAGCCCCGAGCCTCGATGGAGAACTACTCCCTCCTCATGGGAGCAAGCGGTGATGAAGATGCGGTGGAGATGGCAGCGGTGTCGATGGAGGAGCCTTCCGGGGCACTCCCCGCTCCGGCAGGGTGCCGGAACAGACTCCTGTCCCCCGGATCTTGGCTTCGCGATGACGGCGGCTGGAACTTTTCTCGTATCGTGGCTTCCTCCGTAAGGGTTTTCGGGCAGGGGCTTTATATAGGCGAAGAGGCGGCGCAGAGGGAGGGCTGACAGTGGGGCCACACCATAGGGCGGCGCGGCCCCTCCCCGCCGCGGTATCATCCGGGGCCCCGTGGCCCCCTCCGGTCCTTCCCGGTGGAAGCTTCGTGGAAAAATAGGAACCTCGGTGATTTCGTCCAATTCCGAGAATATTTCGTTACTAGGATTTCTGAAACCAAAAACAGCAGAAACAGGAACTGGCACTTCGGCATCTTGTTAATAGGTTAGTTCCAGAAAATGCGTAAATATGACATATAATGTGCATAAAACATGTAGGTATCATCAATAAAGTAGCATGGAACATAAGAAATTATCGATACGTCGGAGACGTATCAGCCCTCTTTCCAACAAAACTGGTTTCATGTCATTCCGAGTTTTCTAGCCCGAGTTATCGTATTTTCCGTTTGGCAGAAAAAAGAAAAAGAAAAACGAATATTATCCTTATTGCCGCGGTAGTACCACGTGCGGTACCGCCTGGTACCGCACGAGCCTCCCGAGCCCATGGATACCAACTCGGATCCAGCGGCCTAGTACGAACCTAGTTACGGTACCGTACGAGCCCGGTACTACCGGCCCATTCCTTTTTTCTTTTTCTTTTTTCTTCCTCCAGCTGCCTCCACACGCGCCTGGGCCGTGATACGTCTCCGACGTATCGATAATTTCTTATGTTCCATGCCACTTTATTGATGATATCTACATGTTTTATACACATTGTATGTCATATTTATGCATTTTCGGAACTAACCTATTAACAAGATGCCGAAGTGCCTTGTGTTGTTTTTGGTTTCAGAAATCCTAGTAACGAAATATTCTCGGAATCGGACGAAATCAACGCCCAGGTTCCTATTTTCCCCGAACCATCCGAACACTCGAGAGCTGCCGAGATGGCCCCGGGCCCAGATGACATGGTGGCGCGCCGGCCCTGGCCGCGCCACCCTATGGTGTCATCGCCTTTGACCCTCCTGCGCCGCCTCTTCGCCTATATAAAGCCCCTGCATCGAAAACCCTTACGGAGGAAGCCACGATACGAGAAAAGTTCCAGAGCCGCCGTCATCGCGGCCAAGATCCTGGGACAGAGTCTCTCTGCTCCGCACCCGGGAGCGGAAGTGCCCCCGGAAGGCTTCTCCATCGACACCGCTGCCATCTCCACCGCCATCTTCATCAACGCTGCTGCTCCCATGAAGAGGGAGTAGTTCTCCATTGAGGCTCGGGGCTGTACCGGTAGCTATGTGGTTAATCTCTCTCCTATGTACCTCAATACAATGATCTCATGAGCTGCTTTACATGATTGAGATTCATATGAGTTTTGTATCACTACTATCTATGTGCTACTCTAGTGATGTGTTATTAAAGTAGTTTTATTCCTCCTGCATGTGTGCAAAGGTGACAGTGCGTGCACCGTGTTAGTACTTGGTTTATGCTATGATCATGATCTCTTGTAGATTGCGAAGTTAACTATTGCTATGATAATATTGATGTGATCTATTCCTCCTACATATGCATGAAGGTGACAGTGTGCATGCTATGCTAGTACTTGGTTTAGTCGTTTTGATCTATCTTACACTTAAGGTTACTTAAACATGAGCATTATTGTGGAGCTTGTTAACTCGGCATTGAGGGTTCGTGTAATCCTACGCAATGTGTTCATCATCCAACAAAAGTGTAGAGTATGCATTTATCTATTCTGTTATGTGATCAATGTTGAGAGTGTCCACTAGTGAAAGTGTAATCCCTAGGCCTTGTTCCTAAATACTGCTATCGCTGCTTGTTACTGTTTTACTGCGTTACTCTGCTGCGTTACTACTGCATGTTTACTTCTACAATACTACCACCATCAACTACGCGCCAAGCACTTTTCTGGCGCCATACTACTGCTCATATATATTCATACCACCTGTATTTCACTATCTCTTCGCCGAACTAGTGCACCTATTTGGTGTGTTGGGGACACAAGAGACTTCTTGCTTTGTGGTTTGTGGTTGCATGAGAGGGATATCTTTGACCTCTTCCTCCCGAGTTCGATAAACCTTGGGTGATCCACAAGGAAAACTTGCTGTTCTACAAACCTCTCGCACTTAGGCCCAACACTGCCTAACGGAAAGGAGGGGGAACGAGACATCAAGCTAATTTTGGCGCCGTTGCCGGGAGGAAAGGTAAAAGGTACTCACACTCCGGCCGGTAACAGACTTTCGGCGCCATTGTGTGTGCTCGAAGCTATTTCCTTTAGACTCGCAATTGCGACATTTGGTTTCTTGTTTACACTAGTTAGGCATAATGGACAACAATGACCTTTTTATTCTATTTCCTGATTTAAGACATGGATGGTTTGATGCGAAAATTAAAAAACCCATGGAACATATTAATATGAATGCTTTGAACACCATTGTTGTTAATGATATGGAAAATTCTAAGCTTGGGGAAGCTGGCTTTGATGAGCATGATATTTTTAGTCCCCCAAGCATTGAGGAGAAAATTTACTTTGATGATACTTTGCCTCCTATATTTGATGATGAAAATAATAATGATAGCTACTTTGTTGAATTTGCTCCCACTACAACTAATAAAATTGATTATGCCTATGTGGAGAGTAATAATTTTATGCATGAGACTCATGATAAGAATGCTTTATGTGATAGTTATATTGTTGAGTTTGCTCATGATGCTACTGAAAGTTATTATGAGAGAGGAAAATATGGTTGTAGAAATTTTCATGTTACTAAAACACCTCTCTATGTGCTGAAATTTTTGAAGCTACACTTGTTTTATCTTCCTATGCTTGTTACTTTGCTCTTCATGAACTTGTTTATTTACAAGATTCCTATGCATAGGAAGCATGTTAGACTTAAATGTGTTTTGAATTTGCCTCTTGATGCTCTCTTTTGCTTCAACTTCTATTTCTTGCGAGTGCATTATTAAAACTGTTGAGCCCATCTTAATGGCTATAAAGAAAGAACTTGGGAGATAACCCATGTGTTTATTTTACTACAGCAATTTTTATTTTGTTGAGTCTTGGAAGTTGTTTACTACTGTAGCAACCTCTCCTTATCTTAGTTTTGTGTTTTGTTGTGCCAAGTAAAGTTTCTATGTTAAAGTTGATGTTATATTTGGGATCGCTGCGCAGAAACAGCATTGCTGTCTGTCACGAATTCTGGCACAGTTCTCTGTAGAAAATTCGAAAAATCTGCCAATTTACGAGCGTGATCCCCAGATATGTACGCAACTTTCATTAGTTTTGAGTTTTTCCATTTGAGCAAGTCTGGTGCCATCTTAAAATTCGTCTTTACGGACTGTTCTGTTTTTGACAGATTCTGCCTTTTATTTCGCATTGCCGCTTTTGTTAAGTTGAATGAGTTTCTTTGTTCCATTAACTTTCAGAAGTTTTGTGCAATGTCCAGAAGTGTAAAGAATGTTTGTGTCACCTCTGAACATGTGAATTTTGATTATGCACTAACCCTCTAATGAGTTTGCTTGAAGTTTGGTGTGGCAGAAGTTTTCAAGGGTCAATAGAAGAGGGTGATATAATGTGATCGAGAAGAGTGAAAGGTCTAAGCTTGGGGATGCCCCGTGGACCCCTGCATATTTTAAGAAGACTCAAGCATCTAAGCTTGGGGATGCCCAAGGCATCCCTTCTTCATCGACAACTTATCAGGTTTCTTCTAGTGAAACTATATTTTTATTCGGTCACATCTTATGTACTTTACTTGGAGCGTCTGTGTGCTTTTATTTTTGTTTTTGTTTTGTTATTTTCATTCTCTGAATAAGTTCATCCTTGTGTGGGAGAGAGACACGCTCCGCTGGTTCGTATGAACACATGTGTTCTTAGCTCATAATATTCATGGCGAAGTTTCCTCTTCGTTATATTGTTATATGGTTGGAATTGGAAAATGCTACATGTAGTAATTGGTAAAATGTCTTGGATAATGTGATACTTGGCAATTCTTGTGCTCATGTTTAAGCTCTTGCATCATATACTTTGCACCCATTAATGAAGAAATACATAGAGCTTGCTAAAATTTGGTTTGCATAATTGGTCTCTCTAAGGTCTAGATAATTTCTAGTATTGAGTTTTGAACAACAAGGAAGACGGTGTAGAGTCTTATAATGTTTACAATATGTCTTTTATGTGAGTTTTGCTGCACCTGTTCATCCTTGAGTTTGCTTCAAATAACCTTGCTAGCCTAAACCTTGTATCGAGAGGAATACTTCTCATGCATCCAAAATCCTTGAGCCAACTACTATGCCATTTGTGTCCACCATACCTACCTACTACATGGTATTTCTCCGCCATTCCAAAGTAAATTGCTTGAGTGCTACCTTTAAAATTCCATCATTCACCTTTGCAATATATAGCTCATGGGACAAAATAGCCTTAAAAACTATCGTAGTATTGAATATGTACTTATGCACTTTATCTTTTATTAAGTTGCTTGTTGTGCGATAACCATGCTTCTGGGGAACGCCATCAACTATTGTTGAATATCATGTGAGTTGCTATGCATGTCCGTCTTGTCTGAAGGATCTATCACCTTAGTGGTTGGAGCATGCAAAATTGTTAGAGAAGAACATTGGGCCGCTAACTAAAGCCATGAATCATGGTTGAAGTTTCAGTTTTGGACATATATCCTCAATCTCATATGAGAATAATAACTTTGCTACATGCTTATGCATTTAAGAGGAGTCCATTATCTGTTGTCCATGTTGTCCCGGTATGGATGTCTAAGTTGAGAATAATCAAAAGCGAGAAATCCAAAATGCGAGCATTCTCCTTAGACCTTTGTACAGGCGGCATGGAGGTACCCCTTTGTGACACTTGGTTGAAACATGGCATGCAAAGATCCGGTAGTCCAAGCTAAGTAGGACGAGGTGCGGGCACTATTAGTATACTATGCATGAGGCTTGCAACTTGTAAGATATAATTTTCATAACTCATATGCTTTATTACTACCGTTGACAAAATTGTTTCATGTTTTCAAAATAAAAGCTCTAGCACAAATACAACAATCGATGCTTTCCTCTTTGAAGGACCATTCTTTTACTTTTATTGTTGAGTCAGTTTACCTATCTCCTTCCACCTTAAGAAGCAAACACTTGTGTGAACTGTGCATTGATTCCTACATACTTGCATATTGCACTTGTTATATTACTCTATGTTGACAATATCCATGAGATATACATGTTATAAGTTGAAAGCAACCGCTGAAACTTAATCTTCTTTTGTGTTGCTTCAATGCCTCTACTTTGAATTATTGCTTTATGAGTTAACTCTTATGCAAGACTTATTGATGCTTGTCTTTAAGTACTATTCATGAAAAGTCTTTGCTTTATGATTCATTTGTTTACTCATGTCATTACCATTGTTTTGATCGCTGCATTCATTACATATGTTTACATAGTATGATCAAGGTTATGATGGCATGTCACTTAAGAAATTATCTTTGTTATCGCTTTACCTGCTCGGGACGAGCAGAACTAAGCTTGGGGATGCTGATACGTCTCCGACGTATCGATAATTTCTTATGTTCCATGCCACTTTATTGATGATATCTACATGTTTTATACACATTGTATGTCATATTTATGCATTTTCTGGAACTAACCTATTAACAAGATGCCGAAGTGCGTCTCGTCATTGCTGGTTTCGAAATCTATAACCCAATATTCTCGAATCGGACGAAATCAACGCCTGTGTTCCTATTTTCCCGGAACCATCCGTAACACTCGAGAGCTGCCAGAGATGGGCCCTGTGGGCCCCAGATGACATGTGCGGCGCGGCTCGGGCCCAGCCGCGCCACCCTATGGTGTCATCGCCCCGTTGACCCTCCCCGCGCCGCCTCTTCGCCTATATAAAGCCCGCAGAAGCGCTACAGGCTGAGACGAGAAAAGTTCCGAGCCGCCGTCATCGCGAAGCCAAGATCCGGGGGACAGAGTCTCTGCCCTGCCTCTGAGGGGAAGTGCCGGAAGGCTTCTCCATCGACAACGCTGCCATCTCCACCGCCATCTTCATCAACGCGCTGCTCCCATGAAGAGGGAGTAGTTCTCCATTGAGGCTCGGGGCTATACGTAGCTATGTGGTTAATCTCTCCTATGTACCTCAATACAATGATCTCATGAGCGTTTACATGATTGAGATTCATATGAGTTTTGTATCACTACTATCTATGTGCTACTCTAGTGATGTGTTATTAAAGTAGTTTTATTCCTCCTGCATGTGTGCAAAGGTGACAGTGCGTGCACCGTGTTAGTACTTGGTTTATGCTATGATCATGATCTCTTGTAGATTGCGAAGTTAACTATTGCTATGATAATATTGATGTGATCTATTCCTCCTACATATGCATGAAGGTGACAGTGTGCATGCTATGCTAGTACTTGGTTTAGTCGCTTTTGATCTATCTTACACTTAAGGTTACTTAAACATGAGCATTATTGTGGAGCTTGTTAACTCCGGCATTGAGGGTTCGTGTAATCCTACGCTATGTTCATCATCCAACAAAAGTGTAGAGTATGCATTTATCTATTCCTATGTGATCAATGTTGAGAGTGTCCACTAGTGAAAGTGTAATCCCTAGGCCTTGTTCCTAAATACCGCTCAATGCTTGTTACTGTTGCATGTTGTTACTATGTCACACTACTGCATGTTTACTTCCTACAATACTACCACCATCAACTACGCGCCAGCAAGCTATTTTCTGGGTTGCTACTGCTCATATATATTCATACCACCTGTATTCACTATCTCTTCGCCGAACTAGTGCACCTATTTGGTGTGTTGGGGACACAAGAGACTTCTGCTTTGTGGTTGCAGGGTTGCATGAGAGGGATATCTTGACCTCTTCCTCCCTGAGTTCGATAAACCTTGGGTGATCCACTTAAGGGAAAATATTGCTGTTCTACAAACCTCTGCTCTGGAGGCCCAACACTTCTCAGAAAGGAGGGGAACGTAGACATCAGGCCGACTTACCTCACGCCCATCTCCGCACAACAAGGCTCCCGTGGCCGCCCCACGCCGCCCATCCGCCGCCCCGCTCGCTCCCGCGTGGAGACGCCGCCGTTGACCGCGAGCCGCCGCCCTCGCTCGTGCGCTCGCGCCGATCGACCGGGGATTTCGCCCGCGCGCCGTACGGCCGGGGACTCTCACGCGTGGCACGCGCCCGCCTGCCCCATCCCGCGCCGCACGCCGGCTGGCTCGCCCCGCTCGCTCGCTTCCCGCGGACCGCATGCCGCGCTCGCCGCTCCCTCTCTCTCTTGCATTATTTCTTAGATTCGGACAAGCGGTAGTACCGCCCGGACAACGGTACTACCGGTTTGGGCGTTTTCTCGACGCAGTTCGTGCATGAGCGGTAGTACCACTTTGACAAGCGGTAGTACCGCTCGGGCGCGAATCTGACCGTTTTTCAGCCCCAACAGCTATATTTTGGGCCCCCTATTTATACCTCTCTTCCACCTCCGACCCAAACACTTCTTCCCCTCCATTCTCTCTCCTCCATTGTTGACCTTGAGTTGTTTCTTCCTCCTCTTGATCCCCCCACTATTTGTTGCATATTTTTGGGGGAAAGGAGAGAGGAGATCTAGATCTAGAGCTTCACCAATTGAATCCCTCTCCAAGTGAGGGGATCTTGCTAGATCTAGATCTTGGAGTTGCTTGGTGTTTCTCCTCATATTTGTTCTTCCTCCCTTATTCCCCCAATAGCTTTTGTAGCTTTGTTGGAATTTGGGAGAGAAGAACTTGGGCATCTTAGTGGTGTTCTTAGCCATTGCATTAGGTGCATCGGTTTGGGTTCTCTCCGGGGTTTCGGTCTCGTAGAGGGCATGTTGACCTTGGTGGTGTTGTAGCCTTAGTGGCCTTGTTACCTTTGTGGTGTTCTTGGAGCCTTTTGTGGCCTTGTAGCCTTTTGTGGCCTTGTAGCCTTTGTGGCCTTGTCGTCTTTGTGGCGTGGTAGCCTTAGTGGCGTTGTTGCCTTAGTGGAGTGTGGTAGCCTTTGTGGTTTTGGTGCCGGTTGTGGCGCGTTGGTGTCTTGGTGGCCTTGTCGCCGGTGTGGCGTGTTGTAGCCTCTTGTGGCCTTGTACTTGAGAGCCTCCGTGTTGTGGAGTTGCCTCAAGCTTGATACTTGGGAGTTTGCCCAAGCTTGTACGGGTTCGGTGACCACCCTCAAGGGTCCCTTAGTGGATCGAGGCGTTCCTCCTTGGAGGAAGGGCTCGAGGAGAATACGGTGGCCCTAGTTGGCTTCTTGGAGTGCCTCGTGCCTCCACACCGCTCCAACGGAGACGTAGCACCCTTGGGTGTGAACTTCGGGATACATCGTCGTCTCCTCGTGCACCGGTTACTTCTCAACCCGAGCTCCTTTACCTATGCGCTTTACATTGTGATATCTATCTTGCTTGATGTGCTATACCTAGCTTGTTATCACCTTGTTGCTCATCATGCTAGCATAGGTTGTTGGTGCACTTAGGCAAACCCCTAGTTGATAGGCTTTGAGCTAAACTAGTAAACACTTAGTTTTATTCCGCCTAGTTTAGCTCTCAAGTAGAAGTTTTTATACACCGCCATTCACCCCTCTGGCTACGCCTAGTACATTCAGTAGGTATTCTTGTGGAGATAGAATGGGTATAGACATAATGTGGCCATATACTGGTGGACCTGGGTGGCCCACATGAGATTTGGTCTTAGGGACCTACGGGGTGGCCCATCTACGAAGGACCAGATGGAGACCCAAACAAGTTGAAGCCTAAGACGGATTCTGACTAAGGTCCAAGACATCGTCCAACTAAGGTCCAAGACAACGTCCGGCTAAGGCCCAAGGAGGAAGACTTGGATTATATAACTCGACCTATGCCTGTATACTAGTCGGCTAGGACCTTCCATGTAAACCCTAGGGCTAACATACTATATAATACGGCCCTCGAGTAGCCTAAGGGAAGAAGCAATAATCTAATTTTAACATGCACTTGTTACCATTATAGTGAATTGTGAAAGGAGCAAAGATCTGATACAATCGTGGTTCTTAAACCTAGGTAACTCGTGTGTATCACCGTCCTAAGCATACTCCGGCCTAACTACCTAATTTTTCTGTGCTCTGAGCATCCCCTAATGGTTACTGTGTCGACAATACCCCGAAAAATTTATCTATTTGAAAGTTCATTGTAATGAAATCCACGTATTGAGTATCAACAATCTTCAATAAGCATGTTTTTATAGGAACCAGATCTTGTAACGTACATAAGGTAAGACACATGGCTATATAGTGTTAGGATTGTAAAATCAAGAAGAAAAATTACGACCGTAGTAGGTTATGTCGGTAGCTAATATGGTTTATAATTTTTGTGCTACAAATAATTTAAATTTTTTATCGTAATTTTGATTCTAAGTAACTACGCACTATAAAATATAGTGCAAATTTGTGTTATGCGGGTTAATTTGAACCGTATTGGCTTTAATCTTATGGCTTTCAAGAAGGCAAGTTAGAGTAGTTTAGCTTCTCAACTTGTCTTCATTAAGTTAGAGGATCTGGTTCCGTTATTCTACACATAGACAAAATCTGGTGTCAAATCTAGTCATTAACGAGTTTAATAAGTTTGTTTTGATTTTAACGAAAATGAGTACTCCATAGACATGGCATATATACTAGAAAATCAATACGCCAATCATTGTTTTGGTATCTAGTATATGTTGATATAATCTCTAACCAAACAATATTTGGTGCGATTCTTAATTCATCTTTAAAATGGAATAAAATGGTGTAACATCAAAGTGCATCCATAAAGCAATCTATAAGTTATAATTTATAAATAATTAGATCGATCATACTGGGTATGTAATTTTGGGTTCGTCTGTTCGTGAGTTGGTTGGTTTTCTCAAATTATAATTAGCCTCTTAAATCTCGATCAGCATCCAACAATTTCCACCCAACATTATTCCATATATAACTAGGTTACCAGTGTAAATTTGAGGTAGTTTGCGATGTATGAAGTTTTTGAACAACTATTAATTAGAAAATCGTATGAACTTTTGTTGGGTCCTTCTTGTCTCCGTAGGAAAGAAATGTCAAATACTCTTTCCTTTGCCACAATTTCGTGATGAGCAAAATAAGAAAAAATGTAAGGCATATCTAATTGCAAAGTTGGGTTGGCGCCCATTGTAAAATGTTATCCAGTGGTGTAGCTGCAATAGTTTTTCGACCCAAGCTCTGACGCCTAACTAAATGTGCAAAATTTTCTCCCATAAGTTTATTTGAGCCATCCAAAGGCTCCATTGAAAAAGATGACAGCGCTATGTACATGCAGAGGTTATGGAGAGGAGGTATGGTAGCTCACAAAGTGGCAAAGGTGGAGGGACCCACTTTGCTAACTTAGAAGTATGTAGGGTTTTTGCAAAACATTTCTTCAACATCATTATAATTGGGGTTTCACGATTTCTAACATCAATAAAAGTGATTTTAGGCCACTTAGGGTTTCCTCCTCCTCGCAGCCGCCTTCAGGAAGGCACATCCACTCATTCCGACGCCGCATCAACTTTCGGTAAGATGCCCTCCCCAATCTCTCTCTCTCTCTCTCCCTCTCCCTCTCCCTCCCTCTCTCGTCTCTCTCTCTCTCCATCCGTCCATCCTCTCTCTCACTCTCAGGGTGAACCCTCCAATATTGGGGGAAATCATATATGTCTGTTGGTAGATTTGGGTTTCTGTTGTATCTAATCCTAGCATATCAACTCGTAAATATATATGTGTGCATTGGTAGATGGTTTTTCATACTTGCAGATCCATGGAATAGCACCGTGATCATCTATGCTGGTTGTAGTGGTCCTTTTATTTGGTGACCACCTAAATTGCTGCTATGCCAATCTTGTAGTGTTGAACCAAGTTACATATCTATTTTTATACATATTTTAATATGTATATGATAGTGAGATCTAGTGATTGGTTGTGTATATTGTTCATGATATGGTATGTTTACTAGATTAATTGTTCATTCATAAAGTTCAAAGACATGATGTTTGAGTACTGCCAATGTTGTGATTCCCAAGAATCAAGTCGTGAAACATGATCCACTTTCTTGTGGGTTAATTGTAATTAACAAATTGCATACCACCTCTTTAGAACAACAAAAGGCACATACATTGAAAAGAAATTTATCTCTCGTAGTTTAAGTGCACATGCCACCTATCTTGACTGGCCACTATTAAAGAAAAAATAATGGAACCGTATTAAGATTTCAGAGGTATGCTAGATATAGTATCTCACAACCCACCACATTGTTCTGATTTACAGAATTATTATAAGTAATATATCCATATTTTCATCAAATGTAGTGATACATTTAAAATAATAGTAGTGATGATTTGATGTCACCGATGATGACATCATTGAGTGATGATTACATGAGTTTTGATTTTGACTTTCCTTGAAGTCAAGATGCAAGGTCACTATTAGGTGTTGTGAACCTATATAGTTCACTTACAACTTTTAGTACCTTAGGAAACATTTAACAAATATTTGCCGTGTGTAGGACCTAGGATGGGGAGATAAATCTTGATAGAGAAGGCTGGTTTGGGAACTTGGTTGAGATGAATTTTAACCAAGTCGTGAAACTAAGATTCACTCAAGTGGAGCACCATCCAAAGCAACCAATTAAGAGATATGTGTATTTAATGACAAAATCCTCTAAGTATACTGTGAAAGTCCAAGATGGTAAGATAACTATTAGTTTCCTCACGCTTTTGGTTGCTTGCTGAATTAACATGAACTGAGGTTTCTTTGTATATATTCAGCCTCAACATTCTGTTTTTTCAGGAATTTTCAAAAACTTCACCAATTTTACCTTTTGGGTTCCTCGTGGAACCACCAGGTAGAATGTAACTTACATCAAGCTGCTACAAGTATGCCGGCATAGTGATTGAAAAGGGAAAGTTAAGGGCTGACAAGTAATGGTCATCAACCAGAGAATAATTCATGTTGAAGAGTTGATGATATCATTATCGCTTATGGATGAGAGGGTCTCATACAGAGATGATAACACCTTTGGCTAAGGCCGGTAATCCATGTTTGAGGCATGAAATGGCTGTCATCATATCATCCATTATGTATGACTATGCTATGCATTATGTGTGAATCTGCTATCTATTATGTGACTTTTTATCAACCAGAGAGCTATAATCGTAGAGGGATTTATATAGTCAAAAAACTATGTTTAGTTGATTTATATGGTATGTTATGTGAAAATATGTTTGTTGGTGTGTTTAATTCTGGCAAGGTGAGAAATTCAGTGTAGTATGTTATATATTGGTCACTCATGTTTATATTGTTGTATATTGTGTCCATTTATGATAGCTTGTCAATAAGAAAATTCTAAGTGTTCCAAATTGTAGTCATCTTTTCAAGACAGAATATTTGTAGTGCCCAAAAAGTAGTCATCTTTTGAGAAAATTTTTTGAGCCTCCGAAGTAAAAGAAAAACTGAACCACGTTAAAGAAGCACCTCAGAATATACATGCATTTTGGATGTTGGGGCATTTTCATCAAAATTTCAAACTGAAACTTTAACCGCAATTTACTGTAAGTCCTCCTAGGAGAAGTGTTCCTAACATATCAAAGGTTCTTCCACACTCCTTCCTCATTGACGAACTAATGATAGTATTGCAAATATTATCATTATTATTTTTTATAAGCTGTAACCAAGTTTCGACTTCAGGTAGTTTGTGGTTTTGACATCCCCATACAACTAGAGTTAGCAAATAGTGTAACAATTTTTCAAGGCCTTTTACGGTGGGAAAATATCAAATGCGGTTTGCTTTGCGCCTAATTTTGTGGATAGAAAAGTTTACGAGAGGCATATCCAATTGCATAGTTGGCTGCCACAGACAGTAGATGTTATCGACAGTTTTATGAGGCTGCAATAGTTATTTGTACCTAAAGTCCTTGGAGCAGATCGAGATGCGCAGATTTGTCTCCGTTAAAGTTTGGCTATCTAAACACTCTGCCCACCGCAAACAGCTGATGCGGCGTCACCGCACTTCCCTCTGCAACTTATGAAACGGCGGGTCGGCAGGAGGTGACTCAGCGGGGCCGCACAGGCCCCAGATTTTTGGGGCCCCAAATTTTTATATAAGCCTAGACTTGGCACTTGGCAGCCTAGGCTAGGTTGCACTCGCTGCCTGGCAGACCACCATTGGTGCGAGCAGCCGGGCGCGGAGCAGGCTCCTCTGATTTCTGTGGAAGGGAGCAGCCATTAACGAGAGCGATTTGTTTCTGAGGATAGTTGGGTTCCTGAGGGATAAGAAAGGTGAAATGGGCCATAACGAGTGGGCTTAAGTGAGTTATTATAGGCCCATTTTCTATTTCTGAGCACACCATCTACATTACATGCCTTCTCTTAAAAAAATCTGCACTTGCCTATACCACGATCCATTGCATTATTTTGACCGGAAAAATCCTTACATTGTCTCAAAAATAAAAAGCCCTACTTCACAGCCTCCTGACCGCTAGCTCAATTCCACGCGTTGGCAGAGCCGTTGACGCTACGACCAAACTAGACCTGCGCGACACTGCTTATCGCAATTACGAAAGAGAATATGAGTATAGCTAGCGTATAGCGCTTAGACAACTAGGAGCTACACTCGCCCTTATTTCTACTTGATCGCTCCAAAATATTTTTCTTGGTTTTAAAAGTAGAATCCTGATTAACTTTAGCAGTTATCGTCCGGGTTTTCAATCGGCCGGTGCAACAATTTAACCAGACCACAGGACATTGCGATCTAATCGGAGTTTCACAAACCGTCTAATCGCTAAGAAAATTAGCAACTATGAGGCTCATTAGTTTATTTTTCAGTTAGTATATGGGCCCATTTTTGAGTTTCGCACATGGCTTCAAATTTTGCCGGCCCGGCCCCAAAACGGCGATACAAGCAGGTAACGCTGCAAACATGAGGCATCCATCATCCAAGGTTGTGTTGCGTAGTAACAGTAACTGCTTTGGCGCCTAAAGTCCCCGGGCAACCGCTGGTAGAGGTCTGTGTCCTCGTTAAAGTTTGAGCGCTTATCCAAAACATTCAGCTCCACCAAAACCAGCTGATGGTTTTGCTTGCCGCTGATATGTATGTGGCCCAAATCTGGTGATCAGTACTACAAAAACAGTGTAGGTAGGTAAGGATAATATCACGTAACGATTCTTCTTCTGGGAAGTTCTCGCCCCACCAACGCGAGTGTTGACAGGTCATCGTGAGCTGCCACAGCTGGCCTCCCATGTGCTCGAGGACTGCTAGGAGCGTCCTTCCCGCGCCTCCACCAACGCCGGCGACCGCAGAGGAGGAGGTGGCGTCCGTCAGACGACGCCGCTTGGCGCTCCCACCGCCGGAGCAGCGGCCAACCACTCCAGTGTAGTTCCTGGTGGTGGGCGCGGTCCGCGCGTTCTTCCTCCTGGCCATCCCCATGCGCTCTCCTCATGGCGGCCGCCGAGGCTGCTGCTGGGGCGTGCGATCGGCACGCCACCGCGCTTGTGTCGCACCGTCGGGGGTCTTGTGTCCGGCGGGCAGGGGCGGCCCGCCGGGAGGAGGTGCCCTCCCGCGTGCAGAGATCATGGGGAACCCGTTGTTGGATGCGCTGCCGCCGCCGTAGAACGCCATCGTTCGAGGCGGAGGTGCGGAGGGTGAGTGAGGGAGAATGGAGGAAGAGCGGAGCAGGGGCATCGCGGCGAGCCGAGTGGTTTCTTGGGCCAGGCGCGGCGGGTGCAGCGGGCGCCGGCGATTAATGCCGCGCGGAAGACGATGCGTGCGCGGAAGACGATGCGACGGCATTAACTCGCCGCGTGGAAGCTACGCGGCCGGCGAATGCTGACCGGCGGCAGGCTTTTACAGCGCGCGGAAGACGATGCGATGAGGACGACGATCGGTGTCTCTCGCCGACAAGTTGGGGCCACCAGACGCGCGGGAACGTTTCGCGCGCTTTCGTTTCGTCCGGAGTCCCCGAGAGCTCCCCGGGGGGCCGGGGATGGCGTGGGATCGCCGGATGAATTTAGGACCAAATCCGGACAAAATCGAGGAATCGGGGGCGCGACTGGGCCGAATTTCACTTGTTTCTATTTGGTTGGAATCAGAAAATGCTTCATATGGTTTTGAATAATTTGATACTTGGCAATTGTTTTGAGCTCTTATAAATCATGTTTAAGCTCTTGCATCATGTAGTTAAATCTAGTAGTGGAGAACTACCGTAGAGCTTGTTGAAATTTGGTTTGCATGATTGGTCTCTCTAAGGTCTAGATATTTTCTGGTAAGAGTGTTTGAGCAACAAGGAAGACAGTGTAGAGTCTTATAATGCTTGCAATATGTTCTTATGTAAGTTTTGATGTACCGGTTCATACTTGTGTTTGCTTCAAATAACCTTGCTAGCCAAAGCCTTGTACTGAGAGGGAATACTTCTCGTGCATCCAAAACCTTGAGCCAAAACCTATGCCATTTGTGTCCACCATATCTACCTACTATGTGGTATTTCTGCCATTCCAAGTAAATACTTCATGTGCTACCTTTAAACAATTCAAAAGCTATTATCTCTTATTTGTGTCAATGTTTTATAGCTCATGAGGAAGTATGTGGTGTTTTATCTTTCGATCTTGTCATTTACTTCTGACAGACTTTCACAATGGACTAGTGGCTCATCCGCTTATCCAATAATTTTGCAAAAAGAGCTGGCAATGGGGTTCCCAGCCCCAATTAATTAACTTGCATTAATAATTCTCTTCACATGTTTTGCTCTGATCTATCAGTAAGCAACTTAAATTTGCAAATAGACACTCCTCCATGGTATGTGAATGTTGGAAGGCACCCGAGGATTCGGTTAGCCATGGCTTGTGTAAGCAAAAGGTTGGGAGGAGTGTCATCTAATAAATAAAACTAAAGTACATGTGTAAACAAAAGAGAAGAGGGATGATCTACCTTGCTGGTAGAGATAACGTCCTTCATGGGAGCCGCTCTTGAAAGTCTGGTTGATAAGGTAGTTAGAGTACCCATTACCATTCGTTGACAACAACAAACACCTCTCAAAATTTTACTTTTATGCTCTCTATATGATTTCAAAACTTGAAAAGCTCTAGCACATGATTTAATCCCTGCTTCTCTGCAAAGGGCCTATCTTTTACTTTATGTTGAGTCAGTTTACCTACTTCCTTCCATCTTAGAAGCAAACACTTGTCAATTGTGCATTGATTCTTACATACTTGCTTATTTGCATTCATCATATTACTCTGTTGACAATTATCCATGAGATATGCATGTTGAAAGTTGAAAGCAACTGCTGAAACTTATATCTTCCTTTGTGTTGCTTTGATGCCTTTACTTTGAATTTATTGCTTTATGAGTTAACTCTTATGCAAGACTTTTTGATGCTTGTCTTGAAAGTACTATTCATGAAAAGTTTTGCTATATGTCATCTATTTGTCAAACTATAGATCATTGCTTTGAATCATACCATTCACTTCATATGCTTTACAATAATGTTGATCAAGATTATGATGGTAGCATGTCACTTCAGAAATTATTCTTGTTATCGTTTACCTACTCGAGGGCGAGTAGGAACTAAGCTTGGGGATGCTGATACGTCTCCAACGTATCTATAATTTCTGATGTTCCATGCTTGTTTTATGACAATACCTACATGTTTTGTTCACACTTTATATCGTTTTGATGCATTTTTCGGAACTAACCTATTGAGATGCCGAAGTGCCAGTCCTGTTTTCTGCTGTTTTTGGTTTCAGAAATCCTAGTAAGGAAATATTCTCGGAATCGACGAAATCAATGCCCAATATCTTATCCACGAAGCTTCCACCCGAGAGCACCAGGGAGTCGGGGGCTACTGACATAGGCATCCCCAATGGCCTGCCAAAGATGGTACCCGGGGTTTATTAGGCCCAGAACTCGAAGATTAAGAAGACTCGGAAGCCCATTTAGTGATTAGGAAAGATAGTTTGTATTAGGAAAGATAGAGATTTGTAATCTTACGGGTTGGGTACGAAACCCTCCCGAACTCTGTAACTTGTGTATTACGAAACCCTCGGCTCCACCCTCTATATAAGGGGGAGTCGAGGGACGAAGAAAGGATCGAATCTACTGTCAACAGAACCCTAGTTTTCATAATCGTCGAGTACTTTTCGCCTGAACCTTTGAGATCTACTTGCCCTCTACTTCTAGCAAAACCCTAGTCTACAATCTGTAGGCATTGAAAAATTAATCCTTTGTCAATTGGCGCCGTCTGTGGGAATTAGAGGTTGAAAGGAGCTGATCTCGATGGCACGTTCAAGATCGTCGACTTCGTCGGTGGCTAGCAATGCGATGGATCGAGGTAACCGGAAAAAACTGACCTAGTCGATTTTATTCCTCACCCGCCCTCCCGTATGGATGCATGTGCCTATCTGGAGGAGCCCATCATCATGACGTTCGGAAAATTCCGATTTGGCGTCAACAAGGAAGGATCCTACCGTCTCGAAGTTCCGATCTCGTCGGAATTTTCAGCGGTCGATTCTAACTTTTCGTCGAGTGACGAGGAGTTTTCGTCGCCACGCTTCGTCGACAGCAAGCAAGCGGAAAGCTCGCCAAGATCTTCAGCAACACATCCTTCGAGTCGTCTGCGGACTCCTTTATAAGCAGCGACTCCGACAGCGTCGACAGCTTCAACTTCATCGACAAATCTGCTGCCATCGGAAAGGTCTTCACCACTCTATATGATGGTGTCACCAATCCTGACAAAAATCAATACGCAAAATATCATCAGATCTATGCGATAGAAGAGGCAGGCCGATCAGAACCAGAAACGTCAGAGGCTTTCGATGATTTGGGAAATCCATACATCGATCCCGCTGATCTCAGAAAAGGCCTAGGCACTAAATATGTCGGGTCTTCACCTCGAGAAAGAGTACAGCTCCCGCAAGCAGCGTGGGATAGGGCTGCAAGAGCCATGGATGGTTCAGAACCAATGACCACCACTGCTACTGTACAAGAACTACAAGCATATCAATATAGACTTGCTCGGGTAAGCAGAGAGTTGGAAAAACAGACAGCATCCCTGAATAGGAGAAAAGAAGCAGCTTCTGCATCAAGCAGACGCCGAGCAGATTTAAGTCGACAATCAGGAACTTCGGGAGATAGTCACAGAGAAGCTCGGAGGAGAGCAATGTCTCGGCTGCAAAACATACCCGAAGCAGAGAGAGGAAGCATAATTCAAAATCTCGACATGTCCTTGATGACCCACAAGTATAGGGGATCGCAACAGTCTTCGAGGGAAGTATTACCCAATTTATTGATTCGACACAAGGGGAGACAAAGAATACTTGTAAGCCTTAACAGCGGAGTTGTCAATTCAGCTGCACCTGAAACAGACTTGCTCGCAAGAGTTTATCAATAGTAACAGTTTTATGCAGTGGAAATAGTGAAATAACGCAGCGGTGAAATAAAGACAGCAGAGTGATTATAGTAAAACAGCAGATTAAATACTGTAGGCACAGGGACGGATTTAACGGGCGTTGCATGGATAAGAGAAACTCATGTAACAATCAAAGGGGCATTTGCAGATAATAATAAAACGGTATCCAAGTACTAATCAATCAATAGGCATGTGTTCCATATTTAGTCGTACGTGCTCGCAATGAGAAACTTGCACAACATCTTTTGTCCTACCAGCCGGTGGCAGCCGGGCCTCTAGGGAAACTACTGGATATTAAGGTACTCCTTTAATAGAGTACCGGAGCAAAGCATTAACACTCCGTGAACACATGTGATCCTCACATCACTACCATCCCCTCCGGTTGTCCCGATTCTTGTCACTTCGGGGCCATTGGTTCCGGACAGCGACATGTGTATACAACTTGCAGGTAAGATCATAAACAACGAATATCTTCATGAATCAATAACATGTTCAGATCTGAGATCATGGCACTCGGGCCCTAGTGACAAGCATTAAGCATAACAAGTTGCAACAATATCATAAAAGTGACATCTACGGATACTAGGCACTATGCCCTAACAATCTTATGACTATTACATGACCAATCTCATCCAATCCCTACCATCCCCTTCAGCCTACAACGGGGGAATTACTCACACATGGATGGGGGAAACATGGCTGGTCGATGGAGAGGCGTTGGCGGTGATGGCGGTGAAGATCTCCTCCAATTCCCCGTCCCGGCTGAGTGCCAGAACGGAGACTTCTGGCTCCCGCGACGGAGTTTCGCGATGTGGCGGCTCTCTGGAGGGTTTCGGCGACTTCGACTTCTCCCGTGCGTTTTTAGGTCGAACCCGATAAGTAGTCCGAAGGGGGGCGTCGGAGGCCAGCCGAGGGGGCCACACCACATGGCCGCGCGGGCCCCCCTGGGCCGCGCCGCCCTATGGTGTGGGGCCCTCGGGCCTCCACCTCTCTGCCCTCTGGCCCGTCAATATTCTGGTAAAATAGGGCCTTCTGCATAAATTCCGAGGATTTTCCCGAAAGTTGGATTTCTGCACAAAAACGAGACACAGAGCAATTCTGCTGAAAACAGCGTAAGTCCGTGTTAGTTGTATCCAAAATACACAAATTAGAGGCAAAACAATAGCAAAAGTGTTCGGGAAAGTAGATACGTTTTGGACGTATCAACTCCCCCCAAGCTTAGCTTATTGCTTGTCCTCAAGCAATTCAGTTAACAACTGAGCGATAAAAGAACTTTCACGAACACATTTGCTCATATGATGTATATATTCTCATGCTATGGCTAATACTTAGGCAGTTCATAATGAGATACATGCAAATAAGATCATCCAACAGCTATGTCAATCATGGAGAGGTACCAACAATTAATAATAAGCACCATGAATCATGTATATAAGCAGGATTGCAATGTTCATAAGAGAATATGATAAAGTGGTATCTCGCTTGCCTGTATTTGATCGGCAAAACATAAATGCCGAGGCACCTCTGAAGTTCATAGAAAGACTAGAAGTAGTGATTGTCAAAGATAAAAGCATCAAAGTTATACCACAATCAATCATATTTTGAGACAAGCATATTATACTAAGAATGACAGTTGTGCTCTCAAGATAGTGCTCAAAGAAAGAATGGAGACACAACATAAAAGTAAAAGATTGACCCTTCGCAGAGGGAAGCAGGGATTAACATGCGCTAGAGCTTTTCATTTGTAAAGCAGGAGTAAAATTATTTTGAGAGGTGTTTGTTGTTGTCAACGAATGGTAATGGGTACACTAACTACCTCATCAACCGGACTCACAAGAGCGGCTCCCATTTTATTTATTTTTGGTTGGCACTCCTTCCAACCTTTCTTTCACAAACCATGGCTAACCGAATCCTCGGGTGCCTGCCAACAATCACATACCATGAAGGAGTGCCTTTTTATTTAAGTTTTATTATGATGATGACACTCCCCCCAACCTTTGCTTACACAAGCCATGGCTAACCGAATCCTTCGGGTGCCGTCCAACAATCACAAACCATGGAGGAGTGTCTATTTAGTTAATTAATTTGGGACTGGGAATCCCATTGCCAGCTCTTTTTGCAAAATTATTGGATAAGCGGATGTGCCACTAGTCCATATGAGAGTCCGTCAAAAGTAAATGACAAGGTTGAAAGATAAACACCACATACTTCCTCATGAGCTATGAAACATTAACACAAATTGAGAAGCATTTTGAAAGTTTTAAAGGTAGCGCATGAGAATTTACTTGGAATGGTTTGAAATGCCATGCATAGGTATTTATGGTGGACATTTTGGAACAACTTGGTTTTCAGGTGTTTGGAAGCACGAGCGGCGATCCCGCTCAGTACAAGTGAAGGCTAGCAAAAGACTAGGGAGCGACAAATCAAGAGAGCAGTAACTGTCATAATCATGCTTGCGGCAAAATAAATTAACGGAGGCATAAAAGTGATACAAGAACTCTGAAGCAATATAAATCATCGAGGCTTAATTGACTTTTTGTTCAGTCATATGCATGCGTGAGCATGTGCCAAGTCGATATAAATGAATTATTCAGAGGAGGATACCACAATGCCATACTTACTTATGAATAAAACAATGCAAGCAAACATCCATGACATGCTACTCATATTAATAAATTGGAACTAAACATGAGAGATCATGAACTACTAGACTTTCTCAAATAACATATACCTCACATGAACCAACTAAGCATGATCATATGGATGAGTATATGTACAAAAATGAAAGCAAATAGAGTTCATACCAGCCTCTCACCACAATCAGATTGTCGTAGATCGTCATTATTGCCTTTTCACTTGTGTAGCTTGGATAATATGAAATGAAAACCACGCTCCAGCCACCGAAGACCATTGAACTCATGATGAACTTTACAAACCAAAGAAGAACAGCAAATATTTTTGGTGTTTTTGAATTAGAAACAAGAACAAAAGAAAACAAGCAAACAAAGCAAAATCTTTTTGGGTTTTCTCATAACAAACCAACGATAGCAAATAAAGTAAACTAAGAGCAAGGAACCAAATAACCAAATGGTGAAGAGAAACAACAGAAATATTTTTGGTCTTTTTGTGTTTTAGGAAAGAAACAAAGCGAAAACAAAAGAATGCAAACTAACAGAAACACAGAAAAGCAGGATGACAGAAATCTGCCAAATCCTGACAGCAGTACAGAAATCGAAATTAACAAAAATCTTCCATTGCTCAGACCAAAAAGTGTTCAACTAATGAAAGTTAGATAACAACCTGGGGAACATGCTCAAAAATTGGCAACTCAAAATAACGTTCTGGCTGTGCGTACGAATTTTTTTGGTAACAGCACAGAATCTGTTTTTGGACAGCACTTCCCCAAATATCATCTCCTCTCATTAGAAAACCACTCTAGAGACTAAACAAGTATGTACAAGTATCCAGCAACCATAATATGCAAAGAATGAGTGATGCCGGTATACCTCCCCCAAGCTTAGGCTTTTGGCCTAAGTGGAGTTCATTCCCACGGTCCCCATGAAGTGGTGTCTCCGTAGTATGACGAAGAACGACCCGGTTCCAGGTATGTGCTGGAGGAAACGTCGGGGTACGTGACGGTGTAGTCGTAGGAGGGCTCGGCGTTCTCGGAGTCATGTTGCTGGTGGAATTCTTGTATCTTCATATGTTCCTCCACCGCCTCCTTAGTGAGCGACCATGATTGCCTGTCAATATTGAACAAACCTGGCTGGGGAAGAGGGATTTCCTTCTCATTCCCATCAGCAAACAACATTCTATAGACCATATTATCTATAGTGGAGTCAGTAGTAACAAAATGATGGCTCTTCATAGCAGCAATATCTAGTCTCCTAGGGGTTAATGGCACATCATTAGAATCAAGAGGAATCTCTAGATGTGTTAAAATGCGCAGTGCAATAGTTCCTCCAAAAATAGGCCCCCTGCTAGACAGGCGGCGAGCAATAAGAGAACCAAGATGATAAGATGTCTCTCCAGTAAGTGCAGCATTCAAGAAAGCAAGATGGTAGCTAGAGATATTGCTAGTATTTTCTCTACCCAAAATGCTAGTAGCAATGTAATATGCGAAATATTTAATAGCGGGGAGTTGAATGTTTCTTATCTTCCCTCGCTGGATGGTGCGGCAATCATCCTCGGTGATCCCTCGGTAGAGCTCCAACAGGTCCCGGGGGTTGTCATCAATCCTCCTTGCTGTACCTACAGGGGCAATATCCAATGCACGACAAAATTCTTCCAATTTCATAGTAACAGGAATATCATAGATCTTGAATGCAACTGTCGGCTCAAATTGCGCGTTGTGGAACTTGAAGCTCTCAACGAAAACTTTGGTGAGCCTGTAGTATTGTTCCCTTTCATCTCCCACGTAGGTGGCTAAGCCTGCCCTGTTGACAAGGGTGAAGAAATCATCCAATATCCCTGCATTTGTCAGAAAATCATAACATGGGAAGGATGAAGCATTAGGAGCCCCATTGTCCTCCTCGGGCGCGAAGCTAGGCGCGATGACATCCTCATTGTAGGATCGCCTAATCTGAGTGGATGCCCTCGAGGGCCTACCGGTGCTGGTTGTTCCTTTCTTGAACAATTCTCCAAATTTGAATTTCTTCATCTTCCTTTTCTGAAATTTTCAACAATCATTATAAAATTTGATTTCAAGGTATGTAATTGAAGGGAACTACTATAGGAACTTGCTAGAGTACTAAACATGCATCAAAACTAATTTCTTCCACTTAGAACAAGCATGCAAGCTCACTAAACATGTTATCTACAGCAGCAAAATATTCAAGATATACTCAACCAAATGAAATTCTAATTGGACAATCAAAGGAGTCACATACCAAGGAGTAAATGTGCCAAATTTCAAACAGAAATCTGGGCTGAGCAAGGAGATCGAAAAATCGCGAGTTCTTGAGCAGAAACACGAGTGAGAGAAACTTGGTACGAGTTTTTTCGGGAGAGAGAAGATGCTGGGAGGAAGAGATGATGTAGTGGGGCAAGGAGGGGCCCACACCACAGGGTGGCGCGCCCACCTCCTTGGCCGCGCCGGCCTGTGGTGTGGCACCCTCTGGTGCCCCACAGGTCATCCTCTGGTGCTCCCAGGTGCCTCGTCGAAAAATAGGACCAACGGTGTAATTTTTGTAATTTTTAGAGAACTTCGAAAAATGCACATTTCTGGGTATTAAATTAATGATTACTGCGCAGGAAAATGATTTCTAAAATCTTAAATAACTAAAGCATATTGCAAAACAAAAGTGCTACAGCAGTAAAATAAATGGAAGGAGAAAGAAAGAAAGAAATGTTGTTTAGCTCTCTTATGCATTAAAATATACTTGTTAACAAGGTTGATCAAGTCTTGCTACCAAATAAATTTTATATGACATAAGAAGAAATAAACCTCAAATCAATCATGTTACCTTATATTGAATTGATATGGATCCAATCACAAGAGTTTGATATTCTTCTTTAGGCTCATATATAGGACAATCAATGGATCCCACTTTGATAGTTTTCACATTAAAAATTGTATTAACTCCACATACTTTATCAATCCTCTTGGGAAAATAGACAGTGTGTTCCTTATCATCAACATTGAAAGTAACCATGCCTTTATTGCAATCAATAACAGCCCCTGCAGTATTAAGAAAGGGTCTTCCAAGAATAATGGACATATTATCATCTTCAGGCATTTCCAACACAACAAAATCAGTTAATATCAAGCAATGCTGAGTAACTTGCACAGGAACATTTTCACATAAACCAACAGGAATAGCGGTAGATTTATCAGCCATTTGCAAAGATATATCAGTTGGTATCAATTTATCTAAATCAAGTCTCTTATAAAGAGAAAAAGGCATTACACTAACACCTGCTCCCAAATCACATAGAGCAGTTCTAACATAATTATTCTTGATGGAACAAGGAATAGTCGGTATACCTGGGTCTCCAAGCTTCTTTGGAATCTTACCATTGAAGGAGTAATTAGCGAGCATAGTAGAAATTTCCTCATTGGGGATTTTCCTTTTGTTAGTAACAATATCTTTCATATACTTTGAATAAGGAGGCAATTTAATAGCATCAGTCAAAGGAATTTGCAAAAATAAAGGTTTCATCCAATCACAAAATTTATTATAATGTTCCTCCTCCTTTGATTTTAATTTCTTAGCAGGAAAAGGCATTTGCTTTTGAACCCAAGGTTCTCTTTCATTACCATGTTTCTCAGTAATAAAATCTTCTTTAGTGTACTTTTTATTTTTAGCAGGCTTTTCAGGTTCTTTTTCAATTTCTTCTTTATCAGGAGTATCATTCTTATCATTATCTTCCTCATGTTCATTACCACTTTCAGTTTCAGCATCAGAAATAGAAATACTATTAGGATCATTAACAGGTTCAGAGGATTCTACAACATTCTTATGTTTCTTTTTCTTTTTCTTAGATGGAGCACTAGTTTTAGTTAGTTGAGAATCTTGTTCAACTCTTTTGGGATGCCCTTCAGGATATAGAGGATCCTGGGTAGAAACACCACCTCTAGTTGTTACTTCATAAGCATGTTTTTCTTTAGAATTATTTCCCAACAAGTCATTTTGCACTTTAGTAAGTTGATCAATTTGAGTTTGAACCATTTGAAAATGTTTAACAAGTATCTTAACATCATTGGAGGTTCTCTCCACAATACCATGCAATTCACTAATAGCTCGAGAATTTTCCATTAAATGATTCTCTACTCTCATATTAAAGTTTTCTTGCTTAACAATATAATTATCAAATTCATCTAAGCATTGAGCAGGAGGTTTTGAATACGGAATATCTTCCCTAGTAAAGCGTTGAAGAGAGTGTACCTCAATCATGGATGAAGGGGGAGTTATCTCACATAAATCTTCTATAGGAGGTAAATTCTTCACATCTTCAGGTTTAATACCCTTCTCTTTAAGAGACTTCTTGGCTTCCCTCATATCTTCATCATTTAATTTAATCATACCCCTCTTCTTCACTATCGGTGTCGGGGTTGGTTCAGGTGTAGACCAATCATCATGATTCCGGCCTATTTTAGCCAATAATTCTTCAGCGTCGTCTGGAGTTCTTTTCCTGAAAACACAACCAGCACAACTATCCAGGTATGCCCTAGACTCAATGGTTAGTCCACTATAAAATATATCAAGTAAATCATGCTTTTCCAAATCATGGTCAGGCTGAGCTCTAATAAGAGAGCAAAATCTCGCCCAAGCCTCAGGCAATTTCTCTCCATCTTCCTGGTCAAAATTATAAATTCTCTGCAAAGCAATATGTTGAGCACTAGCAGGAAAGTATTTCGGAAGAAAACATCAAGCAATTCTTTTGGACTTTTAATAGAACCAGGAGGCAAATTATTATACCAAGTTTTAGCATCATCCTTTAATGAGAAAGGAAAAATTTTAGCGACAAAATAAGTACGCATCTTAATATCATCAGAAAACAAGCCACTAAGAGTAGATAACTCAGTCATGTGTTCAACAACACTTTCTTTTTCAGTACCACAAAAGGGTGTTTTCTCAACAATAGCTATATGAGATAAATCAAGAGAAAAATCATAATCTTTATCCCTAATGTTTATAGGAGATGTGGCAAATTTAGGATCAGGAGATAGTTTATATCTAACAGCATGTTCTGCAAGCAACTTTTTAATTTTTCTTGCATCAGTAGTAGCATTGCATTTTTCAATAAAATCATCATCAAGCTCTACATAATCTTCATCAAGATCATCACTAGAATATTCAACAGACTCAGGTGAATTAACAGGTGTAGCAGCATTTTCATTAGGAGTTTCAGTATTTTCAATTTGTCTAGACTTAGCAATTGTAGCATCTAGAAAAGATCCTAACGAACCATCATTATCAAGCACAGCAGAAGCATCATCACAATTATGAGAGGAAATTTCAGATTCAGCAGAAGTACCAGCATTTGAAGTTTGTGGTGGTGAAACAAGTTTACTTATCACAGATGGTGAATCAAGAGCAGCAGAGGTACTAAGAGTTGTACCTTTTCTTGTAGTGGATGGTAATATGGCGATCTTAGTATCGCGAGGTTTACCCATGATGGAGAATTTGCAGCGAACAATATCAATCCAAGTGAACTTCCAAATAAAGCTATGCTCCCCGGCAACGCGCCAGAAAATAGTCTTGATGACCCACAAGTATAGGGATCGCAACAGTCTTCGAGGGAAGTATTACCCAATTTATTGATTCGACACAAGGGGAGACAAAGAATACTTGTAAGCCTTAACAAGCGGAGTTGTCAATTCAGCTGCACCTGGAAACAGACTTGCTCGCAAGGTTAAGAGATTTTATGGCAAGTGGAAATAGTGAAATAACAGCAGGGTGAAATAAAGACAGCAGTAGTGATTATAGTAAACAGCAGGATTAAAATACTGTAGGCACAGGGACGGATTTAACGGGCGTTGCATGGATAAGAGAAACTCATGTAACAATCAAAGCAGGGGCATTTGCAGATAATAATAAAACGGTATCCAAGTACTAATCAATCAATAGGCATGTGTTCCATATTTAGTCGTACGTGCTCGCAATGAGAAACTTGCACAACATCTTTTGTCCTACCAGCCGGTGGCAGCCGGGCCTCTAGGGAAACTACTGGATATTAAGGTACTCCTTTTAATAGAGTACCGGAGCAAAGCATTAACACTCCGTGAACACATGTGATCCTCACATCACTACCATCCCCTCCGGTTGTCCCGATTCTTGTCACTTCGGGGCCATTGGTTCCGGACAGCGACATGTGTATACAACTTGCAGGTAAGATCATAAACAACGAATATCTTCATGAATCAATAACATGTTCAGATCTGAGATCATGGCACTCGGGCCCTAGTGACAAGCATTAAGCATAACAAGTTGCAACAATATCATAAAAGTGACATCTACGGATACTAGGCACTATGCCCTAACAATCTTATGACTATTACATGACCAATCTCATCCAATCCCTACCATCCCCTTCAGCCTACAGCGGGGGAATTACTCACACATGGATGGGGGAAACATGGCTGGTCGATGGAGAGGCGTTGGCATGGCGGTGAAGATCTCCTCCAATTCCCCGTCCCGGCGGAGTGCCAGAACGGAGACTTCTGGCTCCCGCGACGGAGTTTCGCGATGTGGCGGCTCTCTGGAGGGTTTCTGGCGACTTCGACTTCTCCCCGTGCGTTTTTAGGTCGAACCCGATAAGTAGTCCGAAGGGGGGCGTCGGAGGCCGGCCGAGGGGGCCACACCACATGGCCGCGCGGGCCCCCCTGGGCCGCGCCGCCCTATGGTGTGGGGCCCTCGGGCCTCCACCTCTCTTGCCCTTCTGGCTCCGTCAATATTCTGGTAAAATAGGGCCTTCTGCATAAATTCCGAGGATTTTCCCGAAAGTTGGATTTCTGCACAAAAACGAGACACCAGAAATTCTCTGCTAAACAGCGTTAGTCCGTGTTAGTTGTATCCAAAATACACAAATTAGAGGCAAAACAATAGCAAAAGTGTTCGGGAAAGTAGATATGGACGTCCTTATGTCGATTGATACAAGGGGAAATATCATCCCAAAAGAAGCAGGATACATGGCAACAGCTTACAATCCTCGCGTCCAGACCACCCCACTGGGGACCCGAGAGAAGCATTGTTTAATATGGCAATGGCTGGAGTTGGAGTTATGGGAACAGCGTTCGCAGCAACGCCTCCCGAAGAAAATCCTAGGCAAAATAGTCCACGACCCACCGCAGCAGTTCAAGACCCACCAAGAACAAGTGGAGCAAGAGACACAGCAGTCCAAGTAAGGGTGGACAGAGCGCGACAAGAAGAGAGCGTCAGCACTCACCAGAAGTTGCCGACGAAGATATGTGTGGACTCCCGTGTTTCACGAGAAGAGTTCGAAAGACTCGAGTCCCAAAAGGGTTCAAGCTACCCGAAAATTTCAAGAAATTCGACGGCCTGCAAGATCCCGAGGATTGGCTCGTGGATTATCTCGAGATGGTGAAGCTGGTAGGAGGAACCAGAGCAACAGCTATGCAAAGTATCCAAGTTCACTTGAGTGGTGCCGCAAGATCTTGGATAAAGAAACTCCCCCCAAGTTCCATCGACAGCTGGGATAACTTTGAGGACATCTTCGTGAAAAATTTCCGATCCACCTGCAAGAAACCTGCGTCATTGGAAGAGTTGAGGGCGTGTCGACAGAAACACGACGAGTCGATGAGGAAATATATACAGCGGTGGAACATCATAAAGAACTCGGCAGAAGATATATCTGACGAGAGGGCAATAGATGCGTTCGTGGCAGGAATTCGGCGAGGAGATTTCGTCGAGGACTTAGGGAGAACTAACCCTAAGACCATATCAGCACTCATGGAAATAGCCAATAAGTGGGCAGATGGAGAAGACGCAATATACAACAAGCGACACAGGTCGCCAGAAGAGGATCGTGGTCGAAATTATCAAAATAGAAGGCGATTTTCTCGCCAGTTCTACAACAATGATGCTCCTGGCCATATATCGGCTGGTTCCGGGGAAATCCTGGAGGAAATAGTCGAGATGACTATCAAAGGAGTAATGAGCAACAAGGCGACAATAGAGGAGATTCTCGCGGCAACAGGCAAAATAGTGGACCAAGGTTTCAAAGACCTTACGTGTCACCCGAAGAGATGATGAACGGTCCGTGTCAAATGCATTTTTACCTCGACAACAATGGAAAAAGACAGTCAGGACATCTCCAGAAAGACTGCCGAAATTTTCAGGCAATGTTGCGAGCCGCAGGAATCGCAAATGCCCAAGCCATGAACAGAAATCCTCAGGGGCCAAGGAGCGAGATCCATCTTCCACCTCCTCCCGCAATCACGGACGAAAATCGGCACCAGCTCAGAATAGCGGCAGCACCACACCCACCTCCATATGTTGATCCTAACTCCAATGGTGCGGTCTCGATGATTCAGAAAGCTAGGCCATCCAACAGGGCGCAGAAGGTAATCTCACGACAAGTGTTCATGGCAGAGAAGATGCCTCCACCAACAGTTGAGTACTTAAATTGGTCGGGGCAAGACATCGGCTTCACAATCGCGGATCATCCGCAGCAAGTTCCTCGACCAGGACAATCAGCATCTTACCCGCAGTAATTGCTGGTTTCGATGTGTCGAGAGTTTTCATAGATGGCGGCAGCAGCTTAAACCTTATGTATGCAGATACATTGAGAAAGATGAACATATCTCTGGCAAACCTGAAACCAACTGACACACGTTTCCATGGGATCACACCAGAGAAGCCAAGTTATCCGCTGGGCAAGATCAATCTCGACGTTCAGTTTGGAACCCGAGAAAATTACAGGATAGAGAATTTGGAGTTCGAAGTTGTGGATTTCCCGTCGCAATATCACGCTCTGTTGGGACGACCAGCGTATGCCAGGTTCATGGCAGTGCCGCACTATACATATCTGTTGTGGAGGTTGCCTGGGCCCAAGGGACCTATCACAATCAAGGGAAGTTTCGCGTTATCTGATAAATGCGACAAGGATTTTCATCGACTATCAGAAACTTTCGGGATGCAAGCAGAATATGCGGCGCCAAGGTTCACTGATTATGATGTGCTGCCAGAGGTAGGGAGATCTTCTAAGGAGCCAACTTTTAACACAACCAAGGATTCAAAAGAGGTACAGATCCACCCGACAGATCCAAAGAAAACGACATCCATCGCAGCAAACATGGATATCGCATAGGAAAGCGCGCTCGTCGAGTTCCTCCGTGAGCACTGGAAAATCTTCGCATGGTGTCCAGCTGACATGCCAGGAGTACCCAGGGAACTCGCCGAGCACCACCTCAATTTGGATCCTCTCGCAAGACCAATCAAGCAACCTTTGCGGCGTTTCTCGGAACCCAACCGCAAAGCCATGTTATCAGAAATAGATCGACTCAAAGATGCTGGTTTTATTAAAGAAATATCTACAGAAGCCACGTGGGTATCTAACCCAGTGATGGTGCCGAAGAAACACACGAAAATCCTTCGCATGTGTGTCGACTTTACGTGTGTCAATAAACATTGTCCTAAGGATCACTTTCCCCTCCCAAGGATCGATCAAATTATCGACTCCACGGCAGGATGCGAACGTCTTTCCTTTTTGGACGCATACTCTGGTTATAACCAGATCAGATTAAAAGAAGAAGATGAAGCCAAGACAGCGTTCATAACACCTTACGGCGTGTTTTGCTACAAAACAATGCCCTTTGGTTTGAAAAACGCGGGAGCAACATATCAGCGGATGATGCAGAAGTGCCTAGCAACACAGATTGGAAAAAATGTACAAGTCTACATCGATGATGTCGTAATAACATCAAAGAAAGGGTCAACTCTGATCGAAGATTTGAAGGAAACCTTCGACAACCTCGACAAGTTCTGCCTCAAGCTGAACCCGACAAAGTGCTCTTTTGGAGTTCCTGCAGGAGAACTTCTCGGGTTCTTAGTATCAGCAAGGGGGATTGAAGCTAATCCCGAAAAAATCCAGGCCATCGTCACTATGAGAAAGCCAACAAAGTTGAAAGAAATACAACATTAACGGGGCGAGTCGCAGCTTTGAGCAGATTCGTCGCCAAGCTAGGAGAAAAGCATTGCCGTTCTACGCATTGATCAAACAGGGGGAAAAATTTCAATGGAACGAGGAAGCAGATAGGGCCTTCGAGAACTTCAAGCGGTCAATTTCGACACCACCAATCATGGTGGCGCCTAAAGAGAAAGAACCACTTCTCTTATACATTGCAGCCACACCTCAGGTGGTTAGCACAGCCCTAGTAGTCGAGAGAGAAGAAGAAGGAAAGCTTCATGGAGTTCAAAGGCCAGTATATTTCATCAGCGAAATACTGTCGCCTTCAAAGCAACGGTACCCGCAATATCAGAAACTGGCGTATGGAGTATTCACGACAGCAAGAAAATTGCGACACTATTTTTCGGCGCACCCGATAATAGTGGTCAATGAAGCTCCCTTATCAAACATACTGAACAACCCAGAAGCTACGGGTCGTGTCTCCCTTTGGGGAATAGAACTTTCCCCTCGGGACATCACATATGAAAAAAGAAAGGCAATAAAGTCACAAGTTTTACCAGATTTCATTGCAGAGTGGATGGAGCTACAAAACACGGGGCCTCCAGATTTATCGAGAACTTGGACCATGAACTTCGACGGGTCCAAAAGGTTGGAAGGCGCTGGAGCAGGCGTGATATTGGTATCACCTGAAGGCGACAAGTTGAAATATGTCTTAAGGATGACGTTCCCAAACGCGTCTAACAACGAAGCAGAATATGAAGCTCTCATACACGGGATGAAGATGGCGAAAGCTTGTGGTGCAACCCGATTGAAAATCTTCGGCGACTCACAATTGGTGGCACAGCAAGTTATGAACCAATGTGATGCAGTCAACGAAAGTATGATAGCATACAAAGAGGTGTACAATGAGCTGGAGAAATTGTTTGATGGATGCGAGGTAAACCACATCAGCAGGCTGAGCAACGATGAAGCCGATGTTCTTGCAAACATCGGGTCACAGTGTCTCGCGATTCCTCCAGGCGTGTTTTGGGAAGAGATAAGCGAGAGATCAACAAAGCCAGCGAAAATAAAGAAGGAGAAAAAAGAGAAATCCTCGAGTACCACCAACGATACAGTAGAAGAAGAAGAGGAGCAAGAGCTAGTCATGATGGTGCAAACTCCATGGATGCAGGCTTACATATCATACATACTAAGGAAAACAATACCCGACGATCCAGTTGAAGCAAGGCGAATAATTAGGAGATCAAAAGCTTTTACTGTGGTAAAAGGGGAGTTGTACAAACGAAGCATTTCGGGCGTGCTACAGAGATGTGTTACACCCGAAGAAGGAAGAATCATCCTGAAAGATGTGCACGAAGGAATATGCGGGCACCACGCGAGTAGCCGAGCTATCGCGGCTAAAGTTTTCAGAGCAGGATTTTATTGGTTAACAGCAATCGAGGACGCGAAGGAAATAGTGAGAACTTGCGACGCGTGCCAAAGGTTTGCCGCCAAACCTCACTCTCCCGCAGCAGAACTTATGCCAATCCCATTGTCTTGGCCCTTTGCTCAATGGGGTCTCGACATGGTGGGAAAACTACACAAAGCTTCGCCAGGAGGTTATGAGTATATGCTTGTCGCTGTCGACAAATTTACAAAGTGGATAGAAGCAAAGCCGATAAATTCACCGGATGGCGCGTCGGCGATCAAGTTCGTGAAAAGCATCGTCTTTAGATTTGGAGTCCCTCACAGCATTGTCACAGATAACGGCAGCAATTTTACGTCCAAGGAGTTCAAAGCATACTGCGCAGAAGTGGGCATCAAATTGAGTTTTGCGTCTGTTGCACATCCACAGACCAACGGTCAAGTCGAGAAGGCCAATGGCATCATCTGCAATGGTATCAAGAAGCGCCTGCTAGGACCATTGGAAAAAGCTCGGCATACTTGGCCGGAGGAGTTGCCAAGTGTGTTGTGGAGTATTCGAACAACACCAAATACGGCGACACAGGAAACACCGTTCTTTCTGGTCCATGGAGCCGAAGCAGTCCTGCCGATAGAAATAGAGCATGATTCTCCAAGAGTCACAGAATATGATGAAGAAACCTCGAGAAAAGCTTTGGAGGACGACGTCGATGCACTTGACGAAGCTCGAGACGAAGTCCTGTCACGAGTCGCTAAATATCAACAGGACCTGAAGAATTACCACAGTCGACGATTGCGGCCAAGATCTTTTCAAGTTGGTGATTTAGTTTTGCGACTCAATCAAAAAAGTCATGAAAAACTCGAGTCACCATGGCTTGGACCCTACATCGTCACAGAAGTAATCGAAGGAGGAGCATACAGAATCAAGGACAAGAAGACGGGGAACGTGGAGCCAAATCCTTGGAACGTGGCGCAGCTCGTTTTTACGCTTAGATGCCGAAATATAGTCTCCTCTGTAAAAATACAATGTACTGAAACGCCCGCGAGTTTTCAGACGCACTCTTTTCCTTTTTCGGGGCACCGAGTGGGGCCGGAAAAGGTTTTTAATGAGGCGGGCTCGCGGTGCTGCAATATAATAAAGATAGTGGAATTATATATCTTTTCTCGACAGGCTCGGGGGCTTCCTCCTAGACGCTACAATATATATATACAAAATGTCGACAAATACAACTCGCAAAAATATCTCGCCTTGGTATAAAGTACCTCGCCAAGATAAAAATATCGACAAAATAGCGGTCAACATAAAGCTCGGAGACTCATACCCGCAAAAATAGCACAAAGTATAATTTATTTTGCCTTGGGACAACCTCGCATTATAAAAACAAAAATACTGCAATCAAAACGCCCGGGGGCTTGGCGGTAAAAATAAAAATATAGTGACTTTACAATACAGATCATATACACAAGAAACAATCTTGGAACAAGTTTATCTTCAAGGATTTCCCAATATATTGTCTATGGTTAAGCGCTCATTATTTACAGCACGAGTGCTATGCTCAGCGTAGCTGCCCTTCACGAAGAATTCGGCATCCATCCGAAGAAGTTCATCCATCATGTCTTCGGCAACAGGAGTAACAATATCATCATATTTGCCGAAGTTTCTCTTCCTCTTCGACATCTTCTCCAAGCACTTTGGAACAATTTGCCCTACGTCTAACTTCGGGTAGCAGATTTTTATCATGATCATCGCAAACCTTGCGCCAGCAGCTAGTTGGGCTCGTACAAAGCCATGGATGCGAGGAGCATCTCGAAATTTATCCATCAACGCAGGAAGAGTTTCTGGCATCTTATTGCGAGGAAACATGGTACCATAGACCAGAGACAAAGTCCTCGTACAGAAGTCGAGATACTCAAGAACGATCTTGCGCGATCACACGGGGGCGAGTCCGCTAGTGATACGCGTAGATGCACACGTCCGTTGGGAACCCCAAGAGGAAGGTATGATGCGTATAGAAGCAAGTTTCCCTCAGTATGAAACCAAGGTTTAATCGAACCAGTAGGAGCCAAGAAGCACGTTGAAGGTTGATGGTCGCGAAATGTGATGCGGCGCAACACCAGGGATTCCGGCGCCAACGCGGAACCTGCACAACACAACCCAAGTACTTTGTCCCAACGAAACAGTGAGGTTGTCAATCTCACCGGCTTGCTGTAACAAAGGATTAAACGTATCGAGTGGAAGATGTTTGCAAAGAAAACAGTAAAACAAGTAGATTGTATGCTATGTAAAGAATAGGACCGGGGTCCACAGTTCACTAGAGGTGTCTCTCCCATAAGATAAAAGCATGTTGGGTGAACAAATTACAGTCGGGCAATTGACAAATAGAGAAAGGCATAACAATGCATATACATGACATGGTAAATATAGTGAGATTTAATTGGGCATTACGACAAAGTACATAGACCGCCATCCAACTGCATCTATGCCTAAAAAGTCCACCTTCAGGTTATCATCCGAACCCCCTCCAGTATTAAGTTGCAAAGCAACAGACAATTGCATTAAGTATGGTGCGTAATGTAATCAACAACTACATCCTTAGACATAGCATCAATGTTTTATCCCTAGTGGCAACAACACATCCACAACCTTAGAACTTTCTGTCACTGTCCCAGATTCAATGGAGGCATGAACCCACTATCGAGCATAAATACTCCCTCTTGGAGTTAAGAGTAAAAACTTGGCCAGAGCCTCTACTAGTAACGGAGAGCATGCAAGATCATAAACAACACATGAACAATAGATTGATAATCACCATAATCATAGTACTCTCTATCCATCGGATCCCGACAAACACAACATATAGAATTACATATAGATGATCTTGATCATGTTAGGCAGCTCACAAGATCCAACAATGAAGCACAACAAGGAGAAGACGACCATCTAGCTACTGCTATGGACCCATGGTCCAGGGGTGGACTACTCACTCATCACTCCGGAGGCGACCATGGCGGTGTAGAGTCCTCCGGGAGATGAATCCCCTCTCCGGCAGGGTGCCGGAGGCGATCTCCTGAATCCCACGAGATGGGATTCGCGGCGCGGCGTCTCGGAAGGTTTTCCGTATCGTGGCTCGGGGGGTTTCGCGACGGAAGCTTTAAGTAGGCGGAGGGTCAACACGAGGGGCCACACGAGGGGCCCGGGGGCTAGGTCGGCGCGGCCGGGGCCTGGGCCGCGCCGGCCACCCTGCCTCCTCGTGGCCCCACTTCGTTAGGTCTTCGGTCTTCTGGAAGCTTCGTGCAAAAATAGGACCCTGGGCGAAAGTTTCGTCCAATTCCGAGAATATTTCTTTACTAGGATTTCTGAAACCAAAAACAGCAGAAAACAGCAACTGGCTCTTCGGCATCTTGTTAATAGGTTAGTTCCAGAAAATGCATAAATATGACATATAATGTGCATAAAACATGTAGGTATCATCAATAAAGTAGCATGGAACATAAGAAATTATCGATACGTTGGAGACGTATCAGCATCCCCAAGCTTAGTTCTGCTCGTCCCGAGCAGGTAAAATGATAACAAAGATAATTTCTGAAGTGACATGCCATCATAATCTTGATCATACTATTTGTAAACATATGTAATGAATGCAGCGATCAAAGCAAAGGTAATGACATGAGTAAACAACTGAATCATATAGCAAAGACTTTTCATGAATAATACTTCAAGACAAGCATCAATAAGTCTTGCATAAGAGTTAACTCATAAAGCAATAAATCAAAGTAAAGGTGTTGAAGCAACACAAAGGAAGATTAAGTTTCAGCGGTTGCTTTCAACTTGTAACATGTATATCTCATGGATATTGTCAACATAAAGTAATATAACAAGTGCAATATGCAAGTATGTAGGAATCAATGCACAGTTCACACAAGTGTTTGCTTCTTAGGGTGGAAGGAGATAGGTAAACTGACTCAACAATAAAAGTAAAAGAATGGTCCTTCAATGAGGAAAGCATCGATTGCTGTATTTGTGCTAGAGCTTTTATTTTGAAAACATGAAACAATTTTGTCAACGGTAGTAATAAAGCATATGAGTTATGAAAATTATATCTTACAAGTTGCAAGCCTCACGCATAGTATACTAATAGTGCCCGCACCTCGTCCTACTTAACTTGGACTACCGGGTCTTCGCATGCCATGTTTCAACCAAGTGTCACAAAGGGGTACCTCCATGCCGCCTGTACAAAGGTCTAAGGAGAATGCTCGCATTTCGGATTTCTCGCTTTTGATTATTCTCAACTTAGACATCCATACCGGGACAACATGGACAACAGATAATGGACTCCTCTTAAATGCATAAGCATGTAGCAATGATTATTGTTCTCATATGAGATTGAGGATATATGTCCAAAACTGAAACTTCAACCATGGTTCATGGCTTTAGTTAGCGGCCCAATGTTCTTCTCTAACAATTTTGCATGCTCCAACCACTAAAATGATAGACCTTCAGACAAGACGGACATGCATAGCAACTCACATGATATTCAACAATAGTTGATGGCGTTCCCCAGAAGCATGGTTATCGCACAACAAGCAACTTAATAAAATATAAAGTGCATAAGTACATATTCAATACTACGATAGTTTTTAAGGCTATTTTGTCCCATGAGCTATATATTGCAAAGGTGAATGATGGAATTTTAAAGGTATCACTCAAGCAATTTACTTTGGAATGGCGGAGAAATACCATGTAGTAGGTAGGTATGGTGGACACAAATGGCATAATAGTTGGCTCAAGGATTTTGGATGCATGAGAAGTATTCCCTCTCGATACAAGGTTTAGGCTAGCAAGGTTATTTGAAGCAAACTCAAGGATAAACAAGTGCAGCAAAACTCACATAAAAGACATATTGTAAACATTATAAGACTCTACACTGTCTTCCTTGTTGTTCAAAACTCAATACTAGATATTATCTAGACCTTAGAGAAACCAAATATGCAAATCAGATTTTAGCAAGCTCTATGTATTTCTTCATTAATGGGTGCAAAGTATATGATGCAAGAGCTTAAACATGAGCACAACAATTGCCAAGTATCACATTATCCAAGACATTTTAGAATTACTACATGTAGCATTTTCCAATTCCAACCATATAACAAATTAACGAAGAAGAAACTTCGCCATGAATATTATGAGTAAAGCCTAAGGACACATGTGTCCATATGCAACAGCGGAGCGTGTCTCTCTCCCACAAAGTGAATGCTAGGATCCATCTTATTCAAACAAAAACAAAACGAAAACAAACCGACGCTCCAAGTAAAGAACACAAGATGTGATTGAATAAAAATATAGTTTCAGGGGAGGAACCTGATGATGTTGTCGATGAAGAAGGGGATGCCTTGGGCATCCCCAAGCTTAGACGCTTGAGTCTTCTTAAAATATGCAGGGGTGAACCACGGGGCATCCCCAAGCTTAGAGCTTTCACTCCTCTTGATCATAGTATATCATTCTCCTCTCTTGACCCTTGAAAACTTCCTTCACACCAAACTTCAAGCAAACTCATTAGAGGGTTAGTGCACAATTAATAATTCACTCATTCAGAGGTGACACAATCATTATTTTCACTTCTGGACATTGCATAATGCTACTGGACATTAGTGGATCAAAGAAATAAATCCAACATAGCAAAAGAGGCAATGCGAAATAAAAGGCAGAATCTGTCAAAAACAGAACAGTCCGTAAAGACGAATTTAGAAATGGCACCAGACTTGCTCAAATGGAAAAACTCAAAACTAATGAAAGTTGCGTACATATCTGAGGATCACGCTCGTAAATTGGCAGATTTTTTGAATTTTCTACAGAGAATTGTGCCCAGATTCGTGACAGACAGCAATGCTGTTTCTGCGCAGCGATCCCAAATATAACATCAACTTTGACATAGAAACTTTACTTGGCACAAAAACATGATAAGGAGAGGTTGCTACAGTAGTAAACAACTTCCAAGACTCAACAAAACAAAAAATTGCTGTAGGTAAAACATGGGTTGTCTCCCATAAGCGCTTTTCTTTAACGCCTAGGCGCAGAAAGTGCAAATCAAGTAACATCGAGAGACGGTGTGTCAACCTTACCTTGGGCTTCATCCTTACCTTTCTTATTGTTTTTCTTTCCTTTTGGTTTAGGAAATATATGATTTCCCCCTGGTATAGAGGTGAATTTCAGAGTGCCTTCTCCCACATCAATGACTGCTCCCAATAGTTTCAGCAAGGATCTTCCGAGTATGATTTTTCCTGTTTCAATAATAAGATAATCAATGGATATTGTTCTTCCATGAATGGTTGTATGCACACCTGCAGCTATTCCCTTAGGAATTATAATAGAGTTATCAATGAGAGCTATTTCTTCTCCCCCTTCATCGACTCCCCAAAGTTTCAAAGATTTATAAATGTTTTCAGGCATAAGGCAAAATTCATACATAATATCACAGTAGGCATGAAGAGTTCGATCACCAATAACAATTTTAACAGAAGGGTCCCATAATGAAGGTTTAGGATTCTCTAAGACTTGTTCAAGACGATTACGAACACAGTGATAATTGTCATTTAAGCGAGATGTACTTATCTCGAGATTGTTCAATCTATTATAAATGCTAATAAGGGCTGAATCAAAGTTATTAGCTGAATCATGTGATGCAACCAATTTCTTTATGGCATTAAAAGCTTGATCCCCATTACAATGAAGGAAATCTCCTCCTACTAAAGTGTCCAAAGCATATCTATAGCGAACCATAAGACCAAAATAAAAATTACTAAGGAGCAAACTTAGAGTCATTTGAGGTTCAGTTTTACGATAAGAAGTAAAAATTCTAGACCAAGCATCCTTAAAACTCTCCTCATCCCCTTGTTTGAAAGTAAAAACTAAGTCCTCAGGTGAAGAAGTAACAGGTTCAGAGCTAGACATGGTAATAAAAGTAACTAAATTTTTTTTTGTATTTTAAATATAGAGTGCAGGACAATAAATAAAGCAAACTAGATAAAGTAAATGCAAGTAACTAATTTTTTTGTGTTTTCGATATAGAGAGCAAGACAGTAAATAAAGTAAAACTAGCAACTAATTTTTTTGTGTTTTGTTTAGGTGCAGCAAACAAAGTAGTAAATAAAATAAAGCAAGACAAAAACAAAGTAAAGAGATTGAGAAGTGGAGACTCCCCTTGCAGCGTGTCTTGATCTCCCCGGCAACGGCGCCAGAAATTTAGCTTGATACGCGTAGATGCACACGTCCGTTGGGAACCCCAAGTGGAAGGTATGATGCGTATAGAAGCAAGTTTCCCTCGGTATGAAACCAAGGTTTAATCGAACCAGTAGGAGCCAAGAAGCACGTTGAAGGTTGATGGTCGCGAAATGTGATGCGGCGCAACACCAGGGATTCCGGCGCCAACGCGGAACCTGCACAACACAACCCAAGTACTTTGTCCCAACGAAACAGTGAGGTTGTCAATCTCACCGGCTTGCTGTAACAAAGGATTAAACGTATCGAGTGGAAGATGTTTGCAAAGAAAACAGTAAAACAAGTAGATTGTATGCTATGTAAAGAATAGGACCGGGGTCCACAGTTCACTAGAGGTGTCTCTCCCATAAGATAAAAGCATGTTGGGTGAACAAATTACAGTCGGGCAATTGACAAATAGAGAAAGGCATAACAATGCATATACATGACATGGTAAATATAGTGAGATTTAATTGGGCATTACGACAAAGTACATAGACCGCCATCCAACTGCATCTATGCCTAAAAAGTCCACCTTCAGGTTATCATCCCAGTATTAAGTTGCAAAGCAACAGACAATTGCATTAAGTATGGTGCGTAATGTAATCAACAACTACATCCTTAGACATAGCATCAATGTTTTATCCCTAGTGGCAACAGCACATCCACAACCTTAGAACTTTCTGTCACTGTCCCAGATTCAATGGAGGCATGAACCCACTATCGAGCATAAATACTCCCTCTTGGAGTTAAGAGTAAAAACTTGGCCAGAGCCTCTACTAGTAACGGAGAGCATGCAAGATCATAAACAACACATGAACAATAGATTGATAATCACCATAATCATAGTACTCTCTATCCATCGGATCCCGACAAACACAACATATAGAATTACATATAGATGATCTTGATCATGTTAGGCAGCTCACAAGATCCAACAATGAAGCACAACAAGGAGAAGACGACCATCTAGCTACTGCTATGGACCCATGGTCCAGGGGTGGACTACTCACTCATCACTCCGGAGGCGACCATGGCGGTGTAGAGTCCTCCGGGAGATGAATCCCCTCTCCGGCAGGGTGCCGGAGGCGATCTCCTGAATCCCCCGAGATGGGATTCGCGGCGGCGGCTCTGGAAGGTTTTCCGTATCGTGGCTCTCGGTACTGGGGGTTTCGCGACGGAAGCTTTAAGTAGGCGGAGGGTCAACGCGAGGGGCCACACGAGGGCCCAGGGGCTAGGTCGGCGCGGCCAGGGCTGGGCCGCGCCGGCCACCCCCCTGGCCTCCTCGTGGCCCCACTTCGTTAGGTCTTCGGTCTTCTGGAAGCTTCGTGCAAAAATAGGACCCTGGGCAAAGTTTCGTCCAATTCCGAGAATATTTCTTTACTAGGATTTCTGAAACCAAAAACAAGCAGGCAATCGGCTCTTCGGCATCTTGTTAATAGGTTAGTTCCAGAAAATGCATAAATATGACATATAATGTGCATAAAACATGTAGGTATCATCAATAAAGTAGCATGGAACATAAGAAATTATCGATACGTTGGAGACGTATCATGCCCCAAAAATTTGAACCATGCTCACGTGCAAGCCGAAGAAGAACACTGGAGCGGGCTTCGACACGTTCATCTTCAGTAACAGCATCCAAAAAAAGAACCTATTTTCTCTTAAAAAAAGTCAGTGAGCAATAAGGAGACAAGCAACAAAGAAAAAGAAGAAGCACGACAAAGATAATGAAACATACTGCCATATCAAGCTTGCATCAGCAGCTGGAGCATAGAATTTTCTCGAGACGAAGCTGCAGCAGAGCAGCAGAGTCCTTCTCGCGATGGCAGCTTGAGCTTGTTGGAGTGCAATTTTTTCCCTTTCAGAAGATTTTCGAGATTGTTCCATGAGCATAAGCGATTGCTTCTTCACGGTGGAAAAATTTCTTCTAAATCTTCCGTCGAATTGTTACTCGAAGAATTTTCAACAAACTCGACAGAGGCGGGAGTTTTCTTCAAATGAGATGAAGGAAAAACATCGGAAGGACCAGGAGTTGCCGTATAGTTGTCAAAAATTAACTGAAAACAGAAATTTCGACATCAATTATCGAGCAAAGATAGATTTCCATTCATTCTCATAATATATACATGTCTATTACAAAAGAAGGACCTCTAGAGAACTACTGGAGCAATCATCGCCAAGAACATTACGGCGACATTGCCAAAAGGGGAACTAAAAAAGGAAAAAAGCAAAGTGGTCTACTTGACCTCCGGCTTTGAAGAACTCGGAGCAGATGCTGGCTTATATCCCAGAGTGGCGAGGATCTTCTTTGAATTGGGCTTTGCCGCTTTGATTAGCGCTGCCACTTCTTCGTCTCAATTTTTACCGTGTCGCCAACTTTGGACAGTCGACTTGCTGCTGACTCTCTACGATCAAAGCCATTGTACCTTCGTAACCTTCAGTCCTTCTTGACGACGTTGAAGTCCAAGGTCTTGTTTGCCATTGAAGCACTGGGCAAGATCAATGAAAGTTGCAGGTCGCTCCTTTTTGTGGAAAAAATAGGGGAAAAGCCGCGACAAGCCAGTTTCAGCTTCATCTAATCCGTTACGAGCTTCCGTCCCATGGATTTCGAGGAGGGAAAGTGCGTCGAGAAGCTCGTCATCCTCAGGATTTTCCAGCTCATATTCTTGATGTGTCCTCCCTGATTGAAGCATAAAAATAGAGGAGGTTATCGAAAAGGAAAAAGGAGGGAAATCAAAACACGAAGTGAGAAAACATCAAGGGTGTGAGAACTTACTAACAAAACGTCGACTCTGAGTTTCTAGTCGACTGAGGATCTCTCCTTCTCGGGTAGAATGCTGAGCTACGTTTTCCTCCAAGGCCCTTTTGGCGTCGTCGAGTCTTTTTTCAAGATCCTCGACAGTTTTTGTGTGCGCACTCTCGCTATGTTCTAACTCAATAGCGAGGGCGTCAGCACGTTTGTTGGCTTCCGCCAATTTCTCTGCCAGCATAAAGACAGATAAGCACAAATAGTGACAGGAAAAACTTGATACGTCCAATTTGCATCACTATTTTGTATCATAATTTGCTGTTATTCATTGATATATCTCATATTGGGACACAATACTTATGTTATTTCATCTATTTTGCATGTTTCATCATTATTGGAGGATCAAGCACCGGAGCCAGGATTCTGCTGGAAAAAGCACCGTCAGAACGCAATATTTCGGAAGATCAACTGTGGGAGGAAATTTCACGTAAATTCCTATTTTTCCAGATGACGGAGGGAGCCAGAAGGGGGAGCAGAGAGGAGCCAGACCACAGGGCGGCGCGGCCCATGGCTGGCCGCGCCACCCTGTGGTGTGGGGGCCCCACAGCCCCTCTCGCCTCCTTTTCTTCGCGTACTCCTTCGTCCCGAAAACCTAAGCCACAGAGAGGACCTCACGAAGGGTTACAGCCGCCTCTGCGGGGCGGAGAACACCAGAGAGAAAAGAGCTCTCCGGCGGGCAGGAATCCGACGGGGAAATTCCCTCCCGGAGGGGGAAATCGACGCCATCGCCATCGTCATCGAGCGGGACATCATCTCCATCATCATCATCATCATCTCCACCATCTACACCGCCATCACCACCGCTGCACCTCGTCACCGCTGTAACAATTCGGGTTAAATCTTGATTGTATGATAGGGGAAACTCTCCCGGCATTATTCTCTACTTGTTATAGATGCTATTGAGTGAAACCATTGAACCAAGGTTTATGTTCAGATTGTTATTCATCATCATATCACCTCTGATTGTATTCCATATGATGTCTCGTGAGTAGTTCGTTTAGTTCTTGAGGACATGGGTGAAGTCTAAATGCTAGTAGTGAATTATGGTTGAGTAATATTCAATGTTATGATATTTAAGTTGTGGTGTCATTCTTCTAGTGGTGTCGTGTGAACGTCGACTACACGACACTTCACCATTTATGGGCCTAGGGGAGTGCATCTTGTATTCGGTTGCTAATTGCGGGGTTGCCGGAGTGACAGAAACCTGAGCCCCCGTTAGTATATCGATGCAAGAGGGATCGCAGGATCTCAGAGTTTAAGGCTGTGGTTAGATTTATCTTAATTACTTTCTTGTAGTTGCGGATGCTTGCAAGGGGTATAATCACAAGTATGTATTAGTCCTAGGAAGGGCGGTGCATTAGCATAGGTTCACCCACACAACACTTATCAAAACAATGAAGATTATTAAACCACATGAAGCGAAAGTACTAGACTAAAATCCCCGTGTGTCCTCAAGAACGTTTGGTCATTATAAGTAAACAAACCGGCTTGTCCTTTGTGCTAAAAAGGATTGGGCCACTCGCTGCAATTATTTCTCTCGCATTTTACTTACTCGTACTTTATTCATCTGTTACATCAAAACCTCTTGAATACTTGTCTGTGAGCATTTATAGTGAATCCTTCATCGAAACTGCTGCCAACACCTTCTGCTCCTCGTTGGGATCGACATTCTTACTTATCGAAGATACTACGATACACCCCTATACTTGTGGGTCATCAAGACTATTTTCTGGCGCCGTTGCCGGGGAGTGAAGCGCTATTGGTAAGCGGAATTGGTAAGGAAATTTACTGTTTGTGCTGATTTTATTTCTGCCTGCTGCTATAAATCATTATGGAGAGATCTTCTCTTCAATTTCTATTTGGGAAATCTACTACTACTGCAACGGTAGTGGATGAAGCGCCAGGTGAGGAAGTAGTACCATATAAAATACCTATGAAAATTATTGAACGTGTTATGGATAACCGCTATGAAGGGGATGGAACTGTCCATCCTGGTGATCATTTATTGTTTTTGCATGAATTATGCGGGTTATTCAAATGTGCAGGTATTTCTATGAATGAAGTTAGGAAGAAACTATTCACTATATCGCTGTCTGGTAAAGCGGCGCATTGGTATAAATTGCTGAAGAATGGTGATTCTATTGATTGGGAGGACATTGTGCCTTTATTTTATTCCAAATTTTATCCTCCAAGTGAAATTCACAAAGATCGGAACCGCATATATAATTTCTGGCCTCATGATGGAGAAAGTATTGCCCAAGCTTGGGGGAGATTGAAGTCTTTAATGCTCAAATGCCCCATTCATGAGCTTCCTGGTAATGTTATTATTGATAATTTCTATGCAAGACTTTCTTTTCAAGACAAGACCTTGCTGGATACTTCTTGTTCTGGATCATTTACACGCAACAAAGAAGAGTTTAAAAGGGACCTTCTTGATCGGATCCAAGAAAATACTGAAGGATGGGAGAACGACAAAGATAGAGAATCAGGTATAATTTATGATTATAAATGCATTGAAGCTTTTATGGATACTGATAAATTTCGTAATATGAGTGCTACATATGGTCTTGATTCCCAAGTTGTTGCAAATCTTTATAAAGCTTTTGCCTCTCATTATGAACTGCCTAAGAAGAATTTTGATAAGTATCATGAACCGTATAAAGATAAAGTTGATTCATCTGTAAACAAATGTGTAGTGATTGAAACTGTTGATAATGTTATTCCTGAAGCTTATATTGAAAAAACTCCTTTCCCTGTTAAAATGAAGGAGTACTCTGTCATATCTAGTGCGGTTAATAAAAGTGAAAAGAAACCTAAAGAACCTGAAGAACAAATTAAAATTGAACCTGCTGTTGCAATAGTTAAAGATCTTGTGACTGAAAATGTGGAGGATGGTCATATTATTTTCTGTGAAGATGCTTCTAATATTGTTTCACATCCTAATAAACCCAAACAAGTTAGTGTTCCTATGCTATCTGTTAGAATTGGTGATCATTGCTATTATGGTTTATGTGATATTGGTGCAAGTGTTAGTGCTATTCCTTATGAGCTTTACACGGAGATTATGCACGAAATTGGTTCTTGTGAACTTGAAGATATTGATGTGGTTATTCATCTGGCTAATAGAGAAACTATTTCTCCAATTGGTATTGTTCGAGATGTGGAAGTTCTATGTGGTAAGATTAAATATCCTGCTGACTTTTTGGTACTTGGTTCTGCTGCTAGTGATCATTGTCCTATCATTTTTGGTAGACCTTTTCTAAATACTTGTGGAGCTATTATAGATTGTAAGAAAGAGAAAATTTTGACTAGATTTGCTGGTGAACCTTATGAATTTAACTTTTCTAAATTTACCAAAACTCCTTATAAAGTTGATTTGCCTAGTAATGATTTTAAAATGGAGCAGTGTGCATCTATTGTTCTTGTTCCTAATAATCCTTTGCAGCAACATTTGGAGAATAGTGAAAGTGAAGCTTTTAGGAAAGAAAGAGATGAGCTTGAGGAAATTTTTCTTCGCCAACCTATTCTCAAGCATGATTTACCGGTGGAAGATTTGGGTACAACACCGCCACCAAAGGAAGATCCTGTTTTCGATTTAAAGCCTTTACCTGATAATCTTAAATATGCTCATATTGATGATAAGAAAATATATCCTGTTATTATTAGTTCTAAGCTTTCAGAGATTGAGGAAGAAAGGTTATTGGAAATATTGAAGAAACACCGAGGAGCTATTGGCTATACTCTTGATGATTTGAAAGGGATTTCTCCTTCTATTTGCCAACATGCTATTAATATGGAAGAAGATGCAAAGCCTGTTGTTGAACATCAACGTCGTCTAATTCCGAAGATGAAGGAAGTGGTAAGAAATGAGGTATTAAAACTTCTTGAAGCTGGTATTATATATCCTATTGCTGATAGTAGATGGGTTAGTCCTGTGCATTGTGTTCCTAAGAAAGGAGGAATGACTGTTGTGCCTAATGATAATGATGAGCTTATTCCTCAAAGAATAGTGGTAGGGTATAGAATGTGCATTGATTTTCGAAAAGTTAATAAAGTTACTAAGAAAGATCATTACCCTTTACCCTTTATTGATCAAATGCTAGAAAGGTTATCTAAAAATACTCATTTTTGCTTTCTTGATGGTTATTCTGGGTTTTCACAAATTGCTGTTAAAGCTAAAGATCAAGAGAAAACCACTTTTACTTGTCCTTATGGAACTTATGCTTATAGGCGTATGCCTTTTGGTTTATGTAATGCTCCTGCTACTTTTCAAAGATGCATGTCTGCTATTTTTCATGGTTTTTGTGAAAGTATTGTAGAGGTGTTCATGGATGATTTTTCTGTCTATGGGAATTCTTTTGATAATTGCTTGCGAAACCTCGATAAAGTTTTGCAGAGATGTGAAGAAACTAACCTTGTTCTTAATTGGGAGAAATGCCACTTTATGGTTAATGAAGGAATTGTATTGGGACATAAAATTTCCGAGAGAGGTATTGAAGTTGATAGAGCTAAAGTTGAAGCAATTGAGAAGATGCCCTATCCGAGGGATGTTAAAGGTATTCGTAGTGTTCTTGGTCATGCTGGGTTTTATAGGAGATTTATTAAAGATTTCTCTAAAATTTCAAAGCCTCTTACTAATCTTCTTCAAAAAGATGTACCTTTTGTTTTTGATGATGATTGTAAGGAAGCTTTTGAAACTCTAAAGAAAGCCTTAACAACTGCTCCTGTAGTCGAACCTCCTGATTGGAATTTGCCTTTTGAAATTATGTGTGATGCTAGTGATTTTGCTGTAGGCGCTGTTCTTGGACAGCGGGTAGATAAAAAATTAAATGTTATTCATTATGCTAGTAAGACTCTTGATGCTGCTCAAAGAAATTATGCTACAACTGAAAAGGAATTGTTAGCTATAGTCTTTGCTTGTGACAAGTTTAGACCCTATATTGTTGATTCAAAAGTTACAATTCATACTGATCATGCTGCAATTAGATACCTTATGACAAAGAAAGATGCTAAGCCAAGGCTTATTAGATGGGTACTTCTTTTGCAAGAATTTGATTTACATATTATAGATAGGAAAGGTGCTGATAATCCTGTTGCTGATAATTTGTCTAGATTGGAAAATATTGCTTATGATCTGTTCCTGTTAATGATAGTTTTCCAAATGAACAATTGGCTGTAATAAAGGTGAGCTCGCGAGAGAGCCCTTGGTATGCAGATTATGCTAACTTTATTGTTTCGAAGTATTTGCCTCCAACCTTTTCAGCTCAGCAAAGGAGGAAATTCTTTTATGACTTGAGGCATTATTTTTGGGATGACCCACACTTATATAAAGAAGGAGTGGATGGTATTATGCGAAGATGTGTTCCTGAATATGAACAACAGGAGATATTGAGTAAATGTCATGGTAGTGTTTATGGAGGACATCATGCTGGAGATAGAACCGCGCAAAAGGTTCTACAATCAGGTTTTTATTGGCCAACACTCTTCAAAGATGCAAGGAAATTTATTTTATCTTGTGATGAATGTCAAAGAGTTGGTAATATCTCTAGACACAATGAAATGCCTATGAATTATACTCTTGTTATTGAACCATTCGATTGTTGGGGATTCGACTTCATGGGTCCTTTCCCTTCTTCAGATGGTAACACTCATATACTTGTCGTTGTTGATTATGTTACTAAATGGGTAGAAGCTATACCTACAAAAAGTGCTGATGGTGAGACCTCTATAAAAATGCTTGTAGATATTATATTTCCTAGATTTGGAGTACCTAGATATATTATGACTGATGGAGGTTCTCATTTTATTCATGGAGGTTTTAGAAAAACTCTTGCTAAGTATGGTATTAATCATAGAATTGCTTCTGCTTATCACCCTCAAACTAGTGGTCAAGTAGAATTATCAAATAGAGAGATTAAAGCTATCTTAGGAAAGACTGTTAATAAATCTAGAAAGAATTGGGCTAGTAAATTGAAAGAAGCACTATGGGCTTATAGAACTGCTTATAAAAATCCTATGGGAATGTCACCTTATAAAATGGTTTATGGAAAAGCTTGTCATTTACCTTTAGAACTAGAGCACAAAGCTTATTGGGCTGTTAGAGAACTAAATAAAGATCCGAAACTAGCCGGTAATAAGAGGTTGCTGCAATTAAGTTCTCTAGATGAATGGAGAAGTGAAGCTTATGAAAATGCTAAACTCTTTAAAGAAAAAGTTAAGAAGTGGCATGATAGAAGGATCATTAAAAGAGAATTTAATATTGGGGATAAAGTCCTATTGTATCGGTCTCGTCTCAGATTCTTTGCAGGGAAATTACTCTCGAAGTGGGAAGGACCATATGTTGTTGAGGAGGTGTATCGTTCAGGAGCAATTAAAATTAGCTCTCTCCAAGGCAATGCCACACAAGTGGTGAATGGACAAAGACTCAAGCATTATATCTCGGGTGATTCTTATAATGTTGATGTTGATATTATTCAAGTGGAAACACCGGAGGCTTTCATCAAAGGACAAATTGACAGTCCGCCAGAACTCGACTTTGAATAGGTAACAGTACAGGTAATAAAAAGTCCGCGTTTACCTTTCCGAACATTATTTCTGCTGTTTTTAGAAAATATGAAAAATTACGGAATCGAAACGGAGTGGAAAAGACGCGCGAGGGCCCGTCACCACGGGCCGGCGCGGGCCCCACCCTGGCCGCGCCGACCTATGGTGACAGCCCCCCGGCGTCCCGTTTCCACTCGTTTCGGCCTGGAACCTTCCTTTTGTCGTAAAAATATTTGCTATATAATCCCCCGGACCCCTGGAGGTCCGTAATATCGTTTTCTCGTCGTGTTTTGTTTCGAGCTGTTTTCTGCCAGATTTGTTTTGATCTAGAAGCACCATGGTCTCCAACAACAAGGACAAGGGACCTTTGAAGGAAGATATTCAAGACCCGGAACTGAAGGAAAGAAGACGCAAGAGAGGATGAGGAAGAAGTGGAGGAAGCTCCGCAGGTACACCAGCGTGCCACCGTTGCAAGTATTGGCGTGATATCAAATCCATCCAACATCAAGAGGAGTGCACGAATCGCTACCGGAGGAGCGGTTCCACGTCATTACTTGGCTCCAAGGACATCTTCTCCGAGCAATTACAACCCTTACCGCAATCTAATCTACGATCGTCAAACTGAAAGGACCCCCAAGGTAGTGTTGCCAAGTAATTGGGATATAGATCGTTCTGACATTGCAGGAGAGATGAAATCTGAAGCTGAAGGATGGGGAAACAACTCTAGGAGTTGGAATTCACCACGACATGATTATGAGCCGCGTTGAGCACAACTCGGAACTGATTCGCAACCTCACCTATGAGATTGAAGATTTAAAGGAGCTGGTTAAGAAGCTTGTTGAAAGGAATCCATCACCATCATCACCGAAGGAGTAATTCATCATCGGTATTGGCATCCCCTTGGTTTGTTCCAAGCTTGGGGAGTGCCGCGGTATCACATCATCACCACCTTTATCTTTTACTATCAAGTAGTGTCATATCATGAGTAGGGAAGTTATCATATAGAATAGTATGCAATGTGGAAGTATCTCTCTTAGTTGGTTATCTATGTATCCGTTGGTGTGAGTTATCGTTATGGAATATTAATGAGAAGTCTTATCATTTACTTTTTGCATACCTTATTTTAGTTTGCAATCTCCATTATGTGATTACTCTTGACATAAGTATTGATATCACTTTGGTAGCATCAAGTAAATCTATTTGGTTTTGGCAAACTTAGCATTGGTCAATAGCAACAACATCTTGATGTTTAATAGAAGAGAGAAATACACTTAGATATATTACTCTATTATCTCTATGCTTAGTATTCTGAAGTTAAAATTGCTTGTGCTTATGAGAAAGATGCATGATTGTTTCTATCATATGTATATTTGTTTGTTTCCCTCAACCTTTATGCTTGCTATCAAACCTTGCTAGCCAAAGACCTGTATCGAGAGGAATGCTTCTCATACATCCATAACCTTAGACCAAACCTATGCCATTTGTGTCCACCATACCTACCTACTACATGGTATTTTCTCCGCCATTCCAAGTAAATACTTCATGTGCTACCTTTAAATTATTCAAACTACTACTCCTTATTTGTGTCAATGTTTTATAGCTCATGAGGAAGTATGTGGTGTTTTATCTTTCAATCTTGTTGGGCGGACTTTCACCAATGGACTAGTGGCACATCCGCTTATCCAATAATTTTGCAAAAAGAGCTGGCAATGGGGTTCCCAGCCCCAATTAATAACTTTCATTAATAATTCTCTTCACATGTTTTGCTCTGATTTATCAGTAAGCAACTTAAATTTGCAATAGACACTCCTCCATGGTATGTGAATGTTGGAAGGCACCGAGGATTCGGTTAGCCATGGATTGAGAAAGCCAAGGTTGGGGGGAGTGTCATCCTTAATAAAACTAAAATACATGTTTAAACAAAAGAGAAGGGGGATGATCTACCTTGCTGGTAGAGATGCCGTCCCTCATGGGAGCCGCTCTTGGAAGGTTCGGTTGGCAAGGGGTTAGAGTGCCCGCTACCATTCGTTGACAACAACAAACACCGCTCAAAATCTTACTTTTATACTCTTTATATGATTTCAAAACTTGAAAAGCTCTAGCACATGATTTAATCCCTGCTTCCCTCTTTGAAGGGCCTGTCTTTTACTTTTATGTTGAGTCAGTAAACCTATTTCTCTCTATCTCAAGCAAGCAATTGAGTTGTTGTGAACCAATCATTTATGCTATGATTCAGTTAATCATGTCTTTTATACTTTCTTGTTTAGTACCAATTTTATCTGAATGAATATGACTTTGAAGTTATCAATGATTATGAGGAAATTGTTATGCTTAAATATGGAAGCCCAGCTATAAATTCTAATATGAAAGATTTTCTTAGAAGTACAATCCGTTAGTAGTTCTCTGACCAAGAACAAAGTTTGCCATCACCAACTATGATTTCTTATGCACCTTTACTTGTGATTTCTCTTTACCTATTTCAAGATGAGTTATATGAGGAAGTTGTTTACTAGAATGTCTTGTGTGAATAAATATGATGCTTCTTGTCCGTATTTTATTTATCGACTCTTCACTCCATAAACTTGTGGTCTTGTTTATCGAGCTCAGTTTCGCTTGGGGACAAGCGAGGTCTAAGCTTGGGGGAGTTGATACGTCCAATTTGCATCACTATTTTGTATCATAATTTGCTGTTATTCATTGATATATCTCATATTGGGACACAATACTTATGTTATCTCATCTATTTTGCATGTTTCATCATTATTGGAGGATCAAGCACCGGAGCGAGGAAAGCACCGTCAGAACGCAATATTTCGGAAGATCAACTGTGGGAGGAAATTTCACGTAAATTCCTATTTTTCCAGATGACGGAGGGAGCCGAAGGGGGAGCAGAGAGGAGCCACTGTGGGCCCAGACCACAGGGCGGCGCGGCCCATGGCCTGGCGCGCGCGCACCCGTGGTGTGGGGGCCCCACGCCCCTCTCGCATCCTTTTCTTCGCGTACTCCTTCGTCCCGAAAACCTAAGCCACGGAGAGGACCTCACGAAGGGTTACAGCCGCCTCTGCGGGGCGGAGAACACCAGAGAGAAAAGAGCTCTCCGGCGGGCAGGAATCCGGGGAAATTCCCTCCCGGAGGGGAAATCGACGCCATCGCCATCGTCATCGAGCGGGACATCATCTCCATCATCATCATCATCATCTCCACCATCTACACCGCCATCACCACCGCTGCACCTCGTCACCGCTGTAACAATTCGGGTTAAATCTTGATTGTATGATAGGGAAAACTCTCCCGGCATTATTCTCTACTTGTTATAGATGCTATTGAGTGAAACCATTGAACCAAGGTTTATGTTCAGATTGTTATTCATCATCATATCACCTCTGATTGTATTCCATATGATGTCTCGTGAGTAGTTCGTTTAGTTCTTGAGGACATGGGTGAAGTCTAAATGCTAGTAGTGAATTATGGTTGAGTAATATTCAATGTTATGATATTTAAGTTGTGGTGTCATTCTTCTAGTGGTGTCGTGTGAACGTCGACTACACGACACTTCACCATTTATGGGCCTAGGGGAGTGCATCTTGTATTCGGTTGCTAATTGCGGGGTTGCCGGAGTGACAAAAACCTGAGCCCCCGTTAGTATATCGATGCAAGAGGGATCGCAGGATCTCAGAGTTTAAGGCTGTGGTTAGATTTATCTTAATTACTTTCTTGTAGTTGCGGATGCTTGCAAGGGGTATAATCACAAGTATGTATTAGTCCTAGGAAGGGCGGTGCATTAGCATAGGTTCACCCACACAACACTTATCAAAACAATGAAGATTATTAAACCACATGAAGCGAAAGTACTAGACTAAAATCCCCGTGTGTCCTCAAGAACGTTTGGTCATTATAAGTAAACAAACCGGCTTGTCCTTTGTGCTAAAAAGGATTGGGCCACTCGCTGCAATTATTTCTCTCGCATTTTACTTACTCGTACTTTATTCATCTGTTACATCAAAACCTCTTGAATACTTGTCTGTGAGCATTTACAGTGAATCCTTCATCGAAACTGCTGCCAACACCTTCTGCTCCTCGTTGGGATCGACATTCTTACTTATAGAAGATACTACGATACACCCCCTATACTTGTGGGTCATCAAAACTCGACAATGAAAGTTGGACAGAATGAGCAAATACCTTCAAGTTCGCGGGCATAATCACGGTACCCGATAAATTGGGTACCAAAGCGGACGAGCTCTTTCATAAAAGGCTGGAGAGATTACAATGGAAAAATGATCAATATAGGAAGAAGGAAAAGTTGATATCAAGGAGAAAAAGAGGAAAACCTCAAGCAGAAAGTCAATACAGAACAATTTACCTCTTCCATCAGAGAAGTCGAGGAACAACCAGTTAGTATGGTTGGTTCCTTGGTTATTTCTACCCTAGCTCTCTTCGGGGAAGGAGCTTGGGGGCTTTGAGTTGGTTTTGGATGTTCAAGGTTTTGCGGCGGAGGAGAAGTATCATCGCCATCAGGACGAGCTTCTGAAACAACTAAAGTACGAGACGTGCTCGTTCGAGCAGTCTCGTCAATAGGTGCATTCTCCTCTTCATCATCACTGCCATAAAAATAGCGACAAGATAAAATAGCAAGTTCAAAAGCATCGACAAAAGAAAAATATAGTACATAGCAATTTCACAGAACTTACGAGCTGACGAGTGCAGCACCATAAAGATCCAAAGTTTCATCCTCGGCATCGAGTGTAGCTTTTCTGGCACGAGGAGTATTAACTTTGGAGGTGCCAGAGTCGATGGCTTCACCCCTTTTCCTCTTGCCCTTTGGAGAAGCAGCAGGAAGAGATGAGCGCGTCGACGAAGAAACCTCTGCTTCAGCTTCTTTTTCAAGAGAAGCCGAGGATTTATGGGAATCCCCGACTCCACTTTCAGGGCGAGAAGCACCCTGGTTGTCGTCAGTGACAACAGCCTGTTCTTCGACTTCCCCACCCTCGGGAAGGGGAGGAAGAGAAGATAGAACAAGGTGACCCTGTCGAAAATAAAGAAAATCGACAACAGTTATATTTCACTACAAGTAAATATAGTCGTCATTAAAATAATTCGGGAAGAAGGTATAATAGCGGCGAAGAATAAAATACCTCGGGAAGAGGATTGGCCCGACAAAATGGCGCAACTTTGCAAGAAGTTGGAATGGTGTCCTTCTTGCTAAGCTTGGAGATTCTTCGGACTAGCTTTTTCAAATCTTTTGCAGAAAGATCCGTGAAGAGCCTCTCGACATCTTCATCACCAGTGTACAATCAAAGAGGATTTTTTCGAGCCTGCAGAGGCTGTATTCTAATCTTGAGGAAGTAGGCTGTGATTTGGATACCCGAAAGCTCCTTGCCACGAGTACTCTGAAGTTCACGGATGCGAGTCATCAGTGCCTCTGTCCAATTTCTCTTCTTCGGAAGCTTCAGCATCCCAGGAGCGGCGGCGAAGAATTTTGGCCTTTCCGTCAAAAGGGGCGATGTTGTACTCTATCGAGCCAGAGCTTTCTTCGAGTACATACAGCCACCTCTTGCGCCAGCCTTGGACAGAGTCAGGAAATTTGACGTCGAAATAATCGACGTCAGAACGAACACAGATGACGACGCCGCCAATATTATAGGCGACGCCGTGGGAGCCGTTACGGCGGAGACAGAAGATGCGTTTCCACAGAGCCCAATTAGGTTGGACTCCGAGGAAACATTCGCACAATGTGATAAAAATCGACACGTGCAAGATGGAATTGGGCGTCAGCTGGTGAAGCTGAAGCCCATAAACAAAAAGAAGACCCCGAAGAAACTCATGAATAGGAGGGGAGAGACCGCGGATAAGATGATCAACAAAACTAACCCGGTACCCCATTGGAGGTTTTGGGTAGCTTTCCTCGTGGGGGAAGCGCAGGGTTTCTTTCTCCTTGTTGAATCCCAACCTCTTCAGCAAGTTCATGTCTTGATTGGAGATCTTGGATCTCTCCCACTCCAGATCTTCGGCGGCCATTGGAGATTGTTGGAGCGTTGGACTGTGCGTATCGTGGGGAAGATGATTCCCACTCGCGGGGAGCAGAGCAACACAAGCTTGGAGGAGCGCGCAAGGCAATGGGCGCAATGGAGGATTTTTAGCAGAGGCGCAGATGGGCGGAGTGAGCGAAAGCAGCAGAGGAAGAAGATGATGGAATTAAATAGAGGTGCGGTGAATCGACACGAGTCGATGAAAAATCTACGGCGTAGATGGATACACGTGGACAAGGGGTAAAAATGACTTTTCACTAAGAAAAGAAATGACAGAGGGCACGATCGTGCGCCGGAAAAGTGGAGGACGTGTGTCCCCCACTTGCACGACGTGTCAATCAGATGGGGAGTTTGGACCCACAAGGCAGTGAGAGGAGCGGTTTTCGCATGTTTCCAATACAGAAATCGTGGCTATCATCAGCAATGACGTCATCATGGTAAAAGAAAAGCTCGACTATGAAGCTGGGAGAGATTATCGACAACGCAAGATGATTTCGAGAGCCTTTGATCAAATACAAGTTTTTGCCCAAATGCTCGGGGGCTACTTTGGAAAAATAAGAAAACTTCGAGTATGACAAGATAGAAATGGCGAGAGCCTATGACCAAATACAAGCATTTGTTCATAGCCTCGGGGGCTACTCCCATCGGGAGCGCTGGTCGCGCACCCGATAGATATAAAAGTATCGATAATGATTATAAACATAGCGGCAGAGGGTACTAATTTGTGGAGCCTACACCCAAGCACAAGTTCTTGGCTGTAGCCTCGGGGGCTACTCCCATCGGGAACGCTGTTCGCGTGCCCGATGAATTGTTATCAAAAGAAAGAAACAGGAGTATATTTCGAGTTACACAAATAACTCTGCATATACTCCCATCGGGAAGACAAAATAAGTCATCAAATATGACTCGATAAAATGTGCTATTCCAACAGCCGAAAAGCACTCGACAATATATTCTCAGAGCGCTAAAAGTCGCGACAAAATCTCTGAATGCCGCAAAACTTTGCGAAGGTAAGACCCCAGATCCGTTCTGAGCGGCGTGGCACCGTCTCTGACGGCAGATTGCTACTTTTTTTCCGTATCAACTGATGCGAAGAAAAATCCTAACGGACGCGTTAGGTACCCGATAAAATATGACTGGGTCTCGACAGAATGGTAAGACCTTAAGCGGCACCTGTCGAAGTTTACCAGTATCCCAAGATCATGTCCGGGGACGTGATCTTGAAGTAGGTTTTTGCGGATTGCCACTAGCAGTTAACTAGTACCTGATCCGTCAGATGAACTAGCCCCAACTACCGTTATCCCTGTACAAAATAGTGTCTGCATATTGAAAAATGGTGTAATGAGTAAAATTGGAGATTTTCCCTGATTCTCCGATTCAAGAAAAATCTCGGGGGCTACTGACATAGGCATCCCCAATGGGCCTGCCAAAGATGGTACCCGGGGTTTATTGAAGGCCCGGAACTCGAAGAAGAAGACTCGGAAGCCCATTTAGTGATTAGGAAAGATAGTTTGTATTAGGAAAGATAGAGATTTGTAATCTTACGGGTTGGGTACGAAACCCTCCCGAATTCTGTAACTTGTGTATTACGAAACCCTCGGCTCCACCCTCTATATAAGGGGAGTCGAGGAAGCAAAGGATCGAATCACTGTCAACAGAACCCTAGTTTTCCAATCGTCGAGTACTTTTCGCCTGAACCTTCGAGATCTACTTTCCCTCTACTTCTAGCAAAACCCTAGTCTACAATCTGTAGGCATTGACAAATTAATCCTTTGTCACCCACCCCTATGGTGTGGACCCACCAGGGCCCCTCCGACGCTGCCCTTTCGCCTATAAAGTCTCCCTGACCTAAAACCTCGATACGAATAAGCCACGGTACAAGAAACCTTCCAGAGCCGCCGCCATCGCGAAGCCAAGATCTGGGACGGAGTCTGTTCCGGCCGCCGCCGGGATGGGGAAGTGCCCCGGAAGGCTCCTCCATCACACCCGCCATCTTCATCACCGCTGCTGTCTCCCATGAGGAGGAGTAGGTCTCCATCGAGACTAAGGGCTGTACCGGTAGCTATGTGGTTAATCTCTCTCCTATGTACTTCAATACAATGATCTCATGAGCTGCCTTACATGATTGAGATCCATATGATGAGATTTGTATCGCTACTAGTTTATGTGCTACTCATGTGATGTTATTAAAGTAGTCTATTCCTCCTGCATGGTGTAATGGTGACAGTGTGTGCATCGTGTGGTTCTTGTCGTAGATTATGATCATAATCTCTTGTAGGTTATGGAGTTAATTATCGCTATGATAGTATTGATGTGATATATTCCCCCTTCATAGTGTAATGGTGACAGTGTGTATGCTATGTTAGTACTCGGTTTATTTTGCAAAGATCTATTATGCTCTAAGGTTACTTAAATATGAATGCTGAATGTTGTGGCGCTTGTTAACTCCGGCTTGAGGGAGCTCTTGTAGCCCTACACAACGAATAGTGTTTGTCATCCAACAAAAGAGTGTATGTAGCACAAATGAGAAGAAGTTATTATTTATTATGCGATCAATGTTGAGAGTGTCCACTAGTGAAAGTATGATCCCTAGGCCTTGTTTCCAATACTGCAAACACCGCTTACTTACTGTTCTACTGCATGTTTACTCGCTGTCATATTTATTTCAGATTGTTATTACCACTCATATACATCCATACTACTTGTATTTCACTATCTCTTCGCCGAACTAGTGCACCTATACATCGACAAGTGTATTAGGTGTGTTGGGGACACAAGAGACTTCTTGTATCGTGATTGCAGGGTTGCTTGAGAGGGATATCTTTGACCTCTTCCTCCCGAGTTCGATAAACCTTGGGTGATCCACTTAAGGGAAAACTTGCTGCTGTTCTACAAACCTCTGCTCTTAGAGGCCCAACACTGTCCAGGAAAAGAAGCGTGAGTAGACATCAAGCTATTTTCTGGCGCCGTTGGGGACGAATCAAGACACTGCATCAAGCCCGACAACCGCCATCAAACCTCCCACGTCAACCACGCGCCTGTTGTGGACAGCAGTCATCTCGCCTGATCTTATACCTCAATGCACTACATACCGGGCATGCATTCAAATTCTCGTACTCCCCGCGTTAGAGGATGCAGTGATTGATGCATGCATGTATCTTCTGCACCTCTAATCCTAGAGACAATGTTTGCTTCGTACGTACTAGAGGGCAATACGTTCTCCCTGGAAGCATCTTCTTTATTATTTTCAACAACTTTTCAAATCCCTTGTCAGAAGTACCATTCTCTGCCTTCCATTGCAGCAATTCAGCGTGGTACCCAGCTTTTTCGGCCATCTTCGCAATTTGGGTACAACAGTGTCTTGTGATCCTCTAACATTTTCTCCAACTTCAACCTCTCCTTTTCACTTCCGCAGCTTATCTTCGCATCAAGAATGGCCCGACCCAAATCGTCATCGGGGTCATCAAAAATCGGCTCATAAAAAATGGGCTCTTCTTCAGCTTCGTCTTCCCCCATTCTACTATCACCGTCTTTAGTGAACATAGGATAGTTGTCACTATCCTCTTCTTCTTCGTTGTCTTCCAATATAACCCCTCTTTCTCCGTGCTTGGTCCAACAATTATAGCTGGGCATGAAACCGTTCTGCAGCAGGTGGACGTGAATGGTCTTTGAGGTAGAGTAATCTTCATATTCTTACAGGAACTACATGGACAATAGATGAAACCATTCGACTGCCTGTTTGCCTCAGCCACGTTGAGAAAATAATGCATGCCATTAATGAAGTCGGGATGGCACCGGTCACCGTACATCCATTGTCGATTCATCTGCATTTTATATGTATATCAAATATCATTAATTACACAACATCGTGGATATATGAGTGACCAACTAAATTAATATTCAAGTTCATCACATAAAACTAAGTTTTTTTTATAAAAAAGAAGAGGCTCACCGAGGTTGTACGGTGCCGGCTAGGGGACGACGCTGGCGATCGACGGCGGTAAGGACGGGGATGATACTAATTAAAACCTACAAAATATACCATAATTTCAGCTCAAATTGATTATAAAAAGTAAAATCCCTAACTTAGGCATTTCATCGAACACCTTGCTAGCACTAGAAAAATAGTACGAGTTAAAACTACCAAAGAGATGTGTTAATTTAGGAACGCTGGAAGAAAGGATGATATTGCTAACCCTTGGATAGATGAATGCCCTTAATCTTGTTAAAATGGTGGAGAAAAAATAGAGATTTGTTGGAGTGTGAGAGGTGCAAAAAAATTTTGTGTGAGAGGAAGAAGAGAAAAATGAGATGAAGAGAAGAGCCAGGGGACGGGCTCGACTTGATGATATAGGGGGCACCCTTTGGTACCGGTTCGTGTTAAAAACCGGTGCCAAAGGTCCTGCCCGGGCCCCACCACGCGTCTGACTAATGGCTGAAGACCTTTCGTATCGGTTCCTAACACGAACCGGTACGAAAGCCCCTCACGAACCGGTGCCAGAGCTCCTCGCCCGCCTGAGCCCCCCCAACCGGTGTAGATTACCTCATTGGCACCGGTTCGTAAGGGAACCGGTACCAATGGCTTAGATGGATGCCCCATTTTCCACTAGTGCAGTCAGATACATATGAACACATGTTAAATGAATGCAAGTTCTCTGTTGAAATTATTGCATTCATCCTCCGTTTACCTCTCAGTACAGACGTAGACGGTCATATACACGCACATACACTCACCCCTATGAAGGGACGCATGCACACTCTACCCCTATATGAGCACCTTCGAGAGACTGCGTCTAATAAAATTCATCCGATGGATCTTGAGATTGACGAAGTCACCACAAGCGCCTCACTGTCGACGGAAACGTGCCTACTGAAGAATATTCCGCCTTTAATGAGAGATTAAAGTGTTAAATCTGGTGTTTGAACTCTGGTAGGCTTGGGTGCCATTGCCCTCCTAACCATCCAACCACGGATTGATTCTCAATCTCCATTGCTCTATCACCTTACATAAAAAGGATGATAACCCTTCGGCTAGGCATGCATGGCACCCCATAGGCCCGAGAGGTTTGCCATTGCAATTGATGAGATAGAAGTATATGTCAATAGCTAAGTGGTGCAACTACATAGTATTACATCTTTCGCTGATTCTACTTTTTCGATAAAGGGAATATATTAATATTAAAAGATACCAATTACATCTAGCCTTTGCAACAATGCATCACCCTAATAGCAGTACAGATGCACACAATCAAAGAAGAGAAAAGAAAACTAAGAAACAAAAGTTCCGCTACAATATCATAGGCCTAGCAACATCAATACATCCACCACCAAGAGAACACCTGAAGTACAGACTCTCCAAAAGCGACGCCTCGAAGAAGGGAACAGTGCACCAAGGTCGTCGTCGCCCGATCAAAGATCTTAGGTTTTCACCCTGAAGATAGTTCCCGCTCTCAAAATAATGCCTCCAACAAGGTCATTGCCAGGCACAACCAGTTAAGGTTAGACTTTGGATTTTCACCCTGAAAGATAGGACTCTGAACTTCACATGTGCTGCCGCCCCCACTTTCATACCACTGCTGCAAAGCCCGAAACACCAAGCAAGTTCCTCAATATCGCAGAGACTTGAACCTCCTTTAGCTAGTCCCCCAATCCAGCCTTCATGATATTCTCTTCTTCTGACTTCACCATGGATCAAAAAGTCTCTTGATGTCAACACAGAACAGAGCTTCACGCCGCTCCCTCCGGAACCAAACGGTCGGAATAAAAGCATGGGTGTGCGTGACCGAATACCACATGATCCTGTGAACTCCAGGCAAAAGATGCACAGTTCTATTCGTCGTCGGAGCCTTCCGAAACTCATCACTCTAGCTACATGAAGAAATATCGGCATCCGGAAGGTCTTCATCTTCACGAAATAAGAACCCTAGGACCACCACCATGAAAGTCGGAACGGCCGGCCCCCATGCCGCCGCCATGGTTGGGAAACGCAGTCCATCTTCCTCCTCCAAACCAGCCGGTGGAGGCTGGTAGCTATCGGGAGAGCAGATACGCATGCCCACGACGCGGAGACGGCCGGCTGCTGCCCGCCAGGAAATCCTGGCCGAGCCTCATCGTCGTCACCTCGCGATCTTGGATCTTTGCCTCCGCCGCCCGATCTAACGCTGCCGTCCTCCTCTTCCCCGCCGAGTTCCACCACTCCACCGCACCCCACGCCATGATCCAGATGACGTAGCCGAAGGCCACTGATGGTGCTCCGGTGATGACGCCAGACAATCTTACTGAGCATTGTTGTGGAAGCGGTTAGGAAACCCCAAGAGGAAGGTGTGATGATCACATCAGCAAATTTTCCCTCAGTACGAAACTAAGGTTTAATCGACCAGTAGGATAAAGGCGTGACTTCTGAAGGTGTTGCTGGCTGACTAGTGGCAGGACGCACTACCGACGTCAGCAACAACGTGGAACCTGCACAGAACACAACCAAAGTACTTTTCCCAACTTGCAGTGAGGTTGTCAATCTCACCGGTTTGCTGAACACAAAGGATTAGACGTATCGAGTGAAAGAGATGTTTGCAGAAAGTAAACAGAACATGATTACAGTAGAATTTATCAGTAAAGGAAATAGGACCGGTGTCCACAGTTCACTAGAGGTGTCTCTCCATAAAGATAAATAGCATGTTGGGTGAACAAACTACAGCTGGGAAATTAACAGAATATCGAGCAATACATGACAAGATGATTACTATAAGATTTGATGTGGGAATTACAACATAATACATAGACCGTAATCCAACTGCGTCTATGACTAATAATCCACCTTCAGGTTAGTGTCCGCACCCCTTTCATTATTAAGTTGCAAGCAACAGATTATTGCATCATCTACGTGTGCAGCAATTTGAACTATCCAACATTATTACCTCACCGATTTTAGTTCATTGGAATATATGGTTTTTATTTTAGTTCATTGGAATATATGGTTGTGCTAGTAGTAAGTTGTTTATTTTTCAAAATTGCTCACAAGTGATTATTTTTGGTTAAGATTTTGTTTTTTTAGGTCAGGGGAGTAAGAGGCGACGATGTTGCTAAGTGGATGAAAGGGCCTCGACATGGCTCGTCTGACCGGCAAGGGATCACGGATGGTAATGGTAATTCCAAGAGATGTGAGAGAGGGGAGAAGTGATAGTGGCACATGATAAGAGTGATTTACTGGAGTAAGAGCCTTAAATGGTAATGTTCACTCCAAGAGAGAGGGGCACTAGGGTTGAAAGTTGGGGTTGAGAATCTAAGAATGTGACTATTGATGTACTAGAAAATAACTCTTGTTAATACAAGACACATATTTAGGTTTAAAAAATCTGAATATGCATATCTACCTTGTATGTATTCTCTGTTCGTGTCGAAGGACATGTAGCATCCTACAATAGCATGGAGAATTTTTAACCATTTAAGTTCTTGTGAGCTCGCTGCACCCTTATGCATAATTACCTATGGGGGCTCAAGGCACATGTGGAGAATTACTTTTTTCCTTAGGTTTTCTGGATAGATGGCCGATCCTTACCGAACATAATATACTCAAGACAATCTGGTCTAGAAGTAAATCTTGTTTCCGGGGATAGGATGAGACTACCAACACCTTATTTTTGAGTGTCGCCTTGATCATTTTGTACGGTGGTTCATACATATTGCTTTCAGTTAAACATCCTTCAAATGTCCTGCATGCGCTTGTGCATTTGCTTGACGGTCTAGGGTGTGGTGTACGCTCTCATATATTAAGCTAAGTTAGTGAATGCTTGTTTGTATATTTAATTGTGTTGGAATGATGTTATTTTTGGAACAAAGTCTTGACCTACAAACTATATTACCTACATACATGACAAGTTTTTTGTGGACCTTTGCGGCACCATCGAACCAGAGTTCAAGAAACATGTGGTTCAAATTAGCGAGATTGTGGCTATTATATTTTCTTATAATGATAATTGGCATAGTGGAAGCCAACAAGGAAATGTTGGCCATGGGTAGGTGAAAGAGCATGTCCATTACCCCATGTGTGGTTTTGGTAATTGATGACAATCCCTATGGACTAACGGTTGCATTGAGAATATATCTTAGGTCAAGTCCATAGCCATGTGTAAGACTCAAGGATGCAAGATGGAGAAGACGGAGGACAATGACGAAGACGGTGTCGAAGAGAGACGAAGATGGTGTTGAAGATGAAGAGAGAAGACAGCGTAGAAGATGGATGAAGACGGTGGCGTGCATACAAGATCAAAGAAGACGGTGATGTGTATGTTGGAGGAAGATGGTGGCATGTACAATGATGAAGAGGGTGAAGACGGAGCTTGCCGACTCGAGAGGAACGCGCAAGGTTAAGGTTTGTGCTCGATAGGATAGTAGGTCACATCATCGGAGAGAGCTCAAACCTTGCATGCATTGCATCGTGTTCTTGGTTGTTCTTGTTTCTTATCCATGATATGAGTTAGAGCTTGTGTTCATCTCCATGACAAGCTCTAGCTCATCGGAAACGGATTCCGATTGCATTGCATGTTGCACACGCAAGGGTGATGATTTTCCCGATATACCATATTGAGAGGTTACACCTCTATGACCATGAGAAAATCATCATCTACTCTTTTGCATGATTTCACCTTGTGAGAAGGTAGCTCTTTTCGCCCTCTTTCCAACAAAACTGGTTTCATGTCATTCCGAGTTTTCTAGCCCGAGTTATCGCATTTTCCGTTTGGCAGAAAAAAGAAAAAGAAAAACGAATATTATCCTTATTGGGCCGGGCGGTAGTACCGCGTGCGGTACCGGCCTAAGTACCGCACGAGCCTCCCGAGCCCACTGGATACCAACCGGTATCGGACCGGTATCGGGCCGGTAGTACCGTAACCCAGTTACGGTACCAGGCCGGTACCGGGCCGGTACTACCGGCCCATTCCTTTTTTCTTTTTCTTTTTTCTTCCTCCAGCCTCCTCCGTCTGGGCCGCCGCTCCCGCCGGCCCATCTCCGCACAGCAGTGCCCCGCGTGGGCTGCCCCACGCCAGCCCATCTCTGCCGCCCGCTCGCTCCCGCTGGGAGCCGCCGCCGTTGCCGCCGCCAGCCTCGCGCCGCTCGCGCCGATCGACGTTCCCGCCCGCGCCGTACGGCCGGGGGACTCCCGCGCGTGGCACGCGCCCGCCTGGCCCCACCCCGCGCTGCACGCTGCTGGCTCGCCCCCGCTGGCTCGCTTCCCGCGTTGACCGCATGCTGCCGCTGCCTGCTCCTTCTCTCTCTTGCATTATTTCTTAGATCTGGACACAAGCGGTAGTACCGCCCCAGCGGTACTACCGGTTTGGGGCGTTTTCTGACCGTTTTCTGCGCAGTTCGTGCGCGAGCGGTAGTACCGCTTTGACAAGCGGTAGTACCGCTCGGGCGCGAATCTGACCGTTTTTAGCCCCAACAGCTATATTTTCGGGCCCCTATTTATACCTCTCTTCCACCTCCGACCCAAACACTTCTTCCCCTCCATTCTCTCTCCTCCATTGTTGACCTTGAGTTGTTTCTTCCTCCTCTTGATCCCCCCACTATTTGTTGCATATTTTTGGGGGAAAGGAGAGAGGAGATCTAGATCTAGAGCTTCACCAATTGAATCCCTCTCCAAGTAAGGGGATCTTGCTAGATCTAGATCTTGGAGTTGCTTGGTGTTTCTCCTCATATTTTTTCTTCCTCCCTTATTCCCCCAATAGCTTTTGTAGCTTTGTTGGAATTTGGGAGAGAAGAACTTGGGCATCTTAGTGGTGTTCTTAGCCATTGCATTAGGTGCATCGGTTTGGGTTCTCTCCGGGGTTTCGGTCTCGTAGAGGGCATGTTGACCTTGGTGGTGTTGTAGCCTTAGTGGTCTTGTTACCTTTGTGGTGTTCTTGGAGCCTTTTGTGGCCTTGTAGCCTTTTGTGGCCTTGTAGTCTTTGTGGCCTTGTCGTCTTTGTGACGTGGTAGCCTTAGTGGCGCTGTTGCCTTAGTGGAGTGTGGTAGCCTTTGTGGTTTTGGTGCCGGTTGTGGCGCGTTGGTGTCTTGGTGGCCTTGCCGTTGGTGTGGCGTGTTGTAGCTTCTTGTGGCCTTGTACTTGAGAGCCTCCGTGTTGTGGAGTTGCCTCAAGCTTGATACTTGGGAGTTTGCCCAAGCTTGTACGGGTTCGGTGACCACCCTCAAGGGTCCCTTAGTGGATCGAGGCGTTCCTCCTTGGAGGAAGGGCTCGAGGAGAATACGGTGGCCCTAGTTGGCTTCTTGGAGTGCCTCGTGCCTCCACACCGCTCCAACGGAGACGTAGCACCCTTGGGTGTGAACTTCGGGATACATCGTCGTCTCCTCGTGCACCGGTTACTTCTCAACCCGAGCTCCTTTACCTATGCGCTTTACATTGTGATATCTATCTTGCTTGATGTGCTATACCTAGCTTGTTATCACCTTGTTGCTCATCATGCTAGCATAGGTTGTTGGTGCACTTAGGCAAACCCCTAGTTGATAGGCTTTGAGCTAAACTAGTAAACACTTAGTTTTATTCCGCCTAGTTTAGCTCTCAAGTAGAAGTTTTTATACACCGCCTATTCACCCCCCTCTAGGCGACGTCCTAGTACATTCAGTAGGTATTCTTGTGGATATAAAGAATGGGTATAGACATAATGTGGCCATATACTGGTGGACCTGGGTGGCCCACATGAGATTTGGTCTTAGGGACCTACGGGGTGGCCCATCTACGAAGGACCAAGATGGAGACCCAAACAAGTTGAAGCCTAAGACGGATTCGGACTAAGGTCCAAGACATCGTCCAACTAAGGTCCAAGACAACGTCCGGCTAAGGCCCAAGGAGGAAGACTTGGATTATATAACTCGACCTATGTGCATGTATACTAGTCGGCTAGGACCTTCCATGTAAACCCTAGGGCTAACACACTATATAATACGGCCCTCGAGTAGCCTAAGGGAAGAAGCAATAATATAATTTTAACATGCACTTGTTACCATTATAGTGAATTGTAAAAGGAGCAAAGATCTGATACAATCGTGGTTCTTAAACCTAGGTAACTCGTGTGTATCACCGTCCTAAGCATACTCCGGCCTAACTACCTAATTTTTCTGTGCTCCGAGCACCCCCTAATGGTTACTGTGTCGACAATACCCCGAAAAATTTATCTATTTGAAACTTCATTGTAATGAAATCCACGTATTGAGTATCAGCAATCTTCAATAAGCATGTTTTTATAGGAACCAGATCTTGTAACGTACATAAGGTAAGACACATGGCTATATAGTGTTAGGATTGTAAAATCAAGAAGAAAAATTACGACCGTAGTAGGTTATGTACGGTAGCTAATATGGTTTATAATTTTTGTAGCTACAAATAATTTAAATTTTTTATCGTAATTTTGCTTCTAAGTAACTACGCACTATAAAATATAGCGCAAATTTGTGTTATGCGGGTTAATTTGAACCGTATTGGCTTTAATCTTATGGCTTTCAAGAAGGCAAGTTAAGTTAGAGTAGTTTAGCTTCTCCAACTTGTCTTCATTAAGTTAGAGGATCTGGTTCCGTTATTCTACACATAGACAAAATCTGGTGTCAAATCTAGTCATTAACGAGTTTAATAAGTTTGTTCTGATTTTAACGAAAATGAGTACTCCATAGACATGACATATATACTAGAAAATGAACATGTATTATTATTCAATACGCCAATCATTGTTGTGGTATCTAGTATATGTTGATATAATCTCTCTAACCAAACAATATTTGGTGTGATTCTTAATTCATCTTTAAAATGGAATAAAAAATGGTGTAACATCGAAGTGCATCCATAAAGCAATCTATAACTTATAAATAATTAGATCGATCATACTGGGTATGTAATTTTGGGTTCGTCTGTTCGTGAGTTGGTTGGTTTTTTCAAATTATAATTAACCTCTTAAATCTCGATCAGCATCCAACAATTTCCACCCAACATTATTCCATATATAACTAGGTTACCAGTGTGCAACTTGAGGTAGTTTGCGATGTATGAAGTTTTTGAACAACTATTAATTAGAAAATCGTATGAACTTTTGTTGGGTCCTTCTTGTCTCCAGTAGGAAAGAAATGTCAAATACTCTTTCCTTTTGCCACAATTTCGTGATGAGCAAAATAAGAAAAAATTTGTAAGGCATATCTAATTGCAAAGTTGGGTTGGCGCCCATTGTAAAAATGTTATCCACAGTGGTGTAGCTGCAATAGCTTATTTCTGACTGAAGCTCCTGACGCCTAACTAAATGTGCAAAATTTTCTCCCATAAAGTTTATTTGAGCCATCCAAAGGCTCCATTGAAAAATGTATGACGACAGTTGCTTGGCAGTCAAATACGAGAGGGTTATGTGGAGAGGAGGTATGGTGTATTCGTTAAAAGTGGCAAAGGTGGAGGGACCGACTTTGCTAACTTAGAAGTATGTAGGGTTTTTTTGCAAAACATTTCTTCGAACATCCTTATAATTGGGGTTTCACGATTTCTAACATCAATAAAAGTGATTTCCAGGCCACTTAGGGTTTCCCTCCTCCTCGCAGCCGCCGCCGCCGCAGGGAAGGCACATCCACCTCATTCCGACGCCGGCATCAATCTCTTCGGTAAGACAACCCTCCCCAATCTCTCTCTCTCTCCCTCTCCCTCTCCCTCCCTCTCTCTCTCTCTCTCTCTCTCCCTCCATCCGTCCATCCTCTCTCTCACTCTCAGGGTGAACCCTCCCCAATATTGGGGGGAAATCATATATGTCTGCGTTGGTAGATTTTGGGTTTCTCAAGTTGTATCTAATCCTAGTATATCAACTGTAAATATATATGTGTGCATTGGTAGATGGTTTTTCATACTTGCACAGATCCAGGGAATAGCACCGTGATCATCTATGCTGGTTGTAGTGGTCCTTTTTATTTGGTGACCACCTAAATTGCTGCTTTATATGCCAATCTTGTAGTGTTGAACTCAAGTTACATATCTATTTTTATACATATTTTAATATGAATATGATAGTGAGATCTAGTGATTGGTTGTGTATATTGTTCATGATATGGTATGTTTTACTAGATTAATTGTTCATTCATAAAGTTCAAAGACATGATGCTATTTGAGTACTGCCAATGTTGTGATTCCCAAGAATCAAGCTGTGAAACATGATCCACTTTCTTGTGGGTTAATTGTAATTAACAAATTGCATACCACCTCTTTAGAACAAGGTGCAGACATATTGAAAAGAAATTTATCTCTGTAGTTTAAGTGCATGCCACCTATCTTAATCAAGGCTACTTATTAAAGAAAAAATAATGAACCAGATTAAGATTTCCAGGAGCATATGCTAGACATAGTATCTCACAACTCACCGACATTGTTCTGATTTTGCAGGGTCGCATGGCAAGCAACAAGGTCCATATTTTCATCAACAGTAGTGATGATGAAAATAATAGTAGTGATGATGATTTTGATGTCACCGATGATGACATCATTGAGGATGATTACTACATGAGTTTTGATTTTGACGCCCTCTTGGAAGCTGAGATGCAAAAGGTCACCATTAGAGGTGTGTTGTGAACCTATATAGTTCACTTACAACTTTTAGTACCTTAGGAACATTTTAACAAATATTTGTTGTGTGTAGGACCTAGGATGGGGGGAGATAAATCTTTTGATAGAGAATGCATATTTGGGAACTTGGTTGAGATGAATTTTAACCAAGTCGTGAAACTGAGATTCAGTGTTGAGCACTATCCAAAGCAACCAATTAAGAGATATGTGTACAGAATGACAAAATCCTCGGTTATACCAGGAAAGTCCAAGATGGTAAGATAATCATTAGTTTCCCTTCACGTTTTTTGTTGCTTGCTGAATCTAACATGAATTGAGGTTTTGTATATAGGTCATACAACATAATATCTCTTGTTTTTTCAGGAATTTTCTAAAAACTTCACCAATTCTTACCTTTTGGGGTTCCTCATGGAACCAATTAAGGTAGCTGTGAACTGCACATCAAGCGAAGTTACAAAGTATGCCAAGATGAGGATTGGAAAGTATGGAAAAGCTATGCTGACAAGTGGTTGGCCATCAACCGTAGAAGAATTCATGTTGAAGAAGGATGATATTTGCTACTTCAGTTTTATGGATGAGAGAGGGTCTCCATACAGAGATGATAACACCTGGCTAAGGCTGGTAATCCATAAGCTTGAGGCATGAAATGTTGTCATCATATCATCCATTATGTATGACTATGCTATGCATTATGTGTGAATCTGCTATCTATTATGTGACTCTTTATCAACCAGAGAGCTATAATCAGTAGGATTTATATAGTCGAAAAAACTATGTTTAGTTGGATTTATATGGTATGTTATGTGAAAAAATATGTTTGTTATGTGTTTAATTCTGGGCAAGGTGTGAGCAATTCAGTGTAGTATGTTATATATTGGTCACTCATGTTTATATTGTTGTATATTGTGTCCATTTATGATAGTTTATCAACTAGGAAAATTCTAAGTGTTCCAAATTGTAGTCATCTTTCCGGGCATTGCACATTTAGAAGTGCCCAAAAAAGTAGTCATCTTTTGAGGCACTTTTTTGAAAGCCTCCGAAGTAAAAGAAAAACTGAACCACGTTAGCAAAGTACCCCAGAATATACATGCATTTTGGATGTTGGGGCATTTTCATCAAAATTCCCCAAACTGAAACTTTAACCGCAATTTACAAAGTCCTCCTAGGAAAAGTGTCTCTAAATATATACCGTGGTGCGATGCTCCTCCACACTCCTCTCCCCAGCTGACGAACCATGATAGTATTGCAAATATTATCATTACTTTTTATAAGCTAACCAAGTTTCGACTTCAGGTAGTTTGTGGTTTTTGACATCCCCAGACAACTAGAGTTAGCAAATAGTGTAACAATTTTTTCTAAGGCCTTTTTTGCGGTGAGAAAAAAATATCAAATGTGGTTTGCTTTGCGCCGCAATTTTGTGACAGAAAGTTTACGAGAGGCATATCCAATTGCATAGTTGGGCTGCCGCGCATTGTGAAGATGCTATCGACAGTTTTGCGTAGTTGCAATAGTTATTTCGTGCCTAAAGTCCTTGGAGCAGATCGAGATGCGCAGATTTGTCTCCGTTAAAGTTTGGCTATCCAAACACTTGCCTCCACTGCAAACAGCTGATGCGATGCCACTCTGCACTTCCCTCTGCAACTTATGAAACGGCGGGTCGGCAGGAGTGTGACTTGTGCGGCCGCATAGGGCCCCAGATTTTTGGGGGGCCCCAAATTTTTATATAAGCCTTAGACTTGGCACTTGGCAGCCTAGGCTAGGCTGCACTCCCGCTGCCTGGCAGACCACCATTGGTGCGAGCAGCCGGGCGCGGAGCAGGCTCCTCTAATTTCTGTGGAAGGGAGCAGCCATTAACGAGAGCGATTTGTTTCGAGGACAGTTGGGTTCCTGAGGAGGAAGAAAGGTGAAATGGGCCCTGACGAGTGGGCTTAAGTGAGTTATTATAGGCCCATTTTCTATTTGTGAGCACACCATCTACATTACATGCCTTCTCTTAAAAAAATCTGCACTTGCCTATACCACGATCCATGGCATTATTTTGACCGGAAAAATCCTTACATTGTCTCAAAAATAAAAATCCCTACTTCAATTCCACGCGTTGGCAGAGCCGTTGACGCTACGACCAAACTAGACCTGCGCGACGCTGCTTATCAGTGCAATTACAGTTAGGAATATGGAGTACATAGCTAGCGATAGCGCTAGACAACTAGGAGCCACACTGTCCTTTTATTTTCTCGCCGATCGTTCCAAAATATTTTTCTTGGTTTTAAAAGTAGAATCCTGATTAACTTTAGCAGTTATCGGTTCGGTTTTCTCAATCGTCGGTGCAACAATTTAACCAGAGCACAGGACATTGCGGGACGACCCGAGTTTCACAAACCGTCTAATCGCTAAGAAAATTAGCAATTATGAGGCTCATTAGTTTATTTTTCAGTTAGTATAAGGGCCCATTTTTGAGTTTCGCACATGGCCTCAAATTTTGCCGGCCCGGCCCCAAACGGCGATACAAGCAGGTAACGCTGCAAACATGAGGCATCCATCATCTAAGGTTGTGTTGCGTAATAACAGTAACTGCTTTATGCCTAAAGTCCCTGGGCAAATCAAGCTGGTAGATATGTCTGTGTCCTCGTTAAAGTTTGAGCGCTATCCAAAACATTCAGCTCCACCAAAACCAGCTGATGTGATGCCGCTTTGCTGCTGATATGTATGTACTCCAAATCTGGTGATCAGTACTACAAAAACAGTGTAGGTAGGTATGATAATATCGCGAACGATTCTTCTCTGGGAAGTTCTCGCTCCACTAACGCGAGTGTGGAGTGATTGGTGGTCGTTTTCTAATGCGTAGTCTAGTACTGATGCACTCACCAGAACCTTTTTTGTTTGCCTTGGAGGGCGCCACTAGCACAATCATTGGAGCATCGTACATATGACAAAATCCTCCATCTAGCTAATCACTCTCAACGCCGGCAAACCGAAAGGACGAAGAAATTAAAGAAAGAAAGAAGGAGAACCAAATTAAAGACGAGCAAAGCAAGCTTTGTTCAAGTACTACTCCTATATTGCAGTATACTAACTACTTAGTTGATGTGGCGTTGTCGAGTATATTGCAGTACATCGGAAATTCAATTCGGCACATGGAAGCATATGCTCCTGCAATCGGAAAAACATTTTGAAATGTTCAAAAAAGTCAAACAAAAAATTTCTCGCTTACGTATCAACATTTTACGTGCGCACATCAAGTCTTGCGAAAAACCGACAATTTTTGTGACTTGTGTAAAAAAGACAAATAAAACGTCTCGTACACAACCTTTTTTTACACAAAAATTTGTCTTTTTTACGGATGGCACTCAAAATGTCGGTTTTCTGTGAAACCACTTTTTGAACGTGTAGAATTTTAAGATGTATCCAGTAAATTTTGTGTTCAAATTTTTCAACATTTTAAAAAAACATTTAAAATGAAGTTTACAAACCGGGAGCATATGCTCCCGGGTGCCAAAACGCCACTCCCGCAGTACATTAACTACTTAGTTGATGTGGCGTTGGACATATTAAATTAGTATCTTCGACAGGACGACGTATTTCAGACCTTTTTCCTGACTTGCTGCATCAAAAACTAAATCACAAGCTTCTGATAAAAAACGAGCCGTTCTAGCGAGATTTATAATATGAGTACCTTTGCGCTTTGCCGAAATGTAAGGGGTCCAAAATATCCGCGCGTGGCTGTTTACGTGCCTAAATGGTTCAAATCGACCATGCGTCCGTTTACGTAGGGGTGGCTCCAGCGTCACGACGGATTTTTTCGATTTTATTTTTTCAACATAAAAACATAATTTACATAGTAAAAGAAAGAAAAATAAAATATAAAACCTAAGAACGCCTGCGCCTACTCGCCGTCATCGTCGATCACGACGAGCTCCGGTACCGGCCATGGCCAGTTGGCAAGCGGTGGAACATACGCCGGTGCCGCCGGCGGTGGTGGTGGTGGAGCAGCCCATGCCGGTGGTGGAGGTTGAGCAGCCCACTCCGGTGGTGGAGGTGGAGCAGCCCACGCCGGTGGTGGAGGTGGATCCATCCACGGGTTGTACGACGGAGGTGCAAGCGGCGGTTGCACCGGTTGCGGGGCCGAGTCCTCGAGCGCCCGTCGTAGGGCCTCTTCCTCCGTGAGGCTCGGGGGCATGATGCCGGTTGCGTACCGGGGCAGCGGCGGCTACACCGGCCGGTCCACCTCTGAGACGAGGATGCCGAGCCTCGCGATCTCGTCGTCCGTCATCGTCGCTGGGTACTCGAACTTCCAGCCCTCCGCCATGACCAACAGCCATTCCTGGAAAATGCAGGCGACGTAGTCGTCGCTGTCGTCCTTGTCCTCTTCGTTGTGGTAGGCCAATGCGTCGTTGTCGTCCTGTGGAGGCGTCGGCGACTGCCGTGTTCGATGACTAGACGGCGGTGAATTGTGAAAAGGGAATTCCTGTCGCCGAGGAAGCCCGCCTGCCTCCTCGGATCCTGCTCGGTCTAGCGCCAGGTACGCCAGGTGTTGGAGTCACGAGTCGATGACATTGACGGAAATGGCGTGGATCGCTAAAGAGTGGCAAACACATTATCGAGTCATCCGTGCTGCCAGCATTTTTTGGGGCTAATGTTGCGGGTCATTGTCGGTCTAGCATAGGACTGGGAGGGGTTTGCGGACGCCGGTGTAGACGCCTAATGAGCCACCTGATGGCTCCGGGGTCACCTTTGTGATCCTGACAGAGTGGCAATGCACGCTGATGCGCGTAGATGTACACGTCCGTTGGGAACCCCAAGAGGAAGGTATGATGCGCACAGTGGCAAGTTTTCCCTCAGTATGAAACCAAGGTTTAATCGAACCAGTAGGAGCCAAGAAGCACGTTGAAGGTTGATGGTCGCGAAATGTGATGCGGCGCAACACAGGGATTCCGGCGCCAACTAGGAACCTGCACAACACAACCAAAGTACTTTGCCCCAACGAAACAGTGAGGTTGTCAATCTCACCGGCTTGCTGTAACAAAGGATTAAACGTATCGAGTGGAAGATGTTTGCAAAGAAAACAGTAAAACAAGTAAATTGTATGCTATGGAAAGAATAGGACCGGGGTCCACAGTTCACTAGAGGTGTCTCTCCCATAAGATAAAAGCATGTTGGGTGAACAAATTACAGTCGGGCAATTGACAAATAGAGAAAGGCATAACAATGCATATACATGACATGGTAAATATAGTGAGATTTAATTGGGCATTACGACAAAGAACATAGACCGCCATCCAACCGCATCTATGCCTAAAAAGTCCACCTTCAAAGTTATCGTCCGAACCCCTCCGTATTAAGTTGCAAAGCAACAGACAATTGCATTAAGTATTGTGCGTAATGTAATCAATAACTACATCCTTAGACATAGCATCAATGTTTTATCCCTAGTGGCAACAAGACATCACAACCTTAGAACTTTCCTCACTGTCCCATGTATCAATGAAGGCATGAACCCACTATCGAGCATAATTACTCCCTCTTGGAGTTAAGAGTAAAAACTTGGCCGAGCCTCTACTAATAACGGAGAGCATGCAAGATCATAAACAACACATGAATAATAGATTGATAATCACCATAATCATAGTACTCTCTATCCATCGGATCCCGACAAACACAACATATAGAATTACATATAGATGATCTTGATCATGTTAGGCAGCTCACAAGATCTAACAATGAAGCACAACAAGGAGAAGACGACCATCTAGCTACTGCTATGGACCCATGGTCCAGGGGTGAACTACTCACTCATCACTCCGGAGGCGATCATGGCGATGAAGAGTCCTCCGGGAGATGAACTCTCCGGCAGGTGCCGGAGGCGATCTCCGAATCCCCGAGATGGGACGGCGGCGGCGTCTAAGGTTTTCCGTATCGTGGCTCCACCGGGGTTTCGCGACGGAGCTTTAAGTAGGCGGAAGGTCAACGCGAGGGGCCACACGAGGGGCCCAGTCGGCGCGGCCGGGCTCGGGCGCGCGGCCTCCTCCCGCCGCCTCGTGGCCCGACTTCGTTAGGTCTTCGGTCTTCGGAAGCTTCGTGCAAAAATAGGACCCCGGGCGAAAGTTTCGTCCAATTCCGAGAATATTTCTTTACTAGGATTTCTGAAACCAAAAACAGCAAAAAGCAACTGGCTCTTCGGCATCTTGTTAATAGGTTAGTTCCAAAATGCATAAATATGACATATAATGTGCATAAAACATGTAGGTATCATCAATAAAGTAGCATGGAACATAAGAAATTATCGATACGTTGGAGACGTATCAGCATCCCCAAGCTTAGTTCTGCTCGTCCCGAGTAAAACGATAACAAAGATAATTTCTGAAGTGACATGCCATCATAATCTTGATCATACTATTTGTAAACATATGTAATGAATGCAGCGATCAAAGCAAAGGTAATGACATGAGTAAACAACTGAATCATATAGCAAAGACTTTTCATGAATAGTACTTCAAGACAAGCATCAATAAGTCTTGCATAAGAGTTAACTCGTAAAGCAATAAATCAAAGTAAAGGTGTTGAAGCAACACATAGGAAGATTAAGTTTCAGCGGTTGCTTTCAACTTATAACATGTATATCTCATGGATATTGTCAACATAAAGTAATATAACAAGTGCAATATGCAAGTATGTAGGAATCAATGCACAGTTCACACAAGTGTTTGCTTCTTAAGGTGGAAGGAGATAGGTAAACTGACTCAACAATAAAAGTAAAAGAATGGTCCTTCGCAGAGGAAAGCATTGATTGCTGTATTTGTGCTAGAGCTTTTATTTTGAAAACATGAAACAATTTTGTCAACGGTAGTAATAAAGCATATGAGTTATGAAAATTATATCTTACAAGTTGCAAGCCTCACGCATAGTATACTAATAGTGCCCGCACCTCGTCCTACTTAACTTGGACTACCGGGTCTTCGCATGCCATGTTTCAACCAAGTGTCACAAAGGTACCTCCATGCCGCCTGTACAAAGGTCCAAGGAGAATGCTCGCATTTCGGATTTCTCGCTTTTGATTATTCTCAACTTAGACATCCATACCGGGACAACATGGACAATGATAATGGACTCCTCTTAAATGCATAAGCATGTAGCAAAGTTATTATTCTCATATGAGATTGAGGATATATGTCCAAAACTGAAACTTCCACCATGATTCATGGTTTTAGTTAGCGGCCCAATGTTCTTCTCTAACAATTTTGCATGCTCCAACCACTAAAATGATAGACCTTCAGACAAGACGGACATGCATAGCAACTCACATGATATTCAACAATAGTTGATGGCGTTCCCCAGAAACATGGTTATCGCACAACAGCAACTTAATAAAATATAAAGTGCATAAGTACATATTCAATACTACGATAGTTTTTAAGGCTATTTTGTCCCATGAGCTATATATTGCAAAGGTGAATGATGGAATTTTAAAGGTAGCACTCAAGCAATTTACTTTGGAATGGCGGTAAATACCATGTAGTAGGTAGGTATGGTGGACACAAATGGCATAGTGGTTGGCTCAAGGATTTTGGATGCATGAGAAGTATTCCCTCTCGATACAAGGTTTAGGCTAGCAAGGTTATTTGAAGCAAACTCAAGGATGAACAAGTGCAGCAAGACTCACATAAAAGACATATTGTAAACATTATAAGACTCTACACTGTCTTCCTTGTTGTTCAAAACTCAATACTAGATATTATCTAGACCTTAGAGAAACCAAATATGCAAATCAAATTTTAGCAAGCTCTATGTATTTCTTCATTAATGGGTGCAAAGCATATGATGCAAGAGCTTAAACATGAGCACAACAATTGCCAAGTATCACATTATCCAAGACATTTTTAGAATTACTACATGTAGCATTTTCCAATTCCAACCATATAACAAATTAACGAAGAAGAAACTTCGCCTTGAACATTATGAGTAAAGCCTAAGGACACATGTGTCCATATGCAACAGCGGAGCATGTCTCTCTCCCACAAAGTGAATGCTAGGATCCATCTTATTCAAACAAAAACAAACGAAAACAAACCGACGCTCCAAGTAAAGAACACCAGATGTGATGAATAAAAATATAGTTTGGAGGAACCCGATGATGTTGTCGATGAAGAAGGGGATGCCTTGGGCATCCCCAAGCTTAGACGCTTGAGTCTTCTTAAAATATGCAGGGATGAACCACGGGGCATCCCCAAGCTTAGAGCTTTCACTCCTCTTGATCTTAGTATATCATTCTCCTCTCTTGACCCTTGAAAACTTCCTTCACACCAAACTTCAAGCAAACTCATTAGAGGGTTAGTGCATCATTAATAATTCACTCATTCAGAGGTGACACAATCATTCTTTTCACTTCTGGACATTGCATAATGCTACTGGACATTAATGGATCAAAGAAATAAATCCAACATAGCAAAAGAGGCAATGCGAAATAAAAGGCAGAATCTGTCAAAAACAGAACAGTCCGTAAGGACGAATTTATAAATGGCACCAGACTTGCTCAAATGGAAAAACTCAAAACTAATGAAAGTTGCGTACATATCTGAGGATCACGCTCGTAAATTGGCAGATTTTTTCGAATTTTCTACAGAGAATTATGCCCAGATTCGTGACAGACAGCAATGCTGTTTCTGTGCAGCGATCCCAAATATAACATCAACTTTGACATAGAAACTTTACTTGGCACAAAAACTTGATAAGGAGAGGTTGCTACAGTAGTAAACAACTTCCAAGACTCAATAAAACAAAAAATTGCTGTAGGTAAAAACATGGGTTGTCTCCCATAAGCGCTTTTCTTTAACGCTTTTCAGCGCAGAAAGTGCAAATCAAGTATTATCGAAAGATGAAGCATCAACATCATAGCTTGTTCTAATAATAGAATCAAAAGGCAACTTCATTCTCTTTCTAGGGAAGTGTTCCATACCTTTCTTGAGAGGAAATTGATATTTAATATTACCTTCCCTCATATCAATAACAGCACCAACAGTTCAAGAAAAGGTCTTCCCAACACAATTGGACAAGATGCATTGCATTCGATATCCAAGACAACAAAATCAACGGGGACAAGGTTATTGTTAACCGTAATATGCACATTATCAATCCTCCCCAAAGGTTTCTTTTTAACATTATCGGCAGATTAACATCCAAATAACAATTCTTTAATGGTGGCAAGTCAAGCATATCATAAATCTTTTTAGGCATAACAAAATACTTGCACCAAGATCACATAAGGCATTACATTCAAAGTCATTGAATTTCATTTTAATGATGGGCTCCCAACCATCTTCTAACTTTCTAGGAATAGAAGTTTCAAGTTTTAGTTTCTCTTCTCTAGCTTTTATGAGAGCATTTGTAATATGTTTTGTAAAGGCTAAATTTATAGCACTAGCATTAGGACTTTTAGCAAGTTTTTGTAAGAACTTTATAACTTCAGAGATGTGGCAATCATCAAAATCTAAATCATTATGAGCTACAGCAATGGGATCATTGTTCCCAAGGTTGGAAAAATTTCAGCTTTATCACAAGCAGTTTAGCTTTAGCAAATTTGGCAATTTTGTTCGCTTTGCACTAGGAGTAGAAACATTGCCAACACCAATTATCTTACCATTGATAGTAGGAGGTGTAGCAACATGTGAGGAATTAGCATTACTAGTGGTGGTAATAGTCCAAACTTTAGCTACATTATTCTCTTTAGCTAGTTTTTCATTTTCTTCTCTATCCCACCTAGCACGCAACTCAGCCATTAATCTTATATTCTCATTAATTCTAACTTGGATGGCATTTGCTGTAGTAGTAATCTTATTATCAAGATCATTATTAGGCATAACTTTCAACTTTAAAAGATTAACATCAGAGGCAAGCCTATCAACTCTAGAAGCGATAGTATCAATTTTATCAAGCTTTTCCTCAACAGATTTGTTAAAAGCAGTTTGTGTACTAATAAATTCTTTAAGCATGGCTTCAAGACCAGAGGGTACACTTCTATTATTGTTGTAAGAATTCCCATAAGAATTACCATAACCATTACCATTAGTAGAAGGATATGGCCTATAGTTATTACCAGAGTTGTTCCTATAAGCATTGTTGTTGAAATTATTATTTTTAATGAAATTCACATCAACATTTTCTTCTTGAGCAACCAATGAAGCTAAAGGAACATTATTTGGATCTACATTAGATCTACCATTCACAAGCATAGACATAATCACATCAATCTTATCACTCAAGGAAGAGGTTTCTTCAAGAATTTACCTTCTTACCTTGTGGAGCTCTTTCCGTGTGCCATTCAGAGTAATTTATCATCATATCATCAAGAAGTTTTGTAGCCGCCCCAATGTGATGGACATAAAGGTACCTCCAGCAGCTGAATCCAATAAATTCCGCGAAGAAAAATTTAGTCCTGCATAGAAGGTTTGGATGATCATCCAAGTAGTCATCCATGGGTTGGGCAATTCTTTACCAAAGTTTTCATTCTCTCCCATGCTTGAGCAACATGTTCAGTATCTAATTGTTTAAAATTCATTATGCTACTTCTCAAAGAAATAATTTTAGCGGGAGGATAATATCTACCAATAAAAGCATCCTTGCATTTAGTCCATGAATCAATACTATTCTTAGGCAAAGATAGCAACCAATCTTTAGCTCTTCCTCTTAATGAGAAAGGAAACACTTTCAATTTAATAATATCACCATCTACATCTTTATACTTTTGCATTTCACAAAGTTCAACAAAATTATTGAGATGGGCAGCAGCATCATCAGAACTAGCACAGAAAATTGTTCTCTCATAACCAAATTCAGAAAAGGTTTAATTTCAAAGAATTCTGCTGTAGTAGCAGGTGGAGCAATAGGTGTGCATAGGAAATCATTGTTATTTGCATTTGTGAAGTCACACAACTTAGTATTTTCAGGGTTGGCCATTTTAGCAACAGTAAATAAAGCAAACTAGATAAAGTAAATGCGAGTAACTAATTTTTTTGTGTTTTTGATATAGCAAACAAGATAGCAAATAAAGTAAAACTAGCAACTAATTTTTTTGTGTTTTGATTTAGTGCAGCAAACAAAGTAGTAAATAAAATAAAGCAAGACAAAAACAAAGTAAAGAGATTGAGAAGTGGAGACTCCCTTGCAGCGTGTCTTGATCTCCCGGCAACGCGCTAAAAAGTGCTTGATGCGCGTAGATGTACACGTCCGTTGGGAACCCCAAGAGGAAGGTATGATGCGCATGCAAGTTTTCCCTCAGTATGAAACCAAGGTTTAATCGAACCAGTAGGAGCCAAGAAGCACGTTGAAGGTTGATGGTCGCGAAATGTGATGCGCAACACCAGGGATTCCGGCGCCAACTAGGAACCTGCACAACACAACCAAAGTACTTTGCCCCAACGAAACAGTGAGGTTGTCAATCTCACCGGCTTTGTAACAAAGGATTAAACGTATCGAGTGGAAGATGTTTGCAAAGAAAACAGTAAAACAAGTAAATTGTATGCTATGGAAAGAATAGGACCGGGGTCCACAGTTCACTAGAGGTGTCTCTCCCATAAGATAAAAGCATGTTGGGTGAACAAATTACAGTGGGCAATTGACAAATAGAGAAAGGCATAACAATGCATATAAATGACATGGTAAATATAGTGAGATTTAATTGGGCATTACGACAAAGAACATAGACCGCCATCCAATGCATCTATGCCTAAAAAGTCCACCTTCAGGTTATCGTCCGAACCCCCTCCAGTAAGTTAAAACAGACAATTGCATTAAGTATTGTGCGTAATGTAATCAATAACTACATCCTTAGACATAGCATCAATGTTTTATCCCTAGTGGCAACAGCACATCACAACCTTAGAACTTTCTGTCACTGTCCCAGGTATCAATGAAGGCATGAACCCACTATCGAGCATAATTACTCCCTCTTGGAGTTAAGAGTAAAAACTTGGCCAGAGCCTCTACTAATAACGGAGAGCATGCAAGATCATAAACAACACATGAACAATAGATTGATAATCACCATAATCATAGTACTCTCTATCCATCGGATCCCGACAAACACAACATATAGAATTACATATAGATGATCTTGATCATGTTAGGCAGCTCACAAGATCTAACAATGAAGCACAACAAGGAGAAGACGACCATCTAGCTACTGCTATGGACCCATGGTCCAGGGGTGAACTACTCACTCATCACTCCGGAGGCGATCATGGCGATGAAGAGTCCTCCGGAGATGAATCCCCTCCGGCAGTGCCGAGGCGATCTCCAATCCCCGAGATGGGATTCGCGGCGCGGCGTCTCCGTAAGGTTTTCCGTATCGTGGCTCTCTCGGGGGTTTCGCGACGGAGCTTTAAGTAGGCGGAAGGTCAACGAGGGGCCACACGAGGGCCCAGGGGGCAGGTCGGCGCGGCAGGGCCTGGGCCGCGCGGCCTCCTCCCGGCCGCCTCGTGGCCCGACTCGTTAGGTCTTCGGTCTTCTCGGAAGCTTCGTGCAAAAATAGGACCCCGGGCGAAAGTTTCGTCCAATTCCGAGAATATTTCTTTACTAGGATTTCTGAAACCAAAAACAGCAGAAACAAGAACTGGCTCTTCGCATCTTGTTAATAGGTTAGTTCCAGAAAATGCATAAATATGACATATAATGTGCATAAAACATGTAGGTATCATCAATAAAGTAGCATGGAACATAAGAAATTATCGATACGTTGGAGACGTATCACACGCCTTCGACGTACTACTCCATTCGTTAAAAGAAATATTAAAGTTTATCTAAATTTAAATATATCTATACATTAAGGGTGTCTCTAATGCCCAGTCGACTGGGATTTATCTTAGCGCCCAGTCACCTTACGTCATCTGCTTTTTCCTTGCTGGATCTGTTGTCTTTGTACTTGGTGAAGCCCACCAAGTCCAGCAGCTCTGAAATTGTGTTACCTTTGTAATTTGTCTTCCTAGTCTTGTTGGGCTTTTGACCACATTAAGCCCAACAGACCAACAGACCAGCCCAACTTGCATAGCACGTCAAACACTTCCATTACGTAAACAAGGGGCCAGGATAGTGAACAGAAATTACGAAATTGCCCCCAACAACTCACTCAGCCCCACGCAAAAAATCTGCTCTCTCCCCAGATTGTGGAAACTTTGCTCGATCATCAAAACAAACCGACGAGGAAGAAAGGGAAAATTCGGGAGGATGCAGATCTGAGAAAGAAGGAAGGCATAGTTCTTCCCCTCCACTCCTTCTCTTCTCAGCAAAGATAGATCAATGGAATCTGGACAAGGCACTTACCATGGTAAGCTCCCTCATCTCCTTGTACAATCTGGATGCTTAATTCTCCATTAACTCTCTCCACCCCAACAATTTTGTCCTGTTGACCTTGTAATTCAAAACAGAACTTGTAAATCAAAAACGAACTACTGTGTTTCAAAAGGAATACTGGTAGAAAAGAGTGAAAATAAAGATGCTCCAAATTTGTAGTGAACTGAGCTGCTGGTAGTTGGATCAGGAAAACCCCTTCACTTCCTACCTAGACGATAGAACACTTATTCAGGTGAAAAAGTTCAGAACAAACAGTGATCCCCCCACATGTATAACTTACCAGCTTGATAAAAACTTCATCAGCATGGATTGCAGCTCCTTGTCCACCTCAACTTTCCTCTCCTCAGCCTTTAGTGCGAGCAAAGCTTTCCGCTTCTCCTCCAGTACTTTCTGATATTCCTCCAAAGTCATCTCATGTATAATAGTCGTCGAGTATATGTAGTGAACACTAGATTCTAGAAGAGTATAATTTCTGAAGCGACCATATGTCATTTGCTGCATAAAATGATAATGCCAGAGAATTAGTACGTACTCTGTCATTGCCCCGGAGGCGTGCTTCAGGTAGGAGGTCCTGCAACTTGGAGACAAGGTCGCTGATTTGCTCATCAGTGATCCTCGACGAGCCTGACTGCCTCGACCGTGACCTACGGCTCAACTCACATGGCTCGGCCTGGAAGCTTTGAGTAGCATGCCACATAATAACGGTAGGCCCAGGTGCGAGTAAGGCAACCATCTTTGATCTTGCAAACCCCTTCACTTCCAACCTAGACGATAGAACAGTTACTCAGGTCAAAGTTCAGAACAAACAATCAAAAAAAGATCAAATTTTAACAAGACAAAACAGGAGGTTGGGTGAAAATTAGCATCGATATACAACCACATGCAGAAGGAAAGACTGCCACATGTATAACTTACCAGCTTGATAAATACTTCATCAACATCCTTCTTGTCCACCTCAACTTTCCTCTCCTCAGCCTTTAGTGCGAGCAAACCTTTCCGCTTCTCCTCCAGTACTTTCTCATATTCCTCCAAAAAAGTCATCTCCTGTATAATAGTTGTCGAGTATATGTTATTTCAATGGATGAGGTAACAAAACTCAGATAATGGCTTTCACATCAGCAATTTGACTCATCAAGCACACAACAGGTAAAAAAGTGTGAAAATAAAGATGGTGTGAGCATAGCTACTTATAGCATTGTAGGGTATGGACCTGGCTTGAAGCCAAGTTTTCAAGAGTATCCTTCATTGCTTAACTTGACAACACTGCAAACCTGCTAATGCTAAGCTACAAGTCTGCAACACATCACGGACATGGCTTCCGGCCCATACAAATCCGTTCCTTGTCAAGTAATGATGTCCCAAAACCAGGAAAATTTGAACAACACTTTGCTCGGATCAATCAATTTCTTGACAATTGACACTAGACTAGACTACAACAACGGCGGCGGCGCTGTTTGAGGCTACTTATTGTTACTTAGACACACTATGCTTATTGTTTGTACTGATGAGATCCTGCTGTTTCTTTTATCAGATTCCGATGCAGATCCAGATTATGTAATAGGAACCCAGGTATTACTAGCAGTTGCAAAAACTAGTATCAGATATACCAAAGATAATTAATAACATCATGAAACTAATCCAGATTGTTGTATTTACATGAAACTGCTATAACTGTAGATTCCTAAGTACCTGTATGATGGAGGAAGCAGCAGCAAGCACCATACTGGTGACTGCACGAGTGAGGTACACATTTCACATCATAGTAGATACATATTAGTCTCGCAACTTCTATACTACATTGTGTTGCTCATCATAATCTTTGTTTATAGGTTCTTGATCAAGTGAGATATGGCTACATGACAAACCCCAATGCCCAAGGAGAGGATGTAAGTAACTATTCTAAATTATACATTACAATTTTGTAAATTAGAGAAGATCAATACTAAAATGAACACAAAATAATGACTTGACAAAAAATTGCAGATATCATTATCACAAGGCATGGGCATGTCATTTACAGAATTGTTGATGTCTACTCAAATTCCATTAACATCTCAGGTATTTCAGCGTCAAAGTTAAATGTAAATGTTTTTAAATAATAGAATTAATGATTGGCCTGATGGAAAATTGACTTTGTATCTGAATTTTGCAATTATGCAGGACTATTTACAAAGCAATGTCAATACAATGGTAGAGCCTATGGGAGCAGAGGTATAACAAAAATTAGCAATTTTGCTTGATGTATTACCAAAACAGAGATCTGTAAAAGACTGAAATTTACAGAAAAATACTTTTTATGCAGAACAAGACATTTATGATAACGGGAAGGTATGCAAGTTCACAGTCAATGCTACTGGATGTCGAAGAAGAAGAAGAATATCATCCAGTACAGTTTGGTGATACAGATGAGGAAGAACATGATGATCAAACAGGATTTCATAATGAGAATGCACATGATGACAGCGAAGACAAATTTTACAATTGGCAGTTTGATGACAACAGTTACAAAGATGAGACAGCAGAAGGCAAAGATCAACATGTTCCAGACAAAGATAACAACTCAGACTCGGACAATGATGGTACTTACAGCAAACAAAACAAAGATAACTACTCAGACTTGGACAATGATGGTACTTACAGCAAACAAGAAGGTGAAGAAACAGTTGATATGGACATGCCTGACGGAGTAGAACAGCTCACTCCTGAAGATATACGCATTTTTCTTGAGAATGAGAGTGTTACTGCAGCAGTACAAGCAAGTCAAGAAGTTATTGGCCATCATGCTCCGCACTTAAACATGTCTTTTAATAGTGATGATGAAGCATACAATTTCTACAATGAATATGCTTCAATATGTGGATTTTCAGTGAGAAAAGCTGGAAACTACAAGGACAAGAGGAAAACTTTCACATGCAACAAGTTTGGAAAAGTAGTAGAAGATGAAGTCTTGGAGGACAGAAAGAAGAAGAAGCAAGAGAGAAAAATTGCAAAAGCAGGATCAGGACCTCCACCTAGAACAAGAAAAAGAAGAAGGAATGTCAACCCTATTACAGGATGTAAAGCAAAATTGGTTGTTACGAAGAAAAATGACAAGTGGTTTGTGACTAACATAGAATTGCATCATAACCATGAGCTATCTCCTCCAGAAGAGACCAAGTTTCTACCATCTCACAGACACATGACAGATCAAGAGAAGCTGTTCATTCGCACTTTCACTTCTGTGAAGCTACCAACTAGAAAGATAATGGCAATACTGACATACTTAAGAGGCGGGAAGCCAAAAAATGTGCCATACAACAAGAAGTATGTGAGCAATGTTATGACTGCCATGAGACTAGAAGATAACAGAAATGATATGATGAAGGTCCTTGCTTATTTCAGGAAGAGACAAGAAGAGGACCCTAGGTTCTACTACAACTTTGACCTGGGAGAGGGAAATAAGGTGAAATGCATATTTTGGTCAGATGGATTTTCTCGACAGATGTATGATTTATATGGTGATTGTTTGAGCTTCGACACAACATACAAGACTAACAAGTATAACCTTCCATTCGCTCCTTTTGTGGGCGTGACAGGACATGGACACAATTGCTTGTTTGCTTGTGCAATAATAAATAATGAACAAGCTGATACCTTTGAGTGGCTTTTCAGAGAATTCCTTGCTTGTATGGGAGGGAAACATCCCATGACAATAATCACCGATCAAGATGCTGGAATGGGAAAAGCAATACCTTTAGTTTTCCCAAACAGTTGTCACAGAAACTGCTTTTTCCATATCAAGAGAAAATCAGAAGAAAAGTGCGGAGGAAGTTTTGGAAGAATCCCAAACCTACATGCAGATTTCTCTGATATTCTACGAAACTCGCTAACAATTGCTGAATTCGAGCAGTTGTGGCCAGAAATGATAGACAAATACAATGTAGGTCACCTCAAGTACTTGGGAATTATGTGGAAAAATAGAGATAAATTTGTGCCTGTGTACTACAAGCATAACTTTTTACCATTCATTCATTCTACTGCTAGAAGCGAAGGCACTAATGCAATCTTCAAGGACAATGTGGGATCTACATATAGTGTCATCAGTTTCTTGGGAGAGTACCAGAAAATATCAGAAAATATTGAAGAATTGGAAAGAGAACAAGATTCAGTAACAAGAACAACAGATCCTGACTATTGGGTGGGCACTGAGCTTGAAATTCAAGCTGGCCGAATGTACAACCGTAAGATTTTCTATAGGTTTCAAAAGCAAATCAAGTTCACGACGAAATTGCATATTCAAGAGGTTGAAAAGTTTGTGAGATATGAGGTCTACAAGACACCGATGCTTCAGCTACAAGAATTCAGGTCGAGGAGATACCTTGTTTCAGTAAACCTTGCACAACAAGATTTTGCCTGCATATGCTGCAAATTCGAGAAGGATGGAATAGTATGTGCACACATACTAAGGGTCCTTGTGCATCTTAACATTTCGGAGCTACCTGAAAAATACTACATCAACCGGTGGAAGCCAAAAGATAGAAAAATAAGAAGGGAAAATCAGGACATGCCATATGATGAAACAACAAGCAACAAACATCTAAGATATTGTGTTCTATCTCGAAAATTGAACAACATTGCTTCTGAAGGATCTATCAGTGATCGAAAATACTCATTTGTGCTGGAGGAAATAAAGAAGATGGAAGACAGACTTGATGAGATGACTAGAGAAGATGACATTGAAGAAACTCAGAAAAAACAGCAAGGCAAACAGCCTGCTAAAACCCATTTTGAACAGCATAAAGATGGTTTCCCTGACTTCCTACAAGATCTCGATGTTGTACCATCAAAAGGCCGCCCGGAAAGTTCAAAAAGGCAAAAAACATTTGTTGAAGAGCTACTGTCCACGAACCAAATAACTTGCAGCCACTGTGGCTCTCATGCACACAACATAGCAACCTGCACTTCCAAACACCTACCAAAGAGTTGTTTTGAGAACAAAGAGAGAAACAAGAAGAAGAATACTGTTGGTATGTGTGATTGTTTTAATATTCCATTAATCTTTGTGTATATAAAGGTTGTGCTTACAAAAATAATAGCATTTTTCCATTAATTCTTTGATCTTCACATTTTCCTACAGGTAAAGCTGATGCTATGAAGCCGAACCAGAGAAAAAGCCAAGCGAAGAAGACGGGAAAAAGCCAAGCGAAGAAGACGGGAAAGAACAAAAGCCCATGCCTATGATTATTTTTTGAATCCAAGTCATGAAGATTGTTCAGCAGTGCCATGAACTATGACTGCTTCCTTGTACTAATAAGTTTGATCATTATGTAATTTATACAAAGTACCATGTAATTTAAAGTGAGATACAAACATTTCTATCTACAGTAGTGAGATTATTTTATTATCATGCTCTATGAATTCTGAGTTGAGTATACTTTGCAAAGTATTTCATAACATAGATATTATACAAAAAAATATAAGCACGAAAATGAACTTCTTCAGAAACTATAAGTGGGCGTACCTGATATTTAGATAAGACACAAGGACTCTTCCTGTTTACTTAGCTGAAGCCTACAAAAACAACTTTTGAAGTTATAAGTCACCCGAACACGTGTCAGCAAGCAAAAGTTGTGGTTGACTAAAAGGAAAGGAGGAAAACGGAAAGAGAATTGAAGCCCGGAAAAATTTACTGTACCTTACAAAACCGTAGAGTGGGTATACTGTTGACAAATACACTGTCAACAAGGAAATGGCATAAAATTGACCAAAGAAGGGGGAGCCTATTTAAAACGTATACTTGGACAGGTATGAAGAAGAAGAAAAAAACTATAGAGTGAATAACAAATAAAAGAAGATGCAAAACATAATCCAATAATCTGTGGTCACACAACCATCTTTGGTCTTTGGGAAAATGATACGCAAACAATATCTGGCACTTGCCATTACAAAACAAAACATAAAAGGGAAAAAATAAAAGTCAACTAGCTATAATCCTTGTTTGTGTCTTTCATTTGGCTGTCATCTTCATGATGAATTTTCATTGCAAACTTGATTTCAAATTGATGATTTCATCCGAGCCTTTGATCATCTTCAGAGCTATTAAAACCAAAAATACAAAATAATGTTAGCTACAAAACAATGTTTGCATCTTAAAAATATAGAATCATCTTAATACTGTATGTACCTTTTAAAACCAGAAGCTAAGAATTTTGCTTCATACTCAACATTGTGATCACTCATGAGAATGTCATGTGCGTATTTAACACGAAATGCAGGGATATCCAAGTGAGAGAACATGCACTGAGCAGGATTTCTAGCACAAAAACGTTCCAGGTACTTCATGCTAAATATTCCACAATCATTACTACAGAGAGAAATCTATACCTAATAATAAAAGCAAAAGGGTTTCTCCCTCGGTCGTCCGTCCAACTTAAAATTACCCTGAAAGTTGGCTGAAATTACCCACCATGACACCACTGACAAACCCGAAACGTTTTCTTCCAATCCTTCGTATCTCTCTCATCCGTTCCTACATATGAACTCCGGTTTCCGTCAGGGACACGATCAGCTCGACGCGATGGCAGCAGGGAGTCCTGGTGGACCTTGACCTGGAGTCGCCTGCGCCGGCCGCAACCAGGAGGCGCTGGCATGTTTGGTATATTTGCCCTGTCGCGCCAGAAAACTTAAATTCTGTTTCACCCATCGGTGGTTGGGTGTGGGCCGGCCCAGTCAAGAGCTAGATCGGACGCGACCGTGTCTTACTTAAACTGCAGAATATAAGTACCGACCTATGCCGCAATAGATTGATCCCATAAATACCAATATCAACCAGCGATCGATCTCCAAAACAAAGCCGACACTGATCGGACTACAGCAAAGAGCTCGACGGCGAGGTGCGCCTGCTCGGGACGGGTGGCTTCCGCTCAGAGACGCTTCTGTTGAGCCGCGGAGGAAGGTACGCAGGTCATGGTCCTCAGGCTTGTCGCAACGACCGAAGGAAGCAGAACCATCTGGATGCTCCATGATTGATCAAGCAACAACCCATCTGCTCCGCCGGGCACATCTTCGGCAGGGTCACGAACGAGGAGTCCTTGATGTTGATCATCTCATATTTTCATCCGTTCGTCACATCCAGCACAGCGATCACTACAGCGCGCAGCACAGAAACAGCAGCCATGCACAAACGACCGGCGATCACATCTGATGTACTATCGAGACTGACTGGGATGCAGCGGCGACTAAACGCAGAGCAAACTAACAAGAAAGCACTAGGGCAGCGAGCACGGAACAAAGAGCTGCAAGCAGCGATTACATTAAGCACAAAGATAGAAGCTGCAAGAAGCAATTTCGAAAGAAAAACAAGGAGCGACTGTGGCAACAATGTAGGCGAGACCAAAACTACATGGTGCAGAAGCACGTCCACCAGCATGTTTGACTAAGACTACGAGGAGACTATACACTATCAATAGTTACATCTACTTCAATTAAGATTAGTATTACTCCGTACTAATAAATTGGCTTCATATTGGCATTTTATTGGCAACTATCTTCATAGCTGCTCTAGCTACAATTTCGGATACTTCCCGACCTTGTTTAACAATGGCTACCCAATATTCGGGGGTCCCCTTTCCTTAGCCATATGTGTTTCTATGGATCTTGGTGTAACCGGTTTGTCAGGAAATATACATAGTTACGTACCCATATCTTCCCACCACAACGTGCATATACTATTGCAACTGTACCAATTGAGGTTAATTAAAAGTTTTCTGGATTATATTTTAATTAAACAAAGTATAAATTTGTGTTTGTGTGCTTCCCTATATTCAAAATTGAACTAGGATTTTCCGTATATTTCATGCATTTTAACAAGTGATTTTTAGCATGGTGATTTCATACTTTTGGATACACATGGTGTATATAAAGAAAATTAGGAACTCAAGTGGTGAGAATTGAATTTTGGGGGAAATCCAATAAACTTGAGAAAGAAAATTTAATTAATTTCACTTACGTATTCATGCATTTTAACAAGTGATTTTTCGCATGATGATTTCATACTTTGGGATACACATGATGTATATAGCAAAAATTAGAAAATTCAAGTGGTGAGAATTTAATTTTGGGTGAAAGCTAGCATACTTGAGAAACAATGATACAACCAAAAAAGAGGTATATTTCAAACATAAAATATTTGATTTAGTTTAAACCCGTCGCAACGCACGGGCACTTTTGCTAGTAAAAATAATGTAAGAAAATCATAGTTAAAACTAGAATCTATTTAAAATATAAATTGAAGAGAAAGACAATAGTCACAAGTGTAATACACATACCCATTCTTCTGTTTTGGAACATTAGGATATGCTATCCCATAAGTTTGAAAATTCATATTCCTAAGACCCGCCTCGTTCCATGTGTTTTTGAAGTTTTTAATCTGAGTACAGACAATAATTTTTAGTTATTAAACAGAACAAAAATTATTTCACGAAAAGGGGAAGACATAAAACACAAGCAAAAGATAGGTCATATTACCAGCAACTTTGAAACCTTCTTCTGATAACTACTGTCTTGACTATAGAAAGAATCAAGGAAGATGAAATTGCGGTACTTGATGTCAACCATGAAAACAAACCAGTGTTCATCAAATAAGGAAGGGAAGTACAACTGTAAAAACAAAAACAAATAATAGTATTGAGTTATGTTTAATTCGAAAGTATGGCATGAAAAGACAAAATAAAAAAGTAGAGACAAAAGAACAGGGGACAGTACGCCATGAGACAAGTGTAAGGCTCTAGCTTTGTTAGACAATATGAATGACTCCATTGTTCTCTGCTTCCATATGATCCTTGTTTCTTCATTTTTCCATTTTTCAAGGAGATAATCCTATCATAGGAAGAACACAGAAAATAAAAATACTTTCATAGGGTTAACGGAATTTATATAAACCAGCATAACTGACAACAAAAGCTCTTACAGAAGTAGTGTTGAAGAAAAAATGTTTGTTCGTTTTTCTTGGATGATTATCCTTAAACAATTTTCGACAAAAAGCATTCATTAACCAAGCTTCGACCCAACCATTAACTTTCATTGAGGACCCCAATTGTAGCATGGATACTCTAATGTTATCAATGTTGATTGCCCAAGACCTGAAATAGAAATCAAGCATTAGGAATACGAAAAGTTAATTTGTGTGGTTTAAAAACTATTATAAAAAAAGACAACATACAATTTGTGTGGTTCAATGTCACACAGAGTTGTAACAGCTTCCCAAATGTTCATCTCAATAGGCTGTAATTGCACCCTTGGGCTTGGGTCGACATCAAACGGTGAACAAATATACTTGCTCCTCTGAGGTATTCTTTGTGGTAGAACATTTTCTTTTCCGAACCGTGAGCTTGAACTTCCAACTGACAGACTTGTATTGTACAACTCTTCTGCTTCATTGTTCATCATGTTACAGTTGTGCCTGAAAGATTTTTCCCCAAGAATCTGAACCTCTCGTGATGAATCCTATTATTGAAAATAAGAAAATAAACATTACTAATTCATATATAAAGCAGCACTACACTGGCAGATAAAGACCAAAAAATATAGAACTACATATAATCATCGCTACACTGGAATAATTAGCACTACCACAAAAACTACCATGTACATTACTTCTATGAGTAGAAGTGTATTATTTCAATTGCAAGTTGAGTTGCAACTGAGTTCATTTCTCTAAAATAAATGTACGCACCTAATAAAATTGAAATTGTAACTAGCACATATGGGATAAGTTGATTTGCAACTACCGAAAAGTATTAGGTCACTTGCAACTGCAGTTGCAACTCATGCAACCGTTTACTTTGAGTTGCATCACAACTTGCAACTGACTGAACCAATAAAGCACAAGTAGTTTTGCAGAAAAAAGGACCCCAGCATGAACTCAACTAGCAATGTAGCAGGTGATGGTTCGGTCAATTGCAACTTGATATGCAACTTATCCAAAAACCAAAAACCCAAAAAAAGAGTGCCCCCAGTTGCAACTGAGATTGTAAGTAGCACATATGGTCACTTGAAACTGCTATTGAAACTGATGCAGGATATGATGATTATTTCGTATGCACCAATTAGCATACGATGATTCGGACAGTTGCAACTTGAGTTGCAACTGGCAACATATCTTGGGTTTTGCATGATGAAAACCTCTGTTGCAACTTGCTATGCAATTCATATGCAACATATTAGGTCCCTCACTTTGAGTTCCAATACAACTTGCAACTGACTACCCTCGAAAAAATAAAACAACCCCCCAGTTTCGACTCGACTTGCAACTGGTAGCTTACTAGTTGCAAGTGGAACGATGACATGTGGGACAGGCTTAACTGCACTCACTCACTGACACAGGCAGGTGCAGGAAGGTGCCTGATTGCCGCTACCTGGGTCTCGCCGTCTCCGCCTCTCCGGTGGCGCATTCCGAGATCTCGACTCGTCAGTTCAAGATCCTAAAAATAAGCACTGAACTAGGATACGATGATTCGGACAATTGCAACTTGAGTTGCAAATGGCAACATATTAGATTACTTGGGTTTTGCATGATGAAAACCTCTGTTGCAACTTGATATGCAATTCATATGCAACATATTAGGTCCCTCACTTTGAGTTCCAATACAACTTGCAACTGACTACCCTCGAAAAAATAAAACAACCTCCAGTTTCGACTCGACTTGCAACTGGTAGCTTACTACTTGCAAGTTCCACAAGGATGCGAGCACTTTCGCACTCTGCTGCTTCCCCAATTCTCTCTCTCTCTCTCTCTGCCCATGTGCCAAGCTTAACTTGAAAGAGGCACAGTTGCATTTCAAGTTGCAACTAGCAGGGATCATTTGGTCAGTTACAAGTTTACTCGCAACTGGCAGCACTGTAGGTCAGTTACGCATGTTGTTGAAACTTGGTCAGTTACAAGTTTACTCGCAACTCAAGTTGCAACTGGCAGCATAAAATTTGAGTTACGACATAACTTGTAACCGCACAAACCACAAGTTTAATCTTAAAGTTTTGAACAGGATTGGAAACTAGCATATCCCGAGTTTTGAATAGATGAGTTCTAAGAAAACAAAGTGAAATATATGATACACTATATTAGCAGAATAAGGATGCTACAAAGCAAACCATTTCTATGCACTTACACTGGAAATCTTGTTCAACATTTCCCTAACAGGGGTCTTGTCCCTTGAACTTGAACCATTACAAGCATCATCAATTCCTTCAAAAAGCCTACGTCCAACAATTTGATATCGATTCTTGTCATGCATTCTAGCTGGTGTTGTTTGACCTGAAGAGCCAATTTGATTCATGTAATCTTGGCTTTGATTTAGTGCTTCTGGAGATACCTACACTCAAAAAACAAAAACAATTACAAAAAAATGGAGCACAAAAAAATCTTGAGAACTAAGAAGAAAAAACTTACAAGATCAATAAACTCATGTTGTCCTTTGATTGGCCATTGAGGGGAATTAGTAAGTCCAGTAACACTTGGTTCCTTCTGAGCACAATGGATGCTAGAGCTACTTTGAAGAACATTATCCTTCTGTTGAAAACATGCCAATAAATTACTAAGAACATATTGGCACAAAATGAAAATCATTTAGTTTAAAAGAATGGACATACATCTTTTCTTGTATCAATAGTATTTCCATTATTTGGAACGGAAGGAGTTGTTGTTTCCTTATTGGTGGACGAGTTGATGGAAAATTTCTTGCAGTTCACAATATTCCACTGTCCATTTTCGCAAACAATAAGAGAAAAATAATTAAAATTAGATAATACTTTTCATTAATGATTCACATAATAACTTACAATAAAAATCAATTAAAAACAAAAAGCAAAATTACCTCAACCTGCATGTTATATGTGTAGTCGTCCATACCAATAGGACGAAATAGTTCTGGCTCTTCGATTGTTTTTCCATTATCATCCTCGTTTTCGACCAATCTAAAAGATGGTACGTCGTAGTCTTTGAAGAAATACTTCTGTCTTGCCACTTCTATATACTCACCTCTGTTGACTGGGATTGTGCATTTAGCTTCACCTGTATTACAAAAAAAATTAGAAATGACTACAACCATTAAAAAGAATAATAAGCAGTCATAATTAGAGAAAAAAGAACACAAAAGTAAAATCACAGTACCATTATTGTTCATATTGGGTGGATTCATAACTAGTGTGCTGGGAGCAACAATTCCAGAGTGCATGCTATTCTTTGAACTCTGCTGCAAGTGTTTTAGGAAATGAAAGAGAGTTACAAAAATGCTTTCATTATTTTACTTAACTTATACAAAAACAGAAAAAGAAAAGCAGTTCGAATTAGTATAAAATAAGCTGAGGTAATAAATATTCTGGAAAATAACCATACTTAAACAACTAATAAACTTTAAAAAGTAAAAAAGCATGCACCTGATCAGTAGTTGCAGCGTTGAATCCATGGAAGCCTTCATTATCATCTTCAATGAAGTTTGTATTCAGATCCATTTTCATTGATTTTACTTTATTACAATCTTTTGAACAAACATCATCACCATCTTTTCCATTGTGTGAGAATTTATTTACTGGAAGCATGTATGCAAGACTTGCTGAATGCACAGGTTGGGAGGATATATTTGCAATTCCTGGCATATCCTTCTATAAAAATACATAAAACAAGGACACGTCAAAAACAGATAAAAAACAATTTTAATAACAGGTTTATGTAATAAAGTTGTTTTCTGCTATTACCTCAATAATTGGTGCAAGGATAGTTCTCTCATTGTTCTTCATTTCTGTTTCAGAATTAGTAGACTTCTGTGAAGCAGCTTCCACTTCTAAGCGTCTCCTTTTTCTATGAAATAAAGCACCATCTATTTGTTGGGTGTGGGGTCGGGGGACATGATAAAGAAATCAAGTTATTATCATTGACACATGGATTCATATGAAACCCATTATTAACAAAGACAAAATGATAGAAGTAATACCATTGTTATCATGTTCTTCATCAGTAGATGGTAATTTAACAGTGCTCCGAGAATCAATGGCAGTCTTGTTGGAACCGTCTTCGGGATATGATAAAGAAATCAAGTTATTATCATTGACACATGGATTCATATGAAACCCATTATTAACAAAAGAAATGATAGAAGTAGTACCATTGCGATCATGTTCTTCATCAGTAGATGGTAATTTGACAGTGCTCCGAGAATCAATGGCAGTCTTGTTTGAACCGTCTTCAGAACAACTTAGCTTCAAAGTATCTTGGGATCCAATGTTGTTCGAAGCAAAAGCTTGAACAACATGCACAACAAGCTCTTGAGCTTTCATGCAAAATTTATCATCTTCATCTTTCATGATACTTACGAATGGTTTAGATATATCTTCCTTCAACTAAACAAAACAAAAACGTTACAATCAAAGAAAAGAAGTGACATATTAAAATGATGAGGCATTTATGTACCTTATTGTCAACCAGATCACCTAGGGCTTCATACATTGACTGCTTCATAATGGCATCACACCTAACTTGTTCATACTGCATGTTTCTGTCTCTTGAGTAACAGGTTTCAGATATATCCCTTATCTGCAGAATGATATTACTACATTACTACTGACAAAAACAACAGAAAAAGTATGATGCAAACTCATACATAAAAAAAAGCAGAAAAGTAGAACGACGCTGGAAACTATATCATACTTACAGGGTATGCACCATATTTCCCATTAGTGCCTATGAACATATCACTAAACACCTTAATCAAGTTGCCTTTCCAAACTCTTATCCTTGGTAGAGTTGAAGGTATTTCAATAGGACTGAAATCAACAAAATCAAGACAACGAACCTGAAAAAGAACCAAAAAAAGATAAAAAGAAGTTACTAGTGTTTCGTTACAACAGGAGGAATGGAAGACAACAAAAACAAAGTTTGGTTTAGATTTGTGTACCGCTAAATGGTAGATAGAACCACCAAGAGTTTGGTTTAGACGTCTTCCATGTAATGGCTCATTCAAATACTTTCTGATGTAAATCATCATCCACTCATGAATATATTTTGACCAGTTGCGATCTTTAATTTTATTCACAACTACTAGAGCTCCCATATACTTTGTACTGATCTTAGTATTAGAATTTGGACAGAAGAGAGTTCCTAAACAAACTGCCATGAAACAACGGCAAAAAACATCATCAGGCAGAACTACATCAGACATAATTTTCTCACCAAAGAATCTTATAGGAGGGACATCAATAAGGCCGAATAGAGAAAGAAATGCTGCTTTTCCTAATTCTTCATCACTATCAACAGCCAAATCACCAGCAGGAGTTCCAAAAGTATCTGACACTGACTGAGGAGACAATTTGATAGATTTGGAGCCAAGTTGAATAACTTCTTCATCAGGCAAGACATTATTAGCAACCCACTGCACAAATGACCTCGGAATACAACAATCATCAAGATGAAGCACCTCACTGAAACCCATCCAATTCACAAGATCCACATAGCGAGTATTAGAATGAACTTTCTTCAGCACTTTATGCAAGTATGACACACTGCATCGGCTATAAGCTTTCGATTCATTATCAGCTTCACTCCCATTTACTTCAGATATAGCTATATTTGACCTCTACCAAAAATAGTAACAGCAGAGAATAAGAAATTGAAAGAACAATAAAATGGCTTCAATAAAAACACAAGACAAAAAGCAACGAATTGACAGTTTTGTCACACTCAGCATGAATTGCACTAAAATTCCAATCACAGCAATTTTACATAAAAAGCTGCCAAATAGAACAACGATCCGACAATGAAAAGATACAGAGCAATAACAGCTAATCAACTGATAAGAATAGAAACTAGATGCAGCAGGGCTACAAGTCGAACACCGTTAAAAGCTTTCGCTCCTTTCATAACCTCTTCATCGGTTGCCCTTTCTCACAGCAGATTTGCATTGAGATACTATCCTGGCTACACATGTCCTGCAGGCCACCGCAGGACGACGCATCCCTAAACGCATGATGGACACACGACAAAATAGTCCTTTGCGTTTTCTCGAAAAATAGTAACAGAGCTGCAACTAAAAGTCACTGACTACTAGCAACAACGATGCAACTAAAGGTCGCCCCGTTATTAGGTAGAACAACCAACGCATGAGAATGGAAGTGGCTTCAGCCAGCAAGATATAACGGTCGAAACCAACTATTACTCCTATATCAACAGGCATCTCGATAAGCAACAATAATCACCAGCACAAAAAGTAAGCATTTCACCATGGAAATTATCAAACTACAAAGGCATTTAAACAACGGATTGCACTTAAAAAATCTGTGATAATTAACCGACCATTGCTTGAACATTTGCTTAAAAAAATCTATGTAACTCAGGATGTCACAAACCACAATTGGTTAAACAGCTATAACTACACGCTCCAGTATTGCATTAGAAGCTCTATGCTCACGGGTGTCTAGTCAGAAAATACGAGAAAACACATGCTAGTGATTAGGAATGAATAAGACGGTTTATCACACTGAGTATACAAAACCGCTAAATTTCCAATCACAGCAGTTTCATATAAGACGTTAACAGACATCACAATGATTGAGGAATAGAACAATAAACACTAGTCAAGTGATAACAACAGAAATAAGATGCAGCAGCATAATAATAGCCAAAGACAAAGCAGAGGTGGATCCAAATAGTTACCTTTCTCTTCTGCTTCCTAGCACTGTTACGCCTCTCTTTCTTTTGAACACTATTTACTATCTACAACAGAAAAGTTTAAACATAATCAAACACCTACTACTAGATGTCACCCACTTAATTGCATTTGCAAAAACAGAGCAAACCAAGAACAAAAGGAAGAAATAAAACATACCAGCCTTATAATCTCGTGAGACAAATCATCTTCAGTCACGTATTGGTACTGATTGTTATCATATCCTGAAATTTTTTCATGAGCTGCATCATCGGTATAATATCCATCAGGAGCAAAATCCATTTGTAAATCAGCATCCATGGCAAGTGACTTTGTTCTTGGTATGCTCTGTTTGCAAAAAAGGAAGCACATAACTTGAGAAACATTTAGCAAAATAAAATCAATACAAAAATAAGATCCTAAAAATAAGCACTCAATTACAATTGTAATCCATTTGAAAAATCAGTAGTAAGGATCATCATTTAGCGAACAACTGAGTGTCACAATGAGCATTACAACTGAAACCTCACTGAAAATAATTACAGAGTAAAATTGATCCTTACCGCACAGTCACAGTACCAATTATAAGCTAAAGCAACATCGTTAACATAAACACAAAATGAAACACAACAAATTACCACCTAGGTTTTCATGCCAGAGAACAGAGGAATGCCTAATGGTACCAAATAACCTAGATCATCTAGTGTATATCACACGGGAGACCAAAACGAGTGCATAAGTAGCGGGATCTATCCATGAGCCTCTCTTACTACTCGAAGAACAACTAGAACCGACAAATTCCTATAGGAAGATGCTTGAGAAATTGAGAAATCTACCTTGCCGGTTCGAAATCAGACCGAGAAGGACTAATAGCCAGGCCGGATTCTGCCCTACGCCGGCGAAATGATGATCCCCAACACCAGCGGCGACGCTCACCGCCCTCCAACGCAGGCGGCGACGCTCACCGCCCTCCAACGCCCGCGGGGACGCTCACCGACCTCCAACGCCCGCGGCGACGCTGTCGTTGCCTAATCGACGGTACCTCGGAGGAGGGATCCTCACGAGGGGGAGAAGAAGTAGGGGCCATAGGGCGGAGTGCACACGGGACGGTGGTACGCGAGTTACCCACTCGAACACCCGCACGATGACAGGGCCTACCGCTGCTGCTTGTCCGGAATTATCGGGCGCTTTCACGTTGTTACAATGAATTGTGGTTGTGCCTCTAGGGCTCCCGGGATCCGGCTTATAAAGGCGCACGGATCTAGGGTTTACATGGAGAGTCCTAGCCGGATTACAGATAGCCTAACTACGGTACAATATCTTGCCGTGCACGTCACGGATCCGCCTTCCTTACATGTCGCACGGATCCGGTTCCCACGGGCCTCCATGGATCCGGGTTACTCCCAAGGTCGGTCGGATCCGGCTTCTCGTTCCGGGCCGACATCTTCCGTCGGATCATCAAAGAACGGGCCGCCCGATGGGCCACATGCCTCATCACCATCTCTGGGCCACCCGGGCTTGCCGGATCTAGGCACCGTCGATGGTACACCCATGAAGTATACCCACAACAGTAGCCCCGAGTTCTCCGAGTTTCGCCTGCAGCTTCGCCATGCTTCCGCCGTAAGTTTCCGGATCGTAGGTACGCGGAGAAACTTGAAGAGCTCCAACTTTGCATTTTCTTCTTTTCCCAACTTTCGGAAAATGCTCCCATCCTGCGGGACTTCATCCATCGACATTCCAAAGAACATTTCCGGGTTCGCGAATGGAAGCTAACTTACTCTCACGCAATTACCCGGAATCTTAAAAGACTCAAACGGTTCCGCCAATTCTGGCGCCATTTTCGCGCGATTTCTGCGGTAACTTATTGATACGTCTCCAACGTATCGATAATTTCTTATGTTCCATGCTACTTTATTGATGATACCTACATGTTTTATGCACATTATATGTCATATTTATGCATTTTCTGAACTAACCTATTAACAAGATGCCGAAGAGCCAGTTGCTGTTTTCTGCTTTTTGGTTTCAGAAATCCTAGTAAAGAAATATTCTCGAATTGGACGAAACCGCCCAGGGTCCTATTTTTGCACGAAGCTTCCAGAAGACCGAAGACCTAACGGTGGGGCCACGAGGAGGCCGGGGGTGGCGGCGCGCCCGTGCCCCGGCCGCGCCGACCAGCCCCTGGCCCCGTGTGCCCCTCGCGTTGACCCTCCGCCTACTTTAAAGCTTCCGTCGCGAAACCCCCGCACGAGAGCCACGATACGGAAAACCCAGAGACGCGCCACCGCGAATCCCATCTCGGGGATTGAGACGCCTCCGGCACCCTGCCGGAGAGGGATTCATCTCCGGAGGACTCTACACCGCCATGGTCGCCTCCGGAGTGATGAGTGAGTAGTCCACCCTGGACCATGGGTCCATAGCAGTAGCTAGATGGTCGTCTTCTCCTTGTTGTGCTTCATTGTTGGATCTTGTGAGCTGCCTAACATGATCAAGATCATCTATATGTAATTCTATATGTTGTGTTTGTCGGGATCCGATGGATAGAGAGTACTATGATTATGGTGATTATCAATCTATTGTTTATGTGTTGTTTATGATCTTGCATGCTCTCCGTTATTAGTAGAGGCTCTGGCCAAGTTTGTACTCTTAACTCCAAGAGGGAGTATTTATGCTCGATAGTGGGTCCATGCCTCCACTAAATCTGGGACAGTGACAGAAAGTTTTAAGGTTGTGGATGTGCTGTTGCCACTAGGGATAAAACATTGATTCTATGTATAAGGATGTAGTTGTTGATTACATTACGCACCATACTTAATGCAATTGTCTGTTGCTTAGCAACTTAATACTGAATGGGGTTCGGATGATAACTCGAAGGTGGACTTTTAGGCATAGATGCAATGGATGGCGGTCTATGTACTTTGTCGTAATGCCCAATTAAATCTCACTATATTTATCATATCATGTATATGCATTGTTATGCCTTTCTATTTGTCAATTGCCCGACTGTAATTTGTTCACCCAACATGCTTCTATCTTATGGGAGAGACACCTCTAGTGAACTGTGGACCCCGGTCCTATTCTTTACATAGCATACAATCTACTTGTTTTACTGTTTTCTTTGCAAACATCTTCCACTCGATACGTTTAATCCTTTGTTACAGCAAGCCGTGAGATTGACAACCTCACTGCGTTGGGACAAAGTACTTGGGTTGTGTTGTGTGTTCCGCGTTGGCGTAATCCTGGTGTTGCGCCGCATCACATTTCGCGACCATCAACCTTCAACGTGCTTCTTGGCTCCTACTGGTTCGATTAAACCTTGGTTTCATACCGAGGGAAACTTGCTTCTATACGCATCATACCTTCCACTTGGGGTTCCCAACGGACGTGTGCATCTACGCGTATCAAGCTAAATTTCTGGCGCCGTTGTCAAGACACAAGACACGCTCTAGGGGAGTCTCTTTACTTTGTTTTTGTCTTGCTTTATTTTATTTACTACTTTGTTTGCTGCACTAAATCAAAACACAAAAAAATAGTTGCTAGCTTTACTTTATTTACTGTCTTGCTCTCTATATCGAAAAACACAAAAAAATTAGTTACTTGCATTTACTTTATCTAGTTTGTTTTATTTACCGTTGCTAAAATGAATACCCCTGAAAATACTAAATTGTGTGACTTCACAAATGCAAATAATAATGATTTCCTATGCACACCTATTGCTCCACCGCTACTACAGCAGAATTCTTTGAAATTAAACCTGCTTTACTAAATCTTGTCATGAGAGAACAATTTTCTGGTGCTAGTTCTGATGATGCTGCCCATCTCAATAATTTTGTTGAACTTTGTGAAATGCAAAAGTATAAAGATGTAGATGGTGATATTATTAAATTGAAAGTGTTTCCTTTCTCATTAAGAGGAAGAGCTAAAGATTGGTTGCTATCTTTGCCTAAGAATAGTATTGATTCATGGACTAAATGCAAGGATGCTTTTATTGGTAGATATTATCCTCCCGCTAAAATTATATCTTTGAGAAGTAGCATAATGAATTTTAAACAATTAGATACTGAACATGTTGCTCAAGCTTGGGAGAGAATGAAAACTTATGTAAAGAATTGCCCAACCCATGGACTGACTACTTGGATGATTATCCAAACCTTCTATGCAGGACTAAATTTTTCTTCGTGGAATTTATTGGATTCAGCTGCTGGAGGTACCTTTATGTCCATCACATTGGGGCTACAAAACTTCTTGATGATATGATGATAAATTACTCTGAATGGCACACGGAAGAGCTCCACAAGGTAAGAAGGTAAATTCTTGAAGAAACCTCTTCCTTGAGTGATAAGATTGATGTGATTATGTCTGAATGGTAGATCTAATGTAGATCCAAATAATGTTCCTTTAGCTTCATTGGTTGCTCAAGAAGAAAATGTTGATGTGAATTTCATTAAAAATAATAATTTCAACAACAATGCTTATAGGAACAACTCTGGTAATAACTATAGGCCATATCCTTCTGCTAATGGTAATGGTTATGGTAATTCTTATGGGAATTCTTACAATAATAGGAGTGTACCCTCTGGTCTTGAAGCTATGCTTAAAGAATTTATTAGTACACAACTGCTTTTAACAAATCTGTTGAGGAAAAGCTTGATAAAATTGATACTATCGCTTCTAGAGTTGATAGGCTTGCCTCCGATGTTAATCTTCTAAAATTGAAAGTTATGCCTAATAATGATATTGATAATAAGATTACTACTACAGCAAATGCCATCCAAGTTAGAATTAATGAGAATATAAGATTAATGGCTGAGTTGCGTGCTAGGTGGGATAGAGAAGAAATGAAAAACTAGCTAAAGAGAATAATGTAGCTAAAGTTTGGACTATTACCACCACTAGTAATGCTAATTCTTCACATGTTGCTGCACCTCCTACTATGAATGGTAATATAATTGGTGTTGGCAATGTTTCTACTCCTAGTGCAAAGCGTACAAAACTGCCTGAAATTGCTAAATCCTGAAACCGCTTGTGATAAAACTGCTGAAATTTTTTCCAACCTTGGGAACAATGATCCCATTGCTGTAGCTCATAATGATTTAGATTTTGATGATTGCCACATCTCTGAAGTTATAAAGTTCTTACAAAACTTGCTAAAAGTCCTAATGCTAGTGCTATAAATTTAGCCTTTACAAAGCATATTACAAATGCTCTCATAAAAGCTAGAGAAGAGAAACTAAAACTTGAAACTTCTATTCCTAGAAAGTTAGAAGATGGTTGGGAGCCCATCATTAAAATGAAATTCAATGACTTTGAATGTAATGCTTTATGTGATCTTGGTGCAAGTATTTTCGTTATGCCTAAAAAGATTTATGATATGCTTGACTTGCCACCATTGAAGAATTGTTATTTGGATGTTAATCTTGCTGATAATGTCAAAAAGAAACCTTTGGGGAGGATTGATAATGTGCATATTACGGTTAACAATAACCTTGTCCCCGTTGATTTTGTTGTCTTGGATATCGAATGCAATGCATCTTGTCCAATTGTGTTGGGAAGACCTTTTCTTCGAACTGTTGGTGCTGTTATTGATATGAGGAAGGTAATATTAAATATCAATTTCCTCTCAAGAAAGGTATGGAACACTTCCCTAGAAAGAGAATGAAGTTTCCTTTTGATTCTATTATTAGAACAAGCTATGATGTTGATGCTTCTACTCTCGATGTTACTTGATTTGCACTTTCTGCGCCTAGCTGAAAGGCGTTAAAGAAAAGCGCTTATGGGAGACAACCCATGTTTTTACCTACAGCAATTTTTTGTTTTGTTGAGTCTTGGAAGTTGTTTACTACTGTAGCAACCTCTCCTTATCATGTTTTTGTGCCAAGTAAAGTTTCTATGTCAAAGTTGATGTTATATTTGGGATTGCTGCGCAGAAACAGCATTGCTGTCTGTCACGAATCTGGGCACAATTCTCTGTAGAAAATTCGAAAAATCTGCCAATTTACGAGCATGATCCTCAGATATGTACGCAACTTTCATTAGTTTTGAGTTTTTCCATTTGAGCAAGTCTGGTGCCATTTCTAAATTCGTCTTTACGGACTGTTCTGTTTTTGACAGATTCTGCCTTTTATTTCGCATTGCCTCTTTTGCTATGTTGGATTTATTTCTTTGATCCATTAATGTCCAGTAGCATTATGCAATGTCCAGAAGTGAAAATAATGATTGTGTCACCTCTGAATGAGTGAATTATTAATTGTGCACTAACCCTCTAATGAGTTTGCTTGAAGTTTGGTGTGAAGGAAGTTTTCAAGGGTCAAGAGAGGAGAATGATATACTATGATCAAGAGGAGTGAAAGTTCTAAGCTTGGGGATGCCCCCGTGGTTCACCCCTGCATATTTTAAGAAGACTCAGCGTTTAAGCTTGGGGATGCCCAAGGCATCCCCTTCTTCATCAACAACATCATCAGGTTCCTCCCCGAAACTATATTTTTATTCAATCACATCTTGTATTCTTTGCTTGGAGCGTTGGTTTTCGTTTTTGTTTTTGTTTGAATAAGATGGATCCTAGCATTCACTTTGTGGGAGAGAGACACGCTCCGCTGTTGCATATGGACACATGTGTCCTTAGGCTTTACTCATAATGTTCAAGGCGAAGTTTCTTCTTCGTTAAATTGTTATATGGTTGGAATTGGAAAATGCTACATGTAGTAATTCTAAAATGTCTTGGATAATGTGATACTTGGCAATTGTTTTGCTCATGTTTAAGCTCTTGCATCATATGCTTTGCACCCATTAATGAAGAAATACATAGAGCTTGCTAAAATTTGATTTGCATATTTGGTTTCTCTAAGGTCTAGATAATATCTAGTATTGAGTTTTGAACAACAAGGAAGACAGTGTAGAGTCTTATAATGTTTACAATATGTCTTTTATGTGAGTTTTGCTGCACTTGTTCATCCTTGAGTTTTTCAAATAACCTTGCTAGCCTAAACCTTGTATCGAGAGGGAATACTTCTCATGCATCCAAAATCCTTGAGCCAACTACTATGCCATTTGTGTCCACCATACCTACCTACTACATGGTATTTCTCCGCCATTCCAAAGTAAATTGCTTGAGTGCTACCTTTAAAATTCCATCATTCACCTTTGCAATATATAGCTCATGGGACAAAATAGCCTTAAAAACTATCGTAGTATTGAATATGTACTTATGCACTTTATCTTTTATTAAGTTGCTTGTTGTGCGATAACCATGCTGCTGGGGAACGCCATCAACTATTGTTGAATATCATGTGAGTTGCTATGCATGTCCGTCTTGTCTGAAGGTCTATCATTTTGGTGGTTGGAGCATGCAAAATTGTTAGAGAAGAACATTGGGCCGCTAACTAAAGCCATGAACCATGGTTGAAGTTTCAGTTTTGGACATATATCCTCAATCTCATATGAGAATAATAACTTTGCTACATGCTTATGCATTTAAGAGGAGTCCATTATCTGTTGTCCATGTTGTCCCGGTATGGATGTCTAAGTTGAGAATAATCAAAAGCGAAATCCAAAATGCGAGCTTCTCCTTAGACCTTTGTACGTGCGCATGGAGGTACCTTTGTGACACTTGGTTGAAACATGGCATGCGAAGATCCGGTAGTCCAAGTTAAGTAGGACGAGGTGCGGGCACTATTAGTATACTATGAGGCTTGCAACTTGTAAAATATAATTTTCATAACTCATATGCTTTATTACTACCGTTGACAAAATTGTTTCATGTTTTCAAAATAAAAGCTCTAGCACAAATACAGCAATCGATGCTTTCCTCTTTGAAGGACCTTTCTTTACTTTTATTGTTGAGTTTTACCTATCTCCTTCCACCTTAAGAAGCAAACACTTGTGTGAACTGTGCATTGATTCCTACATACTTGCATATTGCACTTGTTATATTACTTTATGTTGACAATATCCATGAGATATATACATGTTACAAGTTGAAAGCAACCGCTGAAACTTAATCTTCCTTTGTGTTGCTTCAACACCTTTACTTTGATTTATTGCTTTATGAGTTAACTCTTATGCAAGACTTATTGATGCTTGTCTTGAAGTATTATTCATGAAAAGTCTTTGCTATATGATTCAGTTGTTTACTCATGTCATTACCTTTGCTTTGATCGCTGCATTCATTACATATGTTTACAAATAGTATGATCAAGATTATGATGGCATGTCACTTCAAATTATCTTTGTTATCGTTTTACCTCGGGACGACAGAACTAAGCTTGGGGATGCTGATACGTCTCCAACGTATCGATAATTTCTTATGTTCCATGCTACTTTATTGATGATACCTACATGTTTTATGCACATTATATGTCATATTTATGCATTTTCCGGAACTAACCTATTAACAAGATGCCGAAGAGCCAGCTGTTTTTCTGCTTTTGGTTTCAGAAATCCTAGTAAAGAAATATTCTCGGAATTGGACGAAACTTTCGCCAGGGTCCTATTTTTGCACGAAGCTTGAAGACCGAAGACCTAACGAAGTGGGGCCACGAGAGGCTGGGGGTGGCCGGCCTGGGCCGCGCCGACCCAGCCCTGGGCCCTCGTGTGGCCTCGCGTTGACCTCCGCCACTTAAAGCTCGTCGCGAAACCCCCATCGAGAGCCACGATACGGAAAACCTTACAGAGACGCGCCGCCGCCGAATCCCATCTCGGGGGGGACTGAGATCGCCTCCGGCACCGCCGGAGAGGATTCATCTCTGAGGACTCTACACCGCCATGGTCGCCTCCGGAGTGATGAGTGAGTAGTCCACCCTGGACCATGGGTCCATAGCAGTAGCTAGATGGTCGTCTTCTCCTTGTTGTGCTTCATTGTTGGATCTTGTGAGCTGCCTAACATGATCAAGATCATCTATATGTAATTCTATATGTTGTGTTTGTCGGGATCCGATGGATAGAGAGTACTATGATTATGGTGATTATCAATCTATTGTTTATGTGTTGTTTATGATCTTGCATGCTCTCCGTTATTAGTAGAGGCTCTGGCCAAGTTTGTACTCTTAACTCCAAGAGGGAGTATTTATGCTCGATAGTGGGTCCATGCCTCCATTAATCTGGGACAGTGACAGAAAGTTCTAAGGTTGTGGATGTGCTGTTGCCACTAGGGATAAAACATTGATTCTATGTCTAAGGATGTAGTTGTTGATTACATTACGCACCATACTTAATGCAATTGTCTGTTGCTTAGCAACTTAATACCGAATGGGGTCGGATGATAACCCGAAGGTGGACTTTTTAGGCATAGATGCAGTTGGATGGCGGTCTATGTACTTTGTCGTAATGCCCAATTAAATCTCACTATATTTATCATATCATGTATATGCATTGTTATGCCTTTCTCTATTTGTCAATTGCCCGACTGTAATTTGTTCACCCAACATGCTTCTATCTTATGGGAGAGACACCTCTAGTGAACTGTGGACCCCGGTCCTATTCTTTACATAGCATACAATCTACTTGTTTTACTGTTTTCTTTGCAAACATCTTCCACTCGATACGTTTAATCCTTTGTTACAGCAAGCCGGTGAGATTGACAACCTCACTGCTTCGTTGGGACAAAGTACTTGGTGTGTTGTGCAGGTTCACGTTGGCGCCGGAATCCCTGGTGTTGCGCCGCATCACATTTCGCGACCATCAACCTTCAACGTGCTTCTTGGCTCCTACTGGTTCGATTAAACCTTGGTTTCATACTGAGGGAAACTTGCTTCTATACGCATCATACCTTCCACTTGGGGTTCCCAACGGACGTGTGCATCTACGCGTATCACTTATCTCTAGCCATTTTTACCGTTAGGGTTTGGGACACGTGTCACGCATCCAACGGCGCAACGCTTGCGTTCCGACCACAGGATGCGGAGCACGAATCTTATCCCTTCAGCTATAAATATCCACCGTCGAGGCCCTTACCCTCATTCACCCCCTTCTCACCTTCCGCCGAGCGCCGCCCGTGAGCTCTTCCTCCGCCGCGCCGGACTGCCGGAATAGTCCGGAGCTTCGCCGGAGCGAATCCACCGCCGCAGTGTTCTTCGTGTTCTTAACTCCCGAGCCACCGCGCGGAAAACTCGTCCGGCAGCTCAGGCCACCGCATTCGCCATTACGGTAAGTCTTCGAGCTTCACTCTTACGCCGTAGTTGGTAGGGGTGAATTTTGGGAAGATGACGGGATCCGACTAAAAAAGTTTCCGCCAAACCCTTTTTCTTCAGATGTCTTCAACGACTCCGCCTCCGACCTCGGAACCAATCATGGCGATCCCAATCTCCTCCGCCCCTCCTCCCTTCATTCCAATCAACCTGGATCCTTCAAAGGATTCCGGCAAGGAGGCGGTGGGGACCTCTGCTCACCCGGAGAAAACCTCCGAGGCGGGTCAGATGGAGCACCAAGCGGACGAGGTCACAAAGAAGTCGAAAGCTCGGAAGATTCGAAGCTAAAGGAAAATGGTGGCCCGTACTACCACCGAGATGGAGCTGAAGAACCCGAGTCGGAGGGCTCTGCAACCCGGAAGCCGGAGGTCAGTTCCGGATGAACTTGCTCCGGCTCCAGGGACGATGAGATGGGCCGACGAAGGCACCGGTGGAGCGGATTTTCATTTCCGCCTTCAGACTTTTTCTTGGAGATTCTGAAGACGTATGGACTCCAACCCCACAACATATCTCCAAACAGCGTGCTCGCCATCAGCAACCACGTCGCCTCTGCGAAGGCCATCTCCGGTAACCCCGAGATCTCTCTGTTCCAATATTTTTTCTCTGTCAAGAAGATCCGGCAATCGGCGAACTCGCCACATGCGGATCCATCACATTTATGCTCCGCCCGGGCCGCGTCTACCCCCCCCGCCGACGCCACGGATCCGTCAGGTTTCTTCTATCTGAAGGACGTCTCCGACCCCGCGAGCGAAAAGAAACTTCCGGCTTTTAAAAACTGCCCCGCCAACGCGAGCATCCGCACATGCGCCTCCCTCCCATTCCACTCCGGTGTGCTCGCGGCAAGCTCACGGAGGAGGGGGCTGACGGGGAAGGACTTAACCCTTTCCTGGTTCACCAAGCGGATCCAACCGCTGCAACACAGGGACCGCCTGATGTTTGAGTACACAGGGCGCGACGATCCAATGCGCGCCACCAAAGATAATCTTTCCGCCGACGCCGACAAAAGGATCCGGGTCCTCATCAAGATTTCACGTGAACTCCATGTTCACGTATGCAACAAAGACATCCACACAAATGGATCCGGAACCGCGGTACGTCGCCTTGACTTTGGTCTATTGTTTTTCTTCACTTTTTCATCTAAGTGTTTAACTTTGTACTAGCTCGAGGCGCTTGAGGAAAATGAACTCGGAACTCTCCTCCGAGTCCCATCCACCAGCAACGGACCCGGAAGCCGCATCGGAGGCGGAAGCTCCCGAGGCTTCCCGCCCCGCTAAGAGGAAGAAGCCAGCACCTTCCAGCCCCCGTGCGAAACGCGCCGCGAAGTGCTCAGCACGGCTACCCGGAAATTGGAGGCGGAAAGAAGCGCCTCTCGTTAATTAATACCAGCAACAGAGGGCAGCCTGCTTCCCAGCACTTCTTCAAACCTTCCGGGTAAACATCCTCTTCCGAGACCCAAGTCCTGATTCAACGCTCGCTCTTATACTTGTATGTTTTTTACTGAAGCTCCGGAAGCCAGCCCCCCAAGGCCCCAAAGAACCTTAAGAGGACCAAGCCATCTCCGGCTTCTTTTCCCATTACTCCTGATGTTGAAGTTCCGCCTAAAGCTTCATCCACCTCCAAGCCGGATCCAAAGGATATCATCAACATTGATGACCTTCCCGAAGACCCCGCTCATCATGGCGACTCCGCCAAGGGGACCTCCTCACCAATTCCTCCGCCAGATCAACCAAGCTCCGCGTTCGCGGGGCCCACTGAAAAGGCTAAGCTTCTTCAAGTAACCAACGCGACTCGAGTCCACCTCCAACCAACTCCGTCCTTTCAAAAGCTCACCCTTGCACAGCGTCACGCGGAAGTTTCCGCCATGCTGAACAAAGTGTGGGGTAAACCGGACGAGGAGGTGCGTGAACTCGCCGACCTGGAGGTCAGCCTGAAGGATTTTTCGCCAAGCACGAAGTGCGGCAGGTAATACTAGCCCCCAAGCATTGGGTGATATATTTCCATGTAACATGTATTAGCCGATGCTTTCCGAAAAATGTACCTGAGGCGGAAATTTAAAATTTTTGTACCAAGACTTTGAATTCCTCGCCAGCCCCCAAGATTTTAAATATCCGACTAACTCCTCTGCACAGACCACGCGGAAACTGCACGAAGACCTGCGCGTCATGCGGAGATCGAGGGGCTGCGCCAGAACGCGGAAAATAGCCAAAAGGCTATCCAGCTGCTTGAGACCCGCCTTCAAGGTACAAGATCCGGGTCTTGCTCTTGTTTTGATATAGCTGTTCAGGATGCATAATATGCGCAATTCTGTCTACGTACAGAAGAGACTGCCAAGCACTCAAAGTTTGACGAGCTGTCCGCCAAGATCCAGGTGCTTGAGGCGGAGAATGAATCCCTCAAGGAGTTTGTGAAGACTCCCAGGAAAATCAAGCGAGGAAGGAGCTGTCCAAAAAACATGCCCGCGACCTGGCGGAGCTGAATGAAAAACTGGAGAAAAGCCAGGGCCGCGTGATTTCCGTGATATCCAAGAACAAAGTTCTGGAAGCGGAGGCGGAGGCCATTGACAAACTTATCTTCCGTAAGCGTTTTCCGTGTTGTTGCTCCGACCATCTCGCAAGCTTTATCTCTAACGGAACTGTTGCTTCTTCCACAGCGAGCCTTGGCTTTGAATGGACAAAAGAGTCAAACCTTACGAGGACGGAGGCATACGATGAAGCGCGTATATCAATTGACAAGTTAATTGAAGCCTGTCGCGGAATCGCCACGGCTCTGTCTCTGAAAAAGGCCAAAACCACAGTCATCGATACGATGACCAAACTTATGGGATTGGTGCCGGATTTTATCAAGGACTGGCAGAAGTCTTCAGCACGCGGAGTCGCCTCCCTATGCTTGGCCACATGCAAGGCTCACTTCCCCTCGCTCAACCTGGCGACTGTCGCACGCGGAGCCCCCAGTGGTTCCGACACGCCCTCCTCGCGGAAACCGAAGGATATGACACTGTTTGTCAGGCGAGTGGATCACTCGTTCTGGTATAACAAGCACGATCTACCCGAAGGATTTTCCGATGCTGAGGAAGAAGCAGTGAGCCGGAGTACGGGGAAGGATCCGGGTCAAGCGGCGAGCATTCGGAGAAGGCTCGTGGCGCTCCAAAGCCGGATCCGGTGACAAGTGATGACGGCTCCAACTACCAGCAATCGAGGAGGACTCCGAGTAGAGCTCCTGTTTAGAACAATGAAACAAGTTGCATCATTTTGGCCCCAGAGTGGGTTTGTAATAATACTTAAATTCTTAAGTAGCTAGGTACGAAACAACTATGCGCGGGCCAACTTATCCCGCTATCCTTTAATATTATTCTGCGTGTTTCGTTTTATGTCGGAAAGCAAGTGCTGATTTGTTGTTTTCGGCTTGCTCGCTTGACCTTCCGCGAGCCGGAAGACCTTAGCCGGAAACGCTCGCCAGCGGCGACGAAACCCAATGGTAATCCGTCAATAACCGCGGAAACAAGCCCCCAAGCATAGATGCCGGAAATCGCTACTAGGAATCCACGAGTTCGCAACAGATAACAATTTAATCAGAAAACTTAAGCTTACGTCCTAAAGGACGATTTTTGAAAATCACAACTTTCATACACGCCTAGGCGGAAATATCCAGCTCTGCGGTTTTAGTCGGAAAACATACACGATCTAAAAATGAACAAGTAAAGGAGGTAAATGACTCAAGAGTGAACCATAAGCTTTATTTCATTGATCATGTATAACTATTACAGAGTTTGTAACGGAAAATATGCTAAGTGTGGAAAGGACGTAGTTTGCGATGTTCCAGGGACGATCTGTCTCCGTCGTAGATGTCGTCCGAATCCTCACGCTTGCATTTCCGGCGCCAATTGGCAGGTCTGTCTCTTAGCTCGCGGAAATCAACAAGGTAGTACGACCGTTGAAGCACTTTGCTAACGACGAAGGGTCCTTCCCATGGAGATTGCAGCTTATGGTCTTTCACCTGTCGAAGGCGGAGGACCAGTCTCCCATGAAGGAGCGATTCCGTACTCGACGACGTGATAACGTCGAGCTTCTGGTAGATGGCGGAGCGCTGGTCGCCTAAGTTCCGAGTCGATCAGTCCACAGATAGCTGCCTGGCCTCGTCCTGTTTCTTCATTGTTGCGGAAACTGCGGTGAATCGTGGATGATGTCGGAGGGAATCACGGCGGATCCGTATACCAGGAAAAATGGTGTAAACCCTGTTGACCTGTTTGGGGTAGTTCGCAAACTCCACAAGACAGCGTCCGCTGTCAACATTGCTGCTCGCGCGTCGGTTCTTCAAGGCGTGGCTTGATTCCCGATAATATTAGACCGTTAGCCCTTTCAACTTGACCATTGATTGTGGGTGAGCCACAGATGCAAGGTCCAATCGAATCCCCATTGTCTCACAATAATCCTTTAATTCTCCTGGGCGAAATTTGTGCCATTGTCGTTATGATGCTGTGTGGGATGCCGAATCTCATTACAAGGCTGACAAATTTTAGTGCCGTAGCACCGTCGGCTTCTCACCGGCTTTGCCTCTATCCACTTGCTGAATTTGTCAGCGACCAAGAGGTATTCAAAACCACCAGGAGATGATTTTTTAACTTACCAACCATATCAAGCCCCAGACCGCAAATGGCCAGGTGATAGGTATGGTCTTCAGCTCTTGAGCTGAGCGTTTGGTTGAGTAGCGTAGTACCAACCCCCGCAGGTTTTGACTATTTTGTCGGCGTCTTCTTTAGTGTGAGCCAATAAAAACCTAGCCGAAAAGCTTTTGCAACGAGTGACCCGGGGGCGGCGTGATGCCCGCAATCCCGTGATCTCTCCGAGGATTTCAATGCCATCTTGATTAGAGACGCATTTGAGAAATACCCCCGTTGCACTTCGTTTGTAGAGCTGTCCATCAACAATTGTGTAGGATCTTGCTCGCCTGATGATCTGTCGTGCGAGGACCTCGTCCTCCCACCTTCGATCGATGAGGTAGTCCAGAAAGGCTGTGTCCAAGCCGGAATGATAGCCATCACCTCTTTGGCCGGAGACACTGCCACCTCTGGGTTTTCCGGGTTAGCGCCCTTCACCGAGGGTATCCGGAGATGCTCTAGGAAAATTCCAGGCGGATTGGCTTCCTCCGATCCGAGCTTGGATAGCATGCCGTACTGTTGTCGTCTCTCCGGACATACTTGACTTCGTATCCTAGAAAGCACTTGGCGATCTCGTCTCGCTTCCCGCCATGATGAAATTTGCATTCCAGGTTCCTACTTTTGTGCCACTGTCGGAATCTCCGCGGATGATGTGCTTGATCCCTATTTCCTTAGCGATGCGCATCCGTAGTAGAGCCTCGTATTCGCCATGTTGTTTGTAGCTTCGAAGTGAATCTGAACGACTTCAGCTTTTCTCCGTAGGGGACTTCGGGTGACCGGCCCGAGCCTTGATGCTGCTTGATCCCAAGTGCATAACCCATGTCTCCTGTTCCGGCTCCAAATTTGCGTCCGGAGCTTCTGTCCAATCACGACGAAATCGCAAAAACTCGGGATTTGACCGCGGTCCTGGCTTATAGCCTGATGTCGAAGGCGGATAATTCAATGCCCCATTTTGTGTGCGTCCTCTGCTCGGCATTGTTGAGAATCGTTGTCGGAGCTTTGCTCACGACACATGGATGTTCTTGGAAGTAGTGTCTCAGCTTACTACCCAGGAATACTCCGTAGGCTAACTTCTGAAAGTGAGGGTAGCGCTGTTTGGATTCCGTGAGGACCTCGCTAATATAGTAGACTGGCCTTTGGACTCCATATTCGTGACCTTCTTCCTGTCGTTCCACCACGATGACGAGGCTGATGACCCTGTTGGTGGCTGCAGTAAAGGAGCATAGGCTCGACTCTCCGGAGCTGCTAGGATAGGTGGGAGGTAAGTATCTCCTTCAACCCTTGTAGCCGCTGTGCGCTTCGTCCTGCATAAACTTGTCTCGCTTTCTCTCAACTGTACAGTGGGAAGTGCCTCTCGCCAAGACGGCTAACAAACCCGCTGATTGCTGCGACACAACCGTGCGTTGCACATCTTTGAGACAAGTTGGCCTGTTTATGCACAAAAGTGCCTTGATTTTTTCCGGTTTACTTCAATGCCCCGTTAGAGACAATGAAGCCAAGGAGTTTTCCGGCTGGTACGCCAAAGACGCACTTCACGGATTCAACATCATCTTGTACCGACGAGATTCTCAAAGGTTTTGAGGTCGCTGATCAAGTCGGATCCTTTCCGAGTCATGACTGCGATGTCGCGACGTGGCGTGTACGTTCCGGCCAATCTGGTCCTTCAACCAGACGTACGCTTGGTAGTGGGCTGCGTTTTTCAAGCCAAAGGGCATAGTAACATAGCAGTAAGTGCCAAATGGGGTGATGAACGAGGTCGCCTTTTGGTCAGACTCCTTCATCCGGATCTGGTGATACCCGGAATACGCATCAAGAAAACACAGAAGTTCCCCTGCCGTCGAATCAATGACTTGGTCAATGCGCAGGGGAAACGGATCTTTCGGCAATGTTTGTTCAAGCCAGTATAATCGATGCACATTCTTAGTATTACGGTGTTCTTTTTGGGTACAAGGACGGGATTTGCGACCCAATCAATGTGGATAACTTCTACTACAAACCTGCCTCTAGTAACTTAGCTAGTTCCATTCCTATGGCGGCGCTTCTTATCTCCAAAGCGTCGCATAGCTTGCTTCACCGGTTTAGCCCCGGATTTATGTTGAGGTAGTGCTCGGCGAGTTCCCTAGGTACTGACATGTCAGAAGGTTGCCATGCGAAGATATCCATGTTAGCGCGGAGGAACTCGACGAGCGCTTTCCTATTTGGGGTCCATGTTGGCCCCGATTGAGACTTGCTTGTATCGTCGCCTTCCTTGAAGCTGACTTTTTTGGTCTCTATCGCGGCCTTGAAGGACGCTTTCTTCGGAGATTTGCTTCTTGGTGGTCTGCATCTCGCCGGATCCACCGCGCTCGTAGCCTTCAGCTCTCTCTCCGTATATCAGACTCTAAGGCGTTCGCCTAACTCGCACTCATGAGCCTTTTTGTAGTCTCCGGATATGGTAATCATACCTTTAGGACCCGGAATCTTGAGCTTGTTGAGATGTAGCACGCCTTGCGTGGAACTTGTGGTGGGCCCTCGAAGATGACGTGATAGGAGCTCTTGAAGGGCACAACTTCAAATGTGATCCTTTCTTCGCGGAAATTGTGAACATCGCCGAAGGCCACGGGAAGTGTGATGTGCCGAGGGAATTTGCCTCTTACCCGGAACCACGCCATGAAACTCGCGTGCCGTGTTTGAGCTGTTCTTGGTGAGGTTCATCCGCTCCGAGTCTCCATGATGTTCAAGCTGGCTCCACCATCCATGAGGCACTTGGAGAAATCAACCCGTCTATGCGGGACTTACAACCAAGGCGTAGCACTCTTTGGCACAATGAAGATGATCCCTCTGTCAAATGCATGGGACTTCCACCACCTGATATCGCGGCACAGAACTATGGCGTTCAGATCCCAACTGACTTGGTGGCGCGGACCGTTGGGGTTCCGAGGAAAGTGTGGTAAGCCCCCACGCTCTTTTCTCAAAGGGGTTGGATTTACCTGCGGATCCTGCCTTGGGATCCGCGAGTTATCATCCTCATCCATTGCCTCGGAGCTGTCCTCATCCTTGTCTTTGTTCTTGCCCTTGCCTCCCTGCCGCGAGGGCGGTGCTTCCGGGTCTTGTATCCTTCCTCCGGGTCGTTTTTAAGTCGACCCACTTGCGCTGCGGTTGGTGTGAGGACTTCCCGTAGCCGGATCCAAGTGGGCAGCAGGCATGTCCCTATACTCTCGTAGGTTTGCGGGCGCGGGATCCGCCACCTGGCCTTCCGCGCCACCTCGCGGCTCCGCTTCCACGGCCACGGTCCTCTTCCCCGCCCCGAACCTCCGCGTTGGAACGCCATGGCGACCAAGTCGGATCCGCCACTCTTTCTGGTCATCGTGGTTTTTGCGCTTATGGCTGCTGCATTGCTTCTGTCACGTTTGTTGGTGGGATTGCTGTGGCTGCGAGGTCACCCTGCGTCGTCATCGGCGGCAGTGTGGTCACTGCAATGGAGATCATCTCATCCAAAGTTAACTTATTTGCATTAGCTAAACAAGTGAGCTTATGCCTCAGTCCTCTCTTCACGATGAAGGCGTACATGGTGTGGTGGTCACGTTGCACTCGTTCCTGCACGCTAACCATCGCGTGAGGAAGTTCCGTGAGGATTCTCCCTTCTTCTGGATACAAGCTTGTAGGTCGCTTGCTGTGGCAGGTCTTTTGTAGGTGCCTCAAGTGTTTCTAAAGCGGTCTTCAGTCAAACCACAAAAGATGGAGTTTTCGAGGTCACTGAGCGATCCGGGCTGGGCCTACAAGGTACAATTGGGGCATGCGGCAGGCGATGTTAGGGTCCCTCCGGCAAAGGTTACCGCATTATAGTAATCCTCAATCCGTATCCGGCCTTTCGGTGCCATCATAATGCTTCAAGTTTCCGGGTAGCTTGAGGGAGTTTGGCTTTGGTTCTCGAATCATCTCAAAGCACTTTGGTCCCGATGGTTCGTATTCGTTGAGACGTTCCCGTGCGCCGCGCGAACCGTGGGGGGATTTTGAGCGAGAGCGAGATCTCCGGCCGCCGCCTCCGCCTCCACTCCGCCGCCACCGCAGGTGGGGAGACCTGCGAGGGGGCCGATCCGACCTCTTGCTTCCGCCTTCGATTCTCCCGCCTTTCCGGTGCTGGCCTGGCTGCCTTCGCCGTGGCGCGCTGGCCCCGGTCGTTCCGGCCTCCGGGGTTCCGGTCGCGTCCTCATTCCGCTCCTCCTGGCTCGGCTCATGATCATTATTCTGATTCCGGCGAGGTTCGGCGTGCGCTCCTGTTCTGTTTCTTGAAGGCAGCACGTTGTCGCGGATAACAATGCCAAGATGCCCTGGGGCCTGGTGTTTCCTGGACTACGGCGAGGGGGACGCGGGTGACTATTGGGAGGAGGGTGGCGGTACTTGTCTCGTCCGGAGTACATTGCATCTTTCCCCTTCGGATCCGATGGAGGTGTCTTTGATGGTACGGGGATCGGATTTGGGTGTTCTCCGGCTTGCCTCGCGCCCGAAGATCCGTGCGCGATTCGTTATCTCGATGGCGATTGTCATGGGCGTCCTCTGCAAAGGAGACGCAAAGCTCCGGTTAGATTCTAACCCGCGAAGTGTCCGCCTTGCTCTGTCCACGCTGACGCGACAAGCTTGCGAACGTAGTCGATATCAATCTCCTCGTTCTTTTTCTTCAAGATCTCTGCAGCCTTCGTCATATTGTCCTTCGGGGTGGCAAGCGGTTGCTGCTCTGTTGGGGCGAAGGTGATCCTGCGGGGAGTTACCAAGTCACGCCGGACCCTTTCGACCTCATGATGAGCTTCAACGATTTTGTCCTCCCAATGCTTTCGGAGTTCCTTGACCTTTGCCAGTCCTTCGTCCACTTCCTGCTCACGCTGGATGAAGCCTTCCACAAAAACTGCGGCATGCTGGCGTTCTTCAAGCATGGCGGCTGCAGTGTCCTTAAACTTTTTGGCTGTGGCCAACAGCTCCAATCTTTTAGCTTCCAAAGCTTCTACGTCTTCGGGAGTGATAGGTTTGTTAAGAATATCCGAGCGATAAGCCGCATCCATGCCTGCTTGTGCGATCATATCTTCAGTTGACAGGAGTTCCTCCGAGGAAGAACTGGGCCGCTCCCGTGACATTGGGGATCCCCGACGAGATGGTGGGGGTCGATTGGGTGTCTCTGCTGATCCGTTTTCTCCGCGCAGCGACGGCAAGGACCCTTTGGCCGGGCGGAATCAACTTCAGGGGCACCGTATCCATATTCCTTCACCCCGCGATCGAACTCTTCGGTGTCCATGGATTGGGTATCTCCGGAAATTGGGCTTAAGTTTCCCAGACTCGACTCTTCCACCGAGGCTCCGCTTTCTCCGACAGCCTCCGCTGATCCGAGCATTTCTGGCGCCTCAACCCGCACAGACCCGCTCCGTCTCTTGAGGGAGGCTGCGGTATGGGCTATGAAGTGTACGAAGTGACACCTTTGCTTCTCTAACACCGGGAGACCCAGGCGGATCTGCATTGGTCTTCCACCGTTATTTCCGCTGGGCGGATTGGGTGGGTTTGAAATTTTCAGATCTAAGGCGGAATCTTCCTTAGGAAGCTCCCGTCTCGATCGGAACTTCGCGACGTCCCGCTCGGCGGTCGCGTCGGCGTTACTACCGGGTTTCCGTCGGAATCGACGGTTTCCGATGAAGATGTGGATGCCGCCGATTGGGACGATGGAGAGCTTGACGGGGTTTGACCCTAACCGGAATCGTCCGGGGGACGATCGGAAAATTCCGGCGTAGAGTACACGCCCACGCGATCGAGTCGTCGTAGCTTCCCATGGCGAGCCCTCCCGGTTCCGGCCTCCGACGCCTCAGCCCCACGGTGGGCGCCAACCGTCGCGCCAACGACGGTACTGGAGGAGGGATCCTCACGAGGGAGAAGAAGTAGGGCCATAGGGCGGAGTGCACACGGGACGGTGGTACGCGAGTTACCCAGCCTTCGGAACACCCATGACGGGCCTACTGCTGTCTGGAATTATCGGGCGCTTTCGCGTTGTTACAATGAATGGTTGTGCCTCTAGGGCTCCCGGGATCCGGCTTATAAAGGCGCACGGATCTAGGGTTTACATGGAGAGTCTAGCCGGATTACAGATAGCCTAACTACGGTACAATATCTTGCCGTGCACGTCACGGATCCGCCTTCTTACATGTCGTACTGGATCCGGGTTCCTATGGGCCTCCATGGATCCGGGTTACTCCAAGGTCGGTCGGATCCGGCCTGTTCTGGGCCGGACATCTTCCGTCGGGATCAACAGCAAGGCCGGGGGGCCACATGCCTCATCACCATCTGGGCCACCGGGCTTGCCGGATCTAGGCACTGTCGATGGTACACCCATGAAGTATACCCACAACAGACGCTAACCGCCCTCCAACGCCGCCGCGGACGCTCACCGCCGCCGACACTCACCGCCTTCCAACGCCGCCGCCGACGGCGACGCTCCCCTCTCCAACAGCCGCCCGCCTAGCCCCGTCCGCAGCTTTCGTTTGACAGGAAGATGGGGAACCAGGAGGGGAGAGGGGAATGTGACGATAACGCTACGGCCACAACAGATACAAACTACAAACAGACACCGACATGTGGGCCCCACAAACCGCACCGACAAAAAAAACAGCCAACCAACAAAGTAAAACAACCAGGCCCAACAAAGTAAACCGCGGGCCGCTGAAACCAAAAATAAACGGGCCTAAAACACAAACGAATCAACGGACAAAGACATGACTAGGCGCTAACATAAATCCCAGCTAGCTGGGATCTAGCAATTCCGATACATTAAATATTATTTAGATACATAACTTTTTAACGGATGACGTATATAAAGTAATCTCTGTATATCATATCGAGTGGGCTACGGTAGTGTGTACTGGTCGAGAGCAGTGCATCATGAAAGAACCGTCGAAACAGATATAGAAGCTTCCTGGAGGAAGAAGCGAAGACCAAGAGATAGGAGACTGGATATCGGAGAAAAGACGTGGCGAGCTCATCGCGGACTCGGGGTCGACCCCGGCGACGGCACGTATCGGGGCGGGGCTCCAACTGTGCCGGCGAAGCCACGTGCGCGTACCTTTCCGTGCCGGGAACTCGGACGTGTACGCCTACGCGATGGTGCTTCGCGGCAACGTATACGTGCAGGAAAACGTGTGGGAGTCGAGTGAGATCCGATTGTACGTACGTGATCGAGTACGTCCAGGCGTGCGGTCAAGTGGTTGGTACGTATGATACGATGGAACAGGGAGTGTGTGTGCCTGCACGATGGCTCAGTTCTTGCACGTATCCGTGGTTCTGCATGCGTGCCCGTTTCTCGGGTGAAATTTATTTACTAGCCCAGCTTCGATTTTCTAGGTAAACTTTGTTGACTACGTTAGTACGTAAAGTTTACTATTCTTAGAATTGGATCAAAAATCGTGGAATTCATTTAGGATTCCGTTGGGCATACATTTGGCTGCCATGGAATTGGACCTAGGAATTACTCTTGCTGTTCTATAAGATATTTTTAGATATTTTGAAATAAACTAGATAAACAAGTATAATGAGTGAATCTACACACTGAAAATAGACCAAATACATACTAAAATAGATGAATTTACAAAAAGTAAAAACATCTTATATTAACGAATGGATGGAGTAGTTGCTAATTCCATCGAGTGGGGCCCCTGTGTAACCTCATTTCCATTCTCCAAGCATATCATTTGTGTTGATTTCGCCCACCTCTCTTCTGTGGCACCTCTCTCCCCGACCCATCTCCCATCTCCACCTTGCCTTCTTGTCGCTGGTAAACATGACTCCAGTTCCACCACCGCTGAGCTTGCATCATCTCCCCATGGTTAAGTCTCCTCATCTACCATCTCCTCTCCTCCTTTCTCTCTTTATCGCGTCTTTTTATTTGGTTTGTCCCAACCATAAACCTACTACCTCAACTGACGTGCAGAATATGTTAAGTTGTATTTAGCATTAGAATATCTACCCAGACCACAAATTATACAAGAACCATGGCATATGTTTACAGGACAACACTGACATACACTAGTAGAAAAAAAGCTTTTGTTCAGAGCTGCCTGGAGCTTTGGCACCGGTAAGACTACGAACCCAGACTAAAAGGTTCATTAGCACCGGTTCGAGAGGCCAGAATTTTAGCATTGGTTCGTGGGACCTTTAGCACTGGTTCGTGTCACGAACCGGTGCTAAAGTGTTGGCGTCAGCCGAGATATACCTTTAGCACCGGTTCGTGGCACGAGCCAGTGTAAAAGGTTTTCCTACTCCCCAAGTACCTCCACCCCCTACCCCCGTGGATCACCTATAGCTCTGTAAAATATAAAATAAAATGATAGAAAATTTTAAAAAAATCTTTTGAGATTCCTGTATGTTACGCAACCTACTATTAGAGAAAATTAACAAATTTGAATTTTGATTGTTTTTCATAAGAAGTTTAGAAAAAGGTAAAGTGGCATTAATTTTTGCATAAAACGTCGTAAAAAAGCGTATAATATATCAAAATGATCGTGGGAAAAAGGTAGATCCGAATTCACCCGGGTTTACCCAGTTAGCAAATTTTTAGATTCTCAAAATTACAAATGGAAATATGAAAGCAGGAACATTTTAGTTTTTGCGTGTTTTTATATTATTTTTTAAATTTAAATTAATAATTCCCTTAGAAAATTTTTAGATTTACAAATTTTCAGGTTTTAGATTTTGCAAAAAAAATATCCATTTGTTCTGGACCAAGTTGTGAAGATTTTGTTCTGGAAAGGGCTTATGTTGTTATGCACAAACCTGGCAGTCGGGTCGGTTTGATTATGTCAAAGTCAACAATATCCATGCCTGGCTTTTTACATGCACAAGTGTTTTACCAGCGAGTCAATGCAACAGAGTCCTTCGGTCATTTCCAGCACATGTGTAACCTTTCACATTAGTAAACCTTGATAATAACTTAAATAAGCTACTTGTTCATTTTTTATAACACAAATATTATTGGAACATGTACATGAGATAGGAAGAAGAAGAACAAGAACGTGACAATCTTGGGTGTGGTAGTAGGGGTGTATGTTGCTACAGTAATGATCATTATGTCACTACTAGCTTTGGTTTTCTTGTGTACAAAGAGGCATTCATCACAAAATACCAAGAAAACATTCAATGGGTTTGCGGTCATCCCAAAAGACCAAGAAAATATTTAGTAATTTTTTAGTATAACTCCGAATAAAATATGTTTCTATTTTTTTATAGTCATGTAGAAACTAGACAACATTTCATCCTTGGCTGGCATAGTCTAAGATGTTAATTTGGCTAATAATCGTCATTTCAGCAAGCAAATGAAACATTGGAGAGCTTAGTGTAAGGTAGGAGTAAAAAGGTTATAGATGGAGAAAACTTCATATTTTCTCCCCCCCCCCCCCCACCCCCAACAAGTTTTTTCAAGCTCAGTCAGTAAGGAACTTCACATATAATTACGAATCCATCTCTCAATGGGCATAAATATGAGATAACTACTCGATCTTACTAACCACCATTTGCATAGCTCTAGTCCGTTGAATACCACGTAACAGTGTGACCATCAAGTAAAACTAAGATTACCACTACTAGGGAAAGCCTTATTGCCGGCGCACCAGTGCCCGCCGGTGGAAACATGCCAGTGGTAATGGGTTACTGCCGGCGCACCAGCTGGTGCACCGGTAATAACACGAGTTATCCCCGGCACACTAGGCCTGGTGCGCCAGCGGTATGTTTTTTCAAAATTCAAAAAAGGCCGATCTAGATCTAGATCTAGCTCGGTTCGTCCTCGAAAACGGTGGTTGTAGGCCGTCTTGTTGTCGTTGCCGCGCTGGTGTAGGAGTAGGAGGAGGAGGAGGCCGGAGGTGGAGGAGGAGGAGGAGGAGGAGGAGGAGGAGGAGGAGGAGGGCGGAGGAGGAGGAGGAGGAGGAGGAGGAGAGGAGGAGGAGGAGGGCGGAGGTGCAGAGGAGGAGGAGGAGGAGGAGGAGGAGGAGAAGGCCGTAGGAGGAGGAGGATGAGGAGGAGGAGAAGGCCGGAGGTGGAGGAGGAGGTCACCGGAGAAGGAGGAGGAGGCCGTTGGTGAGGCGTACAAGGAGAAGAAATGATAAGAGGAGGATGAGGAGGAGGAAGGAAAGAGGAGAAGGGGGAGAAGTGAGGAAGGAGAAGAGGCAGAGAGCTAGTTTTGCATATATATCCTAGGTTATCGCCGGCGCACCTCATACGGTGGTGCGCTGGTGGTAATTTTTTATTTTTATATCAAAATCTAAAATCTGAAAAGCTCCTATTCCTATTTTTGTCAATTCGGATAGTAAATTTTGCGTAGATACATTTTGATATTATTTTTTTCATCGGAGGAGCTCGTATGCAACTAGAAATACCGTTTTGCCAGAACATCATGCCATTTTGCATAATATATTGAAACTCATGTTTTTCAATTTCTCTTAAAACTAGATGACAAAACATATGGGCATCTAGAATGATTTTATGTTTTGAAATTTCTAACATTTTCATTTATTTTTTTCAAAATTGAAAAGTTAATTCCCGGGGAGGGGGGCGTGGAGAGAAAAATTTGTGCTCCCCTTACCGCCGGTGCGCCTCTATGGTGGTGCGCCGGTGGTAAATATTTTCTATGGGCGCACCACCATAGAGGCGCACCAGCGGTAAGGGTAGCACATATTTTTTGTCTGGCCAGGACCCGTTCGAACCTTATTCCTGCCGCGCTCAATTTTTTCTACACCGGCGGTATTGTGGCATCATCGGCGCATCCGAAACATGGTGCGCCGGTAGCAGTTAGCACCGGTGGGCACCTTTTTTGATGCGCCGACAATAGTTCATGCAGCTATAGGCCTGTTACTAGTAGTGTATCATGTCCATATCATTGCCACCAGTAAGCATGTGAAAGAAAATTGGTTTAATTACATTATGTGAAAGAAATTTTGAACCCTCAAAAACATGAAACAATAGGTAGCCATGTTTCTATGAATAAAATCACAGGCACTATGGATTGTCGTATCTGAATTGGGAGAAGGCCTCCATAACATATGGTTCAATTTTAGCACATATCTTGAATAAAATCCTAGATTCATGACTTCTTGCTATCGAACAAAGCTTCCTAGTCCTAGCTTAAAGAAAGTGCAAAAGCCGGATTAGACATGGCTATTTTACCGCTTGTCGTAGTTTCTAGTGATGGTTGAAGGGTGATGAGATGGCTCTTTGCCAAAAAAAAATGTTGCGCTTATAGCATCTCCAACCCAAATAAATGTATATATGATAGAAGATTTGGGTACTTAAAATATGCACATCTTTTGGAGCATACTAAAACTGGATACCAAAAATGGGTACATCATATTATTTTTGCTTCAAGTTATGTAGTCACAACTACATATGTAAATATGAAATAACTAGAACTTTCATGACATGGTAATTAAAACTTTCATTGTCATGTCGTGCACAAATTTGCAACATTCCAAATCCACAAATTTAGTCACAACTACATATGTAAATACAAAGTTCTAATTTATTCCTAAAACCGCAAGCAAAGTGCATCATGTATATTTGCGGAAGTACATAAATATGGAGACATAGAGCTGCCAAAACATCTAACTATTGCTCATCCAGTCTAAGATGCCATAATCGTCTCCGCTGCAACTAGTGCTTCCATCGACAGCATTGTAACATATGCCTCCCTGGCCTCCAAATTCTCCATAGCAACCCATGAAACGCCCAATATACCTTGCCGCTAAGACCTAATCCACATAATATCGAAGAATGACATTACTTTCTCATCTAGACCATTTGAATCCATGTTAACATGAGATTGTGCTGTTGTTCCAGCCTCTTGAGAATATCCTCCGATGCCACGCACCTCTCCTCAATCCCATCCCTCTTCCGCGACACTCCTCTCCACATGAGTCTTCCTGTATTGAAATTGTTGTTCACTATTGGCGTATTGAAATTTTTAGGGGTTTTCTTGAAGTTCTCATACTGTTAGGTGCAAATTATGGCCGGTGAACACATCAGTGCTGTGTTTATTTAACTAGTTGTTACAAATTATCCCAAAAGGGCAAATACGGGTCAAACAAATACTCAAATAGACAATACTATTGGTACAAACTGGGATTGCCGCAATCCATTTGCAATGCAAACACTCTCCTAATACGGATGACTAGTTAATGCAAAACAGTGAATAGTAGATGTTCAAGTATAAATGTATAGCTCGTATTTTCTCACCATCTTGAACTACTTTTGGATAAGCTAGTTGTCGTACCAGTTCACGAAAAAAGACTGATTGAAAAAGGAGGACAGTACAACAAGTTGCTCTGGTCTGGGCGACAGTGACATTAATCTCTATTTTCCATTTTATCTTCGGACTAATAATGTAGGCGCATCAAGCGTGGCGGGTTCATGCTATAAAACAGGTCGATCAGGCTCCACAGCTCGCACACCATTATTTCCTTTAGTAAACTTACTTGTTTTTATGTTAAAACAAATGAGTTTACTAAAGAAAATAAGATTATAATTGGGCCAATAGAGAATCAATAGACATTTCAACCAGGAAATGGAACACTGACAGCGTTTAGTGTATACCGGGGGGCGTTGCCCCCTCCCTAGATTTGGATCAATTTGTGAAGTTCTTTTTTGGAAACGTCTTATGACATGGTGCATAAGGCTGGAAATCTCTAGGGTTCCCTGTGTTTTCCCCGGCCTATTATTCCCCGGGCCCATTTGCCCTGGTTTAGCCCACCTGTGCATTTGGATACCCGCGAGGCATTGTTTCCGCGTCCTTTCCGCGTTCGTCCCTGGGAGAGAATTCCACTAGTCGAGACATGGGGAACGAGATCCGCGACTTGGTCTCGCGATAGGGAGGCGGCCACACCGATGCTCGCGATCTCGTCCCCCGGCGACAGCCATCCGTCGTCCTCCACCTCCGTCCTCCGCAGTCCGAGATCTCCTCCTCCTCCCGAACTCTCCGCCGGCCGGCTTCGTCCAGGCTCTCCTCCTCTCGCCTTCGTCCAAGATCTCCGTCCAGGCTCGTCCAAGCTCGTCTACAAAGGTTATCCCCTTCATCAAATTAGCTCCAGATCTTGCTCGTTTCTCTAGGTCTATCTCCAGATTGCTACAAATCCACAAAGTTCTTCCGGATCTCGCTTGTTTCTTTAGGTCAAGAGCGTGAGCAGTGAGTACTTATCTCCAGTCATAGCATTTTCTCTTGAGCCAGTCTTGATACGTGTGATTAATTGCCAGTCATAGCATTTGTTCTCGTCTTCTGGTCTATAATACTATAATACAGGGATGTTGCGTTGCCAATTTTGATGCCTGCTTAGTTGTGCCTTGCAAATTACTGAAGGTTGTGATGTGACGTAGTTGAAAGCCATTATTTCTGCTATCATGAATCGCTGTGGTTGTTAGCATTACATCTGTTGCTGCTTATAACATCGATGAATTGTGACTTTATTAGTGATGCCTGAACCAAAATACTAGACTGCCTTGTGATCTTAAGACTCATTGTAATGTGTGCAATCATACTATGAATATGTACCATTGTTCAGTACACATTTAGTTCAGAGGTCTATGTGAAATTAACTCCATGAGGCTGTAATTTTGGTGTGTCATTTGAGTTTGGAACTTTCAGTAACAGCATTTTCTTGTATGTTTGGTTTAACTCATTATGGCTCTTCAATTCTTCCACTCAAGGCGACCTTGTGAAAAATATTGCTCTCTAATTTCAATCCGATGCATGCATAAGCTGCATTAGTATTCAGTGCATAGAACACTACGGCTAGCTGCAAAGCCCAACCAAGATATTCTGGCAATGACATGGTTCCATTCAGAATTTTAGATACAAGTCCTTTATGCGGACACCTCGCTTATCTTCAGGGCATTCACTGGAGTGACATGGTTACATTTAGATACAATTCCTTTATGCGACAAGTAAATGAGTTCGACTTAACTAAATGACTTGCATACTAATGCAGTTGATCTTGCCCCTTTTGTTTTGTCTATCTCCAAAAAGGTTTGGGTTTGAGTAAAAAAGCCTACTCTGTGTTCTGTGATGGATCAGTTAGTATTATCTTCTGTTATGGAAGCACATTGTTAGGTTTCAGTAAAAGCCTGAGCTCTGTCCCGCCTCGAAGCTCATGTTCTCTCCGGCAACAGCGATGGCCGGGCGGTTGTCTTCCTCTGGTAAAATGTGATGCTGCCTGCCGGGCGCAATTCATTAAGTTACAGCATACGGTTGCAGGTTATTTGGAACAATATTATAACAGGTTGCGACTAATTGATGTATGATGCTGCACTTGGATATAGCTAGCTGTTGGTGATTATTGAATTCTTTAATCTCTAAACTCCATGTATGTTGTTGGCGAGCAGTAGCACTGTGGCAGGCGAGGCGCTCGGCAAGAAGGAGCACGGTGGCCTGCAAAGCCCTTGGCGAGCAGGAACATGATGGCCGGCGAAGGCTCTTGCGAGCAGGAGCACGGCGGCCTCCGAAGCTCTCGGCGAGTAGGAGCACGACGGCTGGCGAAGGCTCTCAGCGAGCAAGAGCATGGCGGCCGGCGGCACATCGGCAAGCAGGAGCCTGGAGGTGGTCTCAGCTGGTCTCTCCCCTGGCTGACGGCGAGCGCAGTTGGCGGCGTTTGTATATCAGAAGTTGATAGAGTTAAATGGTGCAGTTCTTTAATTCAGAACTTTTGGAACGATGATGCAGTAAATATTAATTTAAATGGCTGTAGTTATTTTACCACACAAAAATAGTTCTGGCCACCACCACTTGATTTGCAATGAAATAGAAACTGCTATGCGGCAAAGGTCTTTCTTCCAAATTCTATCCTCTTTCTATATCCGTAATGTTTCCTCCCCCTACTGCCAAACAAACCCAGGGAAAGGAGCGGATCTCCCTGGTAAAGGAGGGGATCACGCATGCGCGCTAAAATCCCCCGCGAGGAAACTGTTCCCTGGGTTTGGCTACCCTGACAACCAAACAAAGCCTAAAGAGCTCTAAGCTCCCAGGGTTGAGCGCCCTTCTTAGCGATCGGCGGGTCGCTGTCGCCGACCCCACATCATACAACTGTTTCATGTCGGTATATCCATGTGTTGCGTCCCGGCAGTGTCCTCGGCAGCTCACCTTTGACAGTTCCTCCTCTCCAACCGACCCATCGGCGCTGTCGTTCCACCCCCACCCGCAAATCGCCATCTCCATGGTTCCTCAATCCTCATTCCCTCCTGGATCCTGCTACAATCCAGTGCTTTTGGAGTACCTTGGGGAACGACGGGGTCGTCGGTCCGGCCGCCGTCGCGCGCCTTCTTGGCGATTCTTCCCGCCGTCATGGGCGTCCCTTCAAGATGCGGCAAGAGAGAAGGAGAGAGGGGGATAGGGGACAAGGCAGGAGCAGGCAGGCAAGGATAGGGGAAAATCTGCAGCTTCCAGGCGAGATTGACGAGATAGTGGTGGAGAATGTATGTAGTACATATTCAGTTTGTTTCCTAACCTAATTTCTTTGATTCTGCATAGTATTCAATTTTCCCTAATAATCCACTAGTGCGGCCATCCTTGTTGGAATTCGCACTTTCTAAAAAACAAAATTATGTGTGCTTTCTTCTCCACAGATTATTGAACTCTCCATCTCCATAGAAGGCATATATTGATGTTCTGATTTAGATTACTGCCTTCTTTTTTGCTTGATTACTGAGCCTCACAAGGTTCTATAAATTTTGGTCATGCATATGCCAAATCAATTATATCGTAGTTATTTTTTCTTAGGTTTTGTAACGTACATCTGTAACATTTTGCACCTTCAATCAGAAAATGTTTTTTTTCATACTGAAGGTGCTCTTTTTGTATATTAGATATATTTGCTTGCTCTTTGGGTTTGATTGATTGATAGATTCGTGTTTAGATTCGATTTTGCGGGCTGAGGCGGTTTTACTAGAGGGGATAGTGTATCTCGACAGGAGCTGCAGAAAGCAATGTAAGTGAATATTGCATTCACTTTCTTCTGGAAAAAATATCTTTTGTTGTTAGCCGCATTATTCTACTTGTGTGGCGTCGAATCTGGATGCACATTTCAGTTGGTGCAGCTTACAGTGCAGGAAGTTATAAGGTCTGCATTTACGATAAGATGAGGTATGAATAATTATTTGAGTGGATTGTGGAACAAATAGAAGGTTCTGAAATAAAGTTAGGAGATCTAGCTCTAAGTGCAGATTTAGAAGAATTAACATGTATTTAATCCTAATAACTATATACAGAACACATAATAGGTACAACAATGCAAGGACTGTAGTGTTATTAATACATGATTAATTAAGTATCAAATGTTCAGTAGCAAAGGAAGTCGGTGTTTAAATATCAGTTAGTGAAGATCTTTGGAAACTTACTTTTGCAATAAGTTCAGTTGCATTTTTCATGTAGAGACCAACGGGATTTTTAGGAAGGCTTCAACTAAGAAAGGGTTTGTATGAAACACCCCCGCAGTCTCCAAGAGTTAAGACATGTTAAAGATCTGGCTGCACTGCAGAAAAAAATGATTATGATTGGAACCACAGAAAACTACAAGAAAGTAAGTAAGAACTGTAATGATCTGGTCCATATTTTGAATATATTGTGGTTCAGTTATTTCTTATATATTCCATGTAGTGTTATGGACTGCTATCCTGTCATGCTAAGTCGCTACCCACAAATCCAAGTCCGATCAACCTAAATAAATATCATGTCAATCTCTTTGCTAATCCAGTTAGTTATTCTTCCTTGCAGAACTGGGGCGCAAGGGGAGGCTAAGAGCCTGAAAGATTCGAGCCAGCAACAACTCGTTAAGGAGCCTCACCCTCTCAGGTATTTCTTTTCCTTCTCCTTGGAGCTTAATTTTGCCTGCCATTGAATGGATTTTGCATCGAAGAAATATTGGGGCAAAAGAAAATGACTTGCTTGGAATGCATTGCGTTGTACCATTCTACTGAACATGTAAAGTTGCCCTACGAATAGCATGGATTTTCTTTTACAGTTTATATGGGATAAAATAGTTGATAGGATCTGGATATTCATACAGGAAATAGAAAGATAATGGTTGGTGTATTTTTTTTAGACGAGGCAAAAGTTTTGCCTTTTATATTGATAAAGAAGGACCATACAAGGGGGCCTAAGCCATCATAAAAAAAAAGGAACCAGAAAAAAAAGTAGCCAATTATTTTCGCCAGATCTGTGTCACCCATCATAAACACGATGAATGATGTATTTTTGTGAAGCACCTTGACAGAGTTACAATACAGTTCTAATTTTACATATCTACGTATAAATAAAAAAGGAGAAAAATAGAAGGAAATGGACTTAGATGCCCACAAGGCGCAGTTCACATCAGAAAACCACAAAAACCAGCCATGTGTTGGCTAATGGTACCAAGGAAACCAGCAACGTGTTGTATTTGTTCACATCAACTGTATATTGTTTAAAGAAAAGTAGTAATGAGCAGTAATGACTTCCAACCAAGTGGCATTCTGATCATTTTGAGTCATTTGCTCTATGATGTTGGTTAAATCTTTTTTACCTTTTACATTTTCAGTATCCAGTTTTAGATGAAGTAATTATTGAGTTAACATTGTTTCTACAAACATAGTTGAGGACGTTGCATGTACAATACACTTGCCATTATAAAAGCAATTATGTTGGTAGACATGTGCATAATAATTGGTCTGAAAGCCGTAAGAACATTGATTTATTTTTCTGGACCAGATCCTACACAATTTGACTTTGAATTTCATTTCATATCTTATTTTTTTAGGATGACTTCCTAAAATATGGATACCCAAATTGTTGGCTTTTGTCTGACATCTACCTTTTATGCTCGTGAAAAGGTATATGTATCTACTTTTAGAGACAAGCTCTTTAATTTGGCATGCACTAATTTTTTTGTGATTGTAGAACAATTAGCTCTTCAGTATAGTATTCATTTTTCAGGCACATCCTGACTGTCAGAATATACCTACCACTTTAAGATGAAACAAGTTATGTCAATGTTTCTACTGTCAGTCTCATTGATCTTTCAGGAAGTTGTCCTGAAAAATAAGATATGAGGTGAAACAGTCCACTGCATTTGAACTTTCGAGCCACACACATGTCCTACTCACAGTTGGTATTTTTCAAATGAAGTTGCAAAGTTTGTAGTGACATGGTTCCACTTTTCCCTCTCTTTTTCTAAGAAAATGTACCTGCCTTTTCTATCACTAGCAATAGATGTTTACGAATTGCAAGCACTTGTTCAAGGTGAACACATGTCAAATCAATACTTTCTGAACTGGGAACTGTAGTTATCTTCTCTCATACTCCGCTACTATTGTTGCGGTGCTGGTGTTCATAAATAAAAAGCTACTGGTCTGTTGGTGTTTAACTGTTTATATTTCTTTCAATTTCCTTTACATCACTTGTGTGTCTGTGTTAAAACTGCCAAGTTCCCAGGCGCAGAGCATCTGTTCTAAACTTCTAATTGATTCTGTTGAAGAATTGAACAAAAGTTTCAATCAATTTACATCATATCATCCCTAGAGGGTTATTCTCTCCTTTGCAACTTTGTAAGTCACCCGCCTTCTTGAGTTGTCATTCGTTTTGCTATCTATTGCCTGTTGGTCTGATCTTAGTCATGCAATCCTAGGTAGCATGCAACAAATATTCTCAAGGCAAAGAAGAAAATGTTTGGTACATATATTAGGAGGTGGCACCTCTCTACTGTTCATTACAGGTAATATTTTAGTAGCTTCCGAAACATTTCACTACAATGGAAGATTTCATAATCTTTAGAGTAGTCTTAGTACGAGTATGAAATGGAAGTAGTGCTGTATCAGGAAAGTTCATGACAAGGTACATAATGTCATAATCCACTGGCACTACCGGGTAGACTGTTGCATCTGCTATACTTATTCTGTTCAGTACATGGAGCATTTGCTTGCATATATGGCATCTCATTTATAACCAGTGTGTCTCATTTCTTTCATATATCAGCACTTAACTACTTGTGACTCAACTTCTAAATGCTAGAAGATAACTGTTTGCATGCATACAACGTTTCAGTCCACATGGAGGCAGACCTCCAAAACAACCCACACATCTTGAAACAAGTTGCGAACTGTGGCGAAGTTTGGGCATGAGGGCGATTGGTTATGGTGTCAAAACGGGAAGATTGAGCTGGCTGAACCAGAGCTGATATGCGAACCAGAATGAGTTTTAATCACGGTTGCATCTGCTGCTGTGTACCTGTATAGTTGTATGCATTTAGGCAAGGCACCAGTTGATTGAAAAGAAAATCATCGGTTGATTAATTGATCGTTACATATCTCCTCAAAATACTGCTCCCTAGAAATGGGAAGCTGCGCTTGCTCACAGAGCTGGTCGCTGCTTTTGTGGCCCATCTATCGGCGCGACCGTGCATTTCCTCAGTTTCCTTCTACACGATGGTACCAGTTGGCTGGCAAAATACAGTGAAGTTATCATTCGCTGATGTTTACCCATTGTTATTGCTTGGAGCGTATCCAGATTTAGTAGCTATTATAATTATAATAGTTGATGTTAAGTTCAAACCACAAGAAATATGGGAATTTTGTGTGGATGTGACTAGAGGTGTTATATTTGCATTGCCTTTCCAACATAGAAGATATGGTGATAAACTGTCCTTTTTTACATGGGGTTGCCTCGAAACATTTCGGTAGCTGTTGCCTGTTGGATACTACTGATATTGATATATTCCTAAAAGCTGGTAGAAAGAAAGCTTCGACCTGAACTAAATGCCAAAGGTACGAATAAATCAGTCATTTCTAGATTTGTCTCAGATATTAAAAATCTCATGCTATCACCTGCTGATCGTGTAGTCTCTAAAAGTGAGCCGTCTTGGAAATAGAGTTGCCCATGAGCTGGCTAGATTAGGTGGATCAGTTGTACAGGAGCTGACTAAGGATGATTGTAACCAAACCTCGGTTTCGTGATGTAATACGAGGAATAGTTTGAGAAAAAAATTACTGTGTGCCAAGTGCCAACTGACTATCCACTACTTATTCAATTTCCTCTCCTCAGGCACTGAATGTATTAATCGTAGGTTAGCTTAGTTCTCGTGGCATGCCAGCATTAATGAGTATGTAAAACAAGAAATGATCAAGGATATAAATAAGAGGTACGCCTCTCCTTGAATTATATATATATTTGTTTTACTTTTGCATAATACAATGGTTTAGTTTTATTGACCAGACTCTTTATCAGAGACTGGATCTCACTTTGGAAGAGCAGAAGGTTTAAGGTCTCCCAAGAGATCATCCAGGCTGTAGGAGCGGTACATCTTAAATTCCATATTTTTATACTTTTGCATGACTGATTTGGTTCATTTTCATTTGACAGGAACTTCACCAAAGTCTGGATCTTGGAAGGATCGAAGGTTAAATACCAGCAGGGAACTTCATTTTTAGAATCATACTGTAGTCATTGTGAAAAGGTGCTTTCGCTCATGTCCATGTGATGCCTGAATGCTAGAAGCATTGAGCGTTTCGGAAAATATTGCTTCTAGGGTATATTGGATTTAATCTCTTCTACAGCCTTCGTTAGTTCCAAATCATCACAAGTTGTTAGTACCTTTGATACAGGCCTATCTTCTGGTTGATCACACATTTTTTTATTAGCTAACAAAGGAATGAGTCTTATAAATGGTTTGAAACTATATGGTCCTAGCACTGCAGAACACTAATGGAATTTCATATTGCACCATCACTGCTGCCTTCTATTATCCATTTGTCTTTTCCTCGCAATTGTTACTAATTGCCTAGCTTCTTATGCTTCTGAGTTCATTTTGTCTAGCTGTTTGATCGACATTAGTGATTACTTATTTTTATTATATACAAGGTTTTCATTATTTCATATTTTCTCACTGTTGTATTTTTCTGGCCTAACCACTTTCAGGCATGGATGGCAATTCTCAAAAAAAAAAATGTTAATTTTATGCATCGGTGTTGTGTTGCTTGGAAGCAAATATTTTATATTTTGTATCTTAGTATTTTCTAGAAAAATCTATCTTATCTATGTAAATGTGGTTCGTAAAAGATAATTCGATCATGGGTATGAAACTAAAAGAAATGAAAGTCCACACATATATACTCACGGAACCAGGTTGAACTCCAAATTACAGCCTTTGCTCCTAGGTGAAGCCAATGCACACACACATCACGTGAACAGCAAAAAATGGGCGCAGCAAAGCGCGACGGGTCCTTCTAGTCCAGGACTAATGTCCCAGGCGCTGGTGACCAAGAGATGCGGCGCCTAAATCATTCATGAGGCCAGCCGCACAGCGCATCTCGACTCCGTCCGCGCGCGTGCTGCCCAAGTGTAGGACGACTGGTGGCCGGAGATGCAGCACCCAACTTCTCAGACAAGGCCACGCCCGTGTTCCCCGGCCGCATCGCTGGCGGGTAGTTCATGGCGTCGCCGGCTGGTACTTCATGGCATCGCCGGCGGGTGGTCCATCGGGGGGAGGTGGGGGGAATGTTAGGGTTCGACCTGGAATAAAAATAATGTGGTGAGACACGATGGGCTGTATTGGGCCGACGATCTCTTTGACATGCTAGCGATTTTGCCTCCGGACGTGATAAGTAGAATTTCTACTTGCGCTCTTTTATGTACGAGTAGAAAACGGTAACATCCATCGGATTGACCAAAACGAACGGATGTGGTTCATTTGGAGGTACCACAAAACATCTCAATAAAAATCTTAGTGGTGTGTCAACATAATGCCACACTACTATGAATTGGGTAGGCTTGTAGGGCCCACTTTCCGGTGGTGTGGCACTTATTCGGCCACACCACTGGTACGTCAATACAAGTGGCGCACCAAAATGTGTTACGCCACCAATATTACATGTGGCATGTAGAAAATTTAACACACCACGTACATGATGACCCCTATTAGCAATTTCCTAATATTGGGAAGAGAGATAGAGAGGAGTTGCATGTAGTTAAGAACATGTCATCCGAGAAGAAGGGTTGGGCGTCACTCTTTCGAGAGAGGATCCTCCCTCTTCTTCTCCCTCTTGAGAGTCGACTCTAGCTCTCCGCCGCCACCCCTTCTCTTTCTTCGCTCTGGCAGCTTCGGCGTCCGGCGTGCAGATGGAGTTGGTGGCTGGCTTTCCTTTGTTAATAGTAGAGTTTGATTTAGGTGGTTTCCCCTTGTGGATTTCGTGTGTTATGCCGTAGTTTGGATTTATGCCGTTAGGGCTCTGCTCGTGGTCGGCATCCCACGCCACTGTCGGTCGCTGGGTCGGTCCCCTTCCTGGCCGCCATGGAGGTGGTGGCTGCGGGGGGGCTAGGCTTGGTGAAGCTCTGGTCAATAATTAAGCATGTTGGTGCTTCAGATCTTTGTCGATTTTACTCCTCTGGTTGCCATGGTGGCGAAGGGAGGAGCGAATCCTCAAGATCGATGGTACCGTCGCCCCGAGCGGTGTTGTCCCCGGCAGCGGCGAGGTGCTCGTGCGGGACTTGATTTGGACTCGATCAATTTCTCTGTTAGGTTGTCCGGGTCCTCTTCACAAAAGTCGAGGACTGATATGTAATTTTATGTTTCCTTTGGATCACTTTGTAAGATGTACTGATCTTATCTTAATATAAGGGTTGTCGGGGTCCTTCGGGGCGCCCTTCTTCTGTTCAAAAAAAAAATCTAAAAAGAAGGGCCCACTACTAGGAAAAGGCCTAGCCGTAAGATGGGTGTTAGTGGCGCATCAGGAGGGCAGTGCGCCACTACTACTAAGTTTGACCATGGGTTTGACCCAGCCTTATACATAGCAATGACGCACCATGTAGAGGTGCGCCACTGCTATTTTAGGTAGTAGTGGCACACCTCTAGTAGCAGTGGCGCACCTCTACATGGTGCGCCATTGCTATGTAAAGGGGATGATGGAAATGTTTGGGCACCACTTAGTAGTGGCGCAAAAAAATAAAAAAATAGATAGAAATTTCAAAAAATAAAATCCTTCGAGATGACCATATGTTATGCCATCAAGTTTTAATGAAAATTTAAAAACATGAATTTCGATATATTATGCAAAATGGCATTATTTTTCGGTAAAACGAGATTTCTGGTTGCATACGACCTCCGATGAAAAACTTTTTTATATCAAAAAGTATCTACGCGAAATTTCTATTTGAATTCAATGACCTATGGTCGTTTCGACAAAAAATGGATTCGTCAAATTCATAACAGAAACAGACTTTTTTCAGGTTTTAGATTTTGGGCAAAAATTTAAAAAAAAATAGCAGTGGCGCACTAAGGTAGGTGCGCCACTGCTAAGCTTCCCGCCCACGAATTTCAAAATGGGATTCAAAATGGGAGGAGCCAGCCACTTACCCTCTCCTCCCTTCTCCCTCCTCCTCCACACATTCTCCTGCTCTCATTCTCCTCTCCTCTCCTCCTCCTCTCCTCTCCTCTCCTCCTCTCTTTTCATCCTTTTCTTCTACTTCTCCTTTCACTCCCTCCTCCACTATGTCGACCTCCGGTGACCTTACTTTCCGGCGAGCTCCTCCACTATGGTGACCTCTGGTGACCTTACTCTCCGACGACCCTATGACGACCCTCCGGCGACCCTCTGGCCTTCGTCCTCTTGTTCATCCTCCATATCCTCACCTCTCTTCACCTCTCCTCACCTCTCCTCACCTCTCCTACCTCTCTCATCCATCCTCACCAGCGGCTAGGATAAGAAAAATGAGAATGAACATTAGACAAATAATTCTAGCAACAAAAACGAGAAAAAATAACGAGCCAAAAAAATTCGAAACAAAATGTGCCAGATCCAGATCCAGATCTAGAAATTTCAAATTTTAGTAGTGGCACACCTTGTTTCTGTCCAGTGGCGCACCTCAGACATTTAGCAGTGGCGCACCATGAAGCTAGTAGTGGCGCACTACCTGGTGCGCCACTGCTAAGCCAAATAGCAATGGCGCATCACTAGTGCGCCACTACTAGCAGTGGCGTGATGCCACTGATGGCAAAAACATGTGCGCCACTGATTGTCTGTTTTCTAGTAGTGGCCAAGAGGTCAGTGGTGGTGGCAAATGCATCTAGGAATAGGTTATGTCAAAGAATTGTAGTGAGGGAAACACAGAGGTGACATGCAAGGACAAGTAGATGGAGAGGTAAGTGAAGTCGAAGTTGATGAAGAGAAAGTGATATTAAAAAATCGGTTGGAAACACATGAGATAGGGATAAGGAAGTGTTGATCAGCCATGACTTTATGGAAGAGCATTTATCAACCACAGAGTTAGGGAAGGAGATAAGGACATAGAAGAGGAGAAAATGAAGATGAAAATGTTTCCCTCTAATATGCTACTTTTCGTTATGTCATTGTAATTAAGGTGTCACTGGACCATTTGAAAATGTAATGTTGTTGACATAGTGGCAAAACAACCTCTAATTTTTTTGGTAACTATGCCGTATTGAAATTTTAGCGGGTTATCATTTGTAAGAAGGACAATGCGACCAAACAAACACTAAAATAGACAATAGTGAGTGGTACAAACTGGGATTATCATAATGCATTTGCAATGCAAACACACTCCCAATATAGATGACTAGTTAGTCCAATTATGAAAAATGGTAATAGTAGATGTCGAAGTGTAAACATACAGCTCTCATTTTCTGATCAGCTCGAACTTTTTTGTTAAGCTATCTGTCATACCATGTGAAAATGTATGCACCGGCCAGTTCACCAAAAAATAAGGCTGATTGAAAAAGGAGGGCGATGCACTTGCATTTGGACATGATAAAACAGTGGTCAAAAATACATATCCGAAAAATGCGAAATGGGCATACACACATTCACGGGTGAACAGGCATGAAACTTCACTTATAGAGCTTATATATGCAATCAATGTAGGTTCAGTTTGGTGTAAACTTGGTCAATATCTGTGTGAATGAAATACATATCCGATAAAGCAAAGAGTTTTCGAAAAAATGGAGGGCAAAACCAAACTCACATATCCGAATTAGTGCAAAACTCACACGGCCTAATTAAGATACAAAAGACATAGTAGAGCGATCATCAATGCCTGCTCCTCGGCCGCAGGTTGTACTTCCGGCTGATGGACGTCGTGATGGAGTTCTCGGCGACCTCTTCCGGCAAGGCGTTGTTGTTGTACCTCCGGCGAACCGTCTCCGGCAAGGCGTAGTTGGGGTCGCCTTTGCTGTCCGCCTCGTCTGTCAGCTCGTCGAACACCCACGAGTAGTTCCCTAGGCTCTCATCGCTCTCTGAACCGTACGGGAGCATCCTGTCGCCCGCGTTATCCTCCAGCGTCCGGACTTTCTCCACCAGTGTTTGCAGCAGCCGATGGTTCAGTACCTCGTAGTCCCTGAGATAAATCAACAGATTAGAGATCGCGACAACATTAGCATTGCAAGAAACGATAAACAAGATTCAAATATATAGGTGTGCGATCTGGAAGTTTATTGGTTTTTTCTTACCTGAATGTGAATATGGAGTGCAGTATCTGAATAGTTGCAGCGGCGAGGAACGCCATCCTGACCAAGAACACCTTGGACAGGACCCAGTACTGGTTGTCGAAGTCCCCTGCTCCGATCTTGATCAGACCCATCTCTAACAGAAGCGTGATGCACAGACCTGACGGAACAAACATTTAATAACTGAACAATATGCAACATAGATGTACGTAGTACAGATGTGAAAGAAAAAAAAAAATCTTACCGAAGTAAAGTTGGCCCCTGATGCTGAACGTCTGCTTGGCGCTGGTGAGCATGTAGATGAGGAACACGATGCAGCAGTAGAAGAAAAAGGCCTTGATGAAGCGAGACTCGGCAAGAATGGCATTGTGGAGGATGTAAAGCTTGTCTAGCGCGGCGAAGATGTTGGCCTGCTTTGCTCTGAACTCTTCCTGCAGTCACAGAAAAGTTCAGCTATCTATAGTTATATACTACTAGTACAGTTGAAGACTTAAATCCTTGAATTATGTGACCAAATGAATTTAAATCATGAGAAAACTATAATAACCTGGGCTTCCAGTATGGAGTGTGAATTTTGGATGAGATGATCATGTGCTTCCCGGATCTGTTCCTGCTTGGACAGCAACTCTTCCTGCTGACGCTGCCCAAACTGCGCAAGTTTCTCCATTGTTTCCCTACAATTGTTTGTTCACATAAGAAATCAACATAATTTTCAGTCAAAGGATGAGAAGTGCAGACTTAAATAGAAAAGCATTCGCAAATTAGATTAGAGATGCAGTACCTGCTCTCCTCGAGAGCTTGCGACTGAAAGCTGTAGAGACTATTCAGTCCTTCCATGGCCTTATTCTGTCCATCCAACAGCTGCGCCTGATTCTCGAGCGACCTTCCCGTCACACTCCCAATCTCATCAGCTGTGCCCTGCAGATCCTGCATCTTAGATGACATGGAATCCCCGACACTCCGTATCTCCTTCTGAATATCAACGGCTTCGTCTTTCAGCTTATCCATGCCGCTCCCGAGGCTCTCGTATGACTCCTGGATGCGCTCCATGCCGGCGTCGATCCTGTCCCTCATCTCGGCCTGCCCTTCCTTCAGCGCCGCCTGAGAGGCGGCGATCTCCTTTGACTGATCGGAGATGGCTTTGGAGTGAGCCAGCACGTCGTCAATCTGCGTCGCGACGTCCTTGGACGTCTCGGCGAGGCGGTCCGTCTGCGCCTCGATCGACGTGAGCGTTTCCTGCAGTTTAACAGACTCGTTGATGATCTGCTCGGACCTGTCCTCGATCACCTCCAGCTTCTCCTCGGCCGACTTGGAGGACCGCGTGAGGTCGTTCACGAGCCGCTCGGTGCTGTGCTTGAAGGCCTCGGCCTGCAGCTGGTGGCACAGCGTGTTGGTCTCGAGGAAGAACTCGAGAAACACCTTGCTCTCGGAGTCGCCGAGCCGCTTGCGGCAGTGCACCATCCCGGAGCTGGCGGTGCAGGACGGGAAGGCCGGGCGGCCGGAGTCCTCCTGGTAGCAGCTGCTGAGGTGCCAGGCCAGGCGCGCCTGCCGCTCCTTGTCGGCCATGATCTCGCCGCAGCTGGCGAAGAGGTTCCGGTACGCCTCGTGCCAGCAGTTCTTGGGACCGGCCAGCTTGTTCCGCGCGTTCTCCAGCAGCTTTAGCCCTCGCGGGTTGGTGGTGCCGTCCATGGAGAAGTCCGCCACCGCGCCGTCAAGCTCCATCACCGGGGGCCGGGCGTTGTTCGCCGTCCCCGAAGACGAGGACGACGACGAGAAAATGCTCCATGAGAAGCTCTGCCCAGGGCATAGACAGGCTACGATCAGCAACAGTAGCCACGCGCTTCTCCTCATGGCGCGATCAATATGTCACCGGTCAGAAAGAACTGATCTTGGAGAACCTGATTCACAGGTTAATTGCGTTGCAAAACCCTCCCTGCCAAGAAGAAGGCAAGATTTAAACCGTACTCGCTGGGTACAGATCGTTTATTTACGCTCGAATTACACTCTTGATCAAATTAATTGATTACCAAATTAAAGAGGCGAGATCGAAATCGCAAGTTCTTGATGCCAATTACTCGACCAGGCTAAAAAACCAACTACAGAATCAAGTCCAACCCAATCAACCGCAACCTAGTTCAATCGTGCAATTCGCGCAGCAAAAATGCAGAGGAAGGGGATGATCCCCAAAAGAAAAGATCAAAAGCGCAACGGTGAGAAAGGGGGTCCCTGCCGGACATATAAATAGTGCTCGGCGTTTCTTCGCCGGCAAGGCACTAGAGATGCAAGATCCGATCGAATGTGTTATTTAAAGGAAGAAAAAACTGCTCTTAAGTCGGTTTGGGACTTTTGCCACCGCGAATGAAAGGGACCCGCGCGCACGCGTCCACTGAACTGGACAAGATTACACCGCGGCAAATGGCGGTTTCGTCTTGTTCTTTTGGAATCTGCTAGTAGTAGTTAATTAACCATCATCCCTAACCCTGGAACACCACTTCGAAAATGGAAATGCCAACTGAAAGGCCAGTAGAGAGATCTGTTGGCATGTTCTGTTCCGTTCCCAGCAAGGAAGCCTTGCCGACTAACCAGTGGAATCCCAACTAACTAGGTCGGCGGTAATGTAAGTTGGTGGCACTGCCTTACGCAGCAAGATTCATCTATAGATAGCAAAGGCCAGCCGGGCTGGGCCAGCCATGACAGGGTCAAACAGTTCCTATTTCTCCCATGCGGCATTGTCATGAGGACACTAACTAACTGACATGAACACTGGGATGTGTACTCAATCGTCTATCGTAATACAAATGCATCACACAGAATGACTCTTTCGTCTGAAACGCGATGGACCTGCTGATCAATTCGACAGTTTCATTTCATTGCATGATGCAGCCATACGCATGCACTGACAGGGGAGGGGGAATTGCACAGAGTGGAAAGGGAAAGAAGTTCTCATTTCTGAACATCATTTCACTCGAGAAAGGAGATGAACAAACACAACCAGCGAGAGGAGAATTGCGGGAACTCACCGGCGGCGCGCGGCGGAGCAGCCCGTTCCGTCTCGTTTCTGCCGGCGATGTTGGGGACGAAGCGGGCGGAGGAACGAGGATAGTTGCAGGAGACAGGGACAGCGACGAAATGACAGCGGGAGACGTGTATATATAGCCGGGGAACCGCCGGCTGTGGTTTGGACGTTTGGTAAGAAACTCGCAGGGCCACGGTGAAAACGTCGCGATGGTTCGAGCGAAAGGGCGCGGCTCTCTGCGTGGGAACAGTGTTCGGGAGATGAAGAGACGGCAGGAACAGCGACGCGTGGTGAAATTTGGTTACTCGTTAAGTAGAGAAACATGAATGGACGAGACAGGTTGATCGGTTGTTATTCCCTGACATAGTGGTGGTGGTACTCTTGCCGATGTTTATTGACTACTTTAATGGTTTCGCGCATGCACGCAGTCTTAGCATTGCGTCTTAAATAAAATTATGGAAGAACTTTGGTCTATGGTTTATTATCTATCTTTAGCTGCCTTCAGAAAAATATAAGATTGTGTCTTGGAAGAAGAAAAAGTTTGAAGACCTCGAAGATTTGCTAAGACTTGATTTTGTTATCGTTGGAGATAGCTCGTGTATCTCTACCATGTAATATTTTTTGTTATGAATATAAGTGGTATTGATTGTTAAAAAAAAATGAATGGACCTGCCCATATTGGCCATGTTGCCAAATCTGCGAAACGCAGAACATTTTTCTGTCTCGGTGGCTCGCAGTTTTCGCAATCACGTGGTTCCCTACATCAAAGCTCGTACTCCCTTCATATCGGCTTCCAAGGCTATTACATATTTCGAGAAAAAAGTTAACAACTAATTTGATCAAGAAAATATAAGATATATATCATAAAAATTATATTATTAGAAACATATTTCAAACACTATAATGGTTAAAAAAATTGTGACATATGTCTCATATTTTGTTAACCAAATTTGTAGTCAAACTTGTTTTTCGAAGTGCATAATTATCCTGTGAACCGGTATGGAGGGAGTACTTGAACAAGCAAAGGATTTTACAATTTACCATAACTTTCTTTCCCCATTTACTACTTGCCACACCTTGTGTAACTGACATGTAGTTGTCCTATAATAAATAATATAATTTCAGAGAAAAGTGTGATGATTTGTGAAATGATAGTTTCATCAAACTTTAGCTCATCTTCTTCATGATGCTTGTAACATACATGCATGCTTAGTTCCATCACTCTTGTATTGTACCTAACTTCAGAGATTACATAAGCAACAAAAGAACAAAACATACTTTGTTCATCGCAAGAAAAATCCTATTCTTTACTGGAACTCTCGAGAAAGTTTACTATGGTTCTAAAGCCTCTATTTGGTTCAAAACAAAAACTTGTACTCTCGGAAAAGTTCATATCCATCTCAACAAATAAAATGCTTCCCTTGCGTGGCAATGGCCATTGTCGGTGACAACGACACCTACTGGTGTTGTTTTCTTTCTTGAAAGCGTCAACTTGAAGCCCATCTACCTTGTTTGCGGGATTCCACCCCTCCACCTGAATCGGTCCCTCTTGGCTCCCGTTGGCATGCTCCCATGACCTCGCCCTTGTCATGGTCCTCTTGGTGTTTCTTCTTGTTATGACGTTCGTCCCGCAACCTTGGGGAGGGGGGGGGGGGGGGGGCGTTGGTGATTTCTTCATTACGAGGTTGGTTGAAATATGTTGTTTTGGCTGGTCAATTGGTCGAGTTCTTTGGTTGGAGGCTAGGACTGGGTGAAAACTTTGTAGGTCCTTGGACTATACTGGCGACACCGACGCCCATGGGCTCTGTTTCCCTTCTTGGAGGCGTCGTTGGAACCCCCCTCCTCTGGCTTTTCGAGTACTGCTAGGATGCATGCCCGATGTAGATCCTCGTGGGTGGCGGTGTTAGTGCAGGGGAGATTTGTTGGTGAAGACAATTTCGACAATGCTTCGTGCAACAGAAGACGACGCTCCATACGGATCAAGCAATCTTCTTTAGTATAGTGCTTCGTTTAGTTTTGCTTGTGTCCCTTACCCTTTGTGGTTTGATGTTGATGTGTTCTTTCTCTGTAAAGCTGACATCTCCCGCGTGTGTGTAAGTTGTAACTCCTAGCCGGTTGATGGCTTCGCTAATTCAAAACCGCGCTCATTTTGATCCTTTCATCTAAAAACAGATAAATGCATGTGTGGACTGTGGACATCGATTGGCACAAAGAATGGGTAAACCAGACCGAGCTAGAACTAAATCTCGATCTACCGGTTCTACCCAATCAAATTCAGCACACCTCTTGTCAAAAACTCCATGGAGAAGATAAATCCTGGAACCTCCCAGCACAAGAGTCCATGTCATCTCATTATGCCACTGCTAGCCATTCCGTCGCGCCACTCTAGTTATCCATGTCGACTCTCAAGCTCATATGTCCCATTCCCCACCCCACTCGTCATTACCCCCAGCTCATTGGACCGATGTCAAGCTTACTGTGGACTCACATTCATCAGCGATGTTATTGTCGCATTAATTCGTCGGAGCAACACCTTAATACCATGGTTGATTCTTGCCATGATGCTCTTTCCATCAAGTGGGAAGGTGCAACTAGCCATTGTGAGCTTCAAGAGGACGACACAGTGCGGCAACACTAAGAGGAAACAGCCATGGCAGTTGTAGGGAACTTGGGCAGGATGGTGAGGTGCTGCTTGGTACGGCATGCAGCACCGTGTGGCAGTGCTAGGGCGGCGCTATGGCATGGTGACACGGTGCTAGACAACGAGAGTAATGAGAGAGGGATGGGAGCAATCAGGTAAGAACTTTTGCCAGGAGCTCGACAGTCTTTCACTTGTTTTGGCACTGCGGGGTGCGGGGGTGTGTCGTGGTTCGGTTGGGGGAACCATTTTTTCGTGTTCAAGTCACCCTTTTTTTTCTCCGGTAAGATGGGATGTTCAAATTTTCAATATTCCAGTATTTTTTTTTGGACCAATCAAAAGTTTTAGGTTGAAAAGTAGAATTTCTTTGCAGATAAATATATAGAAGTCTGCATGTGTGGCCCGTAAATTTGTGCTGAGACGGTGAGATGCCTTGATGAACTATGGATGCCATCTTATTTGTCCCGGGAGTAAAATGTCGTAGAAATGTGAAATCCCAGTAAATTGTTGGATTACCTACACAACCATACAGAACAAGAGTACAGGCAGGCCACAGGGCTCGTTTCAGTCCTTATGCTTTTCTATTCACAACAAGGTCGCAGTTTCTGTATACGCCCATCTTCATGTCTTGCTCGGGCTGAAAACACATTATTCGTGTCTAGCAAATCGGCACCGAACTTGCCCATCATCCCTTCATGCCGCCAAGATAGGATAGGACGCGCAGGTAGCGACAGCTGCATTATCATTCATAGTCAAGTTAATATGGCATTGCGGCTGCACTTCATACTGAAGAATAAAACGCGATATAATCCTTTTGGAGGATGTGGAGCTGCATTAGGGAATACTCACCACACATGTTCTTGCCCATCTCCATCTTGAAGTAACCGTCTTCACCCCAGTCGGCGCCCCATGAGTTCTTGATGAGCCAATACGGGACGCCATTCTCCACACCGTAGCCAACAGCAAGAACAGCGTGGTTCACATCCTAGTAAATTCAGACAAACTTACATTCTCAGAACAATAGAGTTGAAAGACAATGGAAGGATATTGACCAAAAACAGAACATGAGTAGCTCAAAGGTTAACGGGTTAAGTACTCACGTCAGGAGTAGTTCCACAATGGTCACTAGTGTAAACTCCGCTCTTGTACTGCTTGAAACCATCGATCACCTCAAAGGCAACACTGACTGGGCGAACCAACCCGACAGCATTCTTCAGTTCATCCTCAGCATTCTTGCGACCACAAAAAATAAGCAAAAACTAATTAGATCAGATGGCTCTAAATAACATGAAGTGAAATTGGAACTGGGTCCTTTTACTTACCAGAGTGATGTTGACCGAGTCCGCAACCTGAACTGCAGCATTTTCAGGCCTGTATTTGCAGACGCCATTGACACCCTTGTAAGGGTAAGACTCCTCGGTGTCAATGCCACCATTGTACTTGATGTACTCAAATGCCTGGGATGGAAGACCTCCGTTGCATCCAAAATTGTTGTATGCACCGGCACAGTCAACCAGCTGTTGCTCAGAAAGAGAGATGTTCTTTCCAGTGGCCTGAGTATATGCTGCCTCAAGTGCTCCAGTAGTGCTGCAAGAATAAGTATAGGAATTAAAAAAGAAAATTGTTGAACACCCCTTTCCTTTTTTTTACATTATAGGATCTGAGCTATTTTCCCGATTTACAATCATATAAAAGAGTGCAATACTGAAAATATGCCACCGAGCATTTTGTTTTTCACATTGTAGAGCCTAAACATGGCATGGGCAAGATTTCAATATCGATAATTTTACTTGTAGGCTACTTCAGAATTACTCAATACTCCCTCTGTCTCATAATATAAGATGTTATACACAACCAATATACTCCTATATTGGTTGTATAACATCTTATATTATGGGACACAGGAAGTAGATGCCGAATTTTTTGTATATAAAATTTATGAAGGCCATACACACCTGACCAGTGACCACACCAATCAGATAACACATTAACTTACATATGTAACTTTTTTGTTATTTGCCAGTCTAGGCCTTCAGACTGAAAGTGAACAAATTCAGTGAAACCACTGAAGTTTTACCATGCTTTAACCGTGATCACAAAGTGTTCATGCATTTAGGGTAAGCAACCTTATTGAGGACTGTGATCTATATTCAGAGCTACATGACCGAATTAATGCTATAATCGGGCGCATTTTACATCCTTCTTCTGCAATTAACGTTGCTTGGAAGTTAACTGTTGAATTTTGCATCACTCTTGAAGCAATTTCTTCCACTGGTGCATATGTTACCAGTAGCTTCATATGGCACTATAACTTGCATCCAAATGGAGTTGCATTCAGCTGATAATATTTGAAAGATATAAAACTTCTATTTAGGTGTGAAACTAATGGACAGGAGACATGAAAGGCCCCACAAGATAACTACTGCTCACCTAACACCGACTGAAAGAGATCATGAGATCGATAGTATATAGACAACTATGTCAGCTGCTCAATTATTTCTTTATTTGCGCGCATGTGACACGAGGGCAGTATTTTAATTCCCTTGCTGAACACTTGATTATAATTTGTGATTGTGTCTGATGAAAGATCTCAAACTAAACACAACGGCTTCCCTTGAGACCCAGCAATTTTCAACTTCGGCTACAGATCTGTCGGCCCCCATCTTGGGCCACACCAAAATTAGTTTTTAATATTTTATTAGAAGTAGTAGAAGATGATTGAGTTAAAGTCTTCGCATGTCTATGGCCCATACAATTACTTGGATACGATCAGTACTTCTACTTCCTAAATCCTAAAGATAAATAAATTTCTAAAGCAGAGAATACCAGTGATGTGTAGTTACCTGAAGGTCCAGCAGGAACCGCAGCTTGCCTGGTCTTTTACAGGGCTAACGATTCCAGTCTCCCTCCAGTCTTTCTGCAGCAATGAACATCGCAAATTAAGTTTCGAAACCGCTTGGATATGTATACGCTATGCAGTATTTGTACAGCCATGCTTATATATAGCCAGAAATGTTGCGCCGCAATCTTTACAAACAGGTGATCACGATCAGCAAGAAAGTTCACTGGATGATGCACTTTATGACTTTAACTATACAACCATCATGTGCCAAACAGCTAATAAAGCCTTCCTTGTCAGGCTACGGGACGTAAAAAGTCCTGACGGCGATAATTAGCACACGCTGGCCCTGTTGAGCAAATACAGGGTCGAGTAGAAGTCTGCCGCAACTCGGGCAAAGCAGAAAGCTCGACAGCCTAGCTAGTTCGAAACGCAAATTCTAGGTGATAATTCCAACTTTTCGAACGGGGTATGATGTCAGAAACTGTCTACTAGACCATGGAACCATGCTCGTTCTCAGCGACCGTTACTGACGTTACTACAATAATTCAGAGACGACCAGGACCAGTGCAGAGCTAGCTAGACTTTGATGGGATCTTACTAGAGTGAATGATGAGAGGAAGTAAACTTGGTTGGCACTTACGGTCTCCGGGAGCGCGTTGGCGTCACGCATCAGGTGGTTGCCGGCGAGCGTGGCCGAGCAGGTCTGCGCGGCGCCGAGCTTGGCGGCCTGGAACTCCTCCCAGCTCATGTCAGAGAATCCTGCAGCGGGACAGCAAAGCGACGAACGGTTTAGGACGGTGGGGATTTACTAGGAAGGCGGTCGGGGCTCGGGATCGTACGGTTGATGCCGAGCTTGTAGGAGAGGCCCTTCCGGTTGGTGGAGCGGACCTCCTGGAGGCTCTCGGAGAAGATCCGGAACCGCCTCTGCACCTCCGCCGCGCTCTCGTAGCTCTTGCCGTGCCTGCGGAGGCGGATCAGGGGGGGTCAACGGCGGCGGGGCTTGGGCGGGGGAGGGTGGATTGATGCTGACCTGACGGCGAAGCGCGCGAAGCGGAGGGCGTGGCGGGTGCGGCCGAGCGCGCCGAGGACCGTTGACTCGACCGCCGAGGCGGCGCGCTCGGTGACGGGCCGGATCGGGTTGGAGTCGGCGAAGGAGGCGGCGGCCACGGCGGCGGTGGCCAGGACGGCGAGCGCCGCGAGGAGGATGCGGCCGTGGGCCATCTCGCCGGCGACTGGCAACAGTATTTTACTGGGTCCGGCAGGGGAGCGAGGCGAGATGGTAGTGGTAGGCGGGAGCTCGCGTCCCGGTGCCGGGGGTTTTATACGCACCTCAGTGCCACGCTTCACCACTTGCTTCAGGCTCTGCAGAGTGTTTCAGGCTGATGAAGCCTCGAGCTGTAGTGCCTAGAGGATATTTGCGATGTGCAGTACAGAATCTTGCTATAAATTAATTAGCCAGCCTATTATCCGTCTCGATATTCAGATGGTTGGGCATTTTACACAACAAATCAACATTCAAAACCGATAAGAGAAATAGTCAATTAAGCCAAACAAAACCCCAAAGCATGCTACTTTCTCTATTGGGGGAATCTAAATTGGGTTATCTTGCAGTACTCATCCGAGCAACGGAGGCTCTTTTCCATGCCATGACGCCAGGGGTGACGACGACGATGGGATCTTGAATGAGTGAGCTCCCGGGAGCTGAGCTGATTGGCCACTCGAAGCAAGATTCAGACAAAAACGGCGCGGCACTAGTCTCTCTCCGCCAAGACATGGGAGACGATATTTTGTGGGGAGCGTGTGATTGGTTGAGAGTGATGCCGTTGGAATGGACAACGGCGGCAACGTCAGGAAGTAGGAAAGAGCTCCGTCTCCAACACTACTACAGTCCACAAGTGTCGCACTCCTGTAGGTGCTGTGGCTGTGCTATCTAGAGTTCCTGATACAACACGCGTCATCCAGACTGCAGTCAGAACTCGGAGCTCAGATATTGTAGCAATGGTGATATTTCGATTATTTGCTTGAGATATCCCACAATTGATTGGTCCGGCCAGACGGCCAGTGTACTCTTGTGTTTGGTAGTCTGCATCAAATTTAGGCTTCCAAGGGATAGGTCATGAGGTGCGTGCCCCGTTCGAAAAGACTTAGGACATGCTATTCACTTCGTTCGGTGGTTTCTGAATGGAAAAGCCCCAGTTAAACCTGGGTGCACGTGAATCCAGGTTGGAAATGCATTTTCGAAATGTGAAAAAATTCTGAAATAAAAATATCGGGGTACGTATGCATGTTCCATGTGTGCGTAGAAACCACTTTTTTATTTCAGAATCAAAATACGTCACATATATACTGCTATATAGCCCTGTAAAATTTCACTTTTTTGCCGAGGCAAAATAAAATGTTTTTTCAGAATGAAACTCATGTCCATGGCACATGTTTGAGATCATCTTTGCAATCATTTTGTGTTTCGATTTTTGAAACATGTTTTGACATCACAAACCCACTTTTTAAAAAAGTGGGTTCACATACACCCAGGTTCACAAAAACCGGTCTCGTTTCTGAATGTTCTTTTTTAGGTCCAGCAAAGATGTACGGCTCGGGTTGTTTGCTTGTCTTCTGAAACAGCAAGGTGAAGCTACTCGTGAATAAAAATTTCAAACGGTCGATTTGCACGATCAATCTGACAAAATACGTCTAAAGCAAGTCCATACCTTACACTATACTAGGGATATGGAGATCTACTCGTTAACGATCATCGAAACAAATAAAGGGAAAACACGAGAGTTGTGCGACTTTGCGAGCCGAGGTGTAGCTACTCCTCAAAAGAAATTTTAAACGGTCGTCCTTGTGCAATCAATTTCATGAAATCTGGTAAAAGAAACTCCAAACATGAACACAAAATTGAAAATTTACAGCTAACGAAACTACAAACTGGTTGTCATAATGGAATCATATCAGGATAATATGAGGATAGGATGCATCTGTTTTTTGAGTGTAATTTTAGTCAGAGAGTTTGGGCTTACTTGCAGATTGATTGGCTGCATGGGCAAGATATGCAAACAGCTGCCTTGAGGACAAGGAAGGACTTTGCAAAACCTTTCTTTATGGAGGTGGTAATTCTTGCTTGTTGGAACATATGGAAACAGAGGAATGAGAAGATCTTCCAGTATCAGAGACCTACTTTTTAGGGATGGAAGAGAGGTTTTGTTCATGACATATCCATGCTTGTGTATAGGATAAAGAGGAAGCATTTGGATGTACTTGTTGCGTGGATAGGCAGTCTGCAGTGACCTAGTTTCTCCCTTAGTTTTGTACAGTTAGTCCGACTCTTTTTTTATCTTTTGTACATTTGCTAACTCTCTAATTAATAAATCACTGTGGTTTTTTCCCCACAGTTTCAAGTTCAAAAAAAAAATGGAATCATATCATCAAGGCACATCTCTTTCATATATACTTATTCTAAGTCGATAAATAGATGTATTAATTAGAAGGGAGCACGTGAAGGAGACTTTAAATCGATACATGGTTGTACCTACACAGTCAATACATGGTTGTACCTACACAGGTTGCATACGTAAAGCACCCCCGTTCGCTTGATGGGTTCCTCCAAAGAACTGCCGATTCAAGTATTTCTCAGTTTGTTGATTTGAAGATTTTTCAAGAACCGGAAGGGCAACAACGAAGAATGCCCAAGCAGCAAATTGCCCTTTTTCATCTCTACAAGGACTGGCTGGAGAGCTAGCGAGCTACCAAACAGGCCCTCTGTGGGTGGGTAGCCAGGTGGCTCGGTGTGCCTTTGCGGTGTCGTGTGGGTGGATGTGAGCTTGGCCCTGTCTTTGTAGATTTTTATCCGATTTTTCTCCTAAAAACCGAACACCTTCTGCTTAATTAATGGATGAGGCAAAGCTTTTACCTCCGTTTAAAAAAAAAAACCCAAGCAGTAAATAGCCATGTTTCATCTCTACAAGGACTGGCTGGAGAGCTAGCGAGCTACCAAACAGGCCCTCTGCTGCTGTTGTTGTGTGCCTTATCGTTAGTCAGTGGACCGGAAGAGAGATTCTTTCACTGAAAATACATCTTGGAAAGAAATTATTGACAGTTTGATTTGGCTTGAAGGGGCTTGCGGATGGCAATCAGGAGCTACACGTCGCTGCGGCTACATACACTCTCAGGTCAACACCGGAATATACTTGATGTGTTGGTGACGACGACTGCAATGGCAGAGGATGGACAGACGGCCAGGCTTCCACGGCTAGTGTTGCCATCGTGGGGCGTCAGCATTCATCGGTGCAATTTTATAAGTGAAGCTCAACGCCAGCGCTCTTTCGTGAGTAGGAGGAACACCTAAAATATCGTCGGCGGGCCAGACTCATCAAGAAGATAACATCTCTGCTTACGCACGAACGACGGAACGAGAGCGACTCGTACAGTCGTACTTGATACTACGTACAAAATGCATGCATAGCGACATGCATGGAATATACGACTTTCCTAAATACAACTTTTTTTTTTGAGCCAAACTGCGTATATTCAACAGAAAGAGATTACAAGAACCCAGGTACACGCACAGGAACACACGCAGGCACCGCAACCAGCGGCACCACCGACATCACCGGAGAAGAGGAGATCGAACCACCATCTAGCCCAAAGCAGAGAGCACCTACTCGCATGAAGAAGGCCGCAAGGTCCATCCGCCACGCTGTGACGAAATCTGAAGCGATGAACAGGCACGGCCAGCGCCCTCACCAGCCTGCTCCTCCACCTCCCGACGACCACCAACCCCGACGACGCCGGCAGAGACCACCGGCCACACCAACTCCTGTACAGGTACGGCACGCCGCACCACCCCCAGACCCTCCGCCGCAAGAACGGAGCCCTCCTTGCCGCGGCGAAGAGAGGGACAGGGGACAAAAGCTCCCGACGCAGGCCGCCGTCTTCGCAGCACCGACCATGCCCCGAGCACGAGAACATGCCGGATCGATAGATCCGCGCAAACACACCGGCCGCAGCTCGCCGACTCCGCCGAAGACGTCGCCGGGAAGGGGATCGAGCTCCAGCACCAAAACTCCAAACAAGCACCGTCATCCCCCACTCGCCGGCGCCCTTGGAGAACCTACTCCTACTATCTACACGCCGAGAACGCAGAACCAGGGTTCCCCCACTCTCCCGCCGCCGGAGCGGCAGGCGGAGAGGAGGGGAACCACCGGCCTGGCCGGCGGCGGAACGAGGAACTTTGGGTCGCCTCCTTATCGCCTGGGAGAGGATAAGGACGAGACTGCTCTTAAGACTTAGCTCGAGCTCAACAATGCTCAGAGGTTAGACAAACTAGCCAAGCTTTAACCACGTGCGTGCGTTTATAAGATGAATTTATATACATATTTGTAAACATCTGTGTTTGTACTTTGTACTTTATTTTGCAAAAAAAATCTCTTCTTTCTCCAATGTATAAAATAGTATGGCTAGTTTATTTAGTTTGCCAAAATATGGTATATTAGAAAACCAAGGAAGTATTATTTAGGCAGATGATACTTTTTTTTACCAACAACCATCATCCTCGTCCGGTCTTTCGTCCACCCACATCTTATCCGTTAAGAGCTTATTTAGCATGAATATCTAAACATAGAATAGAAAAGTAAAATTAAGTGATACACTAGTAGGGAAAACACTATAGGAGGACACTCATTGGCAGCGAGTTAGTCTAAACGCACGCGATCGACATTAGTAGTCGCGAGGCAAAAACGTGCACGCGACTGGTATGTGGGGCTTGGCCGTACTTGGGTCCAGAAAGTACCCGCAGCGCGCTAATGGGGGCACACGATTGGTATCTCCGTACCGGTCGCGTGTGCCTTTGTCCACCTACTTCCAATATATTGAGTTAGCGGGCGCGAATTAGCTAAAATACTAGTCACGTGCCAAAATAGGGCACGCTACTACCAATTTTAGGATTTTCACACCCCGAGTCCCCGCCCCCCCTTGGATCGAAATCGCCTTTTCAGTTTTGAAAAAAAAAGATAGAAAATTCAAAAAATAAAATCCTTTGAGATGGCCATGTGTTATGTCATCTAGTTTAAGGAAAATTAACAAACATGAATTTTGATATATTGTGCAAAATGGTATCATGTCTCGGTAAAACGGCTTTTCTGGTTGCATACGACTTCCGGTGAAAATATTTTTTACAGAATTTTTAGAGTGCCAAAAATCGAAAAGAAAAATAGAGTTTTTTCAGGTTTTTTATTTTGGGACAAAAAAATTCAAATCGGAAAAATTCTAAAAAAATCCTCTATCTAGTTTCAAAATTTTCCCTTCTCATCTACCCCTTTTCCACCTTATCCCCTCCTCCTATTCTCCTTCTCCACCTTATCCAATTCTTCTCTTCCTCTTCTCCACCTTCTCCTCTCCTCCTCTTCCACTTTTCCTCTCCTCCTCTTCCACTTCTCCACATTCTTCTGTCCTCCTCTGCCACTTCTCCACCTTCTCCTCTCCTCCTCCTTCTCCTCTGCTCCTCTTCCACTTCTCTTCCTTCTCCCGAAAGAAGAACACCACCTCCGGCGACCACCTCCTCCCCGGCGAGGTGACCGTCTCCTCTCCACCTACGACGCCCTGCTCCTTCGCGCACATCCGACGCCCCTCTCCGATGATGTGCTCCGCCACCGCCGACGCCAACTCCGATGACCTCCTATTAGCAATGTCCTCTCGTCAACGCCACAAGGAGACAACATGGACTTGATTGCTTTCTTTTAATTTTACGGTGTTTTGTGTAAAATCACGTGGTCAGCTCGGCAAATGGTCCCAACTTTTTTAAAAACTGCAAAAAATCACACTAGCAGCCGACCTGGGGCGCACGCGACTAGTACTTTAGTGGCAGTGTACCACGCCCACACGCGTCTAGTACCTGCCATACTAGTCGCGTGCCGGGTACACATGCGATTAGTAAGACTTACCACTGACAACATGGTCGGCCAGGACCCGCGACTGGTAGCCAAAATGACACGCGATTGGTAGGCTTTTCTGTAGTGGTGATATGTTCTCTTAGGATCCGTATGATTACAAAACTTTAGAAATTTTGATAAAAAAATTGTATGATGACACAAGAAAACCAAGAGAGTTGTAGCTTCTAAAATTTGTCATCTTGATCTTTTTTGCTGAGACCAAAACACAAGGCATTTCATAATAAATACTTGCACGTGTGTATTTTCGTTGCAACGTTTTTGAAACTTTGAAATCAAGTTTTAAAATTTCCAAAACACAAGGCTAGCCTGATCTGATGGTACCCTGCACGCAATTCAAGCTTGGAGAACCCCGAAGCTCAAGTTAACTCATCGATGACAGGCAAAGGATATTTTTACTCTCTTCGATTTATATTACTTGACGCTAATATAGATGTATTTAGATTAGACATATTTTAATTGTAGATAAATCCATTTTAGCATCAAGTAATATGGATCGAAGTGAGTATTTGATTGTGAGCATGTTAAGGTTTTTGTAAACAAAACAAAGATGCCAGGTAAAATCCTTCTTGTGCACCATAATAATTGGAGAGGCAAACTCACTGTCACTGATGGAAATAATCCCGGCTTCAAGCATTTTCTGAATCTGCTTTTCAATTTCAGTTTTAAGTTCAGGAGAATGTATGTAGGGTCAAATCTTCACGGGTCTGGCCCCCTCCATCAGCGGAATATGATGATCACAAGCTCTTCATGGTGGTAATTCAGAAGGAGCAGAGAACACTGCCTTATACTGATCCAATAAAGCAAGAATCTCTAGAGGTAGAGGCACTGTTTCTGCATCACGAACGAGCTGTAACTCCACCACAGTTCACTAGAACTCTGCAGGTGGCTCGCCTTGTAAGAACACAGACTTGCCTTATGATCAAAGGACAACCACACTTCTGTTTGCAATTTACATTCATAGTTCCCCTTGGTGACAGCCAATCCATATCGATAATGCCATCATAATGTTGTAATGGCAAAACCTTAAAATCAGTACAAAACTCATGGCCTGTTGCAGACAAATGCAAGGAGGAGCCATTAGCTTGCACTCCAGATACCCATCACCAGCAATGCGCACCCGTTGCTATCGAGGAAGGGCTTGCAATTTCGGCAGGTGAGGTGCTAGGCGCTCACTGATAAACGAATGAGAGCTTCCCAAGTCGAGCATAAGTGAGAGCATAACTGAATGACCTGCCGTTGACAAGGCAAACGAATGGCAGGCGTTGTAGCAGAAGAAGACTGAGTTTTATTAGACAACAACATCAAATCATCTTCACTATCATGAGAGGATAATGAATCCGTTGCACAAAACTCAAGCATCCCTTACACCACATGCAACTATGCAACTGTACCGTTGAGTTGCATTTGTCATCCTTGCCCCACTTCTCTTTGCAGTGAAATACAACCCATTGGCGCGTCGATAAGCTTTCAATGTAGCAAGCTTATCATCAGATTGTGGCATCATTTTTGCATGTTCAACTAACACTAATATGTGCTCATCTGTATAACAAGGAGAAAACTTTTTTTTGACCTGGGCTACGGCGGGCTTACGCCAGCCTGAACGGTTATATTAAACTGCTCCGGAAAGGAGCGAACCAGGGGGCATTACAACAGTTTTAGAGGGCAGAGGGAGGAGAAAAAAGGGGGGGAGTTCAGGGGGGGTCATAGTTATTACACCAAAAATTTAGAGCATCAGAGGAGGAGGGGGTGTTACAACGATAGGCCCAAAGCCTAACATCTTCAATGCAGCGGCAGGACACGAGGGAGAGGTCTTCCACAATTCCATCAAAGGCAAGCGCATTCCGCCTCTTCCAGATGGTCCAAGTGACAAGGTATTAACTTGTCAATGCCTACAAGTAGTAGACTAGGGTTTTGTTGGATGTAGAGGGCAAGTAGATCTCGAAGGTTTCAGCCGAAAAGTACTCGACGAAATACAAACTAGGGTTTACTCAACAATGATTCGATGATCTTTTCGTCCCTCGACCCCCCCTTATATATGAGGCGGAGCCGAGGGATTCATATTGCACACGTTACAGAGTCCGGGAAGGTTCTTAACTCATCCCGTAAGATTACAAACAACCCTTCCTATTACAACTCTAACTTTCCTTAATAATATCTTTGGGCTTCAGAGTCTTCTTATTCTGCGGGTAGTGGGCCTTCATCAAACCCCGGGTACTATCTTTGGCAGGCCCATTGGGGATGCCTATGTCGTAGCCCCGAGATTTTGCTTGAATCGTTGAGTCAGGGAAAATCTCCCCTGTTTATTTTTACTCGACAACTTTGACTTGTCTATATTTCTTCACATGAATTTCTATATTGTACAGGGATAATGGTAGTTGGGGCTAGTTCATCTGACGGATCAGGTACTAGTTAACTGCTCTAGTGGCAATCCGCAAAACCTACTTCAAGATCACGTCCCCTGGACATGATCTCGGATACTGGTGTAAACTTCGACAGTGCCGCTTAAGGTCTTACCATTCGAGTCCCTAAATTTATCGGTACCTAACGCGTTAGATTTTTCTTCGTATCTGATACGGATAAAAGTAGCAAACCATCGTCGAGATGGGGCCACGCGCAGAACGGATCTGGGGTCTTACCTTTGCAGTGTTTTGCGGCATTCAGAATTTATTCGCAACTTTTGGCGTTCTGAGAATATATTGTCGAGTGCTTATTCGGCTGTTGGAATAGCACATTTCATCGAGTCAATTTCTGACTTATATTGTTCTCCCGATGGGAGTATATGTAGAGTTATCTTTATAACTCGAAATATGCTCCTTCTTCCTTCCTTTACTTTCTTTCTTTGTATTTTTCTTCTTGATAATTTTCATCGGGCACGCGAACAGTGTTCCCGATGGGAGTAGCCCCCGAGGCTACAGCCAAGGACTTGTGCTTGGTTGTAGGCTCAACATTTTAGTACACCTTGTCGCTATATTGTCATTCTTTCTCGATATGTTCTTCTTTTCATCTTCTCGGGTGCGCGAACAGCGCTCCCGATGGGAGTAGCCCCCGAGGCTATGAACAAAAGCTTGCGTTTGATCATAGGCTCCCGCAATTTCTATATTGTCATACTCGAGATTTACTTTTTTCGAAGTTGCCCCCGAGCATTTGGGCAAAAACTTGTATTTGATCCAAGGCTCCCGAAGTATTCAATAACTTCTCCTGTCGCCAATCTTCTTTTTTGTTTCTTATCGAAATTTTCTCCCTTAGTCGAAGTTACTTTATTGCCGTTAATAGCCGCAATTTTTCTGCCTTGTGGGTCCATTGTCTCCACCACGTTGACACGTCGTGCAAGTGGGGGACACATGTCCTCCGCTTTTCCTGGCGCACGTACTGTAACGCCTGTTCCATTCCATCCCAGTAAAAAATACTTTTTTACCCTTCATCTGCAAGATCTTTTTTCACCGCACGATTTCTTCATCCAACGGTGCATTGCTTCGCCCAATTCCTATATAAACCTTTCTTCAACCTCCGTTCGCACCTTCGCTTGCGCCGCACCTCTGCTCCTCTTTGCAAAAACTTCCACTGCGCCCAATTCTCTTTGATCTTACGCACTCACGAACTTCGCTTCTCCAGGTCGTTGATGCCACCACGCGCGCGACTCACTCGCCACACTCCAGTCCAAGATGGCGCTGAAGATCTTGAGTGGGAGAGATCTAAAATCTCCAACCAAGACGTCAACATGCTGAAGAGGCTAGGCTTGATGAAGAAGGAGGACGCCATCCGCTTTCCCAGCGAAGAAAGCTACCCAACCCCTCCAATGGAGTACCGGGTTAGTTTCGTTGATCACCTCATCCGCGGCCTTTGCCCCAATTCACGATTTCCTCCGCGGCCTTCTTTTTGTTTATGGGATTCCTGCACCAGCTGACCCTAATTCCATCCTCCATGTCGCCATTTTTATCACTCTTTGCGAGTGCTTCCTTGGAGTCCCTCCTAACGGGCTCTGGAAGCGCATTTTCTGCCTCCGCCGCAATGGCTCTCACAACGCCATCTATAACATAGGCGGCGTTGTTATCTGTGTCCGAACTGACGTTGATTACTTCGACGTCAAATTCCCTGATTCTATCCAAGGGTGACGCAAAAGGTGGCTCTACATACACGAAGAAAGTGACAATTCTGTTGAGCACAACATAGTCCCTTTTGACGGAAGTGCCAAAATTCTGCGCCGCCGCCTGGGATGTGAAGCTTCCGAAGAAGAGAAAACGACAGAAGCACTTATGTCTCGTATTCATCAACTTCAAAATACTCGAGGCAAGGAGCTGTCTGGTGTCCAAATCACCGCCTACTTCCTTAGGATTAGGGTGCAACCTCTTCAGGCTCGCAAAAATCCCCTTTGGACGTATGCTGGTGCAAATGACGCCAATAGGCTCTCCAAGGATCTTTCTGTGAAGGACTTGGAGAAGCTTATTCGAAGAATTTCCTCGCTCAGCAAGAAGGATCCTATTCCCTCCTCTTGCCGCGTGGAACCATACAGTGCCGCCAATCCTCTCCCTCAGGTATTTTGTCTTCTCGAATTTTTGTCTTGTCCCGAACTTTTCCTGCATCACATTTTATTGATATCTCTATAATTGTTCTTTTGTCGCTATTTTCCTGCAGAACCATCCTACTTTGGCTTCCCTTCCTCCTCTTCCTGAGGATGGAGAAGTCGAAGAAAGGGCTATCGTCGCCGACGACAACCAAGACGCCCCCTCGTTTATGAATGAACCCGTAGATTCTCGAAAATCTGCGGGTTCTTCCGAAAAATATGCTGCCTCCGAGGGCACCACATCGGCACAATCTCCTCCTTCTGCTGTTTCTCCAAGGAACAAAAGGAAAAGGAATGACGCCGAGGATTCTGGCACCTCCAAAGCCGAAGAAGTTGATCCTTCACGTCAGAAGGCGGCTTATGATCCATATCTTGAATCCCTCATCAGCTCGTAAGTTGTCTTTACTTCTTCTTATCGTTGTACTCGAAGTTTTTTGTCTATCTTGCTTTTTATGCTGTCGTCTTTTGTTCGCAGTGATGATGAGGAAGAACTTCCAACTGTTGACGTGGCTGCTCGAACGAGCTCGTCGCGTACTCTAGTTGTTTCAGAGACACCAGCTGAAGGAGAGAAATCCTCTCCTCCTCAACTGAATGTTGGTGCTTCCACTCCTCCTTCGAGCCCTCTTGTTCCTTCCCCAAAAAGGACAAGGGTGGAGCCAATCGTGGAACCTACCCTTGAATTGGGTAGCTCCTCCAATTCCTGCTTGGATGACGTAAGTTCTTAATCTGCTTATCACTGTCTAAATTTCCTCTTGTTTTCTTCTGCATGCTTTCGTATTTTTCTCATATCGACATTTTTGCTTTCTTTTTCCTTTGACAGCCTATGGTCAAAGAGCTTCTTCGCATCGGTGCCCAATTTGTTGGGTACCGTGAATGTGCTAGCAAAGCTGAAGGTACTAATTTTTATGACACCCGCTTTACGACCTCCTGCTCCTGCTTTGCTTGTATTTTTGAAAACTTCTTGATTATTGTTGCAGAGAAACTTGCAGAAGCCAACAAGCTTGTCGACACTCTTGCTCAGAAACTAGAGCAGAGTGAAATGGCTCGCAAGAAGGCTGATCTTGATGCTAGCCAAGCTAAAGCAGAGGCTGAAGAAGCCACAGCCAAAGCTGCTGGTGTCGAAGATCTGCAGAGGAGGCTGGCTGACGCCGAAACTGCTTTGAATGAACACAAGGCCTCCCAAGCTGCTCGTGAAAAGGCAATCACCAAGCGCTTGACCTCGCAGAACCGGCGCTTTGTCGGTAATTTTATCGCACCCTTCTATCCTTTCTTTTTTTAATATTAAATTTCCTTCCTGCTGGCGACCAACGTGTATTTTCCTCGGCAGCCAAAACAAACCAAGAATTTGAGCTTGAAGATCCCAACAATGATCCTCTTCTAGACGCACTCTCTTTCTTGGAATTTCATGGAACTGAAGTTCGCGAGGGCATAGATCATGCTGACGCGGGTTTATCCAAGTTGTTCCCCTACTTCTTCCCCAAGAAAGAGGAGCCCAAAACTTTCCTTGCCCTTGCCAAGGAATTTGATTCGTCAGAAGATCTTGGACTGAAGATGCGCCAGGAGAACATGAAAGTTGCTGTCGAAAGCACTATTGCCTTGGTCGCGGACAGCCAACAAACTGTCGACTGGACGAAAGTTGGCGCCACCGAGCAGATAGAACAAACGAAGTGGCGTTCGTTGATCAAGGCAGCTAAGCCCAACACGAAGAAAATCCTGGCCTATCTCGGGATCAAGCCAGCTTCGACTCCCAGCTCCTCAAAGCCGGAGGTCTAGTTGAACGCCTTCTCTTTTTCTTTTTTCTATTTTTGATGATGTCGCCAAAGTAGTTATTTGGCGACACGTACTCCATTAGCTCCACTGCAACGCCTTTGTAACTATTCCGAAAGATTAATGAAAACTCTATCTTGCTTGTTGATTGATGTCGACTTTTTTTGTTAAATTTCAGTTGGTATTTGATAACTATACTCCGTCTTCCGCTCCTTCCAATGTTTCGCCTTCTCCTTCTCGCTCAAGGAGAACTCTTGCTAATACTACACCTGTCGAAGATTCCTTGCCGCAAGAATTGGATGAACTTCGGCAGCAACTTCAGTATGCAAAGAAGCAAACACTTGTGATGATGGAACAGTCTCGTAAGGCATCTGAAGCCGAAAAATTGCACTTCAGCAAGCTCGCGAGGCCGTGGCTGCTAAGGAAATCGCTGCTTCCGAGGCTGAAAAGGCGACTACTCGAGAAAATTTCATGCTCGAGTTAATGAATGAAGCCAGCGCGGATATGTCGGGTATGCTTGTCGCATCCTCCCCCCCTTTTTTGTTTTTTTATAAGACCATGATACCTTCCGTCTTCATGCTACGTCTCTTAAAATTTTCTGCTCTGTTGTTTGATAGGTTCCTTTATTGATGCTGAAGAAGAGAGGGTAAATACTAGGACGAACCTCCTTGTTAACCTTTCCCTTGACCATGGTTCTCTGTTCTGGGCTACCCTAGAGAGGACCCGACAGATTGTCAGATTCAGGATCGCACCTCTCAAACTCGCGACTTCCTTGACTTCTGTACCAGGACCCTGTCTATGGTTTATAACTCCATGTTTCCTCGGAACGTTCAACCACAAACTCTTCCCGAGCTAATGGAGAGATTTAAGGATCCCCACAAGATCCATGGTTTTGTCAAAGCTCAACTGGTAGCTGGCGCCAGTTTGCCCTTATCATGCTTCAGATCTGCCACTCGAAGCTTGACCTGACCCAAGTTGTTGCGAAAGTTCATGAGAAGGTAAGGCGTCGAAGAGTTGGTGTCGACCGAATTAACACGAAGGTTTCGCCTATAGCCGAAGAAATGATTGAAGACCTTCTTCGGATGGATGCCGACTTTTTGCAGACGGTCATTATGCTGATTTTCTTGGCGCTGCTCCCGAAGAAGGCAGGATTACCCTTGATGACATATTGAATCACGACTAATTATTTTTCTTTGGTAGACGACTCTTCTTTGTAAACCACGATTGTGATTATATTGTGAAGCAATCATCATATTTCTATTTTTGTCTAGCCCCCGAGTGTTTCGGTGGCTATTTTCTGTATTTGTGTATTGCGAGATTTTGAACCAAGGCATTTATTCAATATGTAGTTTTGGCGAGTATCAGCCCCCGAGCTTCTTTGTCGAGTACTATTTTGTATTTTTATGGACTCGCGAGGTATTTTAATACCAAAGCGAGGCTTTCTTTTTTGGAAGAACTATATTGAAATTCGTCGGGTCTGAGTCTTTGAGCGTGTCGATGAAGAAGAGCTATATTGTCACTATCTTTATTATATTGCAGCACCGCGAGCCCGCCTCATTAAAAACCTTTCCCGGCCCCACTCGGTGCCCCGAAAAGGAAAGAGTGCGTCTGAAAACTCGCGGGCGTTTCAGACATTGAAGTTTTACAAGGACTATATTTCGACTCTAGGCGTAGAACCGCCGAGTTGCGCCACGTTCCGGGGTTTTGCTCCTCCACCCCTGTTTTCTTGTCCTTTATCCTGTATGCTCCTCCTCCGATTACTTCCGTGACGATGTAAGGGCCAAGCCATGGTGACTCGAGCTTTTCATGACTTTTTGCGTGAGCCGAAGAACTAGGTCTCCCACCGAAAGGATCTTGGCCGCAAACGTCGACTGTGGTAATTCTTCAAGTCCTGTTGGTATTTGGTTACCCGAGAGAGTACTTCGTCTCTAGCCTCGTCGAGTGAATCGACGTCATCTTCTAATGCTTTTCTTGACGCCTCTTCATCATATTCCACGACTCGTGGAGAATCATGCTCTATCTCGATTGGTAGTACTGCTTCTGCTCCATGGACCAAGAAGAACGGAGTTTCTTGCGTCGCTGTGTTTGGTGTCGTTCGTATGCTCCACAATACACGGGCAGCTCCTCGGCCAGGTGTATCGGCTTTCTCCATGGTGCTTAAACGTTTGATGCCGCTGCAGATGATTCCATTAGCTTTTTCGACTTGACCATTGTTGGGAGCGCAACCGACGCAAAGTGTAGCTTGATACCTACTTCTTTGCAATAAACTTTAAACTCGTGGGATGTGAAGTTACTGCCATTGTCCGTGACGATGCTATGGGGCACTCCAAATCTGAAGACGAGACTTTTTACGAATTTAATGCGGATGCCCCTGGTGAGTTTATCGGCTTTGCTTCTATCCACTTTGTAAATTTGTCGACAGCTACACTACTCCTTTCCTCCTGGCCAGGATTTGTGTAATTTTCCCACCATATCGAGGCCCCATTGAGCAAAGGGCCAAGACAAGGGTATTGGCATCAGCTCTGCTGCAGGTGAGTGGGGTTTTGCGGCAAACCTTTGGCACGCGTCGCAGTTCGTACTATCTCCTTTGCGTCCTCTATTGCTGTCAACCAGTAAAATCCAGCTCGAAAGACTTTGGCAGCAATAGCTCGGCTACTTGCGTGGTGACCGCAAATTCGTGTACATCCTTCAGATCATCCTTCCTTCCTGCGCACCTCTGTAGTACTCCCGAAATACTTCGTTTGTATAGCTCCCCTTTGACCACAGTAAAAGCCTTTGATCGTCTAATAACTCGCCTTGCTTCAACTGGATCGTCGGGTATTTCCTTCTTCAGGATGTATGATATGTACGTCTGCATCCATGGTATGCATCATGACCAGGTCCTGGTCTTCTTCTTCTTCCTCTTGCTCTTCCTTGGTAGCCCCCGAGGGTTTTTTCTCCTTCTTTTTTGGTTTTGTCGACTTCGTAGATCTCTCATATCTCTTCCCAAAATACACCGCGAAGCGAGGCATTGCGACCGATGTTTGCGAGAACGTCAGCTTCGTTATTGCTCAATCTGCTGATATGATTTACTTCGCATCCGTCGAACAACTTCTCGAGCTCGTTGTAGACTTCTTTGTATGCTATCATACTATCATTGACTGCGTCGCATTGGTTCATGACTTGCTGAGCCACCAACTGCGAGTCGCCAAAGATTTTGGGTCGAGTTGCACCGCAAGCTTTCGCCATCTTCATCCCGTGTATGAGGGCTTCGTATTCTGCCTCATTATTGGACGCGTTTGAAAACGTCATCCTCAGAACATATTTCAATTTATCGCCTTCAGGTGATATTAGTATCACGCCTGCGCCAGCTCCTTCTAATCTCTTGGACCCGTCGAAATTCATGGTCCAAGTTCTCGATAAATCCGGTGGTCCTGTGTTTTGCAGCTCCATCCACTCTGCGATGAAGTCTGGCAAAATCTGCGACTTGATTGCTTTTCTTTTTTCATACGTGATGTCCCGAGGGGAAAGTTCTATTCCCAAAGGAGACACGACCCGTAGCTTCTGGATTGTTTAGTATATTTGACAAGGGAGCTTGTTGACTACTATGATCGGGTGTGCGAAAAATAGTGGCGCAATTTTCGTGCTGTTGTGAACACTCTGTATGCTATCTTTTGGTACTGAGGGTACCTTTGTTTTGAGGGTGACAAAACTTCGCTGACGAAGTATACTGGCCTCTGCACTCCGTGGAGTTTTCCTTCTTCTTCCCTTTCGACGACAAGGACCGTGCTTACCACCTGGGGTGTGGCCGCAATATACAGCAGAGGCTCCTTCTCTTTTGGCGCCACCAAGATTGGCGGTGTCGAGATTTTGCGCTTGAGGTCCTCAAAGGCTCTGTCCGCTTCTTCGTTCCATTGGAACTTGTCTCCCTGTTTGATCAAGGCGTAGAATGGTAATGCCTTTTCTCCTAGCCTGGCGACAAATCGGCTTAAAGCTGCGACTCGCCCTGTTAACTTGTACTTCTTTCAACTTAGTTGGCTTCCTCATCGTTACGATGGCCTGTATTTTCGGGTTTGCTTCGATCCCTCTTGATACTAGGAACCCGAAGTTCTCCTGCAGGGACGCCAAAAGAGCACTTTGTCGGGTTCTTGAGGCGAACTTGTCGAGGTTGTCGAAAGTTTCCTTCGATCCTCAATTAGAGTGTCGCCTTTTTTGATGTTATGACTACATCGTCGATGTATACTTGTACATTTTTCCGATCTGCTCTGCTAGGCACTTCTGCATCATCCGCTGATATGTTGCTCCCGCGTTTTTCAACCCGAAGGGCATTGTTCGATAGCAGAACACGCCGGGGTGATGAACCCTGTTTTCACCTCATCGTCTTCTTTCAATCTAATCTGGTTATAACCAGAATAGGCATCCAGGAAGGAAAGACGTTCACACCGTGGAGTCGATAATTTGATCGATCCTTGGGAGGGGAAAGTGATCCTTTGGGCAATGTTTATTAAGACATGTAAAGTCGACGCACATGCGAAGGACCTTCGTGTTTTTCTTCGGCACCAGCACTGGGTTAGCTACCCATGTGGCCTCTGTATGTATTTCTTTGATGAAACCTGCTTCTCTGAGTCATTAATTTCGACAAGATAGCCTTGCGGTTTGGCTCCGAAAACGCCGCAGGTTGTTTGATTGGTTTCGCGATTGGATCCAAGTGTAGGTGGTGCTCGGCAAGTTCCCTGGGTACTCCTGGCATGTCAGCTGGACACCATGCGAAGATTTTCCAGTGCTCACGAAGGAACTCGACGAGCGCGCTTTCCTATGCGAGGTCCATGTTATTTGCGATGGACGTCGTTTTCTTCGGTCTGTCGGGTGAATCTGTACTTCCTTGGAATCCTTTGCTGTGTTGAAGGTTGACTCCTTGCTAGGCCTCCCCACATCTGGTAATACATCGTAATCTGTCGTGAGCTTTGACTCCATATATTCCGCTTGCATCCCGAAGGTTTCTGAAAGCCGATGAAAATCCTTATCACATTTATCGGCAAGCGAAAAGCTTCTTTTAATTGTGATTGGCCCCTTTGGTCCAGGCATCCTCCACAACAAGGTATGTGTAATGTGGTGCCATAAACCTAGCGTATGCGGGCGCCCAAGAGCATGATACTGTGATGGGAAATCCACGACTTCGAACTCCAACCTTTCGATCCTGTAATTCTCTCGGGTGCCGAACTGAACGTCGAGATTAATCCTTCCCAATGGGTAACTTGGTTTATCTGGTGTGATGCCATGAAATCGCGTATCCGTTGGTTTGAGGTTTGCCAAGGATATGTTCATTTTCCTTAGTGTATCTGCATACATAAGGTTTAGACTGCCCGTCGATGAAACTCGAGACACGTCGAATCCTGCAATTACTGCGGGCAAAATAAGTGCTGATTGCCCTGGTCGAGGAACTTGCTGCGGTTATCTCGCAATTGTGAAACCAATATCTTGTCCCGACCAATTGAGATATTCGATCGTTGGTGGAGGCATCTTTCTGCCATGAATACTGTCGAGTTTACTTTTCGAGCTCTATTGGATGGTCTTCCTTTCTGAATCATCGAGACTGCTCCATGGGAGTTGGGATCGACGTATGGTGGTGGTGCTGGTGCTGCCGCTATCCTGAGCTGGTGTCGATTTTCTTCCGTAATTGCGGGAGGAGGTGGTAGGTGGATCTCGCTCCTAGGTCCTTGGGGATTTCGACTTGCTGCCTGGGCGTGCGCTTGCACGGCAACCCTCATCATTGCTTGAAAGTTCCGACAATCTTTCTGTAGATGTCCTGACTGCCTTACCCCATTGGTGTCGACGAAAAAGTGCATCTGGCATGGACCGTTCATCATATCCTCAGGGGTCACAAAGGGCCTCTGAAACCTAGGACCGTTGTTCGGCCTGTTATTTCGCGAGTCATCTCTGTTGTCACTTCGCTGCTCGCTGCGTTGATAGTTATCTCTGTTGTTTCCTCCAGTTGCCGATCGAAACCCAGCCGAAATTTGGCCAGGTGGATCATAACTCGAAAATCGAGAGAATCGTCGCCTCCCTGGTAATTTCGATTGCGGTCCTCTCTGGCGACCTATGTCGCTTATTGTGCACAGCATCTCGCCATCTGCCCATTTATTTGCTATCTCCATTAATGCTGATACTGTTTTGGGGTTAGTTCTCCCCAGATCCTCCACGAAATCTCCTCGTCGGACTCCTGCCACAAATGCATCTATGGCTCTCTCGTCAGATATGTTTTCTGCTGAGTTTTTGATGATGTTCCACCTTTGGATATACTTCTCATTGATTCATCATGTTTCTGTCGACATGATCTCAACTCCTCGAGTGTCGCAGGCTTTTTGCAAGTGGACCGAATTTTTTTGATGAATATGTCCTCAAAATCAGTCCAGCTGTCGATGGAACCTATGAAGCTTCTTTATCCAAGATCTTGCGGCTCCACTCAAGTGCACCTGAATGCTCTGCATTGCCGTTGCCCTTGTGCCGCCAATTAATTTCACTGTCTCGAGGTAATCTACCAGCCAATCCTCGGGATCCTGCAATCCGTCGAATTTTTTGAAATTATCGGGTAGCTTAAACCCCGAGGGCACCCGAGTTTTCGGACCCTCCTCGTAAAACATGGTAGCCCGCACATATCCTCTTCGGCTAAGTCTGGAGAATGTCGATGTTCCCTTCTATGTTGTCGTGCCCTGTCTACCCTTGCCTGGGTTTCGCGTCCCTTGCTTCGCCTGTTCTCTCGGGAGCTGCTGCTGCGACCGCAGGTCGTGGACTATTTTGCCTTGCTGATCCTTCTGGAGGCGTCGATGCGAACGCTGTTCCCATGGCTCCAACGCCTGCCATGGCCATATTATACAATGCTTCCCTTGGATCTTGATACGTCTCCGACGTATCGATAATTTCTTATGTTCCATGCCACATTATTGATGTTATCTACATGTTTTATGCACACTTTATGTCATATTCGTGCATTTTCTGGAACTAACCTATTAACAAGATGCCGAAGTGCCAGTCTGCTGTTTTTGGTTTCAGAAATCCTAGTAAGGAAATATTCTCGGAAGACGAAATCAAAGCCCAGGGGCCTATTTTCTCACGAAGCTTCCGAAGTCCGAAGAGAGACGAAGAGGGGCCACGGAGGGCCACACCCTAGGGCGGCGCGGCCCCTTTGGCGCCCTGTGGTGTGGGGCCCCGTGCCGCCTGACCTGCCCTTCCGCCTATAAAAAGTCTCCGTGACGAAACCCTGCGAGAACCACGATACGGAAAACCTTCCGAGACGCCGCCGCCGCCGATCCCATCTCGGGGATCCAGGAGATCGCCTCGGCACCGCCGGAGAGGGGAATCATCTCCGGAGGACTCTACGCCGCCATGGTCGCCTCCGGTGTGATGTGTGAGTAGTCTACCCTGGACTATGGGTCCATAGCGTAGCTAGATGGTTGTCTTCTCCCATTGTGCTATCATTGTCGGATCTTGTGAGCTGCCTAACATGATCAAGATCATCTATCTGTAATTCTATATGTTGCGTTTGTTGGGATCGATGAATAGAGAATACTTGTTATGTTGATTATCAAAGTTATATCTATGTGTTGTTTATGATCTTGCATGCTCTCCGTTACTAGTAGATACTCTGGCCAAGTTTTTGCTATTAACTCCAAGAGGGAGTACTTATGCTCGATAGTGGGTTCATGCCTGCATTGACACCGGGACAGTGACAGAAAGTTCTAAGGTTGTGTTGTGCTGTTGCCACTAGGGATAAAACATTAGTGCTATGTTCAAGGATGTAGTCACTAGTTACATTACGCACCATACTTAATGCAATTATCTGTTGTTAGCAACTTAATACCGGAAGGGGTTCGGATGATAACTGAAGGTGGACTTTTAGGCATAGATGCAGTTGGATGACGGTCTATGTACTTTGTCGTAATGCCCAATTAAATCTCACTATACTCATCATGATATGTATGTGCATTGTCATGCTCTCTTTATTTGTCAATTGCCCAAGTAATTTGTTCACCCAACATGCCGTTTGTCTTATGGGAGAGACACCTCTAGTGAACTGTGGACCCCGGTCCAATTTCATGAAATACAATCTACTGCAATACTTGTTCTACTTTTTTTCGCAAACAATCATCTTCCACACAATACGGTTAACTCTTTGTTACAGCAAGCCGGTGAGATTGACAACCTCACTGTTTCGTTGGGGCAAAGTACTTTGGTTGTGTTTCGGTTCCACGTTGGCGGAATCATGGTGTTGCGCCGCACTACATCTCGCCGCCATCAACCTTCAACGTGCTTCTTGACTCCTATGGTCCGATTAAACCTTGGTTTCTTGAGAGAAACTTGCCTTGTCGCATCACACCTTCCTCTTGGGGTTCCCAACGGACGTGCCAACCACACGCATCAAGCAAATTTCTCGCGCCGTTGCCGTGAACTGAAGAAAGTTACACCACAGAGATCTCTAACTCCACGTCAACTTTGCGCCAAAGAACAACTTCGCCGTTGTGGGAGATCAAGACACGCTGCAAGGGAGTCTCCACTTCTCAATCTCTTTACTTTGTTTTTGTCTTGCTTAGTTTTATTTACTACTTTGTTTGCTGCACTAAATCAAAATACAAAAAAATTAGTTGCTAGTTTTACTTTATTTGCTATCTTGTTTGCTATATCAAAAACACACAAAAAATTAGTTACTTGTTTTACTTTACTTAATATCATGCATGATTTTATTTCACTAGTTAAGCATAATGGAAAACCACAAAAATATGAGAGATCTTTATGAACTTTATCTTGAATTAGGACATGATGTGTTTGAAGAGAGAATTAAAAAACCCATGGAACTTTATATGCATGCTAATGGGAATGTTATTACTATGGATGCTTTGAACACCATTGTTGCTAATGCTATGGAAAATTCTAAGCTTGGGGAAGCTGGCTCATGAGCATGATCTTTTTAGTCCCCAAGCATTGAGGAGAAAATTTTCTTTTATGATTACAATATGCCTCCTATATATGATGATAGCCACTTTGTTGAATTTGCTTCCACTACAACTAATAAAATTGATTATGCTTACGTGGAGAGTAATAATTTTATGCATGAGACTCATGATAAGAATGCTTTATGTGATAGTTACATTGTTGATTTTGCTCATGATGCTACTGAAAATTATTATAGAGAGGAAAATATGGTTGTAGAAATTTTCATGTTACTAAAACACCTCTCTATGTGCTAAATTTTTTGAAGCTACACTTGTTTTATCTTCCTATGCTTGTTACTGCTCTTCAATATTTCCTTGCATAGGAAGCATTTTAGACTTAAATGTGTTTTGAATTTCTTGATGCTCTCAAAATACTATTTCTTGCGAGTGCATCATTAAAACTGCCGAGCCATCATGGCTATAAAGAAAGAATTCTTGGGAGATAACCCATGTATTATTTTGCTACAGTACTTTGTTTTTATTTTGTGTCTTGGAAGTTGTTTACTACTGTAGCAACCTCTCCTTATCTTGGTTTTGTGTTTTGTTGTGCCAAGTTAAGCCGTTGATAGAAAAGTACTAGATTTGGATTACTGCACAGTTCCAGATTTCTTTGCTGTCACGAATCTGAGTCCACCTCCCTGTAGGTAGCTCAGAAAATTAAGCCAATTTACGTGCATGATCCTCAGATATGTACGCAACTTTCATTCAATTTGAGCATTTTCATTTGAGCAAGTCTGGTGCCATTTTAAAATTCGTCAATACGAACTGTTCTGTTTTGACAGATTCTGCCTTTTATTTCGCATTGCCTCTTTCGCTATGTTGGATGAATTTCTTTGATCCATTAATGTCCAGTAGCATTATGCAATGTCCAGAAGTGTTAAGAATGATTGTGTCACCTCTGAATATGTCAATTTATATTATGCACTAACCCTCTAATGAGTTGTTTCGAGTTTGGTGTGGAGGAAGTTTTCAAGGATCAAGAGAGGAGTATGATGCAACATGATCAAGGAGAGTGAAAGCTCTAAGCTTGGGGATGCACCCGGTGGTTCACCCCTGCATATATCAAGAAGACTCAAGCGTCTAAGCTTGGGGATGCCCAAGGCATCCCCTTCTTCATCGACAACATTATCAGGTTCCTCCCCAAACTATATTTTTATTCCATCACATCTTATGTGCTTTTTCTTGGAGCGTCGGTTTGTTTTTGTTTTTTGTTTTGTTTGAATAAAATGGATCCTAGCATTCACTTTATGGGAGAGAGACACGCTCCGCTGTAGCATATGGACAAGTATGTCCTTGGTTTCTACTCATAGTATTCATGGCGAAGTTTCTCCTTCGTTAAATTGTTATATGGTTGGAATTGGAAAATGATACATGTAGTAATTGCTATAAATGTCTTGGGTAATGTGATACTTGGCAATTGTTGTGCTCATGATTAAGCTCTTGCATCATATGCTTTGCACCCATTAATGAAGAAATACATAGAGCATGCTAAAATTTGGTTTGCATATTTGGTTTCTCTAAGGTCTAGATAATTTCTAGTATTGAGTTTGAACAACAAGGAAGACGGTGTAGAGTCTTATAATGTTTTCAATATGTCTTTTATGTGAGTTTTGCTGCACCGGTTCATCCTTGTGATTGTTTCAAATAAGCCTTGCTAGCCTAAACCTTGTATCGAGAGGGAATACTTCTCATGCATCCAAATACTTGAGCCAACCACTATGCCATTTGTGTCCACCATACCTACCTACTACATGGTATTTTCCGCCATTCCAAAGTAAATTGCTTGAGTGCTACCTTTAAAATTCCATCATTCACCTTTGCAATATATAGCTCATGGGACAAATAGCTTAAAAACTATTGTGGTATTGAATATGTAATTATGCACTTTATCTCTTATTAAGTTGCTTGTTGTGCGATAACCATGTTCACTGGGGACGCCATCAACTATTCATTGTTGAATTTCATGTGAGTTGCTATGCATGTCCGTCTTGTCTGAAGTAAGAGAGATCTACCACCATATGGTTAAGCATGCATATGTTAGAGAAGAACATTGGGCCGCTAACTAAAGCCATGCTCCATGGTGGAAGTTTCAGTTTTGGACAACAATCCTCAAATCTCAAATGAGAAAATTATTAATTGTTGGTATATGCTTATGCATAAAAGAGGATTATCTAGTCTATGTTGTCCCATGGATGTCTAAGTTGAAGAATAATCAATAAGAGGAATCCAATGCGAGCTTTCTCCTTAGACCTTTGTACAGGCGGATAGAGGTACCCCTTTGTGACACTTGGTAAAAACAATGCATTGTGATGATCCGGTAGTCCAAGCTAATTAGGACAAGGTGCGGGCACTATTAGTACACTATGCATGAGGCTTGCAACTTATAAGATATAATTTACATGATGCATATGCTTTATTACTACCGTTGACAAAATTGTTTCATGTTTTCAAAATCAAAGCTCTAGCACAAATATAGCAATCGATGCTTTTCCTTATGGAGGACCATTCTTTTACTTTCAATGTTGAGTCAGTTCACCTATTTCTCTCCACCTCAAGAAGCAAACACTTGTGTGAACTGTGCATTGATTCCTACATACTTGCTTATTGCACTTATTATATTACTCTATGTTGACAATATCCATGAGATATACATGTTACAAGTTGAAAGCAACCGCTGAAACTTAATCTTCTTTGTGTTGCTTCAATGCCTTTACTTTGAATTATTGCTTTATGAGTTAACTCTTATGCAAGACTTATTGATGTTTGTCTTGAAGTGCTATTCATGAAAAGTCTTTGCTATATGATTCACTTGTTTACTCATGTCATATACATTGTTTTGATATTCACTACATATGCTTTACAAATAGTATGATCAAGATTATGATTGTCACTCAAATTATATCGCTTTACCTCTAAAGAAGATGCGATGAAACTTCGGGATGCATTGATATGCCACTACCGACAATATCCCACATGTTTTATGTTACATGCCACATTATTGCGTTAATATACATGTTTTCGTGCAAACTTTATGCACTATTCGTACATTTGATGGCAACTACATATGCCTATTAATCAAGATGATATGCCAGAATCTCTGATATCTTGGGCCAAATGCCGATAGCTTAACCAGCCCCGGGGTTTCCTATTTTCTCGGAAGGACGAAGCCCGGGGGCCTATTTTCTCCGGAAGTCAGAAGGAGAGACGAAGAGGGGCCACGGAGGGCCACACCCTAGGGCGGCGCGGCCCTGGCCGCGCTCCTGTGGTGTGGGGCCCCCGTGCGCCTTGACTGCCCTTCCGCCTATAAAAAGTCTCCGTGACGAAACCCCCGATCTGAGAACCACGATACGGAAAACCTTCCGGAGAGACGCCGCCGCCGATCCCATCTCGGGGGATCCAGGAGATCGCCTCCGGCTGCCCGGGGAATCATCTCCCGGAGGACTCTACGCCGCCATGGTCGCCTCCGGTGTGATGTGTGAGTAGTCTACCCCTGGACTATGGGTCCATAGCAGTAGCTAGATGGTTGTCTTCTCCCCATTGTGCTATCATTGTCGGATCTTGTGAGCTGCCTAACATGATCAAGATCATCTATCCGTAATTCTATATGTTGCGTTTGTTGGGATCGATGAATAGAGAATACTTGTTATGTTGATTATCAAAGTTATATCTATGTGTTGTTTATGATCTTGCATGCTCTCCGTTACTAGTAGATACTCTGGCCAAGTTTTTGCTATTAACTCCAAGAGGGAGTACTTATGCTCGATAGTGGGTTCATGCATTGACACTGGGACAGTGACAGAAAGTTCTAAGGTTGTGTTGTCTGTTGCCACTAGGGATAAAACATTAGTGCTATGTTCAAGGATGTAGTCACTAGTTACATTACGCACCATACTTAATGCAATTGTCTGTTGTTAGCAACTTATATTGGAAGGGGTTCGGATGATAACTTGAAGGTGGACTTTTTAGGCATAGATGCAGTTGGATGACGGTCTATGTACTTTGTCGTAATGCCCAATTAAATCTCACTATACTCATCATGATATGTATGTGCATTGTCATGCTCTCTTTATTTGTCAATTGCCCAGCCGTAATTTGTTCACCCAACATGCTGTTTGTCTTATGGGAGAGACACCTCTAGTGAACTGTGGACCCCGGTCCAATTCTCTTTCTGAAATACAATCTCTGCAATACTTGTTCTCTGTTTTACGCAAACAATCATCTTCCACACAATACGGTTAACTCTTTGTTACAGCAAGCCGGTGAGATTGACAACCTCACTGTTTCGTTGGGGCAAAGTACTTTGGTTGTGTTGTGCAGGTTCCACGTTGGCGCCGGAATTCCTGGTGTTGCGCCGCACTACATCTCGCCGCCATCAACCTTCAACGTGCTTCTTGACTCCTACTGGTCAGATTAAACCTTGGTTTCTTACTGAGGGAAACTTGCCGTTGTGCGCATCACACCTTCCTCTTGGGGTTCCCAACGGACGTGCCAACCACACGCATCAGATCTCCAGGAGGTGGCCTAGATGCGAGGATAAAGGCTTGTGTCGCCATGTACCCAGCTTCCGGTGTTTTAGGAATAATGTTTCCTCTCGTGTCTATCGACATAAATGACATGTCGAGGTTTTGAACTAGATTCTCTCTTTCTGCTTCAGGTATGTTTTGCAACCTTGACCTTGCCCTGTTCCGAGCTTCTCTGTGACTATCTCCCGAAGTTCCTGAGTGTCGACTGAGGTCCGCCCTTCGCTGCTTGACGCGGAAGCTGCCTCCCTTCTTTTGTTCAGGACCTCTGTTTGTTTTTCCATTCCCTTCCGGCTCGAGCGAGTCTATATTGGTATGCTTGCAATTCCTCGACCGTGGCGGTTGTCGCCATTGGTTCTGAACCATCCATAGCTCTTGCGGCTCTATCCCATGCTGCTTGTGGCAACTGAACTCTTATACGTGAGGTAGGCCCAGTATTTTTGCCCAATCCTCGCCTTAAGTCAGAGGGATCGACGTATGGATTTCCCAGATCGTCGAAAGCCTCCGACGTTTCATCCTGATCACGACTTGCCTCTCCGATGACGTAGATTTGATGATATTTAGAATTCTGCGCCTTGCTGGATTCGGTGACACCATCATAGAGATTGGTGAAGGCCTTTCCAATGGTGGTAGATTTGTCGATGAAGTCAAAGCTGTCGGCGCTTTCGGAATCGCTGCTTATATAGGAGTCCGCAGACGACTCGAAAGACATGTCGCTGAAGATCTTGGCGAGTTTTTCGCTTGCCTTGGTGCTGACGAAGCGTGGCGAAGAGATTTCTTCATCGCCTGACTCGATCGATGATGCGAGCTTGAAGATTCGGTATGCTCCACAGGAAACCTCGGGAAGGTCGGAATTTCGAGACGATAACTTCCTTCCTTCCCGACGCGAAAGTGGAACCTCCCGAACGTCATCTCCATGGGCTCCTCCGGATATGTATATGCATCCAAACGGGGCGGGTGAGGTACAAAATCAACGAGACCAGTTTCGATCTGTTTACCTCTATCCATGATGTTGCTTGCTGCCGATGAAGTCGATGATTCTGAGCGTGCCATCGAGATCAGCTCCTTGTCGCCTCTAAATCCCAGAGACGGCGCCAATTGACAAGGTATTAACTTGTCAATGCCTACAAGTAGTAGACTAGGGTTTTGTTGGATGTAGAGGGCAAGTAGATCTCGAAGGTTTTAGCCGAAAAGTACTCGACGAAATACAAACTAGGGTTTACTCAACAATGATTCGATGATCCTTTCGTCCCTCGACCCCCTTATATATGAGGCGGAGCCGATTCATATTGCACACGTTACAGAGTCCGGGAAGGTTCTTAACTCATCCCGTAAGATTACAAACAACCCTTCCTATTACAACTGTAACTTTCCTTAATAATATGTTTGGGCTTCAGAGTCTTCTTATTCTGCGGGTAGTGGGCCTTCATCAAACCCCGGGTACTATCTTTGGCAGGCCCATTGGGGATGCCTATGTCACCAAGCGATGGCAGTATTGATCAAAGCTTCCTCGTAAGAGTGGTCTTGAGCCAACCAAATGTCTGTAAAGCGGGTGATCCCGCGGGAGCCGAAGTTGTTGTGGAAGAAAAGCCAAACTTCTTGAGCACGGGGACATAGAAGCAGGAGGTGATCAATGTCTTCATCTTCAGGGCATGAGAGGCAGGTGGCGGAGGTGGAGAGGTGGTGCCGGAACCGTCGCTCATTGGTTGGGAGGCGCCAACGTCTAGCAAGCCAGCAGAAAACCTTGCACTTCAGGGGGCTGCACTCCTCCAGATCCCCACGGCCAGCTCGTCAGTCTGCAGGTGCCTGAAAGAATTGGCATAGAAACTTTTGTTTGAAAGCTTTTTGTTAGTGAGGCGGCTATCGCGAAAGTCCGGGTTGTCACGGAGCTCCAAGGAGCTAAGCTCGGAGGTAAGCACATGGAGCTCGGTCACGGCAGCGGCCGAAAGGCGCGGCCCAAGGTTCGAAGGGAGGCCAGAGCGAAGGATGGCGGCAACATTCGCATGGGGGCGGATGGAGTGGGAGAAGAGGCAGGGGAAGCGAATACTAAGAGGGGTGGACCCAAGCCAGAGGTCAATCCAGAAGGCAGTAGAGTCACCATTTCCAACAAGGAGAAAACTGTCTGCCCTGTTTGGAAGAATGTGATGATTGTGGCCATTGTTGGAAATGATCGACATCTTCCTCACACACTTCTTCCTGCACAAGAGCAATGGAATACGCAGGGAAGTTGAACAACAACTATAAGACGAACTGAAGGTTTCAAACCATCAATGAACCTAGTTGTATAGTGAATTAGAGCTTGATGTTGATTTTCCCAAAACGATGCAAAACAACGGTGCAAAACTCATCCCAACTAGCCCGACTAAATCTATGTTGAACAGATGACATCCACAGTGATGACATCCACTGTGCTGCCTCACCCTCGAATTGCATGGCTTCCACAGCAATCCATAATTCAGGGTCTGTGTCAAAGATAGCGAAATAATCCTCACTACACGCCTGCCAGAATTTTCGGTTCTCGCTAGAAAATGTTGGGAAATCCATAGAGGGTGGCTTGCCGTGGTGAATGGTCGTGGATCACTTCTCACGATGCAGCAAACTGCCGAACAAACTACTGGCAGCAATAGTGATAGCTGATGGGTTTGGATTAGCCTGGATACCTCAAGCCGGAGGAGGGATGTAGGGCTGATTAGCCCCAATTCCTGTCCCCCATCTAGTCTTGCAGCGTGGCGCCCTCCTGGGCTGTTCTCCACGTCTCCCCTCGGCGTCCTGATGGGCAGCGCCGAGTCGTCGTCTTGGGAGGTGAGACCCAAGGTGGCACAAAGGTCCGACTCGATCCCATCCATGTACGGCGTTCGGCACGGCGGCGTTGACCTTTGCACCCACCGCCTTGTCGACGGCCAGATCTACCACGGAATTGACTGTCTTGGCCACCGTGGATGCGATGAGGATTCGCTTCTCTGCCTTGAACTTGTCGTTGGCGTTGTTGACGGTCTCGTAGACCGCCTTCCCTTCTAGAGAAAGGTTCTCTATCGCCTCCTGGCGCCGCCACTCTACCGCAGCTCTCAGGCGAGTGTCGTGGGGATGGGTAGGTTCCAGTTTGTAGTGGGTGGCAAGGATCTATGGCTCTGAGTATAAAAAGATCTTAGATACGATCAAAATCCAAAAATCAATAGAATTATACCGCTTGTTTCTGTCAAAACATTATAGAGAATTTATCGACCATGAGAAACACTCAAATACCAAAATGAACAGGTCCCGTCAAATTCCACTAAGGTTAAAAAAGAACTACCCCAACCAGCCACAATGGTAAAATGCTGCTTTTAGCTATTTTTATTTTAATGAAATAAAAATCTTGTATGAAAATACATGCAAGAGGAGCACCCATATCATTTGAGCGAAGTGTACCCACAAAAATATAAATATGCAGTAAAATCTATTGAACAAATAGAATTTATAGGAGGATAAAGAAACCTACCTATCTATAAATTAAATTCTAAATTGTTAACATCTCGACTCTTGGTATACTCTATTGAGGTTTAGGGATTCCTTGCCGGGAAATTGCTCCGACGAGGTTGAGTACAACTCCGATCTGGTGTTTTACAAGCTAACTGCCATAGTCGTGTCCCGTCTATCAACTCGCCAACCTCTTCTATAGATATTATGGGGCCGTATTCGGCTATTTTTGCTGATTGTTTTCAAAAGGCAAGTTCGATGGAGATGGTGAAATTTATCCACTATAGAAGAGAAGCAAATATGGTGGCACATCATTTGGCAAAAAGGGCTTATGAGACAAAGAGTAGTATCCATTGGAGGATCATCCCCCAGATTTTATTTTACCTTTTGTACTTAAAGACATGACTTTGCTCATTGTGTTGTAACCGTGACTCTATGTGGTGGCAGTAAGTTTAGACGCACTCTTTTCCTTCCAGAGTACTTAAGGGGGCTGGAAGATTTTTCATGAGGCGGTTTGCTTGTTCAAAAAAAAAAAAAACTCGCCAACCCCTTCTATCCTAGCGCAGTGGTACAAATAGCTACGTACGAGGTCCAGTTGCTTCCAGCTTAGCGAGTCGATGGCTTGCGGTGTCTCTTCGTGGGCCGGGCCTCCACTTCATCTTGGGCCTTGTAGTTCAGAGACCACATCAGTGGCTGGTCTTTTTTTTTTTTTTTTGAGGGAAATCAGTGGCTGGTCTTTGATTCTTAAAACGTAGTCATCTTGCCTCTCAGATATTTTTCACTTGTTCCGCTGAGTTGCAAGTCACGATTGGCACGTGAAATTCATTCGTACGGGTGTCAAGAGAATATAAATGCACAAATTGCGCTGTACAAACGGCGAGCTGAAAGCTTGAATGCTAAATATCTCAAGACACTGATATGCGAGTCAACGGAATTGGTAGGGATTATCTCCTCCGCAGTAAAGTCGAAGTATATATATCCACATCGACGAAGACTAAACTGTCAGTTTGAATGTGAAAACGCCTTAATCCGGTACCCCGGTCTTGAACAGGGGCGAGTAGGCGACAATAATAATACTGTCGCTTTATCCACATCTTATTTCTCATTGATTCAGTGGGCATAGTGTATCCTTGAGAAAAGTTTTAATCAAGAGCTAAATACACCACTAGTTCCGTTCAAATAGTTGTCTCTAGGTGTAATTTAGTTTCAATAGTTGTAAAACGAGGTGAGTAGTCCTAAAAGTTGCCCCAACGTGTAAAAGTAGTTCCAAATGCTGACACTTAGCTTTTTTTTGCGAAATGGCCCCTATGTACCACATCTGACCTTGCTTTTTCAGAGGACATCTGACCTTGCTGATGCCTAAGGGATGTGGGTCCCACCTGATAGCCTATGCTTGGTTACAAGTACCCGAACATAGCCTCGGGGGCTACTCCCGTCGGGAGCGCTGATCGCGCACCCGATAGACATCCCTTTGGAAAAAAAGATTCGACAACAAGAGACGCATAAATGTTGAAAAAATTCGAGTTTGAGTTCAGTGGCAAACACTCGAACATCAATCTCGCCATTTACTCCCATCGAGAGCACATATTAAGCACCCGAGAAAACAACCCGACAACTTCGGGCACTACAACATCTAAACATGGCATCCGGTAAAAAATTCTTAGTCCATCTTCGCTGCAATAACATAACTGGATGATGTGTTTTTCAACACAAATGTAAGACCTCAGGATCCGTCTTGTGTGGCCTGGTATCGCACAGGCTGCACTATGCTAAAATGCTATCCATATCGATGATATGATGAAAAATCCCGACGGATGCGTTGGGTACCCTTAACATACAACTGAAATTTAGAACTCGATAAGTACTCCGCGACACGAGCTGAATAACGCGAGTATAACCGAATTCGCGTCCGGGGACTTGAGTTTGAAGTAGGTTCACGGTGTTTTTTCCCAGGAGCAATTAACTAGTTTCTGATCCGTTGGATGCCCCAGACTCGTTTTACCGAAATCCCCATGACGAAATAATATTTTTTTAAAAAATCAAGTGATCATTCGAATGGAGCTTCAGATTTTTGTTACAAATGAATGAGTTAAGGTTTAAGACTCGACCTGAGTTTGCAACTCGAGTCGAGTCCCGGGGGCTACTGACATGGGGATATCATATTGCGTTCTCAAGATTGGCTATCCTTGGTACGGATCTAGGAGGAGTATGCGAAGCCCATGAAGCCCAAGAGCATCTAAAGCCCAAGAACTAGATAAAATAGGCAAGTAATATCCCGTAAAGGGAAACATACATTGTAATTTATAACCGACCTGAGTTGGCCTTCGGGACCTAGCCTACTATATAAAGGCTGGGAGGATCCGTTGGGGAGGGCACCCAATACTCGTTTCATAACGCAATCTCTGTAACCCTAGCTGTTATGGCGAATTTACAAGCTATCAATATACATTGGATACTTTATTTGTCTAACCAATCGACGAAGACACCGGTGCCCCCCCCTTGACCTTAGAACCCAATTCCATGATAGTGTACATTGCCGAGATTAACTCTCGTCACCTCCGCTATGCACCGTCTTGTGTCATATCGGTGTTCTCAGATGCGGATTGGGATGGAAGTCCGGATGACAGGCGATCCACGAGGGCCTATGCAGTATTCTTTGGTCCCAACTTGATCGTCTAGAGTGCTCGCAAACAAGCTACAATGTCTCGCAGCAGTAAGATGAGTACAAAGCAGTTGCTAATGCCACCGCTGAGCACATATGTGTACAATCATTATTGAGAGAGTTGGGTGTCTCTCAAGATCATCCACCGGTCCTTTGGTGAGACAACATCGGCGCTACATACCTTTTATCTAAGCTGGTGTTCCATGCCCCAACAAAACACATTGAGGTTGATTATCGCTTTGTGAGGGAATGTGTTGCATAGAAGCTACCCCACATCAAATTTATCTCGTCTGAGGATTAACTTGCTGACATCTTCAAGAAGCCATTGTCGCAGCCTCCGTTTGAAGGTTGCAGGCGTAATCGTAACGTGTTAGGTACTTCCAGAAATAGTTAATATTGAAGGAGGGTGTTAGACTGTATATAATAGCCTCTATGTATATCTTGTATTCTGTATGTGTACACTACAACTACGTGTACTCACATATATATGAGGAAGCTACATCCAGTTGCCCCAAATATACTTTGTCTAATAGAAAAAATGTAAACAAGGTGGCATGGATTTTGCAGGTACTTTTCTCATATAGAGTGAGCAGTCGACAAATGGCCGCGCAAAGCAGAAGCAGGAGGACGTCTGGCCGGAGGGACGAGGGCACACAAAAAAAATTTTGCTCCTCGTGAGACACACATCTGTTGCACTTTTGGACGTTAACAACTGTACCCGACGCGTCATGACCCCACTCATGTTCGTTGGCGGACGCTCAGGCAGGCGGCGGTGGTGCTGCGCTGCCGGAGAATTCCGACGCGTGGTGCGCTCGTCGGCCACGAAGATGATCGCGTCCAGCGACAGGAAGAGGGAGTGGATTCCAGTTGACATGCTTGCTCCGTCCCTGTCCCGTACGTGCGCGGAAGATGATCGGCTCGTGCGCTGGTGGTTTGCTTTGCTTTGCGTCCTAAGGTGCGTGAAAACGTGGCTGAAGGGTACTGCTCTGCTAAATAAACGTCGCTAGATAAACATTGCCTTTTCTCTTTCCAAAGTGTCAAACGCCTGCTGTCCTGCTATTCAAAATTCGATGTCGCTCAGATGTTCTGATTGGTTCCCGGATACGAGGACGAGGACATGAGTTTGGGAATGATCGCTGTCATGTTAGGTATCTGCGAATGTGCTACTTGCTTGGCCGGTGCTTCCACTTCTAACAAATGTCACTTAAGCGTCAGTGCTTAGCTTCATGACGGGCTGTTTTTTGTTGCAAAATCATGACTCGCGGAGCAGCGTGGACTGACACACATGGTATATACACTACAGGAATGGGAGGCTATGCCGAGGGCCAGGCTATACGCCGATGGCCAAAAGTCGGGGCCGTCGGCGTATGGCCCGGCCAGGCCAGCCTGCCCTTTCAACACTCAGCGAAACGTGGCCGTCGGCGTAGCGACCCTCGCCTAGGGTGGCCCTGTAGACAGGGCTACGTCCACCTCGGCGTGCTATTTTTCAAATTTGTCTAATTTTGTAAAAATCATAACTAATTCATATGATGTCAGAAAAATGCGTATGAGGTATCAAAATGTTCAGAAAAACATCCTCTATCCATTTATGTCAAAATCATGCATATTTGAATCATGTAGAATAACATGTTAACATAGAAACAATTCAATCACTTTCTTATATGTTCTCAGGTTCCCGTTTTAGCCAGATGGCAATTTAAACGAAGTCAGAAAATCTCGCGGAGCCGCATGACATCATTTTATGTGTCCTAGTAACCACTCCAAAAGATGAAATTGGGATACGGCAATTATTTTGGAAAACCCTTCACGAACAGGGCTATCAAGTCCGGATTTCTATGGCTTTTAGGGCAATGAGTAGGAAACGGCCCGTGACACCGCATAGTTTGTCGGAACGAGACCATATTTGGTACGTGCGTGGTCCCTGGGATGGGCCAAAGCATGCTACGCCGAGGGTTCCCGGCCCTCGGCATATAGCCCCATTCCTGTAGTGATATATATATATGCAGGTTTTTACCATTGCAGCAGATGGAACTGCATGACCTTTCATCATCCCGAGTCCCCGACCACAAATCCATTGCCGTGACGCCACCACTAAAGAAGTACTCCGCAGAAACAGAGTTCTAAGAATGGTCTAGAGACATGAGTCTGTTCCCTTTTGTAATTTTTGTTGTTGTTTTGGTTTAAACTAAAAGTCACGACAAAAATTATGTAACAGAGGAAGTACTATATTTGATAACATACTTGTAACGTTGCGGTTAGACATGATCGATCGTATGGATATGATAGAGATTATTTTTATTCTTTAATCATTTTGGTGGCATGTTCGAATTCATCTGATAGGTAGACAAAGACAACTCCGACACATAATTAAGCACTACTTCAAGTTTGCTTAGCTAGTAGGTTGGCCTCATAATTTGAACGAAAGTACCCTTGTTGTAGTGAACAAGATATTCTGTTTACCCTCCTTTGAAACATGTCCTATGACTAAGAAAGAACTAGGATCAGCGAAAAAATTGTTTATCCATTCTGAGCTCCCTAACAAGATATTTTGTTTACTTGTAACACTTTTTCGGTGTTAATCCCCCCCCCACCCCCATGGTCATTCTTGTCTTTGAACTTTAACTTGTAAGTCACAAAAACACCTAAACAGGAGATGCATTTAGCTTTGGCTTTCACCATATACCATCATACAGTAACATTCACTTAAAAGCCAAAAACACTTAAGTTTTTTTTTTGCTTATAAACCAAAGTCTAAAAAGTCATAGATAAGTGTGACGAAACAGCCCCTTTGTCTTCTTTATTTTCTTTTCCACATTCTTAGAAGAAAACCGGCATTGGTCATTTCACCATAGAAAATAGGAATTCAATGTGAGCAGAACCAATTAGAATCATCCCTAGACGCCATAGTAACAATTTTTTTGATTTCCCATCTCTGCCGGCCCAATATACTTTCCCTATAATGGCCTTTTGGCACAGCAGGTTGGGACTCCACTTACCAATATTGGGTGTGTTATTTCCAGTTCATTTCATGTCAAGTTTTATTTGTAAGGAAAAGTCATGCAGTTCTATTCCCATCCTAGTGTCATCGTCATGGCTCATGCAATTGACACCAAAAGAGTTTGTGTTGCTTTGTTCTAGCATATCGTTTAGATTCACCTGATTTCATCGGTCACTTCGACCTCTTTTAACGGCGGTGTTTGTAACAACAATGCCAACTGTCAAGTATGTTTAGGTCGAGAGTTTTTACGTTTCATTCTTCCGCACTCTTAGTTTTCTTCCTTGCACTACAAGAGATGGGGGATTTGTTGACGAAAACCCTGGTGACAAAAATGCATACCGTCATGGATGTGTCCTTATAGGTGACGAATTCATCTTTCGTCAAGCATTTAAGGTAATGCTTGACGGTATGATTTTTCGTCAACAAAAAATCGTCACCCATTACCCAAGCGGGAAGGGCTTCCATCGTGTCTGTTAATAGGTGACGAAATCAAAGATCGTGGTGACGAAATAATACTAAGTTACTTTATTAAATGTTATTAGTTTTTTATATCATGCGTTACCCACTTGTCAGGAACATATTTAATTAAGTAAAAATTGTGGTTTGGAAGAATCGAACCAGGGCTTTGGCGTGACCGACGCGGAGTCTTACCGCTAAGGTAGATATGGAATTTTGATCTGGATCCGTAACTAGTCTATTCTACATATTTATTTCAATGGTGTGATCTAGATGTTACGACATAATAATTCCCTTATTAATATTTATGTCGGCCGAGGGTGCCTCGTTTAAGTCGCGCCGCTAGCAGACACGGCCTATATAGGTGATCTTGCTAACAGTCGAATCGACTAGGGTTCTCGTCGAGGTGAGAAGAATTCCGTGAAGGCTCCATTGTGGTGGCGGCGAGACGCATCATCGGTGAGTTCTCCTGATTGTTCGTTAGGTCTAGATTTTTTAATCAGTTGTCAAGATCTGTTCTGAAGAACGTTGGCATGTTTTTAACTGAATTGTAGGCAATGGATCGAAGTTGGATAACTGATGGCACCAAGAAGTTCACAACAAAGTACATGGCAGGTGTTAGGGATTTCATCAATTTTGCGCGAGAACACTTGGACAATACAGATGAACCAATCTTGTGCCCTTGCAAGGACTGCCTAAATCTGATACGTCAGGATATAAAAACAGTCGAGGATCACTGCAATTGTTCAGGTATGTCCATGACGTATACAAGATGGACTAGACATGGGGAAGGTTTTAGTGATGACGAAGGGCGGGATAGAAACGATGATGGTGCGTATGATAGTGACAACGATGAAGAGGAAGACAATGGTGATTGTTATGTTGATGATTCGTCTAGTATGATCGATGAACTGCAGAAGTCTGGAAATAAAGGTCCTGACCTGCCAAATCTGTATGCTAATCTAATTGAGTCAGCGAAAAAAGAACTTTATGAGGGATGCACCTCTTTCACTAGGTTGTCGTTCATTATTAAGCTCCTTCATGTCAAATCATACAGCCGGATAACAAACAGAGGATTTGATCTCTTACTTCAGCTTTTACGTACAGCTTTGCCAGATGTGGACTTTCCCAAATCATATGCTGATGCTAAGAGTGTTCTTTCTGATGTTGGGCTTGGTTATGAGACAATTCATGCATGCAAGTTTGATTGTTCTTTATTTTGGGGAGATCACAAGGACGATACGCACTGCCATGTTTGTGGATTATCAAGATATAGAGACCCTACTGGAAAAAAGAAAATCCCTCACAAGGTGTTAAGGTACTTTCCTATAATTAAAAGGTTGCAGAGACTATTTGTTAAAAAGGAAATGTCGACACATACTAGATGGCACAAAGAGAAGAGGGTTGTTGAGCCAATGTACTGAGGCACCCTGCTGATGGTGAGGCATGGAAGCACTTTGATGGCAGGTTTGATTGGTTTGCTAAAGATCCTCGTAACATAAGACTAGGTTTTGCCACAGACGGCTTCAGTCCCTTTGGAAGTATGAGTAATCCTTACAGTATGTGGCCTGTTTTTGTGATTCCTTACAACTTCCCACCATGGATGTGCATGGATCAATCGAATTACATGATGGCATTGCTAATCCCCGGAAAGTATTCCCCAGGGAAAGATTTTCATGTATTTATGCAGCCACGATAAAAGATATGATGCAGCTATGGAGTGGTGTGGAGACATTTGATGCATGCACAGAGGAATATTTCCCATTGCATGCTGCGTTTCTTTGGTCTATTCATGATTATCCTGGATATGCCACTATGTCAGGCCGAAGCACAAGAGGATTTCATGCGTGTGTGCATTGCGATGAGAATCCTTGCGCTGAATCTTTGAAAAACAAAATTGGATATATTGGGCATCGGCGATTTCTTGATAAAAATCACCCATACAGGAGAAGCAGACTTTTCAATGGTAAAGCTGAGACTAGAGATCCACCAAGGAAGTACACACCCAAAGAGGTAGCTGGGAAGGTAGAAAGGGTTAAGAATTTTGAACATGGGAAAAATCCAATAAGTAGAAAGCGGAAGCGTGCAACTGTACCCGTCACAACTTAGATGTGATGCATATTGAGAAGAACATATGTGACAATATTGTTGGTACACTACTTGAACTTGAGGGCAGGAATAAGGACACTGTTAGTGCTAGAATTGATTTGAAGAAATTCAAAATGTGGAAGAAGTATTGGTTGAAGAAAATTGTGAAGGATGATGATGATGCAGCAGTAACTTATGCGAAGCCCCCTGCACCGTGGACGCTTTCGAAGGAACAGAAGAGACATTTGTGTAGATATTTGGCAAACACTAGGTTCCCAGATGGTTATTGCGCAAACTGGGGAAGATGTGTGAATATTGATGGTTGTAAGGTTACCGGTATGAAGATGCATGATTGCCACATACTTCTGCAGCGAGTGTTGCCGGCTGGGCTCAAGGGAATTGCATCTAAGGAAATGTATGTGGCTATTGCAGAGCTAGAAAGATTTTTTAGGGAGCTGTGTGCCAAAACCCTGAAAGTTGATGTGCTGAATCGATTGAAGGTTGAAATTGTTGTGATCCTATGCAAACTTGAGAAGCTCTTCCCCCAGCTTTTTTTGATGTAATGGTGCACTTAGCTATTCATCTTCCTGACGAGGCTCTTTTGAGGGGTCCTGTTCATTATGGTTGGATGTATCCAGTTGAGAGAAGATTAGGTTATCTAAAGTCTACGGTCCGTAACAAAGCAAGGCCAGAAGGTTCTATCGCAGAGGGCTACATTGTTGATGAGTGTTTGATTTTTTGCTCTAGATTTTTCAAGGATGGCACAGAAACAAGATTTAACAAAGATGATAGGAACCAAGACATACGGAGAAAACCTGATCCTGACGAGATGGAAGTATTTTCAGTTGGAGCTAAAGGTCTTGGAAATCCATTTTGAAACATTTTGACAAGGAATTTGACAAAATGGTTTGGTATGTGCTGAACAACTGTGACGATGTAGAACGTTATATCAAGTAAGTAGTTAGCTTCACTTTAATAACTACTTCTCAATGTTGCAGACATAATTGTCCTGTATTTCATATGTGTTTTTTCTATGTTTCAGTGAATTCCGACAAGAATTGGGAGGTAGGGGTGTGCGTGACATCGAGGAGACGGTTCAGAGAGAGTTTGCAGGTTGGTTTGCAAACCATGTGAGACAGTTGGACAATGCATCAGAAGATTTGAAGTCTCTGGCTGCTGGGCCAGACCGGCGTGTAGTAGTATACGCTGGTTGCAACGTAAAGGGTGCGAGGTTTCGCACGCTTACTCGGGATAAAGACCTGAAGACTCAAAATTCGGGCGTAGCGACTAAGGGATCTTTTGGTGATGCAGATGAGACCGAGTACTATGGTGTTCTGCAAGAAGTTCTTGAACTGCAGTACGGGAGTAACAAGCACGGTGACAGGTCCGTGTACTTGTTTCGTTGCGACTGGTTCGACCTTGCGGGCAAGGGTTCCAAGATAAAAGATGATGGTTATTTTAAAAGCGTTAACACTTCTATCCTATGGTTCAAGAATTCACCATTCATATTGGCCAGTCAAGCTGAAACATGCTTCTATTTGGAGGATACAAAGTTTGGTGATCCGTGGAAAGTGGTGCAGAAGTTCAGCCATAGACACGTGTAAGACGTTCCAGAATTAGAAGATGGTAACGATGATGCATTTGTACGGAATGAAGACGCATACCAGGAGGATGAAGGTTCAGTCGACCATACATTTCATGATGTTGTCGACCTAGACGAGGAAGCAGAGGTGGAAGCAGAGGAGGATGATCATCGTGCTGCTGAAGTTGTACGTATTCATGATGCTCGTACAATTCGTGAACTAGAGAATGGGGAAGATAGTCCCAATGTTGACATGGATATGAGCGAAGATGAACTAGAGAATCAGGAAGATAGTCTCATATTGGAAGAGAACATACATGATGACGAGGGAAAAAATTCAGAAGAAGATAGTGATATAGATTGATAGAAACATGTAATGCATACAACTATATGTTTTGTTCCAAATATTTGAAATGTTCTTATTTAGATATTTACGATCTCGAACTTGTCATTGAATTATCCAGAAGGGTTTAAGAGCAAATTAATATAAGCAAAAATATGGACAGATATAAGAAAGCCAACATGTCGGTAACATAACTTTGACAATGGTTTTAATTAATCGACACTTGACACGATTACAACCAGCAGCACGATATGACTAACTATTGTTTTAACACAAGCAAAATCGACAATCGCATAAAGAGTCTTACAACTTAATTAAAACCTAAAGGGGCTGCATAGTTGGACACACGGGCACCATGAATCACTGACTAGCTACTCCAGATCAATTTCAGGCACATGGGAAGCAAACAAGTAAACCCCTGCATTTCCCAGGTAAAGCAAGAACAACATCTTGTCACCCATCTGAAGGTGCTTTTCCTTGTCCATGAACTCCTTCCACCCACTGACGCAGAGACGACCATCGTCAGAAGAAATTGCGTAGGACGCACGCACCAAAGTACTGGGATGGCACACAATACTGATTGCACCATATTGTTCCATATCTTTAGGAACCAAACGGAGTGGCTCAAGGAGGACGAGCACAAGTTCGTGGGCCTCGACTTCGAGTACACCAACCATCGAGCCGAGGACGAGAAGAAGATCGCCGTGGTTCAACTCTGCATGCGTCGACATGTGCTGGTGTTCCACTACGCAGCGTAAGTCCCCTTTTTGAATCTTTCGATTGGGGTTTTTTAGTTTCCGCCGTTGTGTCTCTCTTCGACTCTCGTTAGACATTGTTCCCGAAAATCAGTACATTCCCGATCTAAATCTACTAGACATTGTTCCCGAATATCAGTACATTCCCGATCTAAATCTGCTAGACATTGTTCCCGATTTATTAATTTGTTTCATCTTCGTCTCCTCTGTAGGTTCTTTGCATATTTGCTACTTAGTTTACTTGATTCGTCATATGATTGACTAGTTCATATGCTCGATCTGTGACTCCTTTTTAGTTTTCTTGATTCCTCATTTGATTGAGTAGTTCATATGCTCGATCTGTGACTTCCTTTTTACTTTACTTGATCCCTAATTTGTTTCCTAGTTCATATGCTCGATCTGTGACTAGTACATTACTTTGTTTACTGCAGTGCTGCCCCGTGGGACGCTCCGGCTATCTGCGATTTCTTTGTAGAAGGAATCACGTTTGCGAGTGTTGACATCCGTGGTGACACGAGAGTTCTGTGGAGGTCATGGCACATGCAGATTCCTCGTGAGTACTACGTCGATCTCCAGGACGAGTACTTCAAGTACACATGTCATCAGAGGGCTGGCATGGCTACCATGGCAGCCAGACTCATTGATTCATCGTACGGTGATATGAAGAAGAAGTTCCACCACCATCGGCACAGACTGTGGGGGGACTTCCCACTTCCAAAGATGAACATCGACTATGCAGCCATTGATCCTTGGGTCTCTTACGAGCTCTACCGCAAGATCGTGGTCGACAGAGTCCTTGATGCTGCATGACCCCCTGATCTTTTGGTTTGGTCTCCCTCCTGCGTGAGGTGCTTTTGGCTAGTAGTCAGTTCTTTTGAAACTGTAGATGCATGGTCTGCAACCCAGCACTGGTTTCTACTATATAGAAGTAAATATTTTGCCATGATATGTCAACATTTGTCCTGTGAGGTTTCAATTTTGCTGATTACCAACACAGATTGTATTTATGAAAACAAAACTTGAAACTAACAACAGCAACTACAAGTCGAAAAAGGAGACATAAAAGTAGTAAACTTGTGGGACAAAGGGATATGTAATCTACACAACTCTTCACGCAAAAAAGATAAACCATCAACGATTTGTTGTACCCATTTGTTCCATTTTCGTCAAGATAGTCCGCATTACTTTTTTGTTGAGATATATACCCCCACAACGGTCATCTCCTCCTTAATTTATTGTGTAAACCCCCACAACGGTCATCTCCTCTTTAATTTATTGTGTAAACCCCCAGCAACATTCACCTCCTCCTTATTTTATTGTGTAAACACCTACAACGGTCATCTCTCCCTTATAAACACCCACATGGCCATCCCTTCTGTCAATAGGTTCTGCCTCTCTCTTCTTTGTTCACATACACTTGATCCATTGCCATGGCTTCCACGTCTCGGACGCGGACCGGAAGGGGAAGGGGAAGTGGATCATCATCATTGCCACCACCACCGTCAACACTGCCATTGATCATAGAGGAGTTCTTCATCGTCGTCTATGAAGACCCTTTGGTCAAGAAGGTATGTACGCGTTCCCACACATATGATGCATGTGATTAATTATGGGCATGTTCTAAAAAACCATTAATTTCAAACGATCGGCACTCGATCTCTTTGCAGGAACTACCAAAAAAAATTGCGGACTATCTTGACGGTGATACGTCTCTGACGTATCGATAATTTCTTATGTTCCATGCCACATTATTGATGATATCTACATGTTTTATGCATACTTTATGTCATATTTATGCATTTTCCGGCACTAACCTATTAACGAGATGCCGAAGAGCTTGTTGTTTTCTGCTGTTTTTGGTTTCAGAAATCCTAGTAAGGAAATATTCTCGGAATTGGACGAAATCAACGCCCAGGGGCCTATTTTTAGATGAAGCTTCTAGAAGACCGAAGAGGAAACAAAGTGGGGTCACGAGGCGACGACACGCTAGGGCGGCGCGGCCTAGGTGCTGGCCGCGTGGCCCTGTTGTGTCGCCACCTCGTGACGCTCCCTGACCTACCCTTCCGCCTACTTAAAGCCTTCGTCGCGAAACCCCCAGTACCGAGAGCCACGATACGGAAAACCTTACTGAGACGCCACCGCCGCCAATTCCATCTCGGGGGATTCAGGAGATCGCCTCCGGCACCTGAGAGGGGAATCATCTCCGGAGGACTCTTCACCGCCATGATCGCCTCCGGAGTGATGTGTGAGTAGTTCACCCCTGGACTATGGGTCCATAGCAGTAGCTAGATGGTCGTCTTCTCCTTATGTGCTTCATTGTCGGATCTTTGAGCTGCCTAACATGATCAAGATCATCTATCTGTAATTCTATATGTTGTGTTTGTCGGGATCCGATGGATAGAGAATACTATGTTATGGTGATTATAAATCTATTACCTATGTGTTGTTTATGATCTTGCATGCTCTCCGTTATTAGTAGAGGCTCTGGCCAAGTTTTTACTCTTAACTCCAAGAGGGAGTATTTATGCTCGATAGTGGGTTCATGCCTCCATTAAATCTGGGACAGTGACAGAAAGTTCTAAGGTTGTGGATGTGCTGTTGCCACTAGGGATAAAACATTGATGCTATGTCCGAGGATGTAGTTATTGATTACATTACGCACCATACTTAATGCAATTGTCTTGTTTGCAACTTAATACGGAAGGGGTTCGGATGATAACTGAAGGTGGACTTTTTAGGCATAGATGCATTGGATAGCGGTCTATGTACTTTGTCGTAATGCCCAATTAAATCTCACTATATTTATCATATCATGTATGTGCATTGTCATGCCCTCTCTATTTGTCAATTGCCCGACTGTAATTTGTTCACCCAACATGCTATTTATTTTATGGGAGAGACACCTCTAGTGAACTGTGGACCCCGGTCCTATTCTTTACATTGAATACAATCTGCTGCAATACTTGTTTTACTGTTCTTCGCAAACAATCATCATCCACACTATACATCTAATCCTTTATTACAGCAAGCCGGTGATATTGACAACCTCACTGTTTCGTTGGGGCAAAGTACTTTGGTTGTGTTGTGCAGGTTCCACGTTGGCGCCGGAATCCCTGGTGTTGTGCCGCACTACATCCCGCCACCAACAACCTTCAACGTGCTTCTTGGCTCCTCCGGTTCGATAAACCTGGTTTCTTCTGAGGGAAAACTTGCTACTGTGTGCATCATACCTTCCTCTTGGGGTTCCCAACGAACGTGTGTGTTAAACGCCATCAAGCTCTTTTTCTGGCGCCGTTGCCGGGGAAATCAAGACATGCTGCAAGGGGAGTCTCCACAATCCAATCTCTTTACTTTGTTTTTGTCTTGCTTTATTTTCTTTACTATTTTGTTTGCTGCACTTATATCAAAACACAAAAAAATTAGTTGCTAGTTTTACTTTATTTACTGTCTTGTTCTCTATATCAAAAACACAAAAAAATTAGTTACTTGCATTTACTTTATCTAGTTTGCTTTATTTACTACTACTAAAATGAATACCCCTGAAAATACTAAGTTGTGTGACTTCACAACCACAAATAATAATGATTTCCTATGCACACCTATTGCTCCACCTGCTACTACAGCAGAATTCTTTGAAATTAAACCTGCTTTACTTAATCTTGTTATGAGAGAGCAATTTTCGGTGTTAGTTCTGATGATGCTCTGCTCATCTTAATAATTTTGTCGAACTTTGTGAAATGCAAAAGTATAAGGATGTAGATGGTGATATTATAAAATTGAAATTGTTTCCTTTCTCATTAAGAGGAAGAGCTAAAGATTGGTTGCTATCTCTGCCTAGAAATAGTATTGATTCATGGACTAAATGTAAGGATGCTTTTATTGGTAGATATTATCCTCCCGCTAAAATTATATCTTTGAGAAGTAGCATAATGAATTTTAAGCAATTAGATAATGAACATGTTGCTCAAGCTTGGGAAAGAATGAAATCTTTGGTTAAAAATTGTCCAACCCATGGACTGACTACTTGGATGATCATCCAAACCTTTTATGCAGGACTGAATTTTTCTTCGCGGAACCTATTGGATTCAGCTGCTGGAGGTACCTTTATGTCCATCACTCTTGGTGAAGCAACAAAGCTTCTTGATAATATGATGATTAATTACTCTGAATGGCACACGGAAAGAGCTCCACAAGGTAAGAAGGTAAATTCTGAAGAAACCTCTTCCTTGAGTGATAAGATTGATGCTATTATGTCTATGCTTGTGAATGATAGGACTAATGTTGATCCTAATAATGTTACATTAGCTTCATTGGTTGCTCAAGAAGAAAATGTTGATGTAAACTTCATTAAAAATAATAATTTCAACAACAATGCTTATCGGAACAATTCTAGTAATAACTATAGGCCATATCCTTATAATAATGGTAATGGTTATGGTAATTCTTATGGGAATTCTTACAACAATAATAGGAGTGTACCCCTGGTCTTGAAGCCATGCTTAAAGAATTTATTAGTACACAAACTGCCTTTAACAAATCTGTTGAGGAAAAGCTTGATAAAATTGATATTCTTGCTTCTAGAGTTGATAGACTTGCCTCTGATGTTGATCTTTTAAAATTGAAAGTTATGCCTAACAAGGATATTGAAAATAAAATTGTTACTACAGCAAATGCCATCCAAGTTAGAATTAATGAGAATATAAGATTAATGGCTGAATTGCATGCTAGGTGGGAAAGAGAAGAAAATGAAAAACTAGCTAAAGAGAATAATGTAGCTAAAGTTTGGACTATTACCACCACTAGAAATGCTAATGTTCCACATGTTGCTGAACCTCCTACTAATAATGGTGAAAGAATTGGTGTTGGCAATGTTTCTACTCCTAGTACAAAGCGTACAAAACTGCCTGAAACTGCTAAAACTGTTGAAACTGCTTGTGATAAAACTGCTGAAATTTTTTCCAACATTGGGGGTGATGATCCAATTGCTGTAGATCATAATGGTTTAGACTTTGATGATTGCCACATCTCTGAAGTTATAAAGTTCTTACAAAAGCTTGCTAAAAGTCCCAATGCTAGTGCTATAAATTTGGCCTTTACAAAACATATTACAAATGCTCTCATAAAAGCTAGAGAAGAGAAACTAAAACTTGAAACCTCTATTCCTAAAAAGTTAGAAGATGGTTGGGAGCCCATCATTAAGATGAAGGTCAATGATTTTGATTGCAATGCTCTATGTGATCTTGGTGCAAGTATTTCCGTTATGCCTAAGAAAATTTATGATATGCTTGACTTGCCACCATTGAAGAATTGTTATTTGGATGTTAATCTTGCTGATCATTCTAAAAAGAAACCTTTGGGGAGAGTTGATAATGTTCGCATTATCGTTAACAATAACCTTGTCCCCGTTGATTTTGTTGTCTTGGATATTGAATGCAATGCATCTTGTCCCATTATATTGGGAAGACCTTTTCTTCGAACTGTTGGTGCTACCATTGATATGAAGGAAGGTAATATTAAATATCAATTTCCTCTCAAGAAAGGTATGGAACACTTCCCTAGAAAGAGAATGAAGTTACCTTATGATTCTATTATTAGAACAAGTTATGCTGTTGATACTTCATCTCTTGATAATACTTGATTTACACTTTCTGCGCCTAGCTGAAAGGCGTTAAAGAAAAGCGCTTATGGGAGACAACCCATGTTTTTACTACAGTACTTTGTTTTATATTTGAGTCTTGGAAGTTGTTTACTACTGTAGCAACCTCTCCTTATCATGTTTTTGTGCCAAGTAAAGTCTCTATGGTAAAGTTGATGCTAGATTTGGATTGCTACACAAACAGCATTTGTCTGTTCACGAATTCGCAGAAGTCTCGTAAAAATCAAAAAATCTGCAAATTTACGTGCGTGATCCGCAGATATGTACGCAACTTTCATTAGTTTTGAGTTTTTCCGTTTGAGCAAGTTAAGTGCCCCTTCCAGGTTCGTCTTTACGGACTGTTCTGTTTTGACAGATTCTGCCTTTTATTTCGCATTGCCTCTTTTGCTATGTTGGATGAATTTCTTTGATCCATTAATGTCTAGTAGCTTTGTGCAATGTCCAGAAGTGCTAAGAATGATTGTGTCACCTCTGAACATGTGAATTTTTGATTGTGCACTGATGTCTACGCCCCCTCCTTTTCCTGTAGACAGTGTTGGGCCTCCAAGAGCAGAGGTTTGTAGAACAACAGCAAGTTTTCCCTTAAGTGGATCACCCAAGGTTTATCAAACTCGGGGAGGAAGAGGTCAAAGATATCCCTCTCATGCAACCCTGCAACCACAAAGCAAGAAGTCTCTTGTGTCCCCAACACACCTAATAGGTGCACTAGTTCGGCGAAGAGATAGTGAAATACATGGTATGAATAAATAGTAGCAATAGCAACGGCACCAAAAGTGCTTTGCCCAGACAAGAAACAAGCGTAGTAACGTAACGTAACGCGTGCAAACAAGAAACAAGCAGCGATAGCAGTATTTAGGAACAAGGCCTAGGGATCATACTTTCACTAGTGGACACTCTCAACATTGATCACATAACAGAATAGATAAATGCATACTCTACACTCTCTTGTTGGATGATGAACACATTGCGTAGGATTACACGAACCCTCAATGCCGGAGTTAACAAGCTCCACAATTCAATGTTCATATTTAAATAACCTTAGAGTGCACGAAAGATCAACATGACTAAACCAAGTACTAACATAGCATGCACCTTCACCTTCACACTATGTAGGAGGAATAGATCACATCAATACCATCATAGCAATAGTTAACTTCATAATCTACAAGAGATCATAATCATAGCCTACGCCAAGTACTAACACGGATGCACACACTGTCACCATTACACCGTGCAGGAGGAATAAAACTACTTTAATAACATCACTAGAGTAGCACATAGATAAATTGTGATACAAAACACATTGCAATCATAAAGAGATATAAATAAGCACTTCACTATGCTCTTCATAACAGTGAATAAGTATTCTGTGAAATATAGCCTAAGAGACCCACATGGTGCACACACTGTCACCTTTACACACGTGGGACAAGGAGTCTCCGGAGATCACATAAGTAAAATTCACTTGACTAGCATAACGACATCTAGATTACAATCATCATCATATGGATCTCAATCATGTAAGGCAGCTCATGAGATCATTGTATTGAAGTACATAGAGAGAGAGATGAACCACATAGCTACCGCAGCCCGAGCCTCGATGGAGAACTATTCCCTCCTCATGGGAGACAGCAGTGTTGATGGAGATGGCGGTGGTGTCGATGGAGGAGCCTTTCCGGGCACTTCCCCGTCCGCGGCGTGCGGAACAGACTCATGTCCCCCAGATCTTGGCTTCGTGATGGCGGCGGCTCTGGAAGGTTTCTCGTACCGTGGCTTTTTCGTATCGAGGGGGCTTAAATAGGCGAAGAGGCGGCGTCAGGAGGTCAACGAGGCGACGACACTAGGGGGGCGCGGGCCACCCCTAGGCCGCGCCGCCTATGGTTTGGTGGCCCTGTGCCCCTCTCTGCGGTCTCGTGTGTTCGGATGCTTCCGGCAAAATAGGAACCCGGGCGTTGATTTCGTCCAATTCCGAGAATATTTCTTTACTAGGATTTCTGAAACCAAAAGCAACAGACACTGGCACTTCGGCAACTTGTTAATAGGTTAGTTCCAGAAAATGCACGAATATGACATAAAGTGTGCATAAAACATGTAGATTTCATCAATAAGGTGGCATGGAACATAAGAAATTATCGATACGTCGGAGACGTATCAGCATCCCCAAGCTTAGTTTCTGCTCGTCCCGAGCAGGTAAACGATAAACAAAGATAATTTCTGGAGTGACATGCCATCATAACCTTGATCATACTATTTGTAAAGCATATGTAGTGAATGCAGCGATCAAAACAATGTAAATGACATGAGTAAACAAGTGAATCATATAGCAAAGAATTTTCATGAATAGTACTTCAAGACAAGCATCAATGAGTCTTGCATAAGAGTTAACTCATAAAGCAATAATTCAAAGTAAAAGCATTGAAGCAACACAATGGAAGATTAAGTTTCAGCGGTTGCTTTCAACTTGTAACAAGTATATCTCATGGATAGTTGTCAATATAGAGTAATATAACAAATGCAATATGCAAGTATGTAGAAATCAATGCATAGTTCACACCAGTGTTTGCTTCTTGAGGTGGAGAGAAATAGGTGAACTGACTCAACATTAAAAGTAAAAGAAAGGTCCTTCAACGAGGAAAGCATCGACTGCTATATTTGTGCTAGAGCTTTTATTTTGAAAACATGAAACAATTTTGTCAACGGTAGTAATAAAGCATATGTATTATGTAAGTTATATCTTACAAGTTGGAAGCCTCATGCATAGTATACTAATAGTGCCCGCACCTTGTCCTAATTAGCTTGGACTACCGGGATCATCGCAATACACATGTTTTAACCAAGTGTCACAAAGGGGTACCTCCATGCCGCCTGTACAAAGGTCTAAGGAGAAAGCTCGCATTTTGGATTTCTCGCTTTTGATTATTCTCAACTTAGACATCCATACCGGGACAACATGGACAACAGATAATGGACTCCTCTTTAATGCATAAGCATGTAGCAACAATTAGTGTTCTCATATGAGATTGAGGATATATGTCCAAAACTGAAACTTCCACCATGATTCATGGCTTTAGTTAGCGGCCCAATGTTCTTCTCTAACAATATGCATGCTCTAACCATTAAAGTGGTAGATCTCTCTTACTTCAGACAAGACGAACATGCATAGCAACTCACATGATATTCAACAAAGAGTAGATGGCGTCCCCAGGAGCATGGTTATCGCACAACAAGCAACTTAATAAGAGATAAAGTGCATAAGTACATATTCAATACCACAATAGTTTTTAAGGCTATTTTGTCCCATGAGCTATATATTGCGAAGGCGAATGATGGAAATTTAAAGGTAGCACTCAAGCAATTTACTTTGGAATGGCGGAGAAATACCATGTAGTAGGTAGGTATGGTGGACACAAATGGCATAGTGGTTGGCTCAAGGATTTTGGATGCATGAGAAGTATTCCCTCTCGATACAAGGTTTAGGCTAGCAAGGTTATTTGAAACAAACACAAGGATGAACCGGTGCAGCAAAACTCACATAAAAGACATATTGTAAACATTATAAGACTCTACACCGTCTTCCTTGTTGTTCAAATTCAATACTAGAAATTATCTAGACCTTAGAGAGACCAATTATGCAAACCAAATTTTAGCATGCTCTATGTATTTCTTCATTAATAGGTGCAAAGTATATGATGCAAGAGCTTAAACATGAGCACAACAATTTCCAAGTATCACATTATCCAAGACATTTTAGCAATTACTACATGTATCATTTTCCAATTCCAACCATATAACAATTTAACGAAGAAGAAACTTTCGCCATGAATATTATGAGTAAAGCCTAAGGACATACTTGTCCATATACAACAGCGGAGCGTGTCTCTCTCCCACACAATGAATGCTAGGATCCATTTTATTCAAACAAAACAAAAACAAAAACAAACAGACGCTCCAAGCAAAGTACATAAGATGTGATGGAATAAAAATATAGTTTCAGGGGAGGAACCTGATAATGTTGTCGATGAAGAAGGGATGCCTTGGGCATCCCCAAGCTTAGATGCTTGAGTCTTCTTGAAATATGCAGGGATGAACCACCGGGGCATCCCCAAGCTTAGACTTTTCACTCTTCTTGATCGTAGTATATCATCCTCCTCTCTTGACCCTTGAAAACATCCTTCACACCAAACTCGAAACAAACTCATTAGAGGGTTAGTGCATAATAAAAACTCACATGTTCAGAGGTGACACAATCATTCTTAACACTTCTGGACATTGCTCAAAACTGGAAGTCAATGGAACAAAGAAATCCATCCCACATAGCAAAAGAGGCAATGCGAAATAAAAGGCAGAATCTGTCAAAACTGAATAGTCCGTAAAGACGAATTTTATTGAGGCACCAGACTTGCTCAAATGAAAATGCTCAAATTGAATGAAAGTTGCGTACATATCTGAGGATCACTCACGTAAATTGGCATAATTTTCTGAGTTTCCTACAGAGAATTGTGCCCAGATTCGTGACAGCAAAGAAATCTGTTTCTGCGCAGTAATCCAAATCTAGTATCAACCTTGCTATCAAAGACTTTACTTGGCACAACAAAACACAAAACTAAGATAAGGAGAGGTTGCTACAGTAGTAAACAACTTCCAAGACACAAATATAAAACAAAATTACTGTAGCAAAATAAACACATGGGTTATCTCCCAAGAAGTTCTTCCTTTATAGCCATTAAGATGGGCTCAGCAGTTTTAATGATGCGCTCATAAGAAATAGTATTTGAAGCGAAAGAGAGCATCCAGAGGCAAATTCAAAACACATTTAAGTCTAACATGCTTCCTATGCATAGGAATCTTGTAAATAAACAAGTTCAAGAAGCATAATGCAACAAGCATAGAAAGATAAAACAAGTGTAGCTTAAAAAAATTCAGCACATAGAGAGACATTTTAGTAACATGAAAATTTCTATAACCATATTTTCCTCTCTCATAATAACTTTCAGTAGTATCATGAGCAAACTCAACAATATAACTATCACATAAAGCATTCTTATCATGAGTCTCATGCATAAAATTATTACTCTCCACATAAGCATAGTCAATTTTATTAGTTGTAGTGGGAGCAAATTCAACAAAGTAGCTATCATATATAGGAGGTATATTGTAATCATAATCAAATTTATCCTCCATAACAGGTGGTACCAAAAGACTACTATCATTATAATCATCATAAATAGGAGGCAAAGTATCATCAAAGTAAATTTTCTCCTCCATTCTCGGGGGACTAAAAAGATCATGCTCATCAAAACCAGCTTCCCCAAGCTTAGAATTTTCCATAGCATTAGAAACAATAGTGTTCAAAGTGTTCATACTAATATGTTCCATGGGTTTTTTAATTTTCGGATCAAACCATCCATGTCTTAAATAAGGAAATAGAATAAGAAGCTCATTGTTGTCCATTATGCCTTACTAGTGTAAACAAGAAACAAAAAGATGCAATTGCAGGATCTAAAGGAAATAGCTTCGAGCACAAACACAATGGCGCCAAAAGTAGTTACCTGGAACCGGAGTATGAGTGCCTTTTACCTTTCCTCAACGGCGCCAGAAAATAGCTTGATGTCTACGCCCCTCCTTTTCCTGTAGACAGTGTTGGGCCTCCAAGAGCAGAGGTTTGTAGAACAGCAGCAAGTTTTCCCTTAAGTGGATCACCCAAGGTTTATCGAACTCGGGAGGAAGAGGTCAAAGATATCCCTCTCATGCAACCCTGCAACCACAAAGCAAGAAGTCTCTTGTGTCCCCAACACACCTAATAGGTGCACTAGTTCGCGAAGAGATAGTGAAATACATGTGGTATGAATAAATAGTAGCAGTAGTAACGGCACAGAAAAGTGCTTTGCCCAGACAAGTAAACAAGCGTAGTAACGCAGCAGTAATGCGCAGACAACAAACAAGCAGCGATAGCAGTATTTAGGAACAAGGCCTAGGGATCATACTTTCACTAGTGGACACTCTCAACATTGATCACATAACAGAATAGATAAATGCATACTCTACACTCCCTTGTTGGATGATGAACACATTGCGTAGGATTACACGAACCCTCAATGCCGAGTTAACAAGCTCCACAATTCAATGTTCATATTTAAATAACCTTAGAGTGCACGAAAGATCAACACGACTAAACCAAGTACTAACATAGCATGCACACTGTCACCTTCACACTATGTAGGAGGAATAGATCACATCAATACCATCATAGCAATAGTTAACTTCATAATCTACAAGAGATCATAATCATAGCCTACGCCAAGTACTAACACGGATGCACACACTGTCACCATTACACCGTGCAGGAGGAATAAAACTACTTTAATAACATCACTAGAGTAGCACATAGATAAATTGTGATACAAAACACATTGCAATCATAAAGAGATATAAATAAGCACTTCACTATGCTCTTCATAACAGTGAATAAGTATTCTGTGAAATATAGCCTAAGAGACCCACACGGTGCACACTGTCACCTTTACACACGTGGGACAAGGAGTCTCCGGAGATCACATAAGTAAAATTCACTTGACTAGCATAACAACATCTAGATTACAATCATCATCATATGGATCTCAATCATGTAAGGCAGTTCATGAGATCATTGTATTGAAGTACATAGAGAGAGAGATGAACCACATAGCTACCGGTACAGCCCGAGCCTCGATGGAGAACTACTCCCTCCTCATGGGAGACAGCAGCGTTGATGGAGATGGCGGTGGTGTCGATGGAGGAGCCTTCCGGGCACTTCCCCGTCTGGCGGCGTGCGGACAGAGACTCTGTCCCCCAGATCTTGGCTTCGCGATGGCGGCGGCTCTGGAAGGTTTCTCGTACCGTGGCTTTTTCGTATCGAGGTTTTAGGTCGAGGGGGCTTAAATAGGCGAAGAGGCGGCGTCAGGAGGTCAACGAGGCAACGACACTATAGGGGGGCGCGGGCCACCCCTGGCGCGCCGGCCTATGGTTTGTGGGCCTGTGCCCCTCTCTCGGCGCTTCTCGTGTGTTGGATGCTCCGCAAAATAGGAACACGGGCGTTGATTTCGTCCAATTCGAGAATATTTCTTTACTAGGATTTCTGAAACCAAAAACAGCAACTGGCACTTCAGCATCTTGTTAATAGGTTAGTTCCAGAAAATGCACGAATATGACATAAAGTGTGCATAAAACATGTAGATATCATCAATAAGGTGGCATGGAACATAAGAAATTATCGATACGTCGGAGACGTATCATGCACTAACCCTCTAATGAGTTTGCTTGAAGTTTGGTGTGAAGGAAATTTTCAAGGGTCAAGAGAGGAGTATGATATACTATGATCAAGAGGAGTGAAAGCTCTAAGCTTGGGGATGCCCCGGTGGTTCACCCCTGCATATTTTAAGAAGACTCAAGCGTCTAAGCTTGGGATGCCCAAGGCATCCTTCTTCATCGACAACATCATCAGGTTCCTCCCCTGAAACTATATTTTTATTCGTCACATCTTATGTGCTTTGCTTGGAGCGTCGGTTTGTTTTTGTTTTTGTTTGAATAAAATGGATCCTAGCATTCATTGTGTGGAGAGAGACACGCTCCGCTGTTGCATATGGACAAATATGTCCTTAGGCTTTACTCATAGTATTCATGGCGAAGGTTGAATCTTCTTCGTTAAATTGTTATATGGTTGGAATCGGGAAATGCTACATGTAGTAATTCTAAAATGTCTTGAATAATTTGATACTTGGCAATTGTTGTGCTCATGTTTAAGCTCTTGCATCATATACTTTGCACCCATTAATGAAGAAATACATAGAGCTTGCTAAAATTTGGTTTGCATATTTGGTCTCTCTAAAGTCTAGATAATTTCTAGTATTGAGTTTTGAACAACAAGGAAGACGGTGTAGAGTCTTATAATGTTTACAATATGTCTTTTATGTGAGTTTTGCTGCACCGGTTCATCCTTGTGTTTGTTTCAAATAAACCTTGCTAGCCTAAACCTTGTATCGAGAGGGAATACTTCTCATGCATCCAAAATCCTTGAGCCAACCACTATGCCATTTGTGTCCACCATACCTACCTACTACATGGTATTTCTCCGCCATTCCAAAGTAAATTGCTTGAGTGCTACCTTTAAATTTCCATCATTCGCCTTTGCAATATATAGCTCATGGGACAAAATAGCCTTAAAAACTATTGTGGTATTGAATATGTACTTATGCACTTTATCTCTTATTAAGTTGTTTGTTGTGCGATAACCATGTTCCTGGGGACGCCATCAACTACTCTTTGTTGAATATCATGTGAGTTGCTATGCATGTTCGTCTTGTCTAAGGGCGGTTTTCACAATCAAATGGTTTGAGTATGCATACTGTTAGAGAAGAACATTGGGCCGCTAACTAAAGCCATGAATCATGGTGGAAGTTTCAGTTTGGACATAAAACCTCAATCTCTTATGAGAATATTAACTGTTGAATGCTTAAGCATTAAAAGAGGAGTCCATTATCTGTTGTCTATGTTGTCCCGGTATGGGTGTCTAAGTTGAAGAATGATCAAAAGCGAGAAATCCAATGCGAACTTTCTCCTTAGACCCTTGTACATGCGGCATAGAGGTACCCCTTTGTGACACTTGGTTGAAACATATGTTATGCAATGATAATCAGTGTTAACCCAAGCTAATTAGGACAAGGTGCGGGCACTATTAGTACACTATGCATGAGGCTTGCAACTTGTAAGATATAATTTACATGATACATATGCTTTATTACTACCGTTGACAAAATTGCTTCATGTTTTCAAAACCAAAGCTCTAGCACAAATATAGCAATCAATGCTTTCTTTTACTTTTATGTTGAGTCAGTTCACCTATCTCTCTCCACCTCAAGAAGCAAACACTTGTGTGAACTGTACATTGATTCCTACATACTTGCATATTGCACTTGTTATATTACTTTACATTGACAATATCCATGAGATATACATGTTATAAGTTGAAAGCAACCACTAAAACTTAATCTTCCTTTGTGTTGCTTCAATACCTTTACTTTGATTTATTGCTTTATGAGTTAACTCTTATGCAAGACTTATTGATGCTTGTCTTGAAGTACTATTCATGAAAAGTCTTTGCTTTATGATTCATTTGTTTACTCATGTCATTACCATTGTTTTGATCGCTGCATTCATTACATATGCTTACAATAGTATGATCAACGTTATGATGGCATGTCACTCCAGAAATTATCTTTGTTATCGTTTACTGCTCGGGACGAGCAGAACTAAGGGGATGCTGATACGTCTCAGACGTATCGATAATTTCTTATGTTCCATGCCACATTATTGATGATATCTACATGTTTTATGCATACTTTATGTCATATTTATGCATTTTCAGGCACTAACCTATTAACGAGATGCCGAAGAGCCAGTTGCTGTTTTCTGCTGTTTTTGGTTTCAGAAATCCTAGTAAGGAAATATTCTCGGAATTGGGCGAAATCAACGCCCAGGGGCCTATTTTTAGACGAAGCTTCCAGGAGACCGAAGAGGAAACGAAGTGGGGCCACGAGGCGACGACACGCTAGGGCGGCGCGGCCAGTGCTGCCGCGCGGCCGTTGTGTCGCCACCTCGTGACGCCCCGACCTACCCTTCCGCCTACTTAAAGCCTTCGTCGCGAAACCCCAGGCGAGAGCCACGATACGGAAAACCTTCCAGCGCCGCCGCCGCCAATCCCATCTCGGGGGATTCAGGAGATCGCCTCCGGCACCCTGCTAGAGAGGGGAATCATCTCCCGGAGGACTCTTCACCGCCATGATCGCCTCCGGAGTGATGTGTGAGTAGTTCACCCCTGGACTATGGGTCCATAGCGGTAGCTAGATGGTCGTCTTCTCCTTATGTGCTTCATTGTCGGATCTTGTGAGCTGCCTAACATGATCAAGATCATCTATCTGTAATTCTATATGTTGTGTTTGTCGGGATCCGATGGATAGAGAATACTATGTTATGGTGATTGTCAATCTATTACCTATGTGTTGTTTATGATCTTGCATGCTCTCCGTTATTAGTAGAGGCTCTGGCCAAGTTTTTACTCTTAACTCCAAGAGGGAGTATTTATGCTCGATAGTGGGTTCATGCCTCCATTAAATCTGGGACAGTGACAGAAAGTTCTAAGGTTGTGGATGTGCTGTTGCCACTAGGGATAAAACATTGATGCTATGTCCGAGGATGTAGTTATTGATTACATTACGCACCATACTTAATGCAATTGTCTGTTGTTTGCAACTTAATACTGGAAGGGGTTCGGATGATAACTGAAGGTGGACTTTTAGGCATAGATGCATGCTGGATAGCGGTCTATGTACTTTGTCGTAATGCCCAATTAAATCTCACTATATTTATCATATCATGTATGTGCATTGTCATGCCCTCTCTATTTGTCAATTGCCCGACTGTAATTTGTTCACCCAACATGCTATTTATCTTATGGGAGAGACACCTCTAGTGAACTGTGGACCCGGTCCTATTCTTTACATTGAATACAATCTGCTGCTTTTTCTTGTTCTTCGCAAACAATCATCATCCACACTATACATCTAATCCTTTGTTACAGCAAGCCGGTGAGATTGACAACCTCACTGTTTCGTTGGGGCAAAGTACTTTGGTTGTGTTGTGTAGGTTCCACGTTGGCGGCGGAATCCCTGGTGTTGCGCCGCACTACATCCCGCCACCAACAACCTTCAACGTGCTTCTTGGCTCCTCCTGGTTCGATAAACCTTGGTTTCTTTCTGAGGGAAAACTTGCTACTGTGTGCATCATACCTTCATCTTGGGGTTCCCAACGAACGTGTGTGTTACACGCCATCAGACGGACAGGAGCCAGCTAAGGTGTATCTACGAGCAGCTGACTGCGGTCCTCGTCTCTGGACCGTGGAGGTCCTATTTGACGGACAAGGCCGAATGTACCTCGACAAGGGCTGGGAGAAATTCGCCATCGCGCACGGTGTGGATCTCGGCTGGTTCGTACACTAAAAAAAAAAGCGATGATGTGCTCACAGTGAAGGTGTTCGACGGAACAATGTGCAGGAGGTACTACTACTCAGACGACGAAGATACTGACGATGAAAGCGACGACGACGTGAAGCCATGCATCCATCCCCTTTAGATAAGGGGATTATGACCAAGAATATGTATGTAGCTTCATATGCATCGATTTAGAGATCTAGCTATTTTCTATATATTATGCATGTAAAAAATAATATCACATTTCCACTATTATTCGAGCACCACATCCTCCAAATTGTCCTGTGAGGTTTCAATTTTGCTGATTACCAACACAGATTGTATTTATGAAAACAAAACTTGAAACTAACAACAGCAACTACAAGTCGAAAAAAGGAGACATAAAAGTAGTAAACTTGTGGGACAAAGGGATATGTAATCTACACAACTCTGCTGTAGCCAAACATTGGTAGTCGAAATTAACTCGAAACTTGCTTAGCTACAGAATAAAACATCTACACAAATGCAGCGTGCATCAACATGAAAAAAGAGATAAGATGTGCAGCAGTAATGCTTCTGCAACAGCAAACAACATATAAACATGACATAGTCTTAAACAACTGGGTATGATTGCCCAGGTTCCAAATAACAAAAGTAGAACATAGTCTTTGAAACATGACATAGTTTAACCATGAACCTCCAGGGGAACAACTAAACAGAAACTAAATTTAGTGGACAACATGAGGGCCAACAGCTGGACCGACGAGCGGGATGAGGCCAGTCTTGACGTAGTCCCTGAGGAACTTGCCAAAGGCAGCGTGCTTCGCCTTGCTAGCAGCCTTGTGCTTGTGCGCGCTACCTTTTCCAACTCCCGTCGCGTGCTGGATCAGACTCTCAATATCCTTCGGGAAAACCCTGCCGCAGAATGGGCAATTAGGCTTACCGTCCCGGCGGAAAGGGATCTGGCCAGTCTTCAGCTTCTTCAGAACGAAGCGGCTCTTCCGGTCCCGGTCCTCCTTGTCGCTGCCAATGTCCTCAGAGTCTTCCTGCGAATTTGAAAGTAAAGAAGAAGTGAGAGAAGGAAATTAACTGAAATACAATTCAAGCATTAAATATTTTTTTATGAACATTACTAAGAAGTAATCATCATGTAGAATCAACATTTATGATCCAGATCCAACCATAGATAATTAGTTCACTAATATAAATATGCACCAATTTAAACTGTTGTCACAAATTGTTCATGGGTAGTCCAATCATTATTTCAGTAATATAACTAAGCACCAATTTAAGAGAAAATGGTGATTATAAATATCATGGATCAGGGATCAATCATTTGTTCCCTGAAGATGTACTGATTCATAAAACAATATGGATTCATGACGTCAATAAGCAGGAATTCAAGAAAAATGGTGGTCATAAATTACATGCATCTGATCATTCATTTGTTCCCTAAATAAAAATGATGTACACACTATGGTTTCATCGTATAAATAAGCACTAGTTTAAGACAAATGGTGATTATAAAATCCATGGATCAGATCAATTAATAGTACCTATAATATAATTCTTGTAATCATAATCACTCTGGTATGATTCATATTCGGATGAATTTAAGTTTGAAATGCAGTGAGCATTACACTAAGCAGGTATGATTCATCACACACAAGGAATCATGACCTAATTAAGATAACTGTCATCTACTAATTTGAAACATGCATGAATATTCATGGTACCATAAATCATTTGGTTGATACTTTGGTACAGTTGAATCAAGATGTGCATCAAATATTACAAATCTAGTAACTACAAACCATAAATCGGATGAGTAAGAACCCCAGAATCATCAATTTGTACAACAAGTAGCAGACATGGCAAATCAATCTACCGTACGAGCAAACCCTATGGTGAACAGTAAGATCAAGAAAAACAGGGGATCGATCGGAATAATAGAGTACCTCGCTGCAGCTGTCCGAGGCCTCCTCTTCGAACTCGTCGCACTCTCTGGGGCCATATAGCTCGCGGTACTGCCTGGAGTAGCGGTAGAACGGGTCATTCGGATCGAAGCCCTGGTCATCTGCTTGTGCCGCGGGAGCGAGGACGTCTCCGTTGGCCTCATCAGCGACGGCGACCATGGCCGGTTGGGCGGAGCCCTCCACGGTCACGGCGCGGCGAAGAGCGGCTCTGCTAGTTCCGGAAGAAGATCCCGCCTCCGCGGCGTCGACTACTACCGGAGCATCGCCGTCGCCTCTGTCGACGTTGACGACCGCACTCGCCTCCGGCTCGTCTCCGCGAACACGCTTCATCTTCGGGATCTTCGGTGGAAGGGGAGGTCGGTGGTGCGCTGGTGGAGGTGCAAGCAGGGTTTTTGCCAGATTGGGGAATAGAAGTTGCGGGTGGGAGAGACGATGGGGCCGATGGATATACAGTAGATGCTGCCGTTTGGGTTCCTCTGTGTGACGCGTGCGTGTGAAAACATGGATTCCTGCATGTAGTCCACTTTCCCATTACTTTGACATGGGTCCCACGCATGACGGATGGGCAGGCACAGAATTTTCAAGATGGGTATTAAAAACTATAAAATATTTTAAATACGAATTAGTGATCACACATAGAAAGAAATAAATAAAAAATGAATCGAGTATGTAAATTCTTTCAAATTTCTAAGAATTTCATACCATGATTAGGGCTGGAATTTTGAGTGTTTGGTCAAACCTAGGTTGACCCCATTGTACTAAGAGGTTGTCAAACCTTTTCAAAGTGAAACTTCTGTTCTAGGGTAATGTGGTGATGCCAAATCAGACCAACACGTGCTCCCAATTTTCCCAATACCCTAAGATGTACATGCTTGACAAGTGATGCCTCTTCTTGAGTTTAGGGGATGAATTTTTGAAAATTTTCAAACCAAACTGCCAAGATAGCATGCTAGCGTCATTACCCACATGTTGATGCACCCTTGTGCCAAATTTCAGTCCATTTCAAGTTAGGTACCTCAAAAAATGGTGTCCCCATGGTGGAGATGTGTCGAAAAAGGGGTTTTCGGACGAAAAGAGGGGGGAATGGCCAAAAACTGACCAAACCACCATGGATTGGGGCAAGATTTGGCACCCTTGTGCACATTGTGATATGACACCTTGGTTGATATGGGTTTTGATTTTTGGAGTTGGTGGCATGGTGTCCCCATGGTGTAGATGTGTCGAAAAAGGGGTTTTCGGACGAAAAGAGGGGGAATGGCCAAAAACTGACCAAACCACCATGGATTGGGGCAAGATTTGGCACCCTTGTGCACATTGTGATATGGCACCTTGGTTGATATGGTTTTTGATCTTTTGGAGTTGGTGGCATGGTGTCCCCATGGTGGAGATGTGTCGAAAAAGGGGTTTTCGGACGAAAAGAGGGGGAATGGCCAAAAACTGACCAAACCACCATGGATTGGGGCAAGATTTGGCACCCTTGTGCACATTGTGATATGAAACCTTGGTTGATATGGTTTTGATTTTTTGGAGTTGGTGGCATGGTGTCCCCATGGTGTAGATGTGTCGAAAAAGGGGTTTTCGGACGAAAAGAGGGGAATGGCCAAAAACTGACCAAACCACCATGGATTGGGGCAAGATTTGGCACCCTTGTGAAAATTGTGATATGACACCTTGGTTGATATGGGTTTTGATTTTTTGGAGTTGGTGGCATGGTGTCCCCATGGTGTAGATGTGTCGAAAAAGGGGTTTTCGGACGAAGAGGGGGGAATGGCCAAAAACTGACCAAACCACCATGGATTGGGGCAAGATTTGGCACCCTTGTGCACATTGTGATATGACACCTTGGTTGATATGGGTTTTGATTTTTTGGAGTTGGTGGCATGGTGTCCCCATGGTGTAGATGTGTCGAAAAAGGGGTTTCGGACGAAAAGAGGGGGAATGGCCAAAAACTGACCAAACCACCATGGATTGGGGCAAAATTTGTCACCCTTGTGCACATTGTGATATGACACCTTGTTTGCTATGGGTTTTGATTTTTTGGAGTTGGTGGCATGGTTTCCCCATGGTGTAGATGTGTCGAAAGAGGGGTTTTCGGACGAAAAGAGGGGGAATGGCCAAAAACTGACCAAACCACCATGGATTGGGGCAAGATTTGGCACCCTTGTGCAAATTGTGATATGAAACCTTGGTTTCTATGGGTTTTGATTTTTGGAGTTGGTGGCATGGTGTCCCCATGGTGGAGATGTGTCGAAAAAGGGGTTTTCGGACGAAAAGAGGGGGAATGGCCAAAAACTGACCAAACCACCATGGATTGGGGCAAGATTTGGCACCCTTGTGCACATTGTGATATGACACCTTGGTTGCTATGGGTTTTGATTTTTTGGAGTTGGTGGCATGGTGTCCCCATGGTGTAGATGTGTCGAAAAGAGGGGGAATGGCCAAAAACTGACCAAACCACCATGGATTGGGGCAAGATTTGGAACCCTTGTGCACATTGTGATATGACACCTTGTTTGCTATGGTTTTTGATTTTTTGGAGTTGGTGGCATGGTGTCCCCATGGTGGAGATGTGTCGAAAAGGGGTTTCGGACGAAAAGAGGGGGAATGGCCAAAAACTGACCAAACCACCATGGATTGGGGCAAGATTTGGCACCCTTGTGCACATTGTGATATGACACCTTGGTTGCTATGGGTTTTTATTTTTGGAGTTGGTGGCATGGTGTCCCCATGGTGTAGATGTGTCGAAAAAGGGGGTTTCGGACGAAAAGAGGGGGAATGGCCAAACCAAACCACCATGGATTGGGGCAAGATTTGGCACCCTTGTGCACATTGTGATATTACACCTTGGTTGCTATGGGTTTTGATTTTTTGGAGTTGGTGGCATGGTGTCCCCATGGTGTAGATGTGTCGAAAGAGGGGTTTTCGGACGAAAAGAGGGGGAATGGCCAAAAACTGACCAAACCACCATGGATTGGGGCAAGATTTGGCACCCTTGTGCACATTGTGATATGAAACCTTGGTTGCTATGGGTTTTGATTTTTGGAGTTGGTGGCATGGTGTCCCCATGGTGGAGATGTGTCGAAAAGGGGTTTTCGGACGAAAAGAGGGGGAATGGCCAAAAACTGACCAAACCACCATGGATTGGGGCATGATTTGGCACCCTTGTGCACATTGTGATATGACACCTTGGTTGATATGGGTTTTGATTTTTTGGAGTTGGTGGCATGGTGTCCCCATGGTGGAGATGTGTCGAAAAGGGGTTTTCTGACGAAAAGAGGGGGGAATGGCCCATTCATGTTCCATTCATGTGTCGAAAGAGGGGTTTTCGGAGGAGGGTGCCAAATTTAGATTTTTTTCATGCGTCCCATTCATGTTCTGGTATTTTTTAATTAAAATATACATGTACAGTTCCATTTTCAGAGTAATATTTTTTCTTCCACGGCAAAACCTTGTTCCCTCCAAATTTTAGTACGACGGCTGCCAAAACGCACAAATTTTTCGTTCCCTCCACTCCTCCCGCGCACCCCACCTATCAAATATTTCGCCCTCCCTTATATACGTCGTGCCTCTCCCCCATGATTTACGAGCATCTTAACTCCCCACCCCCCGACCTCATCCTCTCGTGCTCACCCCGATCCGGTGTCTTCGCCGGACGTTCTTCCATCTCGCATCTATCTCCCCGGCCGGTGGTCGCCATGGCCGGCAGTCGTCGAAACGTCGGGGGGAAGGAAAATCGCGCACACACGCCGAAGAAGGCGCCCAGCTCGAAGAAACGCCAAGGTAAATCTGTCGGTGATCGGCTTGTTGTTGTGTTTTTCGGATGGTTAGATCGAGAGATCGGTTTTACATGTCTACCACGCCCGTTTGACCTATATCTAGATCTTGCATATTTGATAGATCCAATCCCGACATCATACGTATAGGGTTTATCGTTTTTATTCCAGAGACAATCATGCCGTGCTATACAATCTTTGCCATCCCGCTGCTGTACAATCTTTTGCATAGACAATTGTTTGCCGAAACACTTAACTGAACTAATTCCAGCCGTTGCCGAAAACAGCCTGACGAGCTACAGTGAACAACGACATTGCTTCAGACTTTTATTCCTCAGTTTCAGAGGGAAGCAGAGTTTGATCTAGAACAATTGTTTGCTGTTTTCTATGGAACTAGTTAGTTTGCACGTGCAATGCACGTCTTAACAATGTAATGAAGTTTTTTTAATCATGTACTTTGTTTCATCAGTCTATTTATTTCCACAATTTTTGTTTATCTATGTCTTTCAAAAGTCAAAAATCAAATTTCAGCACATATCTGAACTTCTATCAGCACATATCTGAACTTCTATCGGTATCGGTAGTGGCTTATCATGAGTAACCTCATTACGTGCATACCAAGCCCGCCAAGCAACCAGAAGGGTAGTATCCACCATGTGAGGTGGTAGTTGTCCAATAACAGACTGAAACCAGCTATCAACAGACATGCATAATTCAGTGTCCGAGGGGAGTCTCATGTGTCAATTATTTGTTACGAGTAGATATCTAAAAGCACATGATGTCCCTTAGCCTGGCATATGCCCCCTCTTATGTTTTGTTCGCCGACATCATACGTAGACTCTTATGTTTTCAATCATTTGCTGTTGTACAATATTTTGCAAAGACAATTATTTGCTGTTTTCTATGGAATTGGCCCCCTCTTATGTTTTGTTCACGCTCCGCTCTTCCGATTATTTCAGCGGAGACACAAAACCCCGTCAAGCCGGCATATGAGCTTGCCAAGGAGAAACAAATGCAAGAAAATGTAGTACGCATGGAAAAAAATTTCGCTGAAAGATATGGACCTGACCACAAATTTCAGAAAGATTTCTCTGGTTTTGCACGTTCATTAGTGTATGGTGGGGTACAAATAGGAAATAGTAACAATCTAAAGGACACAGACTGCGAAGAGAAGGAGGTCGAAGAGGACCCTTCGTATGAACCGAATCCAGAAGAGATAGCTACTGCTGATGATGATCTTCATTCAGATGAGGATCAGCGCACTGTCGGCAAAACTTCAGCTCAGGTCTGTGGAACTATGTCTGAACTATGATAGGAAATACGTACATGCTAAATGTTTCCTACTAATGTAGCCTCTACTTTGCTTGCAGATAGTTGCTTCTTCTGCAATAGTTGCACAGAAGAAGCGATCCATACCTGAAGTTGCACCATCCAACATTGCAACAAGATCAATGGCAACAACTGAACCTGAAGCTGGGTCATCTGATGAGCCGACGGCCACTGCTGGTCTGAACACTGAAGGAGCACCCTCACCTAACCAGATCATGACATCTGGAGGCAGCACCTCATCTCCTGAGGACAATCAAATTGTAAACTTTGAGCGGCAAGGTATGAAAGTTTGTAAAAACTAAACACTGTACCGCATATTTTCATATAAAAGAGAATCATTTCATATCTCTTATTTCAGAGACATTGACAACATCTGGCGGTAGTAAGAGAAAGAGAGGTGGACGCAGACGTACCATGGGCCATGGACTACATGAGTACACAAGAAGACATGGTGGCAATAAGATGCCAATTGAATTCACTGCTGGTGTCAGGAGACCCAAGGATTATGTCCAGTCAGCAAAGCTGAGCAATGAGGTTGGTATTCACATCCGTGAAAAAATGCCGCTTGCAACACACTGGACACAGTACAAGAAAGATGAAACTCTCAGACATGTCATTCCTCATGCTATAAGTACAGTAGCGGTGAGTCCTGTACAATCTTGGTTTAACCTAATTAGTATGCTACATGATCAACTATCTAAGAATCTACTGATTAATGCATCACTATTTTGCAGGGAAAGTTTAGTATGGACAAAAATGATGAGGTGGCTCAAGATGTGTGCACTGATATGCTGCAAGTTAGTATTCGGCAGTTCCGATATAGGCTTAAAAAGGAGTATTGGCCGAAAATTAAAAATCTCACACTGGAGCAAGCATATCTCAAGAAGCCAGATCATGTAGAAGAGAAAAGCTGGAAAGAACTGGTGAAAAGATGGTTTGATGAGAAGTACCAGGTACATAAACGTTATTCCTTTCAATAACAGCTACTGAATTCTTACATTTCTCTGATCTGGATAAATAAAATGCATGTACTGAACATAGGGACTGTGTGTAATAAATGGAAAGAACAGAGAAGCTGTGAAACAGTTCCATACCACTGGATCTCGAAGCTATGTTGCTCACTGGGAACATCTAGTAAGTGTTCTGAATTTCCCAATACAGTTCATACTTCTGTCATACACAGTGTACAATGGTAATGTGCATTCTACATTTTTTCAAGCAGAAGGCTAAGCAGCAGGAAGAAGAAACCTCTCCAATTGAATTTTTTAGAATCACACACACTAACAAGGATAACATTATGAGTGCTGAAGCAAAAAGTGCATATGTAAGAAATATTTCTTATTAGCACAATATAATATAATCCAGTTTTGTATGTTGTCCATGCAATGATTGTAATCTTTATGCAGGATAAAATGGTGGCAAAAAAGCGGCGCCACGCAATGAAGATGAACCTGATTTGACTGATTTGCAAATTGTTCAGCTAGTTCTGAGCGAGAAAAGCCCATCCACCACCTGCAACAACACATTCCTACCAAGATTGGGCGTCGCAACAAGTTCCAGGAAGTCTTCTGTCTCAGCTACACGCATCCGAGAGCTACAACAAAGACTGGCAGATCAAGAGCAGAACTCCATACAGGCAGCTGAAACGTACCACGGTGAGATGCAGGCAAGACTGCAAGAACAAGATCAAAAATTTGAAGAGATCAGGAAGAAGCAGGAGGAAGAACTTGAAGCTGTGAAGAAAGCCCAAGAAGAAAAGACTCTGGCTTATGAAAAGAGGCTGACAGAAATGGATGCCGTGCTTAATTTGCTCTTGAGGACATCCCAGCCACCATCCATGTCTCAATCCCAGGGCAACTAATCTATTGCACCACCGTCCTACAACATTATTAATCATAGGTCTTTTAATTTCTTTGTGTTCCAATTGTAATTTTCTTATGAATCTTTCGGTCTGTGAGAGACATATATACTTCTTGTGCCACCATTTATGTATGATATTTATTGTCTATTTTTTGATATTTCGCCAGTTTTTTTGTTTCCCAAATTTCGCAAATAATTCAAATGCTCTCAAATTTTGTCAAATTCAAAAGGTGACGGAAAATGTCACAACGTCACTATTAAATGAAACCACGTGGCACCAATTTCTGGTCCCACTTGTCAGAATTTGTGGGTCCCACCAGTCAGCATTATTGGGACCCATATGTCGGCAACAACCTGGTCCCACTTGTCTGAATTTTGTGGATCCCACCGGTCAGAATATTGTGGGTCCAGCTTGTCATAATATTTTGTGGGTCCCACCATCAGCACCATGCCGGTCCCACATGACAGATATCCATGTCAGCGCCGTCGGACCCATGTTGTCAGAAGCCAAATGGACCCACATGTAAGGCCACGTATGCTTTTTTTGGACCAATCAGAAACTTCCCAAGATTTAGATATTGACGAAAGTTGCAATTTTTCGTGACAAACCTGTCTGTCAACAATGAACCTTTGATGTTGACGAATTTGCAGGTCGTCACCATCAAACATTTGACGTTGACGAAAAAATGCATACCGTCACCCCCGATATTTTATGACGGAGCTTCCTTGACGAACCCCATGACGATCAAATTTTGTCACCGCGAAGTAATCCTTGACGAAAATTGGCCTTAACATGACGAAAGTGATTTGTCAAAAAAATTGTTTTCCTTTGTAGTGTTGATAGTTTACAGTGTTCCGAAACTTGCATTTCAAAGGGAAGGTCCCTTAACATAAGAAGTTCTGACATGTAGAGGTCAGTGGCTCATGCGGCTTCCCGCAACGTTAGAGATTAATCCATATTGTCCAGGTTCGGTATTCTCCGCAAGTTTTCACGAAAATTTATCATGGAAAAGCATTTAGTTGAAAATATGAAGGTGGATTGTTATTGCTTGTTTTTTTATTGTTTATTTTGTTATACTTTCTTTAGTAATCGTAATCATCAAAACCAGATTATTTGGTAAAGAAATTCAAGAGAAAATTTCAATAGAAGTACATGTAATATGATAGAAAAACTTTCATATATATAGTTAAAAAACCGATTTATCTCTTAATTTTCTCGAGGTAATTGTTAGTTCTTAATTTCCACACCTGGGAAAAATCACAACATTGTGACGAACCACCTTAGCAACAAAGTCAGGCAACCAGAATATGACCAACCTAATGGTATTGTGCAATGTAATTTTTGTGTTTAGGACACTGCCTTGTTCAAAATCTCCATCTCTGATTCCTCCACCCAAATGTTCGTCTATCACTCGTTAGGTCTCTGGTAAATGAATTGAATATCACGATGGAGGCAGCGACGACCCAGAAGTTGGAGAGTTTAGTCGAGAGATAAGATGGAACCTTGACATCGACAATTGGGAGGTCCCGCACCTTCATAATGTAAGTTCTCAATTGAATCTAAGTAGGGCTAGAGAATTATTTGTGATTTGGGGTGGTGGATGATATGGGTATTTTGCATGGTTGCGATGGTATTTCACTGACTATGATAACAATTTAGGACTCATTAAAGGTCAATTTCTTTACAAATTAAGGTTATGTTGTGTAGATGATTTTATGGGGAAATTATGTGAATTAAGAGAATGAATCATGAAGTTTGATTTCTTTTTCATGATTGAACGCCTTTTTTATCATACGTTTTGAAGGAGGTTGCATATGTGTGAAAGTGCAAATTTAGGGTTTTGAAGAAAAGTTTGTCGGGAAGCATTGGCGAGACTTCTGGATAGTGGCAATTAAATAGCAACAAAAGTAATCTTTTAGTAATTATATGCCACTAAGAATTATATCATGTTGTTTTATGAGTTCACAATATCATCTAAAAATTCTATGATTCTAATAATCACGATCCTACAATTTGTGATCTTACAACTGACTTTCGGTCTAATCCATAATTTAACTATCACAACCTTTTGGCAAGCATGAAAAGTTCTTGGCCTATAACCTTTTTTCGGGAAAAAGAATGATTGACCGGGTCTGAGTCACTTTAAGCTCACAAATCTCAAGGGTTCCTTTATCCCATTCTATTGCTATAATATAATAAATTGACTTGTATTTACATTTTATTGTGGAAACTGTAGTGTGTTCAAAACAACTCAAGAATACGATATTAAGTAAGAAAGCACTAGAGCACAACATTTTGGAAATCTTCGAGTAATATTTGTATACATATTTCTATAATGTCTAGATATTTAAATCAAAGTTGATATCTTTACTTGTGTTAAAGACGCGATGGACCTTGAGCATACCATGGACTCTTGTCTTATTAAGTAGAAGTAAAAAAAAGGGAAGTGAGTGCTAATATGACCACCAAGAAAGTGTGTGTAAACTCATATGTAATAGTCTTATTGTTAACTCTTGTTATTCTAACTACCTAGTGCATTCTTGAGTTGTGATCCAATATGAGAAGCTCAGCTAGAGAAATCACAAGGACTGGCTTTCAAATGAGTGGATCTTCTCTTAAAAGATGTCTTTCTATAAGAATATGAGCAGCTTAGTCTGCATAGAATCTAACAACGAACTAATAGTGCGGAAGACGTGGGATCCTAAAGGAGTGGTTATAGGGCCACAACAATTCTCTTCACCAAGAGTTTGAAGTAAATTACATCTTCAGGATGAATATGGTTAATTTTCTCACTAAAGAGGCTCATATTATCTACTCAGTTATTTGGCATGGTATTCATTTCTTCAGTTGAAATAATGTTATAAAAGAAACTCAATATTGCAAAGTTGTGTATTTAGATCATGTGATGGTGTAAAAAATTGAACCTGTGTTATACCTATATGCTCCTCGATTTGTTCCAATCTATACAACTTAATGGTTTATCTAGTTATCATTAGTACAAAAGCAATTAAAAATTGTGCAAAAGACCATATACCATTAGACTTGCTAGGATTTCATGTGAAGCATAAATAGAACGAATTTACATATATTATCAATCAATCAATACATGATCACATCTATTATTATAGAGCATGACCATTTGTGGCTAGAAAAAACAATTACTATTCCATAGGAATGGCTTTTTTGGGAATAAATCTTACAGAGTATGATCTAAATAACTTATCTAGTGAAGATGTTTTGCTGGAAAGATACAGAAAACTCAACTTGGAGATCATTTTAGGGGATTCACCTCGAACACTTACTTAGAAAAAAACATTTCATATGTTTGTGCATGATGATAAGGTACATCGTAAAGGAAAATTTGGTAATGGATATAAACTTAATTTTGATGTCATGTTGGCTCTTCCACACATAAGACCATCGACGCGAATATTATCATCTTCTTATCTTCAATTGGACATCCTATTACTTGTAATAAACAAAATATCCACTTATTTTCATCATTTATGCGTAGCACAATATGTATAAAAAATTAGAAAATTGGCCAACACCAAAATTCTATCCAACATATTAATGTAAACGCTGGATAACAAAAGCATCTAGAGCTTTTTCTAGTGATCCAGTTCCTGGTTATTTCTTTATACTAGTTTTCATTTTTTATCGAGCATTGTTTCGTGAAACCGAATATAATTATGATTCATTGCTAATATATTTATATGCATATAATAATTTAACAAAACTAAAAATAGCATGCAATCGTAAAAATCTACGATTAAACGTACAATCAGAAATAGCATCTAGTAATAGAGGTAATTGTTTATTTTTGAGTTCAGCCATGACCTACGTCGTCTGGTTGCTCTAGGTGGATGCTTCACCCCTCGAAACCAACAGCATGTGTAGTATGACTGCTCCTTCTCATACGCTATGATTGTGTCCTACCCAATTTATGCCCTTGCGATTGGATGGAAGTTTTCACTATTAATAATCGTCAAGACACTCCATGGAGGGAAACCTTGGTGATCATTTTTACCTTCTCATTGTGCAACACACACTGCATTGCGAGGGATATCTTTTCTACTTTATTGATGAGAAAAATCATCCATGCCTCATGTAGGCGCTCCTTCGTTTCAGCCTTCGGGACAAAATATTTTGTTTAATTTTGTTGCTTGACAACCTATACCCAAGTTGAAGATGACCTTTTTGGTAACACTTGGAATGACTGGGCAATTTATGGGATTAATGTATTAATGAGAAAAGGTATTAGTTGTATTTCCTAGAATTTTTTTCGATAAAGGGCGCTTTCATTACTTTAGAAAAAGTATTACACCCGGCCTCTGCATAACATGATGCACACAGACGTACTCACACATAGTATCAAACCATCACATGAAAAACTGAAAACACCGAAAACAAAGAGAGCGCCTAGAGCGCAGAAGGCTCTGTCCGTAGATTACGCCGCCATCCATGTTGGGAAAAAATATCCTTCGCCACATCCTCCAATCGTGTAGATACCTCCATAAAGAGGTCTCGGTTCTCTATACGTTGAAGCAAAGACCACGAACGGAGCAAAGCGGTGGACCGGTAGATAACCTGCAAACATGAAGAGTTAATATCATGGAAAATCTTGTCATTTCTACATAGCCATAGCGACCAAATAATGGCGATCGCCCCCACCCGAATAAAAGTTTTGAACCTACGCTCCACCCCATTGAGCCAGCTACCAAAAAGATGTGCCACGCTCCGAGGTGGGTATAAGGTAGAACCTATTTGGGTTATTGACCATATAGATCTCGCGAATTGACACTCGAAGAAAAGGTGGTTGATAGTCTCATCATGAAGACAAAAAACACACTTTTTACTACCTTGCCAATTACGCTTAACAAGATTATCCTTAGTAAGAATTACCCCCCTACGATGATACCAAGCAAAGACCTTCGTCTTCAATGGAATCTTCATAGACCAGATTTTTGTATTCTTAAAAACTGGCGTATCGGATTGGATCAACGCATTATACATAGAATCAACAGAGAATTTACCGCTGTCATTTAGATTCCATCGAACCACATCAGACCCGTGCATTAAACTGGACCCTCTCGAGTCGTTGAAGCAAGGTATTCCAGGCCACAAGCCTGGGACCTATGAGGTCACGTCTGAAAGCCATTTCCAATGGTGAATTTTGCATCACCATTGCCAGGGTATCAGATTTGTGGCGTACAATACTATATAAAGCTGGATATTGTTCCCGAAGAGTGGTGTTTCCTAACCACTTGTCTTCCCAGAACCTTATCTGAGATCCATCCTTAATTGAGAAAGATGTATATGGGAAGAAGAATTTCTTAGTCGCCATAAGATCAGCCCAAAAGTGTGAGTCTCCAGGTTTCCATATCACCTGGGACAAAGCCTTTGAGCCTACATACTTTCTTTTGAGAATTGTTTGCCATATACCTTCTTCTGAAAGAAGCTTGAATAACCATTTTCCAAGTAGGGCTCGATTCTTGATCTCGAGATCATGAATTCCAAGTCCTCCCTGGTCTCTTGGTCGGCAAACCACATTCCATTTAGTCAGTCGGTATTTCTTTTTCTCACTATCTCCTTGCCAAAAGAATCTAGATCAGAAATAATCCAACCGTCGCAATACTCCTTTAGGCAACTGGAAGAAGGAAATCATACACAGTACCATATTACTTAGTACTGAGTTAATGAGAACCAATCGCCCACCTAGAGATACTAACTTTCCTTTCCAACTTGATAAACGCATCTGAAGTCTTTAATCGACATGTTTCCATTCAGCTAAAGTGAGCCGCCGATAATGAATCGGAATGCCCAGGTAGCTGATAGAAAACTGACCAATCTCACAGTCAAAAAATTCAGCATATAAAGAGGCCTCATCGTGGGCTTCGCCGAAACAAAACAATTCACTTTTATGGAAGTTTATTTTTAGACCTGATAGCTTCTCAAAAGCTGATAGGATCAACTTAAGATTCTTTGCCTTTTCAAGATCATGTTCCATAAATAGAATTGTGTCATCGGCGTATTGAAGGATCGAAAGACCACCATCAACAAGATGTGGTACTACCCCTTCAATATGACCATCCGCTTTTGCACGCTCAATAATAATAGCAAGCATATCCGCCACTATGTTAAACAACATGGGCGATAATGGATCTCCTTGCCGTAATCCCTTTTTCGTTTGAAAGTATTTGCCCACATCATCATTAACTTTGATGGCAACACTTCCTCCGAAAATAAAATTATGAATTAAAGCGCGCCACTCATCAGAAAAACCTTTCATCCTGAGTGTCTGTTGCAGGAAAGACCACTTGACTTTATCATAAGCCTTTTCAAAGTCAATCTTTAAAATAACACCATTTAACTTTTTCCTATGAAGCTCATGCACTGTTTCATGCAAGGTTACTACCCCGTCTAGGATATTCCTTCCTTGCATAAAAGCCGTCTGAGACGGTCGCACAACATGATCAGCAACTGAGTTAAGTCTTAAGGTTGCGGTTTTTGTGAATATCTTAAAGCTCACATTAAGGAGGCAGATAGGTCGGAATTGTTGAATCCGTTCTGCTTCCATAACTTTTGGCAATAAGATTATCTCACCGAAATTAAGACGAAACAACTCTAATTGATCATCGTGCAATGCAGAGAACAAAGTTAACAGGTCCGTCTTGATAATGTCCCAGAAGTTTTGATAGAACTCTGCTGGGAAACCATCCGGTCCTGGTGCTTTATTATGCTCCATTTGGAAAACCGCCTTCTTCACCTCCTCCTCAGAATAAGGGGCAGTAAGAAAGGCATTTTCTTCCGCGGATACTTGGGGAATATCCTGGATTCTGGATTCTTCCATAGTGAAAGTTCCTTCTTCCGGTTCCCCAAATAGATCCTTATAATAATTAGTAATGTAAGATTTGAGATGTTCTTGTCCAACAATCGTACCCTCATCCTGAATCAGAGAATGAATAATTTTCTTCCTATGTCTGCCGTTAGCGACAAAATGGAAGTATCTTGTGTTCGAATCTCCTTCAAGAATAAATTGTACTTTTGATCGTTGATACCATTTCAGCTCCTCCTCTCTTAACATGGAAGCTATCTGCGCATTATATTGACTCTTAAGTTCAACTTCTTGCGCTGATAGCAACCGTGTCTCGGCAAGAGCTTCCAGGTCATCAATCAATGTAGACAAGCGAAGCTTCTCAGATTTTAAAATCCCTGCTACATGCCTTGCACAACCACCAAGGTGTTTTCGCAAAGCGCGAATTTTATTATTCCACCTTTGTATGGGACTAGAGCCCGCAACAGGTCTCTCCCATACATGCTTAACCATATCCGCAAAGCCATCACGGTGTAACCAGCCCAGTTCAAATTTGAATTGGCGTTTACTTTGTGATCCAAGCTTTCCGGCTGTTAACAGTATGGGAGCATGATCCGACAAACCTACAATACGAGGAAGAGCACGCACGCTGACCATAGGGTATTTTAATTCCCACTCATGATCCATGAGTACGCGATCGAGTTTCTCATATGTAGGCTCCGGAAGATTATTGGCCCAAGTAAACTGTCTCCCAACCATTTCAACCTCTCTCGAATCCAAATAGAGACAATGATTTTAGTTAGCTTATCAGCGTACTTGGTTAGGCAAAACCGCTATTGCACATAACTATGCATCGTTGTGTAATGTTGTTCAGGGGAACCATAGATCTGTGGCCGAGGTTTTGTCGGTCACACCTTTGAATGTCGCGTTTAGAAGATCTTTTGTGGGATACAAGTGTGAGGCTTGGCTTCATCTTGTTGATAGGTTGATGTTTGTCCAACCATCGGACGAGTTTGATACTTTCAGATGGCTTATACATGCCACATGGATGCTTTTCAGTCAATTCCATGTATCTTGACATGATGAACGATGGGCATGGTTTTCGCAAAAAAAAATCTTCGGAAACTCAGAGTAGCGCTAAAGATTAAAAGTTTTCTGTGGCTCTTATGTAGTTATGTAGATGGATAATTCTTATTCAGGACAATATGGCTAAACGTAGTTGGAATGGGAACATAATATGTTGCTTATGTGAGGGAGATGAAAGAATACCTCATTTTTTCTACTCCGTAGTACTTTTGCGCGTTTAGCACTACGGGGAAAATAAGACTTTGCCGTGTAACTATGCACGGTAAAGGCCCTATATGCACGGCAAAGGGTCCGATATGCACGGCAAAGGCTTTGCCGTGCGATACCGCATGACAAAGGTCGCACGACAATACTATTGACGACAAAGGCTTCTTTGCCGTGCAACTCGCCAACGTTGGCTTTGCCGTGAGACGCCGCACGGCAAAGGTCGCTTCTTTGCCGTGTGACAAACATATTTTATCTAAAAAAAGCTCCAAACTGTCCGATCTGGGATTGAACCTAAGATGCAGAGTAGGAAAATTGTGCAACCTTTTCACTGAGCTAAGTGTTCGTTTGTTGATAACTATACCTCGCCACACCTTTTGAGCTGAGAAGAAATCCAGTTTTTACATCTTTGTCGTGCGCTTACACTAGGCAAAGGCTTCTTTACCGTGCGTTTGTTAAAAAACACTAGGCAAAGGCTTTTTGCCGTGCGTTTGTTAAAAACACTAGGCAATGGCGTGCACGATGATGCCTTTTGTGCTTTGCCGTGCGCCTTGATACAGCTTTGCCGTCAACATTTTCTTTACCGTGCGCCCTGAGGGGTCTTACGACAGTGCCTTTTTTCCCGTAGTGTAGTGTGGCGCATAGCATTCCCCTTGTGCATTTAATATATGACCGCATACTAGTATTGCAAACATACTCGACAACTGGTTGAATGGTGTTAGCAGAAAACTTTAGCACACATTCGAGTTGATGCCGTTATTAGATTTGTATATGGTCTCAGGATACAATCGATTATAGGTGCAACCAACCTGAGACTCTTGCACGAGGTATCTTCAACCGATAAGGTTGGCATCCTATTATAATACAGCAAAAGCAGTGCATAAGTGCACGTTGTAACTTAGTATGCATAGCTTTTTGCTAGCTCACTGGAGCTTTTCTGAATTTACTGAATCATACGCTGCAATAAATAAATAGTTGTGTGTGCAACTGTGCATCAATGAGTGCAGAGTTGAGGATTCATCTTTGAAAAAGAAATCAGCATACAGCGCTCTGTTTGATACATAATAATCTGTATACATTGTTTAAGACGATACACGATGCATTAGTATTAGTATGGGTACATGGAAGGATTTGATTCGGTTTTGTAGGTTCTCCTTGATTTGATTATGCTCTTATTTTAGCCCTTAGAGCAACAAAATCCGCTCTCCAGCCTTCCACCACACGACAACACAGAATCATCCCGTGTACACAGAGAGCAGAAGCTAGTGGGGACGTCGGCGCCACGGGCTTACGGTGGTGCGGCGGCTTTTTCCTTGACGACGTTGCGCTGCGCTGCCGGCGAACCCCACCGTCCGACGCGTGGTGCGCTCGTCGGCCACAAAGATGACGGCGAGGTTCTCCGGACCACCCCACCCTCCTCGAAATAGGCTTTCACCCCGCTATATTAATATAGCAACCACACGGTACAACCCCACCGAGGAGCCAAAGGAGGAGCTAGGCCAGTGGGATTCCAGTTGACTTGCCGGTCGTGTCGCCCAGTTGCTCCGCCCCGTCGCGTGCGCCGACGGCGACGCCCGGCGCCGTCGGATCGGCTCGTGCGCTCGTTGGTTGGGTACAGTGAGAAGCGCGTGAAAACGTGGCTGCCGGATACGTACTGCAACGTCGCCAGATGATCCTTTTCCAAGTGTCGAATGCATGATATCCAGCTCTGCTTTATGTGCCGATGATGTCCTTCCTTAGTCATTACGATGTTTCGATTGGCTCCGTGATAGAATTGCGAGGACACGCGTGAGACGACTTTGGAATTATCGTTATCATTGCCAACAATCGTGTCATCTGGTACTGAGTTCTTTGTTTGGCCGGTGCTTGCACTGTATGTCTGGTACCGTCAGAGAGTGCAGTGCCGAGCTGCCTTCTTGTTGCAAAATCAACCTGAACTTACCACTCACGGAACCCTAGACGGGTGACCAGACATGGTGTATCAAGGTTTTACCGTTCCTTCAGGTAGAAACAGCAAGACCTTTCATCGTCCAAATCCCCGAAAGACAAACCCGTGCACTGCCGTAACGCCACCACTAAAGAAGTAGAATCAGAATCTGAGAAGGATCTAGAAACTATTACCACCCCCTCGTGTCTTTGTAGGATGAGTGGATGACTAATCATCTATATGTTCAGTTACGAAAGGGATGAGCTGTATGTACGACTATGAGTTTTGACTGCATACTGGAACGTTTCTTTCCTTCTCCGGGAATTTTCTCGGAACAAGTTTCAGAAAAAAGCTAATTTAATAATCCCTCGGGGAGGAAGCAGTTTGCACGTAATGTATAATTTTACCTACTTGGTCCATTTTAATTTTAAAATGAACACTTCAGTCCACGTGCATACTTAAGATATTTGAAAACGTAATCATATGGCACTAGTGGAAAAGAGGCATTTCGTCCCAAGCAAATGTCCCCGTTTTGAACCAAACCGGAACCAATGGGAGGCATTGGTCCCGGTTCATCATGAAAACCCTTTAGTCCCGGTTCGTTTGCACCCTTTAGTCCCCCTTCGTATTACGAACCGGGACTAAAGGGTGGTCTAGTCGGTTCGTAATACGAAGGGGGACTAAAGGGTTTTCTCCCCACCTCCACACACACACACACACACACACACACACCCCCGTTCACTTTGTAGAATAGAAAAGAAAATGATAGAAAATTCAAAAATAAAATCTTTTGAGATTCCTGTATGTTAAGCAACCTACTATTAGGGAAAATTAACAAATTCGAATTTTGACTTTTTTGCAAAAAATGTTTAAAAAATGGTAAAACCTCAATAACTTTTGCATACGACGTCGAAAAAAAACGTATAATACATCAAAATCATCGTGGGAAAAAGTTACATCCGAAGTCACCAGGGTTTACCCGGTTAGCCAATTTTTAGATTCTCAAAATTCCAAATAAAAATATGAAAGCAGGAAGATTTTAGTTTTTGCCAGAAATTCAGAATTTTATATTTTAAATTTTTTAAAATAATAATTACATCATGCATAAAGATTACTATTACTTAACCATAAAGTTAGCCAATTTTTAGATTTTCAAATTTTCAAGTTTGGCAAAAAATATTAAAAAATAATAAATTTAAAAACTATTATAATACAAATTAAAAAAATTAAAATTATAATACCGTTACCACAACATGTTATTACGTCATTAGTTTTGTTTATTAAAATAATTATTTGTAATTCGAATAATAAATAAGTGTGACATCGACCAACATGTTAATAGGATTGATATGATACTAGTATCACAACATGCGTGCGAAGCACTTGGAAGCGGATGAAAGGAACTTGGAAGTTAAGCGTGCTAGTGCTGGAGTAGTGGGAGGATGGGTGACCGAGCGGGAAGTTGGACCACAGGTAAGTAATTTAACTATTGATTAAGTGTAGTTAGAGATTAAGTGTAGTTAAACACTAAACTAGTTAAATAACTGAAATACTAGAAATTCTGAAAAAAAAGAAAAAAAAAAGAGGAGCGAAAAATAATTGGACATAACCAAATGGATTAAAAAAAATAACGAAATAACCTTTAGTCCCGGGTCGTGTTACAAACCGGGACTAAAGGTTATTTTCCTCGAAGCAGTTTGCACGTAAGGTTTGTTTTACCTACTTGGACCTTTTTAATTTTAATTTGAACACTTAAGCCACGTGCATACGAAGGGATTACAGGCCCGTTTTCCACTAGTGTGGAGATATCAGAAGATTATTTCAACTCTGTCTTCGTGGCATATTTGAATTCAACCGACAGGAAGACAAAGACAGGTCTTATCGCATAAGCAATGCTAGCTACTTCGGGTTTGCTTAGCTGGTGGTGGTGGCCTACTGGCCTCATAATTCAAAGGAAACCTCAGAAACTAGAGTTAAGAGAAGATAAGGCATGGAAAACTTGGACAAGGTGTTCGATCTCTACTCTCCTTGGGATCTTCACCCAGAGTTGAGAGAAGATTTTGTTAAGGTTGGTTCAGATATGGCATCTCATGGGCACGGAGCAGCATGCTATGTATCGTGCAACGGTTACAACATAATTTCTTTCACTATTCTTTTAAAGAAGCACCGAAAGATCACATGAACAACCTATACCAGGTTCTACGACGTACACAACGGAGAGAATGTTGGTACTAGCTAGACATAAATGAGAACAAGAGTATGCACGAATAAATTTGCAGAAAAATGTCTTTTCATGTGTGTTCTGCACAGAAAAAAAAAACAAAATATTGGAAGCAAATTTAAGTATTTTTTGCATTTCTGGAGCCACGGTTTGTGATTTTTGGGTAGCTAACCTATTATTCAGCAACACTTACCAGGAATGTATAGTACATGTGTATGTATACACCCTAAGGAATTCGAAAATTGTGAAACTTTGAAAATATCGTTTTCGAACATTCTAAAATACCTTACTCAGTGGAGCTTGGTTGCCAAAACACTGCAAACACGATGCAGCTGAGACATATGCTGCTGTGATGATGCAGTTGTGGCAACCCAGGCAGTTAAAACACAATATTTATTGCATTGTCGTCTTTGTAAAATTATTTTTTGTTACCGCATCGTTGTCCTTAACTGCATCTATGTAGGGGTCCTTCTTAACTGCATGTTTGTCCTTCTTACTGCGTGTAATCATGCACAAGTTAGCAAAATGTTTGAAAACACTGCAACAACACAAATAAAGTGTTGGTGTGTATCTTTGGATTCGGATACAGAAATTTGGGGATACATCTCTTCTAAACATTTTCCCTCCTCGTTTCCCTATTGGCAGCAGTCAGTCACATCACGTGGTTTTTTTTCCTTCACACCACAAGCTAATTGGCAGCCAAGGTTAGTTGGCTCCAACACTTATATAAAGGCCCAGCCGCGCACGAGCCTCTCCTCAAGTCTCCCCCTTCTCGGTAACCACCTAAGCTCCCCTGCATCCACAGCTGACAGCTCCGGGCTGCCTTCGCCGTTGATACATCCGCGTCGGCGCACCTCTTAGTTATTCACATGGCTGCGCAAGCTTGGAATCCATTCTCGTGCTGCGTCCGAGGTGCTGTAACGACCGACGACGACGACAGCTCGTACCGAAGGCGGAGAGGGAACGGCAGCTCGAAGTCGTCTTCGAGAGTGTCGTTCACGAGCCTGAGCTCTGGGACGCTGTCGCCGGAGGACCTGTCCTTGACGCTGTCCGGCTCGAACCTGCACGCGTTCACCTACGCCGAGCTCCGAGCGTCGACGGCGAACTTCTCGCGCGCAAACTACCTCGGCAGCGGCGGGTTCGGCCCGGTGTACAAGGGCACTGTCGACGATGAGCTCCGGCCGGGGCTGCCCGCACAGTCGGTCGCCGTCAAGTACCTCCACCTGGAGTGCGGAACCCAGGGACACAAGGAGTGGCTGGTGAGTGGGAAGCAGAGTCCTTATTGTTGGCAATGAATGTGGAAGATCAATTGGATTAATAATTGATGTTTTTTTCAGATGAATAATTGATGTTGAATTATTTCGGAACTTTTTGCAGGCAGAGGTTTTCTTTCTTGGTCAACTGAGGCACAATAATCTGGTGAAATTGATCGGGTACTGCTACGAGAAGGAGCACAGGATGCTGGTGTACGAGTTCATGAGCGCTGGAAGCTTGGACAAACACCTCTTCAAAAGTGAGTTATTCAGACCAACAAGCTCAACTAGACTTGAGCACCTACATGCGCGATGAGCTGTTCTTGTTCCCTGCCTTTATTCTCTGTTTTCTTTTCGTTAAGTCAAGGAGATAAAAGTGCAGCTGTGTGCCTTCCAATGGAACACATACCTTTATCAGTTTAACACCGAATTGCTCGTAGAAACTTATTGGTGCTTACAATTCAATATGCAACTATTTGTCAGTGTGGAGGAGGAAAAACTGATCTCCTATTCTGTTTGCGAAAGAACTGACATGTAACATCATTTTTTTTTCAGGTATCACTGACTCTCTACCATGGATGACAAGGATGAAGATTGCCATCGGTGCAGCCAAGGGCCTCACCTTTCTCCACGATGCCGACCCACCGGTTATCTACCGTGACTTCAAGGCCTCCAACATCTTGCTCGACTCGGTAAGCCACCCATAAATGTCATGATTTCAGTTTTATTAAACGTCTTATCGGCACAAGTAAATATGGTTGTTCTAATCTTCAGATAAAACACTAAACTAACACTAAACTGAAATGTCTCCCTCATTTGGGAACAACACGTCGCCTCTGAAGACTGTAGAATTACCACAGCGTCCAAATAAAAAACAAATAGTTTGGACCCTTCCAAATTCAGGGCTTCCCAAGAATAGTTTTTGCAACAAAATATTTTGCTTGTTCTTTTCATAATTATTCTGAACCCTCCTTTTAAAGGTTACTATTCTTGGATGACACAGACATCTCTGACTTGACTTGAACTCCGAATCAATGGATGCATGCAAAACTTGAGAAATCCAATCTGTCATACGCATCATCCACCCAATTTAAAAATATCTTGCCATTACCTTGTAGCTTACACAAATTGACAACCTATTAATAAGCAGTGACATGTGAACAGTTCCACTGCTAACATATAAACAACACTACTAATGGCATATGGTCACTACAACCAATATCTGAGTTCGAATAGTTTTTATCTTTTTTATGTGGGTTCAAATAGTTTTATCTAACGAATGGCATATATCTAACTTTCACCTAATCAAATCTCGACATATGTTATTCCAGGACTACAACACAAAATTATCCGACTTTGGGTTGGCCAAGGATGGACCACAGGGCGAGGCGACGCATGTCACAACACGTGTCATGGGGACACACGGGTATGCAGCGCCTGAGTATATAACAACAGGTCATTTGACCGCCAAGAGTGATGTGTACAGCTTTGGCGTGGTGCTTCTAGAGCTACTATCAGGGCGGCCATCGGTGGACCGTGCACGACGACCAAGGGAACAAAACTTGGTGGATTGGTCCAGGCCATACCTTAAACGATCCGATAAGTTGTACCAAGTCATGGACTCGGCCCTTGAGTGCCAGTACTCGTGTAAGGGTGCCAAGGTGGCTGCATTGATGGCCTACAAGTGTCTTAGCCAAAACCCAAAGTCCAGGCCATCCATGAGGGAGGTTGTCAAGGCAATGGAGCCAGTACTAGGCATGGACGACTTCTTCCCTGTGGGCCCGTTTGTTTTCACCATCGTTGTGGAAGAGGACAAGGCGATAGACATGAAGGTGGAGGTGGAGGATAAGCATCAAAACCATCAAGATAGACACAAAAAAAAATACCCAGAATCAACAATTCACGCCGATATTATTCTCCATGGCCAAAGTGAGAATGCTACTGGGTTCACTAGTGCCTTAAGGCGGCAACAGAGGACATTAAGTTACCATAGGGAAAGAGGTTCTTAATAGTTTGGAGTACAATAATAGGGAACAGAGGATATATGATACAAATATGTATATGTATAAGATTGAGATGGGGTGCAACGTCAGAACGTCTGTCCTAATGATATAATTCTTTCTTCTTTTCCCGATAGTGCAATAGATATTTGATGAAACATGTAATTTTTGGTTTGGATTTTTACAAGGTTTGTTGTTCAAAGATGTGGATAGCTGAATGACTCTAGTTAACAACATGTCAATTTCTCATTATCTATACATTAAATCGTTGGTCCAATGTAGAAAACCATTGCCAAGAGAATGATAATCCAATGAGATATAATTATGCAAATATATCATGTTTGTTCTAGAAAAATGCAGAATTAAGGCAAGATGATACAATATCACTTCTTGATGTTGATATCCATAGCTAATGACAAAAAGATGATACAATCCCCCACCGGCCCGTGGAGCAAAAATATCGCACATGTTTCAGAACCTAAAAACGAATGCCATACCATGCAAACGGTTCCATTTGAAGGAAACGTGTGCTTAATTTTTATATTCATAGACCATTTCTTTCTTGCAAACTATGTGTGATGTTTTTGGGCTATATTTTCCTTTCACTCTTCCTTTTCCCGCCGTTTAGTTGCCTTGTCGCCACCTTTGTATTGTCTATAAGTCCATGGAGCGCCACCGGTAGGTCATAAGAGCATCTCTAGCAGAGCCCGTAAACACGGAAACTGAAAACATCAAGTTCAGTTCACCGAACTCGTGTTTACGGGTCAAAAATTTGATGGCGCAGAACAGACCCCGTAAACGAAAACTGTAAAACAATATATTTCCTAAATATGCCATTAAAGGCCCACCTGTCAGCTTTTTCTTTTTTCCCATTTTTTTGTTTTTTTAGTCGCCTTCTTCATGGGAGCTCTCCCGAGCTCTCCACGCCACGCTGCCCCCTGCCGCGCCCGGCTTCGCCCCGCCCGCCGCGTCATGCCCGGCCGCCCCGCCCGCCTGGCCTCTCGCACGCCTCGCCCACTCCCGCCACCGGGCCACTCGCCCCGACTCCGCCCGCCTCACCCGCTCCCGCCCGCCGCGCCCCCGGGCCGCCCCGCCGAGCCGCACCCCTGCTCCACCCCGCCCGCCGCGGCCCGGCTCCGCCCCGCCTCACCCCAGCTGCGCCCGCCGCCCGGCGGCCGCGCCTCCTTCCCCGCCGGCCAGCCCCGCCCTGGCCATACCCGCCCCGGCCATCCCCGCCCCGGCTAGCCCTGCTCCGGCGAACTCGACCCCGCCCCGCCCCGTCACGGACGCCTCCAGGGCCGCCCCACCCGCGCTCGGCGAACTCGTGGCCGGTGACGTGGGCATTACCCTTCGGGTAACCGATGTTGCCCTATCCTGTATTGACTAGTTGGAGGCCCATGAAGGCACTTGGAGGCAAGGCAGCCCAAGGGCTGGCGCACCAGAGGATTCCTTGGCAAGCGAGACAAAGAGGCGGCCGAACAAGGAAAGATTAGATTTAAAACTACTGTAAACCTAGTCGTACTCGATTAGACCTCTTGAGACTGGCATCCTATATAAAGTCAGGAGAGGGGCTGTCGAGGGACACACAATCAATCTTAGCAATCTTAGCCACCAAAAGCTTAGAGCTAGGTCACCATAGAACTTAGCCATCTCGACGAGATCTCAGCCGAACTATTCGGCACCCCATTGTAATCCATTATCATCATAATCAAGAACAGACAGGCAGGACGTAAGGGTTTTACCTCATCGAGGGCCCCGAACCTGGGTAAATCGCTCTCCCGCTTGTCCGTGAACCGATGTCTCGTGTCGGCTTGCAGGATTCCGTCAACCCTAAGCCCCTATCGGAGGGCATTGCCGAGGAGCCCTCGACAATTGGCGCGTCTGTGGGAACCCTATCGGCACAAGGCAGGTCATCGGCAATACCGGTCACATCTGCGGCGTTCGTACTCGAGTCACCAACGCCACCAGATCCAAAAGACCCGATCAGCTGCGGATCTTTTGAGTTCGTACCACATCTCGAGCCGCCACACTCGATCTCTACAGAATCGCGCGACGGCATGACCGCAACTTTCGGAGGCGTTCACTTCATCATCGACTCCGGAGGCTTTCTTCGCCTCCCTAGGGCAAGTACATCTGGCTCGAGGACCTCAGTCTCGACAGGTGACGCTCCGGCAGCAACCTTGGAAGTCCGCCAGAAACATGCAGAGGCAGCCGAGGAAGTTTCGACCTCGCAACAGGATGAAGGAAAAGACGAAGGGACTCGCACCGTGGAGAGGAAGAACGTACAGCGACTCACCCTCACCAGTCCGAACGAGGGCAGCAGGACATGCAACCGATCCATGGCCGCACCCGTTCGCCGTATTTATCGGCTACGGAGCAACTCGAGGCACCATGCTACCTCCACTCTTACATTGATCCGAAGGATGGTCGAGAGAAATCCAGTCACCTGCTAAGGAACTGCCGACACTTCCTGGAGATCCGACAGTTCTGTGATGATCTTAGAGCCGAAGCCATATCAAGAGTTCACGTAATGGAGAAGAGGACAAGGTCTTACAGCTATCCGCCAGAACCGTATGTACCGAGCCGTACGAACCAATGGAAAGAGACAAGTATGTACCAGCCGAAGCGTTCCCAGAGCCATGCGGGCAGGTCAACATGATCCATAAAACCAGCTTTTCAAAAAGGGAAATCAAGAAATTCTCGCGAGAAGTGAAGTATGCGGAAGTTGCTATGGTTGACACACCCGAATTCATCGACTGGTCGGAGCAAAGCATCTCCTTCGACAGGACAAACCACCCGAAAGCCGTCCCTAGACCAGGTCATGCATCCCTTGTCCTTGAGTCGTAGATTGGAGGGTACAATATGAACAAAATATTCATGGATGGAGGAAGTGGCTTGAACCTACTATTCGCCAACACAATGAGAGCAATGAGTTTAACAGTCGATATGCTAAGAGAATCCGATACAGGGTTCCATGGCATTATACCGACTCGACCCGCTTATTCTCTTGGTAAAACATCATTGGATGTAGTCTTTGGTACGCCCAACAATTTCAGGACGGAGTCTCAATATCACGCCATCCTCGGCAGGCCCGCGTTTGCCAAATTCATGGCCGTACCTCATTATGCATACCTAAAACTGAAGATGTCAGGTGATACGTCTCCGACGTATCGATAATTTCTTATGTTCCATGCCACATTATTGATGTTATCTACATGTTTTATGCACACTTTATGTCATATTCGTGTATTTTCTGGAACTAACCTATTAACAAGATGCCGAAGTGCGGTTCATGTTTTCTGTTGTTTTTGGTTTCGAAATCCTAGGAAATATTCTCGAATCGGACGAAATCAACGCCAAAGATCTTAGAATCCCGGAAGCATCCGAACACAGAGAGAGGTCGGAGGGGGCCACAGGCCCACCAAACTACAGGCCGGCGAGCGGGAGGGGGCCGCGCCCTATAGTTTGGCCCCCCCAGCCCTCCTGCGCCGCCTCTTCGCCTATATAAAGCCCCGGATCGAAAAACCCGAGACGTTCGACGAAACCACGGAAACCTTCCAGAGCCGCCGCCATCGCGAGGCCAAGATCTGGACAGAGTCTCTGTTCCGCACGCTGCCGAGCGGGGGAATGCCCTAAGGCTTCTCCATCGACACCGCTGCCATCTCCACCGCCATCTTCATCACCGCTGCTCCCATGAGGAGGAGTAGTTCTCCATCGAGGCTGGGCTGTACCGGTAGCTATGTGGTTAATCTCTCTCCTATGTACCTCAATACAATGATCTCATGAGCTGCTTTACATGATTGAGATTCATATGAGTTTTGTATCACAATTTATCTATGTGCTACTCTAGCAAAGTTATTAAAGTAGTTCTATTCCTCCTGCACGTGTGTAAAGGTGACGGTGTGTGCACCGTGTTAGTACTTGGTTTATGCTATGATCATGATCTCTTGTAGATTGCGAAGTTAACTATTGCTATGATAATATTGATGTGATCTATTCCTCCTACATATGCATGAAGGTGACAGTGTGCATGCTATGTTAGTACTTGGTTTAGTCTGTTGATCTATCTTACACTATAAGGTTACTAAATATGAACAAATTGTGGAGCTTGTTAACTCCGGCATTGAGGGTTCGTGTAATCCTACGCAATGCGTTCATCATCCAACAAGAGTGTAGAGTATGCATTTATCTTTCGTTATGTGATCAATGTTGAGAGTGTCCACTAGTGAAAGTGTAATCCCTAGGCCTTGTTCCTAAATACTGCGTATACTGCTTGTTTACTGTTTTACTGTGTTACTACTGCTGCAATACTACCACCATCAACTACACGCCGGCAAGCTATTTTCTGGCACCGTTGCTACTGCTCATATATATTATACCACCTGTATTTCACTATCTCTTCGCCGAACTAGTGCACCTATTAGGTGTGTTGGGGACACAAGAGACTTCTTGCTTTGTGGTTGCAGGGTTGCATGAGAGGGATATCTTTGACCTCTTCCTCCCGAGTTCGATAAACCTTGGGTGATCCACTTAAGGGAAAACTTGCTGCTGTTCTACAAACCTCTGCTCTTGGAGGCCCAACACTTTCTACAGAAAGGAGGGGAACGTAGACATCAAGCACTTTTCTGGCGCCGTTGCCGGGGAGGAAAGGTAAAAGGCACTCATACTTCGGTCCCAGGTAAAGTACTTTTCTGGCGCCATTGTGTTTGTGCTCGAAGCTATTTCCTTTAGATCCTGCAATTGCATCTTTTTGTTTCTTGTTTACACTAGTAAGGCATAATGGACAACATCTGTGAGCTTTTTATTCTATTTCCTGAGTCAAGACATGAATGGTTTAATGCGAAAATTAAAAAACCCATGGAATCTTATTTGCATGCTAGTAGCAATGATATTAGTATGAACGCTTTGAACACCATTGTTGCTAATGATATGGAAAATTCTAAGCTTGGGGAAGCTGGCTTTGATGAGCATGATATTTTTAGTCCCCCAAGCATTGAGGAGAAAATTTTCTTTGATGATACTTTGCCTCCTATTTATGATGATTATAATGATAGTGGTCTTTTGGTGCCACCTACTATGGAGAGTAAATTTTGTTGTGATTATACTATGCCTCCTACACTTGATGAGAATAATAATGATAGCTACTTTGTTGAATTTGCTCCCACTACAACTAATAAAATTGATTATGCCTATGTGGAGAGTAATAATTTTATGCATGAGACTCATGATAAGAATGCTTTATGTGATAGTTATATTGTTGAGTTTGCTAATGTTGCTACTGAAAGTTATTATGAGAGAGGAAAATATGGTTGTAGAAATTTTCATGTTACTAAAACACCTCTCTATGTGCTGAAATTTTTGAAGCTACACTTGTTTTATCTTCCTATGCTTGTTACTTTGCTCTTCATGAACTTGTTTATTTACAAGATTCCTTTGCATAGGAAGCATGTTAGACTTAAATGTGTTTTGTATTTGCCTCTTGATGCTCTCTTTTGCTTCAAATACTATTTCTTGCGAGGGCATCATTAAAACTGCTGAGCCCATCTTAATGGCTATAAAGAAAGAACTTCTTGGGAGATAACCCATGTGTTATTTTACTACAGTACTTTGTTTTTATTTTGTGTCTTGGAAGTTGTTTACTACTGTAGCAACCTCTCCTTATCTTAGTTTTGTGTTTTGTTGTGCCAAGTAAAGCCGTTGATAGAAAAGTAAGTACTAGATTTGGATTACTGCGCAGTTCCAGATTTCTTTGCTGTCACGAATCTGGGTCCACCTCCCTGTAGGTAGCTCAGAAAATTAAGCCAATTTACGTGCATGATCCTCAGATATGTATGCAACTTTCATTCAATTTGAGCATTTTCATTTGAGCAAGTCTGGTGCCATTTTAAAATTCGTCAATACGAACTGTTCTGTTTTGACAGATTCTGCCTTTTATTTCGCATTGCCTCTTTTGCTATGTTGGATGAATTTCTTTGATCCACTAATGTCCAGTAGCATTATGCAATGTCCAGAAGTGTTAAGAATGATTGTGTCACCTCTGAATATGTTAATTTTTATTGTGCACTAACCCTCTAATAAGTTGTTTCGAGTTTGGTGTGAAAGTTTTCAAGGGTCAAGAGAGGAGGATGATATACTATGATCAAGAAGAGTGAAAAGTCTAAGCTTGGGGATGCCCCGGTGGTTCACCCCTGCATATATCAAGAAGACTCAAGCGTCTAAGCTTGGGGATGCCCAAGGCATCCCCTTCTTCATCGACAAATTATCAGGTTCCTTCTCTTGAAACTATATTTTTATTCGGTCACATCTTATGTGCTTTACTTGGAGCGTCTGTATGCTTTTTTTTTTGTTTGTGTTTGAATAAATGCTTGTGTGGGAGAGAGACACGCTCCGCTGGTTCGTATGAACACATGTGTTCTTAGCTCATAATATTCATGGCGAAGGTTGAAACTTCTTCGTTAATTATTATATGGTTGGAATTGGAAAATGCTACATGTAGTAATTGGTATGATGTCTTGAATAACTTGATACTTGGCAATTGTTGTGCTCTTGTTTAAGCTCTTGCATCATATACCTTGCACCCATTAGTGAGGAAATACATAGAGCTTGTTAAAATTTGGGTTTGCATGAGTGGTTTCTCTAGAGTCTAGATATTTTCTAGTAAGATGTTTGAACAACAAGGAAGACGATGTATAGTTTTATAATGCTTGTAATATGTCTTCTATGTGAGTTTTGCTGTACTAGTTCATGCTTGTGTTTGCTTCAAACAACCTTGCTAGCCTAAACCTTGTATCGAGAGGGAATACTTCTCATGCATCCAAATCCTTGAGCCAAACAACACTATGCCATTTGTGTCCACCATACCTACCTACTACATGGTATTTTCCGCCATTCCAAAGTAAATTGCTTGAGTGCTACCTTTAAAATTCCATCATTCACCTTTGCAATATATAGCTCATGGGACAAATAGCTTAAAAACTATTGTGGTATTGAATATGTAATTATGCACTTTATCTCTTATTAAGTTGCTTGTTGTGCGATAACCATGTTCACTGGGGACGCCATCAACTATTCATTGTTGAATTTCATGTGAGTTGCTATGCATGTCCGTCTTGTCTGAAGTAAGAGAGATCTACCACCCTATGGTTAAGCATGCATATTGTTAGAGAAGAACATTGGGCCGCTAACTAAAGCCATGATCCATGGTGGAAGTTTCAGTTTTGGACATATATCCTCAATCTCATATGAGAAAATTATTAATTGTTGTTACATGCTTATGCATAAAAGAGGAGTCCATTATCTGTTGTCTATGTTGTCCCGTATGGATGTCTAAGTTGAGAATAATCAATAGCGAGAAATCCAATGCGAGCTTTCTCCTTAGACCTTTGTACGGGCGGCATAGAGGTACCCCTTTGTGACACTTGGTTAAAACATGTGCATTGTGTGATGATGATGGTAGTCCAAGCTAATTAGGACAAGGTGCGGGCACTATTAGTATACTATGCATGAGGCTTGCAACTTATAAGATATAATTTACATGATACATATGCTTTATTACTACCGTTGACAAAATTGTTTCATGTTTTCAAAATAAAAGCTCTAGCACAAATATAGCAATCGATGCTTTCCTCTTTGAAGGACTATTCTTTTACTTTCAATGTTGAGTCAGTTCACCTATCTCTCTCCACCTCAAGAAGCAAACACTTGTGTGAACTGTGCATTGATTCCTACATATTTGCTTATTGCACTTATTATATTACTCTATGTTGACAATATCCATGAGATATACATGTTACAAGTTGAAAGCAACCGCTGAAACTTAATCTTCTTTGTGTTGCTTCAATGCCTTTACTATGAATTATTGCTTTATGAGTTAACTCTTATGCAAGACTTATTGATGCTTGTCTTGAAGTGCTATTCATGAAAAGTCTTTGCTTTATGATTCAGTTGTTTACTCATGTCATTACCATTGTTTTGATCGCTGCATTCACTACATATGCTTTACAAATAGTATGATCAAGATTATGATGGCATGTCACTCCAGAAATTATCTGTGTTATCGTTTTACCTGCTCGGACGAGCATAACTAAGCTTGGGGATGCGATACGTCTCCGACGTATCGATAATTTCTTATGTTCCATGCCACATTATTGATGTTATCTACATGTTTTATGCACACTTTATGTCATATTCGTGCATTTTCTGGAACTAACCTATTAACAAGATGCCGAAGTGCCAGTTCATGTTTTCTGCTGTTTTGGTTTCAGAAATCCTAGTAACGAAATATTCTCGGAATCGGACGAAATCAACGCCAAAGATCTTAGAATCCCCGGAAGCATCCAGAACACACCAGAGAGGTGGAGGGGGCCACAGGCCATAAAATCAGGAGTGCGGGCGCCAGGGAGGGGCCGCGCCTATGGTTGGCCCCTGTTCACCCTCTGCGCCGCCTCTTCGCCTATATAAAGCCCCGGATCGAAAACCCGAGACGTTCGACGAAAACCACAGAAACCTTCCAGGCCGCGCCATCGCGAGGCCAAGATCTGGGGACAGGAGTCTCTGTTAGCACGCTGCCGACGGGGAGTGTCCCGGAAGGCTTCTCCATCGACACCGCTGCCATCTCCACCGCCATCTTCATCACCGCTGCTCCCATGAGGAGGAGTAGTTCTCCATCGAGGCTCGGGGCTGTACCGGTAGCTATGTGGTTAATCTCTCTCCTATGTACCTCAATACAATGATCTCATGAGCTGCTTTACATGATTGAGATTCATATGAGTTTTGTATCACAATTTATCTATGTGCTACTCTAGCAAAGTTATTAAAGTAGTTCTATTCCTCCTGCACGTGTGTAAAGGTGACAGTGTGTGCAACGTGTTAGTACTTGGTTTATGCTATGATCATGATCTCTTGTAGATTGCAGTTAACTATTGCTATGATAATATTGATGTGATCTATTCCTCCTACATATGCATGAAGGTGGTGTGCATGCTATGTTAGTACTTGGTTTAGTCTGTTGATCTATCTTACACTATAAGGTTACTAAATATGAACAAATTGTGGAGCTTGTTAACTCCGGCATTGAGGGTTCGTGTAATCCTACGCAATGCGTTCATCATCCAACAAGAGTGTAGAGTATGCATTTATCTGTTCTGTTATGTGATCAATGTTGAGAGTGTCCACTAGTGAAAGTGTAATCCCTAGGCCTTATTCCTAAATACTGCGTTACTACTGCTTGTTTCTTTTTTACTGTGTTACTACTGCTGCAATACTACCACCATCAACTACACGCCCATGTTCTGGCACCGTTGCTACTGCTCATATATATTCATACCACCTGTATTTCACTATCTCTTCGCCGAACTAGTGCACCTATTAGGTGTGTTGGGGACACAAGAGACTTCTTGCTTTGTGGTTGCAGGGTTGCATGAGAGGGATATCTTTGACCTCTTCCTCCCTGAGTTCGATAAACCTTGGGTGATCCACTTAAGGGAAAACTTGCGCTTTGTTCTACAAACCTCGCTCTTGGAGGCCCAACACTCACGAAGGAGGGGAACGTGACATCAAGCACTTTTCTCGCCGTTGCGGGGAGGAAAGGTAAGGCACTCATACTTCGGTTCCAGGTAAAGTACTTTTCTGGCGCCATTGTGTTTGTGCTCGAAGCTTTTCCTTTAGATCCGCAATTGCATCTTTTTGTTTCTTGTTTACACTAGTAAGGCATAATGGACAACATATGTGAGCTTTTTATTCTATTTCTGAGTCAAGACATGAATGGTTTAATGCGAAAAAAAAAACCAATGGAATCTTATTTGCATGCTAGTAGCAATGATATTAGTATGAACGCTTTGAACACCATTGTTGCTAATGATATGGAAAATTCTAAGCTTGGGAAGCTGGCTTTGATGAGCATGATATTTTTAGTCCCCCAAGCATTGAGGAGAAAATTTTCTTTGATGATACTTTGCCTCCTATTTATGATGATTATAATGATAGTGGTATTTTGGTGCCACCTACTATGGAGAGTAAATTTTGTTGTGATACTATGCCTCCTACACTTGATGAGAATAATAATGATAGCTACTTTGTTGAATTTGCTCCTACAACTAATAAAATTGATTATGCCTATGTGAGAGTAATAATTTTATGCATGAGACTCATGATAAGAATGCTTTATGTGATAGTTATATTGTTGAGTTTGCTAATGTTGCTACTGAAAGTTATTATGAGAGAGGAAAATATGGTTGTAGAAATTTTCATGTTACTAAAACACCTCTCTATGTGCTGAAATTTTTGAAGCTACACTTGTTTTATCTTCCTATGCTTGTTACTTTGCTCTTCATGAACTTGTTTATTTACAAGATTCCTTTGCATAGGAAGCATGTTAGACTTAAATGTGTTTTGTATTTGCCTCTTGATGCTCTCTTTTGCTTCAAATACTATTTCTTGCGAGGCATCATTAAAACTGCTGAGCCCATCTTAATGGCTATAAAGAAAAGAACTTCTTGGGGATAACCCATGTGTTATTTTACTACAGTACTTTGTTTTTATTTTGTGTCTTGGAAGTTGTTTACTACTGTAGCAACCTCTCCTTATCTTAGTTTTGTGTTTTGTTGTGCCAAGTAAAGCCGTTGATAGAAAAGTAAGTACTAGATTTGGATTACTGCGCAGTTCCAGATTTCTTTGCTGTCACGAATCTGGGTCCACCTCCCTGTAGGTAGCTCAGAAAATTAAGCCAATTTACGTGCATGATCCTCAGATATGTATGCAACTTTCATTCAATTTGAGCATTTTCATTTGAGCAAGTCTGGTGCCATTTTAAAATTCGTCAATACGAACTGTTCTGTTTTGACAGATTCTGCCTTTTATTTCGCATTGCCTCTTTTGCTATGTTGGATGAATTTCTTTGATCCACTAATGTCCAGTAGCATTATGCAATGTCCAGAAGTGTTAATAATGATTGTGTCACCTCTGAATATGTTAATTTTTATTGTGCACTAACCCTCTAATAAGTTGTTCGAGTTTGGTGTGAAGGAAGTTTTCAAGGGTCAAGAGAGGAGGATGATATACTATGATCAAGAAGAGTGAAAAGTCTAAGCTTGGGGATGCCCCGGTGGTTCACCCCTGCATATATCAAGAAGACTCAAGCGTCTAAGCTTGGGGATGCCCAAGGCATCCCCTTCTTCATCGACAAATTATCGGTTCCTTCTCTTGAAACTATATTTTTATTCGGTCACATCTTATGTGCTTTACTTGGAGCGTCTGTATGCTTTTGTTTTTGTTTGTGTTTGAATAAATGCTTGTGTGGGAGAGAGACACGCTCCGCTGGTTCGTATGAACACATGTGTTCTTAGCTCATAATATTCATGGCGAAGGTTGAAACTTCTTCGTTAATTATTATATGGTTGGAATTGGAAAATGCTACATGTAGTAATTGGTATGATGTCTTGAATAACTTGATACTTGGCAATTGTTGTGCTCTTGTTTAAGCTCTTGCATCATATACCTTGCACCCATTAGTGAGGAAATACATAGAGCTTGTTAAAATTTGGGTTTGCATGAGTGGTTTCTCTAGAGTCTAGATATTTTCTAGTAAGATGTTTGAACAACAAGGAAGACGATGTATAGTTTTATAATGCTTGTAATATGTCTTCTATGTGAGTTTTGCTGTACTAGTTCATACTTGTGTTTGCTTCAAACAACCTTGCTAGCCTAAACCTTGTATCGAGAGGGAATACTTCTCATGCATCCAAATCCTTGAGCCAAACAACACTATGCCATTTGTGTCCACCATACCTACCTACTACATGGTATTTTCCGCCATTCCAAAGTAAATTGCTTGAGTGCTACCTTTAAAATTCCATCATTCACCTTTGCAATATATAGCTCATGGGACAAATAGCTTAAAAACTATTGTGGTATTGAATATGTAATTATGCACTTTATCTCTTATTAAGTTGCTTGTTGTGCGATAACCATGTTCACTGGGGACGCCATCAACTATTCATTGTTGAATTTCATGTGAGTTGCTATGCATGTCCGTCTTGTCTGAAGTAAGAGAGATCTACCACCCTATGGTTAAGCATGCATATTGTTAGAGAAGAACATTGGGCCGCTAACTAAAGCCATGATCCATGGTGGAAGTTTCAGTTTTGGACATATATCCTCAATCTCATATGAGAAAATTATTAATTGTTGTTACATGCTTATGCATAAAAGAGGAGTCCATTATCTGTTGTCTATGTTGTCCCGGTATGGATGTCTAAGTTGAGAATAATCAATAGCGAGAAATCCAATGCGAGCTTTCTCCTTAGACCTTTGTACAGGCGGCATAGAGGTACCCCTTTGTGACACTTGGTTAAAACATGTGCATTGTGATGATCTGGTAGTCCAAGCTAATTAGGACAAGGTGCGGGCACTATTAGTATACTATGCATGAGGCTTGCAACTTATAAGATATAATTTACATGATACATATGCTTTATTACTACCGTTGACAAAATTGTTTCATGTTTTCAAAATAAAAGCTCTAGCACAAATATAGCAATCGATGCTTTCCTCTTTGAAGGACTATTCTTTTACTTTCAATGTTGAGTCAGTTCACCTATCTCTCTCCACCTCAAGAAGCAAACACTTGTGTGAACTGTGCATTGATTCCTACATATTTGCTTATTGCACTTATTATATTACTCTATGTTGACAATATCCATGAGATATACATGTTACAAGTTGAAAGCAACCGCTGAAACTTAATCTTCTTTGTGTTGCTTCAATGCCTTTACTATGAATTATTGCTTTATGAGTTAACTCTTATGCAAGACTTATTGATGCTTGTCTTGAAGTGCTATTCATGAAAAGTCTTTGCTTTATGATTCAGTTGTTTACTCATGTCATTACCATTGTTTTGATCGCTGCATTCACTACATATGCTTTACAAATAGTATGATCAAGATTATGATGGCATGTCACTCAGAAATTATCGTGTTATCGTTTTACCTGGACGAGCATAACTAAGCTTGGGGATGCTGATACGTCTCCGACGTATCGATAATTTCTTATGTTCCATGCCACATTATTGATGTTATCTACATGTTTTATGCACACTTTATGTCATATTCGTGCATTTTCGGAACTAACCTATTAACAAGATGCCGAAGTACCAGTTCCTGTTTCTGCTGTTTTTGGTTTCAGAAATCCTAGTAACGAAATATTCTCGGAATCGGACGAAATCAACGCCAAAGATCTTAGAATCCCCGGAAGCATCAGCACACGAGAGAGGTCGGAGGGGGCCACAGGCCCACCTCTGGTGGCGCGCCGGAGGGGGCGCGCCGCCTATAGTTTGGCCCCCTGTCGCCCTCCTGCCGCCTCTTCGCCTATATAAAGCCCCCGGATCGAAACCCTGAGACGTTCGACGAAAACCACGAAACCTTCCGAGCCGCCGCCATCGCGAGGCCAAGATGGGGGACGGGAGTCTCTGTTCGGCACCTGCCGGACGGGGAAGTGCCCCGGAGGCTTCTCCATCGACACCGCTGCCATCTCCACCGCCATCTTCATCACCGCTGCTGCTCCCATGAGGAGGAGTAGTTCTCCATCGAGGCTCGGGCTGTACCGGTAGCTATGTGGTTAATCTCTCTCCTATGTACCTCAATACAATGATCTCATGAGCTGCTTTACATGATTGAGATTCATATGAGTTTTGTATCACAATTTATCTATGTGCTACTCTAGCAAAGTTATTAAAGTAGTTCTATTCCTCCCGCACGTGTGTAAAGGTGACAGTGTGTGCACCGTGTTAGTACTTGGTTTATGCTATGATCATGATCTCTTGTAGATTGCGAAGTTAACTATTGCTATGATAATATTGATGTGATCTATTCCTCCTACATATGCATGAAGGTGACAGTGTGCATGCTATGTTAGTACTTGGTTTAGTCTGTTGATCTATCTTACACTATAAGGTTACTAAATATGAACAAATTGTGGAGCTTGTTAACTCGGCATTGAGGGTTCGTGTAATCCTACGCAATGCGTTCATCATCCAACAAAGTGTAGAGTATGCATTTATCTGTTCTGTTATGTGATCAATGTTGAGAGTGTCACTAGTGAAAGTGTAATCCCTAGGCCTTGTTCCTAAATACGCGTTACTACTTCTTGTTTTACTGTGTTACTACCGCTGCAATACTACCACCATCAACTACACGCCAGCTAAGCTATTTTCGGCACCATTGCTACTGGTCATATATATTCATACCACTGTATTTCACTATCTCTTCGCCGAACTAGTGCACCTATTAGGTGTGTTGGGGACACAAGAGACTTCTTGCTTTGTGGTTGCAGGGTTGCATGAGAGGGATATCTTTGACCTCTTCCTCCCGAGTTCGATAAACCTTGGGTGATCCACTTAAGGGAAAACTTGCGCTGTTCTACAAACCTCTGCTCTTGGAGGCCCAAACTGTCTACGGAAAGGGGGAACGTAGACATCATCAGGCAACAACGGGACCCCAATAACCGTTCATGGGAGCTTTGCTCGATCAGACACCTGCGATAGGGAGTTCCAGAAGATCGCCTCGAAGTTCGGCTCCAAGGAAGAACTCAATACAATCGACGCTACCACAGATCACACGCAACCACCAGCCGACAATCGAAACGTAAGATCCGATGAGTTTGACGCTACAAAGGAAGCCAAGAAGCTGCAGGTGCATCCCACTGACCCAAAGAAAACGGTCAATTCGTCGGCTGACCTTACGGTCGCATAGGAAGGCGCGCTCATCGAGTTCCTCCGTGAGCGCTGGGAGATATTTGCATGGGAACCATCCGACATGCCAGGTATCCCCAGGAACTCGCTGAGCACGCCCTTAATGTTGACCCGACAGCCAAACCAGTGCAGCAGTCAATGCGCCGATTTTCCGAACCAAAGAGGAGAGCAATCGGCGAGGAAATCAATCGACTCCGTAGCGGGATTCATTCGAGAGCTCAAGGAAGCTGAGTGGGTGGCCAACCCTGTCATGGTGCCCAAAAGGACACCACCGCTCTGCGTATGTGTATCGATTACACCGGCCTCAACAAACACTGTCCGAAAGACCACTTCCCGCTGCCTCGTATTGATCAGATAGTCGACTCCACAGCCGGATGCGATCGCCTCTCCTTCCTTGATGTGTACTCCGGATATAATCAGATCAAGCTGAAGAAAGAAGACCAGGAGCTAACCGCGTTCATCACCCCACACGGCGTTTTCTGTTACAACTTCATGACCTTCGGGTTGAAAAACGCAGGAGCAACTTATCAACGTTGCATGCAGGCTTGCCTTGGAGAGCAGATCGGAAGGAACATCGAAGTCTACATCGACGATATCGTGGTGAAGACGAAGCACGCTGCCACTCTTGTCGATGATTTGCGGGAAACTTTCGACAACTTAGACAAGTATAAAATCAAGTTGAATCCCAAAAAATGTTTCTTTGGAGTGCCAGGGGGACAAGTACTTGGGTACTTCATCTCAGCCAGGGGGATTGAAGCCAACCCTTTGAAGATCAAAGCTATTCTCGATATGGAGCCGCCAAAGAATCTACACCAAGTGCAGCAATTGGCAGGGCGATTAGCAGCGCTCAGCAGGTTCATCGCCAAGCTAGGGGGAAAAGCTTTGCCCTTCTACAATTTGATGAAAAAATCAGAAAAGTTCGAGTGGACAAAGGAGGCGCAGGAATCCTTCGACAATCTGAAGAAAATCCTATCGACATCTCCAGTCCTTGTAACCCCCCGTGAGAAGGAAACACTGCTCATGTATATAGCTGCAACAGCCCAAGTCTTTAGCAGCGTCTTGGTCGTCGAACGAGAAGAAGCAGGGAGAGTTCATGGCGTGCAGAGGCATGTTTACTATCTCAGTGAAGTGCTCACACCCGCAAGACAGAGGTACCCCCATCATCAGAAGCTGGCATACGTAGTGTGGAGGTCAGCTCGCAAATTACGGCACTACTTCACAGAGCACCCGATTATCGTCGTGAGCGAGGCACCACTGAAGAACATAATGACTAATCCAGAGGCCACAGGTCGAGTGTCCCAATGGGCTATCGAGATAGCACCACACGACATAACTTGCGTCAATCGAACAGCGATAAAATCTCAAATCCTCCAGATTTCGTGGCAGATTGGATCCAATCACAGACACCAGCAGCACCCGACATGTCGGGGTCATGGGTAATGTATTTCGACGGGTCGAAACGAAGCACAGACGCAGGAGCAGGAGTGGTGTTGATATCACCGCAGGGAGATAAGATGAAGTATATACTACGTATGAATTTCTCCCTGCCGATGAACAATGAAGCAGAATACGAAGCGCTGCTGCACGGAATGAAGATGGCAAAGGCGTGCGGGGCAACTCGTCTAGAAATCTATGGAGACTCAAACTTGGTGGTGCAGCAGTCGATGAACCTGTGCGACGCGGTCAGCGACAACATGATCGCCTATCGGCAGCTGTATCAAAATATGGAAGCCAAATTTGAAGGATGTGAGCTCAAACATATCGGCAGAGCCAGCAACGAGGAAGCTGACACTTTGGCAAACATCGGGTCCATGTGTTCCACCATCCCAGACGGAGTATTTTACGAAGTGATCACTCAGCGATCAATAAAAGAGAAGACGTCGGCACCTCCAAAATCGTCGGCTGATGAATCAGAGGCGAGCTCGCAGCGAGCTGCCGAAGAATCTCCAACTCCTCCCGCTGAACAAGTCCTCCTCCTCGAGCCACTATGGACCAAGCCGTTCCTAGCGTATCTAACGAAGCAGGAGTTACCAGAGGATCCAGTAGAAGCGAGACGAATCGTTAGACGATCGAAAGCTTTCACCATAGTAAACGGTGAACTTTACAAGCGCAGCATTTCTGGTATTTTCCAAAGATGCATTGCCATTGACGATGGAAGAGCACTGTTGCGCGAGATACATGCAGGAACTTGCGGACATCACGCAGGAAGCAGGGCCCTTGTGGCGAAGGCCTTCAGTGCGGGATTTATTGGCCAACGGCGGCATCGGATGCTCGAGATCTGGTCATGAAGTGCGACCCCAGCGGTTTTCACCAAAACCGCACGCTCGCGACAGACCTGATGACAATACCCGGCGTGGCCATTCGCTCAATGGGGACTCGACCAAGTTGGACCGCTGCCAAGATCATCGCCTGGAGGACACACGTACCTATTGGTCGATCGACAAATTCACAAAGTGGATCGGCGCGTACGAAACCAGAAAGCAAAAACAGCTGTTCAATTCTTCAGGGGAATAACATGTCGATTTGGCATGCCACACAGTATCGTCACAGACAACGGAACTAACTTTGATTCCAAAGAGTTTCGAAAATTTTGTGATGACGGAGGAATTAAACTGAAATTTGTATCAGTGACTCACCCACAGACCAACGGCCAGGTGGAAAGGATCAACGGTCTCATAGGGGATGGCCTCAAGAAACGCCTTACGGGTGCGGCCGGAGCTTGGGTCGAGGAACTACCATCTGTACTTTGGAGCTTGCGGACCACACCTAACAGGTCGACTCAATACACCCCATTCTTCTTGGTACATGGAGCCGAAGCAGTTCTGCCAGCCGACGTTCGGTTCGAAGCCCCTAGAGTGACAGCATACACAGAGTCCTCTTCCAACACCGCATTGCAGACGTAGACCTCCTTGACGAAGCTCGAGACATTGCTTTGGCCAGAACTACGGTGTACCAGCAGGCACTGAGGAATTACCACAGCCGACGAATACGCAACCGAAGCTTTAGCGTTGGAGATATGGTACTTCGGCTGAAGCAATAGAGACCCTCGAAACTCGAGTCTCCATGGGAAGGACCCTACATCGTCACTGAAGCGATACCAGGAGGAGCATACAGGCTCAAAAACCCAACTTCGGGAAAAGATGTTGGAAATCCATGGAACGTTGCACATCTGCGACGGTTCTATACTTAGGACACGATTACTTTTTATTCGATAGCCCTTAAGGTTGCTTTTATGTTATGAATAAAGTTTTAATCAGGTTCTCTACCTTTTTTTTCAATCCAGGCCCTACCACCCGAACAGGTCGTCTATGGCCCCTACCTATGGCTCTTACTCCCATCGGGAGCGTTGGCCTAAAAAATACGCTTACACAGTGTCATTAATTAAATACTCTCAACGAGAGCTAAGATTAGTGACACACAAAAACAACCAATCCAAGCCTCGAGAAAATACGCGAGTGCTGCAGTCGATGGTTACATTATCACAAAATAAGGCTCAAACCGGTGCACCGCGTGACGAAGCCAAGCGTCTAATTCCCTCGACTAAGTCGATGGGTCTCGTTTTCATAAAACTTACATATCGACTTCGCAATAACATTGCAAAAATTCAACGAAGTCGTCGAGATAGCAGGTTGAACTGATCACTCAGCCGCCCTCGACAATAGAATATCAATCAAACTGATATAGCGTGCAACACACGCAACGAACTCGTACAAAACAATCTTATGTAGATACAAGGTTATTACATTTATGACTGGGCTCCCTGGTTCCCTTGGGTCCTCAGATCCCTCTCGAGACATGACTCCATCCTGGAAATAATGGTATATGCAGGACCTCTAGCAATATCATAATATTGGCCTAAACTCCTCTCAGTGTTTGCTACGGCTCTCAAGTCTAAAGATGGATGGCATGCCAGTACCAAAGCAAAGGCAAGTTCAGCACCAGCCAGAAGTTCTTTCCGCACTAGCTGTCGAATCCTTTCGGGAGACTTGAATCGGGTGAACAGGGCAGATAAAGTTTCGGGTGCTTGGTCCAAAGGAAACAAAGTCTTCCAAACCATCGTGAGATGAGCGTGGAACTTATCAAAGTAATAATGCGCCTTCTCCACCCGGTACTCGAACTTCGCCATAATAAAAGCCTTCGGACGATGCAGCCATAAATCGTGCTTCGGGTGAGCAACGTCAGTCATTGCCTCGACCTTTTCATGGATCTTCTTGTTCTCCTCAGATTTATCTGAAGCTACGACTGGAAAGGAACGAATATCAGTTAAAAGAACATTCAAGCTACGTTAGGGATCAGAAGATGGGCCAATACTTACAGCCCAAACTTTCGGTAGCAACATGAAGACCATCGAGAGCGTACTGTTCGATAGCAATCGCTATCTCCCCCTTTTTCTTCACCAAGGCTGCCATTGCGCGAAGAGAAGTAATGTCCTTATTTAAACAAGACACTTGGTCACGTAAGCGGCGAACAAGATCTGATTCGTCATTACTTGAAGGATTTGCAAAAGCTCGGTTCGGGAAGAAGATGAAGGAATCTGCAGTACAGTCCTTAGTTCAGAACAACATTAACATAAAAACTCCCATCGGGAGCACTTGGCATATATGTTACATTCAAAAGATTGTTCGAATTGGCAACAGAGCCGAAATAAAACAGGACTAAGTCAAATTGCGATTGGTCTTATTTACAATAAATCAAGCAAGAGTTCAAGGGATTGCAGATGATGAGCCACGGGCAGCTTCAGGAATAGGCTTGGTTTGTGCTTCATCCACCAATTTCAGGAGCTGATTGGCACAAGTCACTGCCGATCGTTTGAAGGGCTCAAGGTCGACTAAATGATTGATATCATCCACAGGCAATGCCTTAGATAACCTCTCTAAATCCGACCCCATCCCATGGCCCATTAGCAGCTGGAAAGTAAGAACCGCCCCATACAAGCGGGAACGGCGTTTCAATACCTCCACAGGCTCGGAAGGATCGACAAGGAAAGCATCCGCCATCTCACCAAGAGTCTTGTCCTGCTTCATCTTCGGGAAGATCATCGAGAATAGCCTCGACAACGCTCCTTTAGTCTTTTGCAGAAGTCCAAGGACTTGGACATTAGACTCAGCAGCAAGCGACAGGGCATCGGTTGTAGAGTCCTCCCGAAGCTGATGGCGTCGAGTGACAGTTATATTGGCGGCCTCTGAAAGAAAAGTCAGATCAGTAACTAGTAAGGCAATACCAAGAAAGAAACTATGTGTCGTAAATCTTACCCAATAAATCCTTGATGGATTCACGGAGGACGCCTTCCTTCTTGTCGGTTGCAACCACTGCCGCACGCCTGGCATCTTGTTCATCCTTCATCTGCCGCTTCAGTTTCTTCAGCTCCTCCTTCAGCAAGGCATTTTCATTCTTGGCGTCGGTGGCAAGCCTGTTGGCCTCTAGCACCTAATCAGCCGAAGATTTGACAGTCTTTCGAAGCTGGGTGTTTTCAGCCTCGAGTCGGGTAAATTGCTCGGCGAAATCTACCACAGCATCGACTGTGGCGTAAATCGGCTGAAGTAAGAGGAGTCAAGAGGATTCAGTTGACAAAAGAAACTCAGCAAAGCAAGATAGATTAAATACTTACGTGGTCATGGCCAGCCGACGAAGTAGGAGCATCGCTAGGAGGGATAACCTTCGACACAGGAATTTTCTCCACGACCGTCCTTGTAGGAGGCGTCGACTTGGCGGGAGAAGGATTCGGCTCCTTAGCTGATGCCTTTCTTCCAACAGATAATTTAGCCCTCTTCGCAAGAGGAACTTCATCATCATCAGAGCTACATAAGAAGAATGCGCAATTAGCATACGAGGTGGTAAAGAGTACATCAGAGAAGGGTAAAAAATGCTTACAGGTCCAGGTCATCTTCAGCAGCGAAAAAACCTGTCGAACCTTCCTGGATAGGAGGAAGCGAAGCGGTCCTAACGGCATCATCATCCTGTCCGCTAGGACTTGATTCAGCCGTTGTAATAAAATCGTTGTGTACCTGCTTGCGTCGCCTGCTCCTAATAAAGGCATCATCTTCGGCAGCATCTTCTTCTTGGACATCGCTGTCCTCAAGGGCGTGTTGGACGTCCTCGGTCTCCTCGGAGTCGTCATCATCATCCTCTGGCTCCACGCCACTTTCGGGTGGAGGAGGGTAGCATTGAGCAACGGAGGAGGCCTGTCGGGAAAAGAAAGCTTGTAAAACGCAGTAAAGAAAGAAGCAACAACAACAAGCAAAAACGGTGAAGAATTACCTCAGTCGGAAGATGGTGAAAATCATAAGGGGGACGAGCCGATGTTAAGATAATGTTGTCCTTCATGCTGAGGCATGTCAGACGGCGGACTTCGTCCCGAAGGTCCTCAGCCGAAAGGTCGGCAGAGATGACCCTAGACTTGTCGCCTTTGCCAGTGTAAAGCCATAACTGGTGGGGACGAGACATTAGTGGCTGTACTTGACGTTGCAGGAACACTGAGACTACTTCAGTGCCGCACATCGTCAAGCCCCCCGTATTCTTCAAAGCAACGACTTGGTCAAAAAGCCTGTCAGCTACCACCCTCTCTTCGGGAGAAAGGACGTTTCGCCAGGACTTCTTCGGCTTAGCTATCAAGACATCTTCGAAAGGAGGGAGATTCGAGCGCAGCCCGTGCACCACAGGGTCTCGCAGATAAAACCACTTGTAGCGCCAGCCCTGGACGGATTCCTTCATTGGATAGTCGAAGTAATCGACTTCCTTCCGACAACAAAGCCAACGCCACCGACGGGGGGGGGGCATTGCTGTCGTTGTGACGCTTCACATAAAAAATCTTCCTCCAAAGACCCCAGTGGGGATCAATGCCAAGGAAGGCCTCGCAGACGGTAATGAAAATAGAGAGATGCAAAATGGAGTTTGGGGTCAGCTGCCAAAGCTGGATCCCGTAGAAGAATAGCAGGGAGCGAAGGAACTCATGGGCAGGAAGAGAGAGGCCACGCAACAGAAAGGCAACGAACATAACGGTGAAGCCCTTCGGAGGCTGTGGGCGAGAAACAGCACCTGGGAGACGAATGTCGTCCTCAGATGCGGAGATGAAGCCGAGGGAGCGCAACTTGTTCACGTCGCGGCTGGAGATGGCGGAGGCGCTCCAGTTGCGGCTGACTTTGGCCGCGTCCGAGGTGCTGGTGTTCTTCTTCTTGCCCATGGCGTACGGAGCTTCTGAAGAAGGAGCAGGGAGCGAAGGAACGCTTGAGCAAGAAGATGAGCAGTAAGAGGCGTGAAAAGTAAAAACGAGGAAGCCCTCTATTTATGCCATAAGAATTTGTGTGAGATCGTGGCCATAACTCCACAGACGTCGTGGGAAGTGGAGCAGACCTGGCTGTACACGTGGCGCTTAAAGAAGGAACGGAACCGGCGGCCCATTATTCCCACGCCGCGCGTAAATCGAGGAAAAGCCTCGGTCGTTGCGCATGCACTGGTCAAAACCTAAAAACTGCCTGCGCAGAACTAGGGTGGGCCCGTTAGGTCAAGTCTTGTCAATCAGGCCACAGCAGCGGCACGTCATCAGTGACATCATGGGCGCTGTCAAGGGCAGTCGAAGGAAGAAAAAGGTATCGGATGGTGAACTTGAGTCTACGCACGGATTGCAAGCATCCGTACCTAGACTCGGAGGCTACTCCCATCGGGAGCGCTGGACGCGCACCCGATAGAGTGAAGACTCGAAGAAAAAAGCTTTGAAGGGAAAAATAATTGCTCGACTCGAGTCTGCACCCCGTTGCAAGCACCCGTGCACAGACTCGGGGGCTACTCCCATCGGGAGCGCTGGACGCGCACCCGAGCACTCCAGGATCATGCCCGGGGACTTGATTCTGTGTAGGGTAACGTTGTTTTGCCATCGGCAGTTAACCAAAAAAGTTGGGCACGTTACTCATTATCCCTTGCATGAAGAAAATATATCGGATGACCTACGAAGACTTGCGAAAAAACTTCGGCAGAGCAAAATGTTCGAGTGGTACAACTTGAGTCTACGCACGGATTGCAAGCATCCGTACCTAGACTCGGAGGCTACTCCCATCGGGAGCGCTGACGCGCACCCGACAGAAGAAGATGAAGCAGATTCAAGGAAAACAAGAACAATCAAAAAGAAGGACATCAGAAGAAGACATGCTTTAGTCTCTACCCGAACTATCTTCGGCTAGACACTCGTGGGCTACTAACGTGGGCATTACCCTTCGGGTAATCGATGTTGCCCTATCCTGTATTGACTAGTTGGAGGCCCATGAAGGCACTTAGAGGCAAGGCAGCCCAAGCGGCTGGCGCACCAGAGGATTCCTTGGCAAGCGAGACAAAGAGGCGGCCGAACAAGGAAAGATTAGATTTAAAACTACTGTAAACCTAGTCGTACTCGATTAGACCTCTTGAGACCTGGCCTCCTATATAAAGGCCAGGAGAGGGGCTGTCGAGGGACACACAATCAATCTTAGCAATCTTAGCCACCAAAAGCTTAGAGCTAGGTCACCATAGAACTTAGCCATCTCGACGAGATCTCAGCCGAACTATTCGGCACCCCATTGTAATCCATTATCATCATAATCAACAACAGGCGGACGTGGGTTTTACCTCATCGAGGGCCCCGAACCTGGGTAAATCGCTCTTCCCGCTTGTCTGTGAACCGATGTCTCGTGTCAGCTTGCAGGATTCCGTCAACCCTTAGCCCCTATCGGAGGGCATTGCCTAGGAGCCCACTCGACAGCCGGATTTTGCCTAATTTTGGTCGTATTTCGGGAGTCCTCCGGCGGAACTGCAGTGTTTGGAGCTGAAGTTTCAGCCCGCCAAAATGACACTAGGAATACAGGTTTGCCTTCGGTTCGACTTTCCAGCCCCTACAAATAGGGGGCGGAGTTTGGTTTTCGGTCTCGACCTTTAAATTTTTTTCCGGTTTCGTCCCGTTTACAGTAACTAATATGCGCTAATTTTCGAACCGAACCCGTAAACTGACGGTTATTTTTCGGTTTTGCCCAGTTTACGGGATCTGCTAGAGATGCTCTAACAGCAGGAAAATCTTGACAAAACTAGTTGAACGATGCCTTGCCACTTCAAATATGTGCTGACCATAAAAATTGGTCCCGCACAGAGCAGCAAATGATGGGATTCTATGATCTCCCACAGCTACGTCTGGCTGAACACGGACTGTGGGGTCTCGATCCTGCCATTGTCCGGTGAAGGCGAGGAGTCGTTGATAGAGGAACCGGACTCGCTGGAGACCTCCATCGATCGCGTCATGGCACCGTCAATTATGCTAGGTGCATTGCGCGGATCAGGGATTCGATGCCATGTTTGACAGCTGCTAGCGCATGCTATAATGAGTGACGGTTTTGTTCAAGAAGAACGTCAGCCTCGAAGAACACAATCCCGAGTGAAAAAAAGGCGTAGGGCCAGCTCCTGTTGAGGCATCGAACTCCGGCAAAGGTCTTGCTGATTAGGAGGTATCTTAGTTGAATTAATTATTAAATTCTCTATATGTAATACGGACAAAAGATGTTGATCAGGATCCTTCCAAATATCATGTATATCTTACTTTTCTGTGTTATATGTGTAACTAAAATGTTTTATTATAATACATAAATGTTGCAAACGCCATGAACTAGTATGTGGACATGATTATGTCACCCAGAACGTTGGCACTATCCTTGTATCACACAGTCTTGTCAGGAAAAATCCTATGCTCTATCATCAAAAATATTGGCACTATTCTTGCACATCGCGCACAGTTTTGTCCTAAAATAAAACCGTGTGCTATGTTGTACAGAAATATCTAGATCTGCACAAAACAAATAAAAGAAAAACAGCAACAAAGTCAAGAAAACATAAAAAAAGAAATAAATTTAAGGAACTAAACCCAAAACAACTACTCTTATTACCTCACATAAGTGGATAACAGAGTAAGAAAATGAACATAGTTTTATTTAATGGACATAAATATGTAAATTTATGTAAATAGGATCAATAGCATAGTAACGACATACTATCTTGCTAGGATCTGCATGATAATGGCATCTCCTTGATTAAAATGTAATTATTAGTCCATGAGGATGCACAAACTGATGCAAGAAATTCCAAAAATAAAACTCCCGTTAAATGTGAGCTGGAACTAACATAGGTTTACATAGTTCGTGCCCTCTCTCGGAGGGACGTGGTGTTTGGACAAAAACTAAAAGTTCAGTTAGCTTAAAATACATAATATGCACTAGTTTTAATGAAAAAATACTGATAAATTAGATATTGATTTTTTAAAAAAGAACTTGCTTCATAATATGGCCTACCACGTATAAATATTCTTGGATTTAAGATAGAGGAGGTCAAGGGCAAGCTGCGCCTATGCCGCAGATATGTTCAAACCGACTTTGCTTGGGACTTATTTCTCATGTGAAAAGCATGTAGTACCAATGACATGTAGTGGTTGAGTGTGTGGGTAGCGAAAGAGTTGTTCCTCAAGACCAAAATTTATTTTTCTTTACATATTTGAATATTGACCTTTTTTGAGCCTCTAGATATTATTTAATCATACTATGTTTTTTAATTGTTTATAATTTATTTGTGCATACAATATTGATTCGAAAGTTTTTGTATATGGCTACCAAAGTTAATCAAATTATTATAAAATTAAACATTAAGTGCAACATTTTTAGTTATGTAATTCTAATATAAGTCATCACAAGCACTCTTTTCATTAACTAAATTGAAATCTTCTTTCGGCATGGTAGGTACCTTAGTATTTTTCTACCTCGAGTTGCTATTTTAGTATTATAAATAAACTTTAGATCGAGATGTTTCTCTTGAGAAGAACATTTATTTCAAGTGTATCCTTTTGAGTTCTAAGAAAAATAAAATAAATAAACACATATATTTATGTTTCACCTGTTGTAGATGACGAAAACACCCAGACCCATGCATTTAAGTACAAAAATATTTCCACTTAATAGTGTATCTATATGTTTTTGTGCCTATTTCAGTATTCTTAAATTAATTGATCCACGAGAATGCACATGTCTAATAAATATTTTCATTGATACTTCTAGAGTACAAGGGTATAGACATAAAGGTAGAGTTGGAGGAGAAGCATCAAAACCATCAACAAAATTATTAAGGTAGGCACTGATAAAAATACCCCACCCCGATCAACAATTCACGTCGAAAAAACTGAACTCCTATTTTGTTTGCAAATGAACTGACCTATAACATCATTTTTTTCACGTATCATTAACTCTACCACGGATGGAAACGATGAAGATTTCTTTCGGTATAGCCAACGGTCTCGCGTTCAACATCTTTCTAAACTCGGTAAGCCGCATGTAAGTTTTGGGTTTTCTGTTTCATTAAACGGCTCGTCTGCACTAGTAAATAATACTCCCTTCGTTCTTATTTAATTGATGCCAGACACGCATTCATGCTCTACTAAGGCTAGTCATACATGCATACTCCTTCATTGGAATATATGATGTGATAGTAATATAGCTAGTTATCACTATTTTCTCTTTTTCCAACTAATGATATACCATATCATCAAAAAAAATAGTTGGCTTTGCAAGTTGTTGATGTTCCTACCTATCTTAACACCCACTATGAATAGTCTAAGTTAGCATCAACTCTGCGACGATTAAAAAAAACAAATTTAGGAGTTCCAACTTTTTTGTTAAAACACTAAACTTAATTAATGCATTTCCCCAATTGGGAACATGAAGTTACCACAGATGAGTGCAGAATTACCACGCGTCCAAATAAAAATAAATTTGGGCCCTTCCAAAATTCTAGGCTTCCTACTAATAATTTTGGTAACAAAATGTTTTACTTCATTTTTTCTAAAATGCTTATTGAACCCTCCTCAGCTTGAAAGTTTCTAGTCTTAGCTGGCACATGCATCTCTAATTTGACTGGAATTGGGAAGATTAGTTATTGGATCCATGCATGACATCCAATCTGTCATACTCCTGCATCATCCACTTGATTGAAAAATATCTTATCATCACTATGTAGTTTACACAAATATGCAAACTAAAATATCAATTACAATTAAACAATACTACCGATAAAGGATGAACTGTGCTACAAATATCTTAGTTCATATTTTCACATAACCAATGGCATATGTCTAACTTTTATCTCATCAAATCACAACATGTGTTATTTCAGGACTAGAACACCAAACTGTCAGACTTTGGGTTGGCGAAGGATGGACCACAGGGCGAGGCGACACAAGTGAGAACACGTCTCATGGGGACACACGGTTATGCAGTGCCCGAGTATATCACAATGGGTAATTGCACGATGATCAAGGGAACAAAACCTCGTGGACTAGTCCAGAGCATACCTTAAACGATCTAACAAATTGTACCATGTCATGGACTCGGCACTCGACTGCAGTACTCGTGCAAGGGTGCTGAGGTGGCTGCATTGGTGGCGTACAAGTGTCTCAGTCAAAACCCGAAGTCTAGACCATCTATGAGGGAGGTTGTGAAGGCGTTGGACCATTCGTTCCCCTCATCCTTGTGGAGGGGGGCAATGCGATAGACATGGAGGTTGGGGAGAAGCATCAAAACCATCACCAAAATCATCGAGATAGGCAAGAAAAAATACCCCGAATCAACAATTCACGCACATATTGCCCTCGGTGGCCACTGTGACAATGCTTCTATAGGGTTCACTAGTGCGTTAAGGCTGCAAGAGAGGATACTGAGTTACCATAAGGATAAAGGTTCTTAAGAATTTGGAGTACCATATGGAAGAAGGTCGATCGGGTTATATGACACAAATATTTATGTATAGGACTGAGTTGGTATGCAATTTCATAACGGTTTTTAGTACTAATGTTATGTTTCGTTCTTCTCTTGACGGCAGTACAATAGGTGTTTAGATGAAACATGTAATTATTTATTTTGATTTTGACAAGATTTGTTGTTCAAAGATGTGGATAAATGAGTGAGTCTAGTTCAAAACATGTCAATTACTCATTATTTTTACATTTAAATCGTTGGTACAACATCGTAACCATTGCCAATATAGCATGGCGACACACTTGACCTTGTAGGCAAGGCGGCCTTTGGTGAAATGTTTTGTGCCTTTTCAGAGGGACGTGGCATTTGGACAAAAACTAACTGCCTAGTTAGCTTAGGATCTCTAATGTGCACTAGTTCACAAGAACAATGATAAACTTAAATTTTGGCAAGTTTTAAAAAAACTTGCTTCAAGATGTTGCCTATCTAGTATAAACACTTTTATGATTTGAGGCGCATGTGCTGCATATAGTTCTGCAACTGAACTTTGCTTAGACGTATTTCTTATATGAGAGGCATGCAGTGCGCGATGGCATGTAGCAGTTGCGTGTGTGGGTTGAGTGTTTGAGCAGAGAAAAAATTGTTCCTAAAGGCCAAAAGTTATTTTGCTTTACATATCTGAGTATTGACCTTTTCTTGAGCCACTGGATCTTATTTAATCATACTATATTTTTTTACTTATTTATAATTTGTTTCTGTATAAAATATTGATTAGATTTTTTTGCATTATATCTACCAAAATTAATCAAATTGTTATACAATTAAACATTAGGTTAAGTACTCTGGGTTATATAATTCTAATATAAGTCATCACAAGCACTCTTTCACTAAATTGAGTGGTAGGTATGTTAGTATTGTTCTATGGTGAGTTGTTATTTTTAATTATATTAATAAACTTTACATCGAGACATTTCCCTTGAAAATAACTTTTCTCTCAAGTGTATCTTTTTTTTATTTATCAGAAAAATAAATAAATTTATAATTGTGTTTCACCTGATGTATTCATAGTGTATTTGTATATATGTTTTTGTGCCTATTTCAGTATTGTTAAATCAATTGAACCTCTAGAATGCAAATGTCTAATAAATATTTTCATTGATACTTCTAGAGAGTATATATCTATGTTGACAAACTGCGTAACCATTCTAGTGAACTTAAGTTTTGGAAATAATCTTTTAGAATAGCAGTCGCAAAATTAAAAAGAGTTTGCCTGTTGGTTCTCTTGCTCCTGACCAGGTCTATCAGCAGAACATCCTTGGAAACATGACCCATACATCAAGTTCGTCAAAGCAGATCGAGCCTTAAATAGTAGCTCTTGACTTCTGTACTCGTTTCATTCGCCTAGCTTGTTTGTACATCTCTAAGAAACCGCTACTATACTGTCAGATCCTGAAAAAACAAACACGATAAGCAACGGCACGGTGATACGATGACTCTCGGACAGACTCAGCATGGTGTCACTGCACGCTGATGATTGGTGTCAGCAGATGATCAGCATCATGCCAGAAGGAACTTAATAAAAGATGCGACCTTTTGTTTCTCTGACGATGACGACGATTACTGAATCTGTTAACAAATGGTGTCAGCAGATGATCAGTCTGCATTATTTGCTAGCGTCCTGTTTCCGGCCATTGACATCTGGTCGACAACTGCAACCACGCTGATGCATGCCTGATTTTAAAAGGAAAACTACACGCTGATGATTCGTCAGTCCAGAAGCAACTTAATTAAGCATGCGATCTTTTGTTTCTCGTACGATGACGATACTGATGATTAACAAATGGTACCATCAGTGAGCAGATCGCCTGTGGACTTACGAGGAATACCAGACTAATAGCCAAACGAAACCACGAAACTGCCTGCCTTGAGCTGTTTGAGGGGTTCGGATTAGGAAAGACGCGCCACCGGTTGTGACTTGATTATGCGTGCCCAGTTTTTTGTAAAATTAAGGCTTGCATCAGCGTGGTTGGAGACCAGGTATCACCGGAAAACAGGGTGCTAGCAAGTAGCGATGCAACCGATGATCATCTCCAACTAATTAATCCATCGCGTGGCAGAGAGATAACGAGTCTACCTATCGAAGCATGACAGTATGCGCTAATATGCATTTAGATCGCGCAGCCCTCCTGATCTGCATGTCTATCGCGTGGTCGCAGCCGTTCGAGATAACGAGAGACTAATATTCCATCAGTTCTCGAGACGGCGGCTGCCGACTGCAAGTAGCACTGTACAATCGACGACCTGAAAGCACCATGGCTAAATATCTCAAGAGAAGTCATCGGCATGGAGCACTAGTAGGGCAAGGTCAACGTATGCGTCGACCAGCTGAGCTGGCAAGGAACTTGTACCCACAATGCGGTCAACGGTGTACGTATCAAGTTGGTCTGAAGATAACGATACATACCGTGTGAAGAATCATAAACCGGACAAACGCAAGCCGGAGCTGCAGGGGCGAGTGGGCGACAAGAATATTGTCCCTTCGAAACTGTCTCATTCTCGTTTCATGTATAAGGAGAACTCAGATTTGTTTGATTATATAAGAAAAGGTCGTAATCAACCGGAAATTCAATTCGGCTCCCGGGTGCGTATGCTCCCTATACCAAAAAAATTATTTTTCGAGTTGTCGAAAAATTTTAACGAAAAATTCTACATGTACATCTTCATAATATATGTGCATTTGTCAAGTTTCACGAAAAAACAATATTTTTTATGGTCTATGTAAAAAAGAGAAAATATATCTTGTAAAAAACATTATTTTTAGGACTGAGTTTTCTCTTTTTTACACACGTTACATGACAAGTCCATTTTTTATGAAACGACTTTGTGAGCGTGTAGCACATGAAGATGTACGTGCAAATTTTTCGTTTCAATTTTTTTGAAATTCCAAATATGTGTAAGATGAAATTCAAAATAGAGGGAGCATATGCTCCCCTATTCCAAAACACCGCTCCTCTCCATAAGAAATGAGAGAGATGTATTTTCCTAGCTTATCAGCGTACGAGGACTCAAATGCGCGTGAAATGCACTCAGCTGTTAACCAAAGGATAATAGCAAAGCAAGAATATGGATCGTTTAGTTCGTAATATGTATGCATGCTTGTAAATTCCAAGAACTGAATCTTGTTTATTTCATTCCAAGTGTTTGGGTAGAAACAACGGCCATATACATATTAGTCGCTTGCAGAGCAATTGATCCCAATTACATCTGATCAGGCCCGTACGATCAGGAAAACATCGAACCTTTCAATGCAATGTTTTTTAGCTATGTATGCAGTATTATCTGCAACATTTTCTTCATGTGGTCTGCAAAAAAGTGTAAAAATGCCACAACATTTCAAGCACGTCCATGTACAGGAGATGTCGACGTATGCACACATGCCCCACTGAACGCAACAAAATCTTTTAGAAGACTCGATCACGGCATACTCAACAAGAAATACCAACGCATGCAACAAAATGATACCAAAATTACGGCATAAATACAGCGTCTCAGATATACCCTTATAATCATTGCAAACAAGTAACATGTATGTAATTAAGTAGTAGAGGATCAACCAGCTTTCAGAAAATCGAAATACACTGATTAACATCAAGAATTCTCGATTTCACTAACCATGTAACCATCAATAATGGAGGCACCACCTTCATCAATTGGAGCTCATCTATGACAACTCTCTCTCACAAGACATGCCGACACTAGATCGGGCCACCCCAGACCCATTACCACCAGGCCTTAGCCCATTCTCTTCGCCGGTCTCGTATCTACGAAAAATCTCCATCTCTTAGATTGTTTATGGCACCAGCCATTGAAGGAAGGAGCCATAGTTCTTGGAGAAGTGGTGAAGGAGAGAGACAGAAGGGAGTAGCAGGGGCATCTGAGGAAGGATCCTATGGGAGGAATAAGAAGTAGCAGTAGGAAGCACAATGGTGAGGACAAGCCGAGCAAGGGCATTGCAAGAGGAACATGACCGACTGATTGGTTCTCTTTATCAGCCACTTCTAAAACAGTATGAGTTGACAAAGAATTCCACACTTTCCACACCCATATTGTTGACCGTGTCGTACTCCTTCTAGATGATCAAGAGGATTGTGGCGACTGGGAAGTGTATCCACTGGCGGAGGCTGCTAGACGATGTAATTATGTACACAACAACAATGATTGACAAGAAGGCAGTCGGAAGTGATGCGATAGGAATGTCCTTTCCAGCGAATACTCCATTGAAAGACTAGCTTCACGCGGAAACAGAGTTGGATGACGAAATTTGCCACTAACATTGGGAATATAGTATTTCAAGGTTAAAATCGATGATTTAGCTTTCTGACGAGGTCACAAAGCGTTAATGTCCACATGTCGTTCCCTTTGTTGAAGGGGTTGGTTGTAAGTTTTGCTTATGTGGTAATAGATCCAGGTTTAACATTTTTCAAATAGACCAACATCTCTGTGTGAGTGATATTTCCTTCTTGAAGCTGGTGGCTTCGAGCATTGAACCATTTATCACGCCATGTGTTGCTCGACCAATGGATTGTGGTCGATGGTTATAGAGTTTGTCGTAATATTTTAGAGATGACACAAGTCAAGTTCTACCCCGGTAGGTCTCGCGTTTCCCCCTCTCCATTTAGCCGATTTTTTCACGACGTTATTTTTAACAATTAGAAAAGGATGCATGACGATAGGGTCATAGCTATTGCACGGGCCAATGATGAAATTTGTGTCTAGTGAACCAAATTTATGGGCCAAGGTTCAGTCCTTTTCAGGAAACGCATACATTTCTGTTTACAGCTTCCCGCCTGAAGTAGCTTTGGACTTTACGCCATATATAGTCAGCAAAAGGAAAGATATTTTGGGTGCCCGTTTGTTTGGCCAATGGATATTTCTTGCATGTAAACTCTGACGCAATCGACCTTGACCTGTGGAGATGAGAGACAATCAGACAAGGACTGGACTGTGCAAAGTTTCAGACGGTACTGTGCTGGAGAAGTGAAGATGGTGACCCAAAAGAAGTGAAGGACTTCTAGAAACCTTGTCACGAACCAAGTACGACTTCATCGAGAGACCAAATTCAAACCATGAATTATTAATTACAAGCCAGATTATTTCCCGGAAGCCAAACATTCACAGGTTGGCGCCCGTGGCCACCCATAATTTTAACACACTCTTGATATTTGCTAGAACTACCGTTGGTAGCATATGTTTGTTTCGAAACACTTTAGAATTTCTTTCATTTCAAACTTTCCTACATGTGAGGAGGACAAGGGATGCAATGACTTTCCGGTTTAGAGAGGAGGAGCCGGGTCATGGTGAGCCACCACTCGTCAAGCGTCATCATAGGCTATTTTTGAATATCAACGAACTAGAGTCAGAGCCAATCCTTGAGGATACCTGATACGTCTCCGACGTATCGATAATTTCTTATGTTCCATGCCACATTATTGATGTTATCTACATGTTTTATGCACACTTTATGTCATATTCGTGCATTTTCCGGAACTAACCTATTAACAAGATGCCGAAGTGCCGTTCCTGTTTTTCTGCTGTTTTTGGTTTCAGAAATCCTAGTAAGGAAATATTCTCGGAATTGGACGAAATCAAAGCCCAGGGGCCTATTTTCTCACGAAGCTTCCAGAAGTCCGAAGGAGAGACGAAGAGGGGCCACGGAGGGGCCACAGGCGGCGCGGCCCTCCCTTGGCCGCGCGGCCCTGTGGTGTGGGGCCCCCGTGCCGCCTCTTGACCTGCCCTTCCGCCTATAAAAAGTCTCCGACGAAACCCCCAGCCCGAGAGCCACGATACGGAAAACCTTCCGGAGACGCCGCCAACGCCGATCCCATCTCGGGGGATCCAGGAGATCGGCACCCTGCCGGAGAGGGGAATCATCTCCTGAGGACTCTACGCCGCCATGGTCGCCTCCGGTGTGATGTGTGAGTAGTCTACCCCTGGACTATGGGTCCATAGCAGTAGCTAGATGGTTGTCTTCTCCCCATTGTGCTATCATTGTCGGATCTTGTGAGCTGCCTAACATGATCAAGATCATCTATCGTAATTCTATATGTTGCGTTTGTTGGGATCCGATGAATAGAGAATACTTGTTATGTTGATTATCAAAGTTATATCTATGTGTTGTTTATGATCTTGCATGCTCTCCGTTACTAGTAGATACTCTGGCCAAGTTTTTGCTATTAACTCCAAGAGGGAGTATTTATGCTCGATAGTGGGTTCATGCATTGACACCGGGACAGTGACAGAAAGTTCTAAGGTTGTGTTGTCTGTTGCCACTAGGGATAAAACATTAGTGCTATGTTCAAGGATGTAGTCACTAGTTACATTACGCACCATACTTAATGCAATTGTCTGTTTGCAACTTAATACCGGAGGGTTCGGATGATAACCGAAGGTGGACTTTTTAGGCATAGATGCAGTTGGATGGCTATGTACTTTGTCGTAATGCCCAATTAAATCTCACTATACTCATCATGATATGTATGTGCATGGTCATGCTCTCTTTATTTGTCAATTGCCCAACTGTAATTTGTTCACCCAACATGCTGTTCGTCTTATGGGAGAGACACCTCTAGTGAACTGTGGACCCCGGTCCAATTCTCTTTACTGAAATACAATCTACTGCAATACTTGTTCTCTGTTTTCGCAAACAATCATCTTCCACACAATACGGTTAAATCTTTGTTACAGCAAGCCGGTGAGATTGACAACCTCACTGTTTCGTTGGGGCAAAGTACTTTGGTGTGTTGTGCAGGTTCCACGTTGGCGCGGAATCCCGGTGTTGCGCCGCACTACATCTCGCCGCCATCAACCTTCAACGTGCTTCTTGACTCCTACTGGTCCGATTAAACCTTGGTTTCTTCTGAGGGAAACTTGCCGCTGTGCGCATCACACCTTCCTCTTGGGGTTCCCAACGGACGTGCCAACCACACGCATCAAGCAAATTTCTGGCGCCGTTGCCGGGAGATCAAGACACGCTGCAAGGGGAGTCTCCACTTCTCAATCTCTTTACTTTGTTTTTGTCTTGCTTAGTTTTATTTACTACTTTGTTTGCTGCACTAAATCAAAATACAAAAAAATTAGTTGCTAGTTTTACTTTATTTGCTATCTTGTTTGCTATATCGAAAACACAAAAAAATTAGTTTACTTGTATTTACTTTATCTAGTTTGTTTTATTTACTGTTGCTAAAATGGCCAACGCTAAAAACACTAAGTTGTGTGACTTCACAACCACAAATAATAATGATTTCTTATGCACACCTATTGCTCCACCTGCTACTACAGCAGAATTCTTTGAAATTAAACCTGCTTTACTGAATCTTGTTATGCGAGAGCAATTTTCTGGTGTTAGTTCTGATGATGCTGCTGCCCATCTTAATAATTTTGTTGAATTATGTGAAATGCAAAAATATAAAGATGTAGATGGTGATATTATTAAACTAAAATTGTTCCCTTTCTCATTAAGAGGAAGAGCTAAAGATTGGTTGCTATCTCTGCCTAAGAATAGTATTGATTCATGGACTAAATGCAAGGATGCTTTTATTGGTAGATATTATCACCCTGCTAAAATTATATCTTTGAGGAGTAGCATAATGAATTTTAAACAATTAGATACTGAACATGTTGCTCAAGCTTGGGAAAGAATGAAATCTTTGGTTAAAAATTGCCCAACCCATGGACTGACTACTTGGATGATCATCCAAACCTTCTATGCAGGACTAAATTTTTCTTCGCGGAATTTATTGGATTCAGCTGCTGGAGGTACCTTTATGTCCATCACTCTTGGTGAAGCAACAAAGCTTCTTGATAATATGATGATCAACTACTCTGAATGGCACACGGAAAGAGCTCCACAAGGTAAGAAGGTAAATTTGTAAGAAACCTCTTCCTTGAGTGATAAGATTGATGCTATTATGTCTATGCTTGTGAATGATAGGACTAATATTGATCCTAATAATGTTCCGTTAGCTTCATTGGTTGCACAAGAAGAACATTGATGTAAACTTCATTAAAAATAATAATTTCAACAACAATGCTTACCGGAACAATTCTAGTAACAACTATAGACCATATCCTTATAATAATGGCAACGGCTATGGTAATTCTTATGGGAATTCTTACAACAATAATAGGAGTTCACCCCTGGACTTGAAGCCATGTTTAAAGAATTTATTAGTACACAAACTGCTTTTAACAAATCTGTTGAAGAAAAGCTTGGGAAAATTGATATACTTGCTTCTAAAGTCGATAGTCTTGTTGCTGATGTTGATCTTTTGAAATCAAAAGTTTTGCCTAATGAGAATCATCATAATAAAATTACTACTACAGCAAATGCCATTCAAGTTAGAATTAATGAGAATATAAGATTAATGGCTGAACTGCGTGCTAGGTGGGATAGAGAAGAAAATGAAAAACTAGCTAAAGAAAAGAATATAGCTAAAGTTTGGACTATTACCACCACTAGTAATGCTAATGCTACACATGTTGCTGCACCTCCTATTCATACTAATAAAAGAATTGGTGTTAGCAATGTTTCCACTTCTAATGCAAAGCGCGAAAAACTGCCTGCTAAAACTGCTGAAACTGCCTGTGATAAAGCTGCTGAAATTTTTTCCAACATTGGGGATGATGATCCCATTGCTTTAGATTATAATGATTTGAATTTTGATAATTGCCACATCTCTGAAGTTATAAAGTTCTTGCAAAAACTTGCTAAAAGTCCTAATGCTAGTGCTATAAATTTAGCTTTTACACATCATATTACAAATGCTCTTATAAAAGCTAGAGAAGAGAAACTAGAGCGCGAAGCCTCTATTCCTAAAAAGCTAGAGGATGGTTGGGAGCCCATCATTAAGATGAAGGTTAAAGATTTTGATTGTAATGCTTTATGTGATTTTGGTGCAAGTATTTCTGTTATGCCTAAGAAAATTTATAATATGCTTGACTTGCCACCGCTGAAAAATTGTTATTTGGATGTTAATCTTGCTGATCATTCTACAAAGAAACCTTTGGGTAAAGTTGATAATGTTCGCATTACCGTTAACAATAACCTTGTTCCCGTTGATTTTGTTGTCTTGGATATTGAATGCAATGCATCTTGTCCCATTATATTGGGAAGACCTTTTCTTCGAACTGTTGGTGCTGTTATTGATATGAAGGAAGGTAATATAAAATATCAATTTCCTCTCAAGAAAGGTATGGAACACTTCCCTAGAAAGAGAATGAAGGTACCTTTTGATTCCATTATGAGAACAAATTATGATGTTGACACTTCGTCTCTCGATAATACTTGATACACACTTTCTGCGCCTAGCTGAAAGGCGTTAAAGAAAAGCGCTTATGGGAGACAACCCATGTTTTTACCTACAGTACTTTGTTTTTATTTTGTGTCTTGGAAGTTGTTTACTACTGTAGCAACCTCTCCTTATCTTAGTTTTGTGTTTTGTTGTGCCAAGTTAAGCCGTTGATAGAAAAGTAAGTACTAGATTTGGATTACTGCACAGTTCCAGATTTCTTTGCTGTCACGAATCTGAGTCCACCTCCTTGTAGGTAGCTCAGAAAATTAAGCCAATTTACATGCATGATCCTCAGATATGTACGCAACTTTCATTCAATTTGAGCATTTTCATTTGAGCAAGTCTGGTGCCATTTTAAAATTCGTCAATACGAACTGTTCTGTTTTGACAGATTCTGCCTTTTATTTCGCATTGCCTCTTTCGCTATGTTGGATGAATTTCTTTGATCCATTAATGTCCAGTAGCATTATGCAATGTCCAGAAGTGTTAAGAATGATTGTGTCACCTCTGAATATGTCAATTTATATTGTGCACTAACCCTCTAATGAGTTGTTTCGAGTTTGGTGTGGAGGAAGTTTTCAAGGATCAAGAGAGGAGTATGATGCAACATGATCAAGGAGAGTGAAAGCTCTAAGCTTGGGGATGCCCGGTGGTTCACCCTGCATATATCAAGAAGACTCAAGCGTTAAGCTTGGGGATGCCCAAGGCATCCCCTTCTTCATCGACAACATTATCAGGTTCCTCCTGAAACTATATTTTTATTCCATCACATCTTATGTGCTTTTTCTTGGAGCGTCGGTTTGTTTTTGTTTTTGTTTTGTTTGAATAAAATGGATCCTAGCATTCACTTTATGGGAGAGAGACACGCTCCGCTGTAGCATATGGACAAGTATGTCCTTGGTTTCTACTCATAGTATTCATGGCGAAGTTTCTCCTTCGTTAAATTGTTATATGGTTGGAATTAGAAAATGATACATGTAGTAATTGCTATAAATGTCTTGGGTAATGTGATACTTGGCAATTGTTGTGCTCATGATTAAGCTCTTGCATCATATGCTTTGCACCCATTAATGAAGAAATACATAGAGCATGCTAAAATTTGGTTTGCATATTTGGTTTCTCTAAGGTCTAGATAATTTCTAGTATTGAGTTTGAACAACAAGGAAGACGGTGTAGAGTCTTATAATGTTTTCAATATGTCTTTTATGTGAGTTTTGCTGCACCGGTTCATCCTTGTGTTTGTTTCAAATAAGCCTTGCTAGCCTAAACCTTGTATCGAGAGGGAATACTTCTCATGCATCCAAAATACTTGAGCCAACCACTATGCCATTTGTGTCCACCATACCTACCTATACTACATGGTATTTTCCGCCATTCCAAAGTAAATTGCTTGAGTGCTACCTTTAAAATTCCATCATTCACCTTTGCAATATATAGCTCATGGGACAAATAGCTTAAAAACTATTATGGTATTGAATATGTAATTATGCACTTTATCTCTTATTAAGTTGCTTGTTGTGCGATAACCATGTTCACTGGGGACGCCATCAACTTTTCATTGTTGAATTTCATGTGAGTTGCTATGCATGTCCGTCTTGTCTGAAGTAAGAGAGATCTACCACCATATGGTTAAGCATGCATATGTTAGAGAAGAACATTGGGCCGCTAACTAAAGCCATGCTCCATGGTGGAAGTTTCAGTTTTGGACAACAATCCTCAAATCTCAAATGAGAAAATTATTAATTGTTGGTATATGCTTATGCATAAAAGAGGAGTCCATTATCTGTTGTCTATGTTGTCCCGGTATGGATGTCTAAGTTGAAGAATAATCAATAGCGAGAAATCCAATGCGAGCTTTCTCCTTAGACCTTTGTACAGCGGCATAGAGGTACCCCTTTGTGACACTTGGTAAAAACAATGCATTGTGATGACCCGGTAGTCCAAGCTAATTAGGACAAGGTGCGGGCACTATTAGTACACTATGCATGAGGCTTGCAACTTATAAGATATAATTTACATGATGCATATGCTTTATTACTACCGTTGACAAAATTGTTTCATGTTTTCAAAATCAAAGCTCTAGCACAAATATAGCAATCGATGCTTTTCCTCTATGGAGGACTATTCTTTTACTTTCAATGTTGAGTCAGTTCACCTATTTCTCTCCACCTCAAGAAGCAAACACTTGTGTGAACTATGCATTGATTCCTACATACTTGCTTATTGCACTTATTATATTACTCTATGTTGACAATATCCATGAGATATACATGTTACAAGTTGAAAGCAACCGCTGAAACTTAATCTTCTTTTGTGTTGCTTCAATGCCCTTACTTTGAATTATTGCTTTATGAGTTAACTCTTATGCAAGACTTATTGATGCTTGTCTTGAAGTGCTATTCATGAAAAGTCTTTGCTATATGATTCACTTGTTTACTCATGTCATATACATTGTTTTGATCTCTGCATTCACTACATATGCTTTACAAATAGTATGATCAAGATTATGATGGCATGTCACTCCAGAAATTATCTGTGTTATCGTTTTACCTGCTCGGGACGAGCAGAACTAAACTTGGGGATGCTGATACGTCTCCGACGTATCGATAATTTCTTATGTTCCATGCCACATTATTGATGTTATCTACATGTTTTATGCACACTTTATGTCATATTCGTGCATTTTGGAACTAACCTATTAACAAGATGCCGAAGTGCCGTTGCTGTTTTCTGCTGTTTTGGTTTCAGAAATCCTAGTAAGGAAATATTCTCGGAATTGGACGAAATCAAAGCCCAGGGCCTATTTTCTCACGAAGCTTCCGAAGTCCGAAGGAGAGACGAAGAGGGGCCACGGAGGGGCCACACCCTAGGGCGCGCGGCCCCCCTTGGCCGCGGCCCGTGGTGTGGGGCCCCCGTGCCGCCTCTTGACCTGCCCTTCCGCCTATAAAAAGTCTCCGTGACGAAACCCCAGTCGAGAGCCACGATACGGAAAACCTTCCCGAGACGCCGCCAACGCCGATCCCATCTCGGGGGATCCAGGAGATCGCCTCCGGCACCCTGCCGGAGAGGGGAATCATCTCCCGGAGGACTCTACGCCGCCATGGTCGCCTCCGGTGTGATGTGTGAGTAGTCTACCCCTGGACTATGGGTCCATAGCAGTAGCTAGATGGTTGTCTTCTCCCCATTGTGCTATCATTGTGGATCTTGTGAGCTGCCTAACATGATCAAGATCATCTATCTGTAATTCTATATGTTGCGTTTGTTGGGATCCGATGAATAGAGAATACTTGTTATGTTGATTATCAAAGTTATATCTATGTGTTGTTTATGATTTTGCATGCTCTCCGTTACTAGTAGATACTCTGGCCAAGTTTTTGCTATTAACTCCAAGAGGGAGTATTTATGCTCGATAGTGGGTTCATGCCTCATTGACACCTGGGACAGTGACAGAAAGTTCTAAGGTTGTGTTGTGCTGTTGCCACTAGGGATAAAACATTAGTGCTATGTTCAAGGATGTAGTCACTAGTTACATTACGCACCATACTTAATGCAATTGTCTGTTGTTTGCAACTTAATACGGAGGGGGTTCGGATGATAACCTGAAGGTGGACTTTTTAGGCATAGATGCAGTTGGATGACGGTCTATGTACTTTGTCGTAATGCCCAATTAAATCTCACTATACTCATCATGATATGTATGTGCATGGTCATGCTCTCTTTATTTGTCAATTGCCCAACTGTAATTTGTTCACCCAACATGTTGTTCGTCTTATGGGAGAGACACCTCTAGTGAACTGTGGACCCGGTCCAATTCTCTCTTGAAATACAATCTACTGCAATACTTGTTCTACTGTTTTCTGCAAACAATCATCTTCCACACAATACGGTTAACTCTTTGTTACAGCAAGCCGGTGAGATTGACAACCTCACTTCGTTGGGGCAAAGTACTTTGGTTGTGTTGTGCAGGTTCCACGTTGGCGCCGGAATCACTGGTGTTGCGCCGCACTACATCTCGCCGCCATCAACCTTCAACGTGCTTCTTGACTCCTACTGGTCCGATTAAACCTTGGTTTCTTACTGAGGGAAACTTGCCGCTGTGCGCATCACACCTTCCTCTTGGGGTTCCCAACGGACGTGCCAACCACACGCATCAATACCCCAAAGCCTATGGGTGTACCGACAATGGACAAGGACGTGATCAATAGATTCCTCGGTCCTTTTGCAAAGTTTCGGACGGTACCGTGCTGGAGAAGTGAAGATGGTGACCGGAAAGAAGTGAAGGACATCTAGAAACCTTGTCACAAACCAAGTACGACTTCATCGAGAGCCCACAATCATTCTTGCGCACAAGTCAAAAATAAGGCCTGTCAAAACAGATCGGCACAATCGATCTTTCACTTCCAGATCAAAATGAGACATAAGAGGTACTGCCCAAGACGGCGGAGGAAGTGCAAGAGAGAGTGCAAGGAGCAAAGTTTAAAATAGCAGGCTATGCATCTTAGCGGCAACAATTTCAGTGTGTTAAAAAGCTATATCGAAGGTAAATCATTTAGGGTTTTCTATAAAACAAGAAAAAATCTAGAAAAAATACGCATCAAATATTCATATTATCTATAATCATAATTATGAAAAAAGTCAACGATATAAACTTGTATTGAACAATGATGATAATTGTAGTAATAAAAGTAGTGCATAAATGCATATTACATACTCCCTCCATACCGGTTTATAAGACATTTCGAGATTTGAGAAGAACTTTGACCATTAATTCGGTCAACAACATTTAAAATATTTACCATAAAAGTTATACCGTTAGAAACTTCTTTTGCATACGAATTCAATGGTATAATTTTTAAGGCATATAAATTATATTTGGTTGACCAAATTAATGGTCAAAGTTTTTCTTGAAACACGTAATGGGCGTATAAACCGGTATGGAGGTAGTACAAAGGTTTAACTTTTAAATCTAAATATGGAAATATTTGGGCTTGGCCAAAGAAATAACTCTATTTTTTTAGCCTTACTTAGCGTTCTCGCGTGATTTAGCGAGCTATTGGTGGGATATTCTATTTACCACCAAGAGAACATATCTTTAGTGGGAGTGGTGTGAATCTCCAATGCTATATCGAATACATAGCGCTATTTATAACTTTCCAATGAGTCGTCTACTAATCAAGGCATATGCTATGATGATGTGAGCAGTCTAATCTATACCTAATAATAAAGGAGCTAACGTTTCCTTGGTTCGGTCCGTCTAAATACGTTTTGGTCCAACTTAAAGTGCGCTTTCGTCCGTCTACATGCATAGAGTTCGATCCAAATCAAAACAGCTACCTAGGAACCCACGTTATGTGGAAGGACTACGGATCGATCCAAATCAAAACATCCTAGCTAGCCCGGGTGCCATGGAAAGTAGAGTTCGATCTGAATAAAAACAGCCTAGCTAGGTAGGGTTGGTAGTATCTATGTACCTAAATTAGGACGGCCGCCATAGTGCGATCGAAAATCAGGCGGTGGCGTCGTCTAGGTCGAGCTTGCCGACAACCGACGACAAGAGGCTGCGGGTGCCTGCATGACGAAGGGAAAGCGGAAGATATCTTCTTCAACTTTTGCCCGAACCAGGTAGACTGCACAGCGCTTCACAGGGCCGATGGATCCTCCCGTGGCCTAGCTTGTTCGAGATTGAGCACGTATGCTAGGTGGACGACCAGAGTAAGCACACGGGCGAGCTGCATCCTGCCTGGGTGCCTACATGACGAAGGGGAAGCGGAAGATTGATTCAGCTCAACACATGAGTGGCTACAGGCACATGCAGGAGATTCAGATCGTCTGGTTGATCCCCGCCGCGCGCATCCTCCGCCCTACTGCCTAGGCTTACTCAACAAAAGACGACCAACATTAATCTAAGATGAGTTGCAAGATTCTGGGATTTGGTTCTCTTTTGGTCATCAAGAGCAGACCATGGGAATATTTAGAAAAAAGATGACAAAAATCTCACAGGCCAGCACCGCTAGAGAGAAGATGGAAGAAGAGCTTACAACGGCTGGGAAAGATGCGCAAGGAAGTGCGTAGATATATCTCATGTGGGAGATGCTCGGTGGCATGGACGATGTGCCGGGACATAATGGAGACAGTGTCGACGCCAGAAAGAAGTAGAATAAGAAGACAGCGGTCGCCGCTACAGCGTCATTGCTACTGCGCTCGCTAAAACAAAGTTGCTACCTCACCGGATGTCCTGGTGGATTCAAGCTGCTCTTTTAGCCAATCCAATGGATCTTTCAGATGTTGATTGTTTGGAGCAATAGAGCTCAACCTGACCATATTAGCAGGCATTGTTTTTGGTGCTTACTTTTGTTCGTCTCATTGATTGGAAATTAATTTGTGTTCTCCTGACCAGTGAGAGATGTCATGAGACAAATCCTTGTGTGTATGCAAAATTATTTTCAGTTCGTGGTTTAATTTGCTTTCAATCTTCAGTAAAGTCTAGCTCATCCACCAGCATGTAAAAAACAAATGTAGATATAATTTAGCATCTAGAGTCTAGAAACACCAGCATATAATAAGCAACTAATTAAGCAAGGTTCAACACAAAGAAAGTTCAACACAACCTAATTAAGCAAGTTCAACACAAATATAGTTCAACAACCCATAATTAAGCTAAGAGGTTCAACACAAACGCTTCTGAGTAGCAAACATAAGGGGCGCTAGAGAAGCCGCGGTACAGCGACCCCGATGAGATCGTAGTGTACGTACCAATGTAATTCATATCGTTGAACACACTGATGTCGACCAAGGGATGCTAGACCGGGATTGGCAAGAAAAATATCGGCGTGTCAAGTCGACCTTAGGAATCATCATTGATATGGAGACCGTCGCCGGAGCCACGCGCTCCCATCCAGGCCACCGTAGCCCGCTTCCACCTTGTCTGCCGATGTAAGCCAGTCACCACATGCTCCCACTGCCGTGACGCGCGCTCTCATCCCCGCACCAGGCGCTTCCCCTTTCTCAGATGCGGGAGATGTCTTCCCCGATGGTTGCCTCCTTGCATGTTGGTTGGTCATCGTGGATCTCCACTGATCTTCAGCATTAGTTTCTCCCGGTGCAATGTATTATGTTTCCTATCAATTTATAAATATATAAAAGGTCTTTCAATTTATTTAATATGACGGCGTAGCAAGAGTTTAAGGTTTAGAAAACTTGCTCAATTTTAGACGCCGTAGCAACGCACGGGTTTTGTCCTAGTGACTACCTATTTTATATGTGCCAGGAAACTTTAATTGGAACTTGTAATATGCCGTGAGACTAGACTCGGACACATGTAGACTGTTATGGGACACACTATAATTATGTAGTTTCTAATGTACCAAATATTTTGTCTGTGCATAATATCTATGTTTTCCACCTGTATGGTACTCGATTTTTTAAATCATCGTATATTGTATATGTATAGAAATACAACGGCCCACTTGTCTATATTATTATTTTTTGTATTTTTATTTTTTATCAATGGATGAAAAAGCTTTTCCTCATCCATTAATTAAGAAAAGAGTGCCCAGTTTTAGAAGAAAACCGGGCGAAAACTAACAACAACAGGGCCAAGCTCACAGAAATCTGACGCCCACAGTCACAATCAACACAAATGACCACTTGATGACACGAACGAACTCCAATCACGACACTCCAACGCGCCGACAAAGGCATGCCATGACACTGGGAGCACCCATCAATCAATTGCGGATGCAGGGTAGGTAGCAGTCAAGGTGGCGAAAAAATCACAAACCTCTCGAGCGACGACACCTATAGGCACCGCCGCCGGCAAACCTAACTTAGCAACCCCATTACCAATAGGAACCACATGCCTCACTTCCTCGACGGAAGGAGGCATAACCTCATCACTGCCCAACTTCAGGAGCTCAGGCACCACTGATGAATCCACACACAACTCATGCACCTCTAGTGTGATATGAACCACCGATGACTTTTGCTCCACGGAGCTAATCGGAAACGAAGTCTGCATGATGGCGAGGTCCTTCCCACCAGAAGAGCACGCCTCCGGCGGCTCCAAAGAAACACCAACACGTGCCAACAACAGCTTGAGACTTTCCACCTTTTCACGAAGGGGACGAGACGCCTCCTCGACGCGGTTAGCAACCAACTGAGAGAGCACCAAGCGCAGCAAGGAAAACTGGCACTGAAGGTGAGAGTCGAAACAGGCGTTGCCGCTGAATTCCTCACAATGCCTTGGAGAGGGCCTTGGCAGCGATGTTGCAGGCGATGACGAGTGGCACACCACCTCAGCCCAACTCTGGGACGCCTATGGACGACGTGGATGTGCGGGCGGAGAGCGGCGCCGCGGACAAGGAGCACGTACGTCCGGAGAACGTGCACGACCGTCCGGAGAGCGAGAACGAGCGGCGGGAAACGGCGCACGGCAGAAACACTCCTGCTGACAAGGACGACGACAACGGATGCACCTAAATAATCTACACTGAGCCCAACACTTGAAGGCGAGGCTACGCTCGAGGCCCTCCTTTCGAAGCAAAGACGATGGCTCAGGGCTGGGCGGCCGCCAGGACCACCTGCACCCAGTCATCATCATCACTAAGAGCGTCAGCAGAAGCAGAGAGGCCGATGCAGGGTTCCGCAGCCACCACCTCAACGTGCACCGAGCCGGCCAACGGCGACCACGGAGCCAACTCTTCATCGTCGGAGTCCTCTTCGGAGTCCAAAGAAGCAATCCAAAGCAAGCTCGGGGCCGTCAGGCGACAGCGACAAGGAGCTGAGCCCCTCGACCAACATGGCAGCGGCAGGGCCACCCGTGGCAACCGGCGCCAGCGACAAGGAGCCGAGCCCCTGGACCAACATGGCAGGGTCACTGGCCAGCGAGGAGCTATATACGTGTTAAGGCTTAAATCCTTTTATTTTGGCTAGCTGCAACATCTTAGACCAAAAACTATGGTAAACTGCAACTAGTGTGTTGATTCTGGGTTCTATGCAATAATTTTCTCGATTTATTAGAGCCTACAAGAGTGCAATTTAGGTCCAAGACTTCGATGAAATTACGGTCTGGCGGGGGGGGGGGGGGGGATCCGTTCCAAAATAAGTGTTATGGTTTAACTTTAACTAAATTTACTATGGAGTGAAAATTTTCGTTTAGTCGTCATAGTGGGAAGGAGTCGTGCTGAAAATCTAGCACAGCACAACCGTGTTGCCACCTCTCAACCACCGTCTGTTTCCGGGACATATGTCCCGGCGGCCGCGCGCGGCAGAAGGCACGCACGGGGCTGCTCGCGATCGGCTCATTGCCAGTGTTCAATCAGGCTACATTGTCCTGCTTCACCCACCCGTCGTCGCGTCCCCGTCACCGTGCGCACGTCGTCGCACCGGAGCACAGCCCAAGCACGCACGAAATCCAAGGACAAGGACAAGACGCCGTTGTGGTCGGAGTTGCTCGTGCACCGTAATAAAGCTTCGCCGGATCGCCATCAGCCACGAGCAGCAAGCTTTCCGGCGACGCCGCAGTGCTGCGCGGGGTCGTGCCGGCCGGCGTCAGGCCACGTGTTGTTCATCGGCCTGGCCGCCGGCACCGTGGCAGCAGCGACGCGTGTCCCACTGAGCCGCCGACCGGGCACGATTCCAACGGTCTCGATCGGGAAAAGATCGACCAGGGTTGACTCGGCGCGGCGGCCGGTGTCGCTGAGCTGAGCTGCTCCTCCCCGTGCGTCGACGACGCCGCCGACGGCCCGACCGGCTGCTTCTCGTGCGCCCGGTAGTTGAATGCGTCCCAGCGCGCGCGCGGGCGCGGAGGCGTGGCGACCGGGTGCTGGCCGGACGACAAAGCCTTTTGCCGCAGCTGAGTACCTAGCTGGCGGCCGGTACGTAGTGTACAATATTGTTGGTTTGTTGGATCGTTACTATAGACTTGTTGTCTTGATTCTTCATGGCCTCGTTTCCGAAGAGTCGTCAGGTAGCGGCGGGCGCTCGCTGATTATTATTTTAACCTAACCAATGGCTTTTTCATTGATTAAGTTGAAAAAGAAGTTGAACGGTTTATTAAAAAAATGAAACCGTATGTAGGAGGAACTAGACACTTTTTTGATATAGTAGAAGTGGGTGACAATTCCGAAATTCGTCCCTGACAGGAATCGAACTCCGGTCGTTGGGATACGCCACTGCGACCCCAACCACTAAGCTAAACCCACGTCATCCGAACGGTTTATAAAGGAAACGGTCTGAAAACCCGATACAACATACAACACAGAACGCTGACCCTAATGTCGCGCCCCACACAAATCGACGACCAAATCGCCCGAGCGAACCAAAGCCAACACCTAAATACCTCAACGCGATATGCCGGAGGCGAAAGACCGAAGTTGCTGCTACAAAATCCACGCCGGCCCCGAGGCTGTTCCCCCACACGAGTCGATGAACAAGTCACCCAAGCAACCAAGGCTGACACTCTGACACCTAAACAACACTGCACCATCGCAACGACACTGCACCATCAACGCAATCGAATGGCGACGCGCATCCGAGACCACCCTTTGGTCCGCCAAGACCCATCAACGACATATATTGCACCATCGACCTAATCAAAGGGCAGCGCGCATCCGAGACCATACTACGCACCAACACCATTTGCGTTGAGGGTGTGGCCGAAAGGTCGCGCGCGGCCGAGATGACGCAACGACGCCTCACAAGCTAGTGTCGAAGGGCATCACAAAGCAAAGACACGCCCATTGAGCACTCACGCAAGTAGCACCCTGTGGTGACCCTGCATACCACTGCATGTTGTAGTATGCCAGTCGTTGATATAACATTCACGGAGTACCATTCCGCAAATATTACATCCCTCAGAGTAGTACAACAGAACATAGCAGGTCCATAACTCATTCATTTATTATTACAAGCATGATACACATATCGTCTCGGAGCTCCTCTTGGGTCTTAAGAGGTATACTCCTGGGTTCGAGGCGAACCCAACTTAGCTTACAATATAGAAGTCTCATTAAGTTATACATTTATCCTCTCGAGCAGCTAAGTATTAAGAGTTCGGGCTGCTCGGCTACTACTACTACTGGATGTCTCTAGGCTTGGTCTCCTCCGGAAGCCTCCCCGGTTCCGTAGACGATGAGGTAGTCTACGCCTTCGATACCTCCAGAGAGGTCTGGTTCTTCATAGCCGATGATCTCGGCTCCTTCATTGTTGTCGTAGTCCTCCTCCAGACGATTCAGACAATCTAAGCATGGGATTTAAGAGTGGTATGAGTACGAGCGTACTCAACAAGTTCATTATAGATAAGAGGTGTTTAATGCTCTAGCTACGATATTAGACCAGAAAGTCTAATACCAATGCAAGTTTTGATAAACATTTCTTCAAGAGATTGCTTTTATTCCAAAGAGCTATGTCCGTCAGCCTTCACCGGTTTACTAGAACTTCATGGAGCTCCTTTCCGGCCGCGTTCGCAGTTCCTTATCCCGGAACAGGGAGTGACAGGTCACAGTTCTTACACTGCCTGTGTTGTTTTACCCATAAGAGATCTTAACCTTGGTGCCAACCGGGCAGCTTTCCGTCCACACTTCTTCGGTGTGAGGCCCGGTATAAGGTCTAGCCAATCATGTTCCTCCGCTACCTCGAACACCCACCCTTTGTTGCATGCCCCGACCCTGGGTCCTCGCGGTCCCATTATTCCCACTCACGGGTGGACCCCGACCACGACGACAGTTTGGGATCGAACCAAACTCCTTCGCCGGTAGCTGCAACCCATCATAGACCGCAATACCGTGGGGACTTAAGACCTCCCGATAACCGCTTGCTCTTGACGACAAGTGTCTACGACTATGCCGTGGGGACTTAAGGCTTCCCCAGCCAACCGCTTGCCTGTACAAGTGTCTACGGTAAAGCGCATCCGTTGATGAACGAGAGGTGGAAACACTTTTGACTACTCCGTCCCACTCCGGATCTTATGGTTAACACGGTTATTACGGCACAAGAATCATTGGCGACATTTGTTGTTTAATCCTAGATGGATATAACCCTTGCAATGGAACCTCCACCATATCAACACAATCCATGGTTCCATTGCCCACCACATAGTCATATTCATAGTTATGAAAGTAGTGGTTTTGATTTTTATGCAATAGTGATAACCATAATACTTTGCAAGTAATTTGATAGAAATACTCAAAGGACATGAGCAAGTGATGAACTTGCCTGAACACTGCAAAGTTTTGCAGTTGGAAGGTGTGGACTGACCCTTGTCCTCTGTGAAAAATAGCATCATTGTCCAATAAGGGCAATGGTTAAAGAAGCAATTATGCATGATTCCAGTTTTAGGGTTTGTTCCCCCTTCCGATGTCGTTATTATTTCATGTGAGAGTTAATACTAAGAACAATTTTGGAGATACTTATTTTAGGGTAAAATACAATCTTGAAATATTTTCAAGATGTTTTTAAAGTCCAATTGCATTAATGGACTTATTTTCATTATTGAAAATAATATGTGTGATTTAAGTTATTATTTAAATCATCCAATTAAGACTTATTCTTAATTGTCTTCAAAAATTCTTTTTGGTATTTTATTGAAATAGAGAATTTTATGCTGATCAATTTTCATATTTTTAATTATTTTTTTAGAGCTCTTATCAATTTTCTATTGAATTTCAAAGTTTCTGGTTTAATTGAATTGTGAAAAGACTATAATACCCCTGGGCCCCACCTGTGGTGCCCAACGGGTTGAGTCTAACCGAGCCGCCCCAACCGGCTCGGTCGGACCCAGACACGCTCCTCTCTCCCTTCTTGCGAAACCCTAACTTCTCCCGCGACGCGGTGGTGCCTGCGCCATCGCCGCTTTGTTCCGGCCACCTCCGGCCATCTCCGACGGTGAGATGGGGCGCATCTTCACCGCCTTGTGACGGCGCACCAGATCATCGACGTCGATCTGGTCCTTTCCGCCCCCTTCGCCGATCCCCATCGTTTTCGTCCGCTCGTTGTGCGGTGCTCATTGGCGCCTCTGGTGTGATGGCGCCGCCGTGGCCTTCGCCGCCGTGGTGCGGGGTCTGTGGCGCTAGGCGGAGCCTGGCCTGGCCTGGCCAGGTGCCGCCGTGCTTTCGGCGCGCGCCGCCGTGGCCGCCATGGTTGCGCCAGTCGTCTGCTCGCTCCAGGTACGCGCGCCACCTCTCTCTTACCCCATGTGCTTGTTCTTCTTCCTCTTCTACGAGCTCTGGCCATGGCTTCCCTCCTCGTGGAGGGGCCTGCCGTGCTGTTGCTGCTGCTCTGCTGCTGCTCTGTGTGTGCTTGCTGCTTTGCTGCATCTTGCTGGCTGCTGTGCTACTGCTGCCGCCATGGCCTAGTTCTAGTTCATGTACTTGTACTGATGCTCATGCTCATGTTCATGCTTTGCTACTGTGCTTTGCTTGCCTGCACTAAGCATGTGCTATTGCTGGGTGATGTTCTGCCATATCCCTGTGCAAGCATTCCTAATCTAATTGGTTGCCATGCTCTCCTTTCTTGCTTAATTCCCTCTCTGTGGCTCTGTTCTTGTTACTGAGCTTGCTAGATATCAAGTGTGTTCATGTTTGCTGCTCTGGCTTGGGTTCTGTGTGCATTACTTGCAATTTGGCAAGTGCCAGGGCAATGGTATGCTGTTCCTTGTGCTCAAATTCATGAGTATGCTCAATTGAGCATTACTGTTGGTTTAATTGTATGATTAGGTGATGAGCACTAAGTGCTTTACTTGTTTATCATGATCCAGTGGTTCATCAAGCCTTTGATGTGCTTCTGGATACAATCATATAATTATGACTTCAGTATCTGTTTATTCAGTTGAGACTTGTGTGTAATTCTTCAGTGGCTGATTCATTTTATGATGCTATGCTTGGCTTGTAGCAATCAGTAGCATGAGTTAGCAAGCTCTGATGATTATCTAATCATCATTAGCTTGATGGTTAACTGCTGTGCTTCCTACTGTGGCTAACTGGTGCTTATCTTGGTGTCTGGGTATCATCATGCCTTGTGCTGGTGTAGGCTGTGCCTGATCCAGTGCCTGCTGTTGCTTGCAGTGATCCACTGGATCATTAGCAAGTGTCTGTTTCATGATTTACTTGTTAATATAAATTATCTGTGTTGCCTTTATTGATTGAGTGGATAATTGATGTGAACTGCTGAGCAGTAATGATCATACAGATTGTTGAAGTGAAGCTAGAGGGATGCCAACATCAGTTGGGTACCCTAGCTCCCTTTTGAACCCATCTGGGTAATGATAATTATTTATGGCTTATGTGTGGGCTTCTGTGAAGTGGTTGAGGTAACCCTGTCAGTAATTTCTTGCTGTTAGGGTGGCTCCCACCAGTGTTGGCTTTCTTTGATGACTAAGTGCTCACTGGCTAATCACTTGGTGAATTACCAGTGACTTTGGTGTTGATAAACAAGATAGGCACATGTTGCCTATCAGTCTGATGGTTTAGCTAGACTAATAGGTGCTTGGTGAATCTGGGTGGCTACATAGGATTAAATCCATGCTGGATTTCTCTGGTTGTGACACTGTGTTGTCACAACCAGTGTTCCCTGGTTTGATTTCCTTCTAGCCTTAGTTATACTTGCTGGCACCAATTGGTTTAGTAACCAAATGATGATACATCCAGGGTTTCATACCCTTTTTGCTTCAGTATGATTGGTTCATAAGCTTATATATGAACAAAACCATCTAGTTTGTTCATGATGCTTGGTATACCTCACTCCAGCTCCTAGAATTTGGTGTTGGTGTAGAGGGTTTGCTTCTGTGTTGATCTTATGGTTGATTTGCTTGCCCTGCTCCTCCTGGTGAGCTTGTGAAGCTTGATTTAATTCAGTGGTGTGATGGAGCAGGTTGAACAGTGAAGCTGTTCTTCCTGTTCTAGCTGTTCTTGGTGTTCTTGGTGACTTACCAGTGCAATTCTGTCGATGGGATGATCTAGGGTTTACTGTGGAGACTTTATATGATCTCCACCTCCATCTCTGGTCGACAACAGGGCCTGGCAGCCTGTGGTGACTCACCAGCTGTGTGTGTGTGGTGTGCTGCATGCACACTGCGTGTGAGCAGCCTAGCTATGTGTGTGTGCTGATGCTGTGCACTTGGACTTGGTTCCTGTGAGATGGATCAGCTCGGTGACTTGATAATATCCTCTTCATTTCAATTGTTTGCTCACCTGCCAAGTGGCTTTGCCACTTGGCTTAATACTTTGATTGTTGTGTATGTGTGCAGGGATCAAGCAGATGCTCAAGATGAACTCAAGATCATCTTGATCAAAGAATTCATGAAGATCACAATGTAGTTTAGGTCATTTAAATACTTGTAATTTTCCTTTTTCTTTTTCTATTTATTCAATTCCTGTAATGTGTTGTAATTCCATAATTCAATTCTGAATATTGTAAAGACAATGTATTATGTGTGTGATTATCAATAAAGCTCAAGTTTTCCTTAATGAGCTTTATGTAATTGTTGTATTACTTATAATCTTGATTAATTATAATTATTTGTTAAGTTATCTCAAATTTGAATTATGTGATAATCATTTGATGTTTGAATTTGAAATTCAAATTCAAATTTGGTTTGAATTCATTCAAACAACCTAACTTGTAATTCAATCACTCAACTTATGATTTCAATGCAATTCCACTTCTCTCTTCTCAAAACCCTAATTTAGACAAGTAGGAACAAGTTCATCGCACTCTCGAAACCCTAACCCTGTAAGGTGTCGAGAGAGAAACCTGTCCCCCTTCGATGCAGTTTTGTTTAAAAGCGCGAAATTTCCCCGTAAATTACAATGCAATGCACATCCCTTTCTAAAATCTACCCTCGATCGTCTCTAAACCTGGGACATTACAGCCTTTCCCCCTTAAAGAAAACTTCGTCCCGAAGTTGTGGTTGTAATACCTGAAGAGTTCGGGGTATGTTTTCCTCAGGTCTTCCTCTTTTTCCCAGGTGGCTTCCCTCTCGGGATGATGCTTCCATTGTATCTTGCAGTACTTTATAGCTCTATTCCCGAGTTGTTTCCAGTTCTCCTCGAGAATCTTCGCTGGCTTCTCGATGTAAGTCAAGTCTGGTTGTAACTCGAGCTCTTCATGTGATACTGGTTCATCTGGGGTCTTTAAACACTTTCTGAGTTGCGACACATGGAATACGTTGTGAACCTGAGATAACCTTCCTGGTAGTTCCAATTCGAAGGCTAACCCTCGGTTTTGACTCAGAATCTTGAAAGGTCCGATGTACCTAGGGCTTAGCTTTCCTTTTACTCCAAACCTCTGAAGTCCTTTCATCGGGCTTACCTTAAGATATACCATGTCTCCAACTCGTGGCTCCCATGTTCTCCTCTTTTGATCGGCATAACTCTTCTGTCGGCTTTGGGCTATCTTGAGCCTATCCCTGATAATGTCAATGATTTGTTGCTTTTCCTTGACATAATCAGGGTTGAACTCTTTGCTTGCTCCGGCTTCATACCAACATATCGGTGATCTACACTTCCTTCCATACAGAGCTTCGAACGGTGCCATCTTGATGCTGCTTTGATAGCTGTTATTGTATGAAAACTCTGCTAGTGGTAAGTGCTCCTCCCATGATCCTCCGAAGTCTAGGGCACAAGCCCTAAGCATATCCTCTAGAATCTGGTTAGTTCTTTCCGTTTGCCCACCTGTCTGAGGATGATAGGCGGTACTATAGTCCAACTTGGATCCTAAAGCTTCGTGTAATTGCTTCCAAAATGCCGACGTGAACACGGATCCTCGATCCGACACGATCTTCTTGGGCACTCCGTGTTTACTCACGATCTCTTTGATGTAAAGATCGATGAGTTTCTCTCCTTTATCTTGCTGGTTTACCGCTAAGAAGTGTGCACTTTTCGTCAACCGGTCCACGATTACCCATATCATGTCTTTCTTTTTATTGGTCATGGGTAGTCCGGTGATGAAATCCATTCCTATCTCCTCCCATTTCCATTCTGGAATGGGTAAAGGTTGTAACTTCCCTGCCGGACTCTGGTGTTCAGCCTTCACTCTTTGGCAGGTGTGGCATTCCGCCACGTATTGTGCTATTTCTCTCTTCATGTTATTCCACCAGAATAACTCCTTTAGGTCCATGTACATCTTTGTACTACCCGGATGAATGGAGTATGGTGTTTGATGGGCTTCCCGGAGTATTACTTCCTTGATTTCAGCAATATCCGGAACACAAATTCTCTTCTGGAACCATAATGATCCCGATTCTCCGCGGTGAAATTCTGATGGTCTTCCCTCATCTATTCTTCTCATCTCCTCCACGATGAATGGATCGTCCAGCTGACCCATCATTATCTCATTCTTCAGGTTAACATTTAGCTCATCGGCTACTTGCAAAGCCGATAGTCCTTCATGAGCTTCCTTCTCCCAAAGTTGTATTTGGGCTTGACTTATTTCCTTCCTCAACTCCGGTGATATTTCTTGTTCTACTCCTCCAGTGCTCTTCCTACTTAAGGCATCTGCTACAACATTGGCCTTTCCTGGAGTGTAATTGATGGTCAAATCATAATCCTTGATTAATTCTAGCCATCTTTTCTGCCTCATGTTGAGTTCCTTCTGAGTAAAGAAGTATTTGAGACTCTTATGATGTATAGAGCTCACACTTGGCTCCATAGAGAAAATGTCTCCAAGTTTTGAGTGCAAATACAACTGCTGCTAATTCCAAATCATGTGTTGGATAGTTTACTTCATGAGGTCTGAGTTGCCTCGATCCATAAGATATCACTTTCCGATCTTGCATGAGTACGCAACCCAATCCATGCTTGGATGCGTCACAGTACACGGTGTAATCCTTGCCAACTTCAGGAACTGCTAACACCGGTGCCGTGGTGAGTTTCTCTTTCAGAGTTTGAAAGCTCTTCTCACACTCCTCTGACCACACGAATGGTGTGTTCTTTCTTAACAGCTTCATCATGGGTCCTGCTATCTTGGAGAATCCTTCAATGAATCTCCGATAATATCCTACCATTCCTAGAAATCCTTGGATTTCCTTGACAGTCTTGGGTGCTTCCCATTCTAGAACTGCTGCTACCTTGCTCGGGTTAACAGCGATTCCATCTTTGCTAATGACGTGACCAAGAAATTCCACTTGATCTAGCCAAAATTCACACTTACTAAATTTGGCATAGAGTTGATGTTCTCTTAGTGTTTGCAACACTAACCTCAGATGTTCAGCATGTTCGGCTTTGTTCTTGGAATAGATCAAGATATCATCAATAAATACGATGACAAACTTGTCTAGATATGGCATGAAAATCTTATTCATGAGATTCATGAAAATTGCTGGGGCATTGGTTAATCCAAAAGGCACTACAAGGTATTCATGATGTCCATACCTTGAAACAAAGGCAGTTTTCGGAACGTCTTCCTTCTTGATCTTTATCTGGTGATAACCGGATCTTAGATCAATTTTGGAAAAGACTCCCGCGCCTCTAACTTGATCGAATAGGTCTTGTATTCTTGGAAGTGGATACTTGTGCTTGATTGTGACGTTGTTCAAATTCCTGTAGTCTCCGCACATTCTTCTTCCTCCATCTCTTTTATCCACGAAGATTATAGGTGATCCCCATGGTGAAACACTTTCTTGTATAAATCCTTTCTGTTCCAAGTCATCCAATTGCTCCTTAAGTTCTTTCAACTCCTTAGGCCCCATCTTATATGGTGCTTTAGCAATCGGAGCTGTTCCTGGAATTAGGTCGATAGTGAATTCTATCTCCCTATCTGGTGGCATTCCAGGTAATTCCTTAGGAAACACATCCTGGAATTCATTCACTACAGGTATATCCTCTAACTTCACCTCCTTCATGTTGTTCAGCTGTAGCTCAACTTCAATCTGTGTATGTTTGTCGCCTTGGTAGATCATTCTACTTCCATCGGGGCTTTTCAAAGATACCGTCTTGTTCACAGTCGATCAATGCTCCGTTAGCTTCTAACCAGTTCATACCAAGAATGACATCAATGTCCTTCATCGGTAAAATGAACAGGTCTGCGTCAAACGCGCACTTATTGATTATGATGACTTGTTTTTGTTTGGTATGAGTTACTACTATCGTTCCCCCGCAGAAAGTATGGTTATGGGTGTATCTAACTTAGTGCAACTAATCCCATGTTTGATGATGAATTGTTGAGAAATGAATGATGTAGTTGCACCAGTATCAAAAAGTACTTTGCCAGGATGAGTGAGTAACTGGAGCGTACCTATCACTACCTGATCGGAGTTGACCACCTCCTCCAGACTAGTGCAGTTCAGCTTGCCGAAGGGCTTCTTATTCTTCCAATTCCCTCTGGTGTTTCCTCCACGACTTCCTCCTCCTCCTGACTGACCTCCTCCATTATTTTTCTTGGGGCAGTCCTTCAGCATGTGCCCCTCCTGGCGACAACCAAAGCATATTATCCTTGGCTTTCTACAATCCTTGGCAAAATGCCCTGGAAGTCCGCAGCTTCGGCAAACCATTGGATTAGCAGTCTGAAACGCTTGGTTCCTCCTGCCTACGTAGTAGTAGTAGTTGTTGTTGTTGTTGTTGTTGTTGTTGTTGTATCTTGGCTTGAAACTCAAGCTAGTATTGGGCTTGTTACTAACAAACCTCTTAGGCTCAAACTTGGCCTTTTTCCTCTTTTCCTCTTGCAGTTGCTTGAAATCATCTTCCAGAGTGATGGCAGCATCCACCAACTCTTGAAACTCCGTCGCTCTCATCATCCGGAGCTGTACCTTGAACTGGGGACTTAACCCCCTCAAAAACCTCTTCTTTTTCTTGTCCTCGGTGTTGACTTCTTCAACAGCATACCGGGACAGCTTTGAAAACTCCCTGACATAAGTCAGGATTGCCTTGTCCTTCTGCTCGAGACTTTCAAATTCTCGACGCTTCAGTTCCACTATACTTTCAGGGACATTGGATTCCCTGAACTTCCTCTTGAACTCCTCCCACGTGAATACTTTCCGGCAGGGTAAACGGCTACTATGTTATCCCACCATGATGCGGCGGGTCCACACAACAAATGTGTAGCGTAACGAACCTTCTCCTGGTCGTTACAACCAACAGTATTGAGCTTTCGCTCAGTGTCCATAAGCCAATCCTCCGCGTCCATTGGCTCGGGCGCGTATGCGAAAGATATAGGCTTGGTGTTCTGGAAGTCTGATAAAGTGACTCCCGATTCTCGGGTCTCTCCACCCTGTTCTGTTGCAGCAGCTCCTGGAAGAATTTATTCTGCTGCTCCAACGTTACCCGTTGTCTCTCTTCCATCATTTGCATATACTGAACGAAATTATGCTACGTCATGGGTGGTGGTGGTGGTGGTGGAAACTGATTCTTGGCTGCTTCATCCGCCTTTTCCTTTTGCTTCGCTTCGCGCTCCATGCGCTGCGCTTCGGTCTCCTCACCTATCGCTCCCGACATAACCCCCTAGTTCTGCAACACAAGTTGATACTCATAATTACTCCATGCGCAAGTTTTCTGAGCTCAACTTTGTGCACAGAACTAGTCACGCAATGGAAATCAAGAAGCAAATCCAAATCATACAAAACATATACCATGTATATACATACTTAAGTGGTCTTATTACAATACTCAAGTCGATGTGAGTATGCAAACTCACTTATTAAAGTATATGTACAAGTTTCTACAAATATTACACACTACAATACACGTGGTACTTGTGTATTGTAGTCCTGCCTTCCTTGGTGGTCTCTAGTCGATCTTTACTCCGGTACATCCCAGGCTTCCATCCGGTCGACGTGTCGTCCTCGACAAAACCTGGAACATAAGGTCTCCCCGTCGGCTGGTAGTCGGAATCAGATGATGATCCTAGGGAAAAATTAGTGTTCACAAACTGGTCATTCAGTGCATCATAGTCCACCCATCGGGTGTACCCTCCAGTGACTCCACCATAGGTATTACCACCATCAGTATCCGACTCAATCAGTATAGGATACTCCTCATAATCCCCTATTATACTGATTGTTCTGGAACTGGTTTGTGGCGTCCTCATTCATCTCCGCATTATCTCCGACTGGATCACCGGAGTTCCCGTGTCTGACCCCCAACGCCAACCTGTTGAGTTCTCTATAGGAGTCTCGGAACGCTGATGGTTCCCAGATTCCTCTCCACCCTCATATCCTCCGTGGGAACTGCTAGGAAAGTACCTAGGTGTAATTGGCGTGCTTAGTTGTTCAGGATGGTCAATACTAATGTAATCACCAGCTGAATAAACTGGTGTATGAACCTCAGCCTCCACTGGTTCCTTCCCTTTCGCCTCCTCATTGGGCTCAGTGAACTCTTCTAACATTGTATCAATTGCCCTTGACAAATGTTGGTTCAATTGAAAGAACAACGATAGTAGGTTGCGGCTATTGTCCATGTACTTGGCAGCTTCTGCTGGTTTGCGTTTTGCATACTTGAAGTGATTAAGCATAGGGTCATCTTCCTCTTCTAGGTGTGGAATGTGGCTAAACTCGGAACCAATAAGCTCTTTCGTCTTATGTTCCCTAATATCAGTAATGGCTCTCATGACTGCAATATGGTAGGCTGTTTGGATAGTTCTGGCTTCCCCTGCTGGCATTACTATGCTCAACCCTAGGGATTCAGGAAGTCTAAGTCCCACCCTACACTTGGCCAACACTGGTCCGTCGTAGAACCAGTACTTCTTTACTTGGATCTGGGGATCGCACCCAAATTCAAGTAACATGGCACGCAGAATATCTGCGAGTCCTCCATCATATTCACTCAGTGTTGAGTCCACCACTTTCACGTTTCGTCCTGGACGTGAACTTGCCATTGTTGGCTGTAGAATAGAAAGAATATATAAGATTAGTAATAATGCATCATAATAGAGATAATAAAGAATCATCGCACTAAAAGATATGATTGTTTTATTCTCAAGTGAATATACACCATATTTTTAGAGAATTCTTTACTAATCCTATTTGACTCCTAACGTTTCGTCCCATTTACTAGGTTCCAACCTAAGGTCAAAGCTTTTGCTCTGATACCAGCTGTGGTGACCCTGCATACCACTGCATGTTGTAGTATGCCAGTCGTTGATATAACATTCACGGAGTACCATTCCGCAAATATTACATCCCTCAGAGTAGTACAACAGAACATAGCAGGTCCATAACTCATTCATTTATTATTACAAGCATGATACACATATCGTCTCGGAGCTCCTCTTGGGTCCTAAGAGGTATACTCCTGGGTTCGAGGCGAACCCAACTTAGCTTACAATATAGAAGTCTCATTAAGTTATACATTTATCTCTCGAGCAGCTAAGTATTAAGAGTTCGGGCTGCTCGCTACTACTACTACTGGATGTCTCTAGGCTTGGTCTCCTCCGGAAGCCTCCCCGGTCCGTAGACGATGAGGTAGTCTACGCCTTCGATACCTCCAGAGAGGTCTGGTTCTTCATAGCCGAAGATCTCGGCTCCTTCATTGTTGTCGTAGTCCTCCTCCAGACGATTCAGACAATCTAAGCATGGGATTTAAGAGTGGTATGAGTACGAGCGTACTCAACAAGTTCATTATAGATAAGAGGTGTTTAATGCTCTAGCTACGATATTAGACCAGAAAGTCTAATACCAATGCAAGTTTTGATAAACATTTCTTCAAGAGATTGCTTTTATTCCAAAGAGCTATGTCCGTCAGCCTTCACCGGTTTACTAGAACTTCATGGAGCTCCTTTCCGGCCGCGTTCGCAGTTCCTTATCCCGAACAGGGGGACAGACGATTCTTTACACTGCAGGTGTGTTGCTTTACCCATAAGAGATCTTAACCTTGGTGCCAACCGGGCAGCTTTCCCGTCCACACTTCCTTCGGTGTGAGGCCCGGTATAAGGTCTAGCCAATCATGTTCCTCCGCTACCTCGAACACCCACCCTTTGTTGCATGCCCCGACCCTGGGTCCTCGCCGGTCCCATTATTCCCACTCACGGGTGGACCCCGACCACGACGACAGTTTGGGATCGAACCAAACTCCTTCGCGGTAGCTGCAACCCATCATAAACCGCAATACCGTGGGGACTTAAGGCCTCCCCAGCCAACCGCTTGCTCTTCGAGTGACAAGTGTCTACGGACTATGCCGTGGGGACTTAAGGCTTCCCCACCAACCGCTTGCCCCGACAGATACAAGTGTCTACGGTAAAGCGCATCCGTTGATGAACGAGAGGTGGAAACACTTTTGACTACTCCGTCCCACTCCGATCTTATGGTTAACACGGGTATTACGGCACAAGAATCACTGACGACATTTGTTGTTTAATCCTAGATGGATATAACCCTTGCAATGGAACCTCCACCATATCAACACAATCCATGGTTCCATTGCCCACCACATAGTCATATTCATAGTTATGAAAGTAGTGGTTTTGATTTTTATGCAATAGTGATAACCATAATACTTTGTAAGTAATTTGATAGAAATACTCAAATGACATGAGCAAGTGATGAACTTGCCTGAACACTGCAAAGTTTTGCAGTTGGAAGGTGTGGACTGACCCTTGTCCTCTGTCTCTGAAAAATAGCATCATTGTCCGATAAGGGCAATGGTTAAAGAAGCAATTATGCATGATTCCAGTTTTAGGGTTTGTTCCCCCTTCCGATGTCGTTATTATTTCATGTGAGAGTTAATACTAAGAACAATTTTGGAGATACTTATTTTAGGGTAAAATACAATCTTGAAATATTGTCAAGATGTTTTTAAAGTCCAATTGCATTAATGGACTTATTTTCATTATTGAAAATAATATATGTGATTAAGTTATTATTTAAATCATCCAATTAAGACTTATTCTTAATTGTCTTCAAAAATTCTGTTTGGTATTTTATTTAAATAGAGAATTTTATGCTGATCAATTTTCATATTTTTAATTATTTTTTTTAGAGCTCTTATCAATTTTCTATTGAATTTCAAAGTTTCTGGTTTAATTGAATTGTGAAAAGACTATAATACCCCTGGGCCCCACCTGTCAGGTGGCCCAACGGGTTGAGTCTAACCCGAGCCGCCCCAACCGGCTCGGTCGGACGAGTCGCGCTCCTCCTCTCCCCTTCTTGCGAAACCCTAACTTCTCCCGCGACGCGGTGGTCGCCTGCGCCGTCGCCGCTTTGTTCCGGCCACCTCCGGCCATCTCCGGCGGTGAGATGGGGCGCATCTGCACCGCCTCGTGACGGCGCACCAGATCATCGGCGTCGATCTGGTCCTTTCCACCCCCTTCGCCGATCCCCATCGTGTTCGTCCGCTCGTTGGTGCGGTGCTCATTGGCGCCTCTGGTGTGATGGCGCCGCCGTGGCCTTCGCCGCCGTGGTGCGGGGTGCTGTGGCGCTAGGCGGAGCCTGGCCTGGCCTGGCCAGGTGCCGCCGTGCTTTCGGCGCGCGCCGCCGTGGCCGCCATGGTTGCGCCAGTCGTCTGCTCGCTCCAGGTACGCGCGCCACCTCTCTCTTACCCCATGTGCTTGTTCTTCTTCCTCTTCTACGAGCTCTGGCCATGGCTTCCCTCCTCGTGGAGGGGCCTGCCGTGCTGTTGCTGCTACTCTGCTGCGCTAAGCTTGCTGTGTGTGCTATGCTGCTTTGCTGCTGCTCTGATGCTGGTGCTGCTGTGCTACTGCTGCCGCCATGGCCTAGTTCTAGTTCATGTACTTGTACTGATGCTCATGCTCATGCTCATGCTTTGCTACTGTGCTTTGCTTGCCTGCACTAAGCATGTGCTATTGCTGGGTGATGTTCTGCCATATCCCTGTGCAAGCATTCCTAATCTAATTGGTTGCCATGCTCTCCTTTCTTGCTTAATTCCCTCTCTGTGGCTCTGTTCTTGTTACTGAGCTTGCTAGATATCAAGTGTGTTCATGTTTGCTGCTCTGGCTTGGGTTCTGTGTGCATTACTTGCAATTTGGCAAGTGCCAGGGCAATGGTATGCTGTTCCTTGTGCTCAAATTCATGAGTATGCTCAATTGAGCATTACTGTTGGTTTAATTGTATGATTAGGTGATGAGCACTAAGTGCTTTACTTGTTTATCATGATCCAGTGGTTCATCAAGCCTTTGATGTGCTTCTGGATACAATCATATAATTATGACTTCAGTATCTGTTTATTCAGTTGAGACTTGTGTGTAATTCTTGAGTGGCTGATTTATTTTATGATGCTATGCTTGGCTTGTAGCAATCAGTAGCATGAGTTAGCAAGCTCTGATGATTATCTAATCATCATTAGCTTGATGGTTAACTGCTGTGCTTCCTACTGTGGCTAACTGGTGCTTATCTTGGTGTCTGGGTATCACCATGCCTTGTGCTGGTGTAGGCTGTGCCTGATCCAGTGCCTGCTGTTGCTTGCAGTGATCCACTGGATCATTAGCAAGTGTCTATTTCATGATTTACTTGTTAATATCAATTATCTGTGTTGCCTTTATTGATTGAGTGGATAATTGATGTGAACTGCTGAGCAGTAATGATCATATAGATTGTTTAAGTGAAGCTAGAGGGATGCCAACATCAGTTGGGTACCCTAGCTCCCTTTTGAACCCATCTGGGTAATGATAATTATTTATGGCTTATGTGTGGGCTTCTGTGAAGTGGTTGAGGTAACCCTGTCAGTAATTCCTTGCTGTTAGGGTGGCTCCCACCAGTGTTGGCTTTCTTTGATGAATAGGTGCTCACTGGCTAATCACTTGGTGAATTACCAGTGACTTTGGTGTTGATAAACAAGATAGGCACATGTTGCCTATCAGTCTGATGGTTTAGCTAGACTAATAGGTGCTTGGTGAATCTGGGTGGCTACATAGGATTAAATCCATGCTGGATTTCTCTGGTTGTGACACTGTGTTGTCACAACCAGTGTTCCCTGGTTTGATTTCCTTCTAGCCTTGGTTGTACTTGCTGGCACCAATTGGTTTAGTAACCAAATGATGATACATCCAGGGTTTCATACCCTTTTTGCTTCAGTATGATTGGTGCATATGCTTATATATGAACAAAACCATCTGGTTTGTTCATGATGCTTGGTATACCTCACTCCAGCTCCTAGAATTTGGTGTTGGTGTAGAGGGTTTGCTTCTGTGTTGATCTTATGGTTGATTTGCCTGCCCTGCTCCTCCTGGTGAGCTTATGAAGCTTGATTTAATTCAGTGGTGTGATGGAGCAGGTTGAACAGTGAAGCTGTTCTTCCTGTTCTAGCTGTTCTTGGTGTTCTTGGTGACTTACCAGTGCAATTCTGTCGATGGGATGATCTAGGGTTTACTGTGGAGACTTTATATGATCTCCACCTCCATCTCTGGTCGACAACAAGGCCTGGCAGCCTGTGGTGACTCACCAGCTGTGTGTGTGTGGTGTGCTGCATGCACACTGCTGTGTGAGCAGCCTAGATGTGTGTGTGTGCTGATGCTGTGCACTTGGACTTGGTTCTCTGTGGAGATGGATCTGCTCGACAGGGACTTGATAATATCCTCTTCATTTCAATTGTTTGCTAACCTGCCAAGTGGCTTTGCCACTTGGCTTAATACTTTGATTGTTGTGTATGTGTGCAGGGATCAAGTTGCTGCTCAAGATGAACTCAAGATCATCTTGATCAAAGAATTCATGAAGATCACAATGTAGTTTAGGTCATTTAAATACTTGTAATTTTCCTTTGTCTTTTTCTATTTATTCAATTCCTGTAATGTGTTGTAATTCCATAATTCAATTCTGAATATTGTAAAGACAATGTATTATGTGTGTGATTATCAATAAAGCTCAAGTTTTCCTTAATGAGCTTTATGTAATTGTTGTATTACTTATAATCTTGATTAATTATAATTATTTGTTAAGTTATCTCAAATTTGAATTATGTGATAATCATTTGATGTTTGAATTTGAAATTCAAATTCAAATTTGGTTTGAATTCATTCAAACAACCTAACTTGTAATTCAATCACTCAACTTATGATTTCAATGCAATTCCACTTATCTCTTCTCAAAACCCTAATTTAGAAAAGTAGGAACAAGTTCATCGCACTCTCGAAACCCTAACCCTGTAAGGTGTCGAGAGAGAAACCTGTCCCCCTTCGATGCAGTTTTGTTTTAAAAGCGCGAAATTTCCCCGTGAATTACAATGCAATGCACATCCCTTTCTAAAATCTACCCCTCGATCGTCTCTAAACCTGGGACATTACACACCCTCAAAGCGCTAAAGAGCTCTAACAAGGACCCAACACTGGAGTCTAGCAACTGGCAAGAAGAAGCCACCACCACTGCCACGGCTCACCTCGCATCGAAGAGGACACCGTGCATAGGGCACACTACTACAGACTCTGCCACTAATGGTAATACAGAGGGGCTCAACACCTAGCCATGATGGCCGCCTGGGTGGAAAGGGTGTCGCCACCATGGCCGCCACTGCGAAACCATGGCACTTGCCAGCCCCAGCGGAAACCCGCTGCAAGCTGATGGCTGAGAAAGAGGTGACGACCCTCGCAGCCACGCCATCGACCACCAGAGGCCGACACAACGTAAGCAGGCACACCGCCACCCGACATGCACGCTGGCCAGCGAGAGGATTGTCCCACACACGGCCGTCGAGATGGCCACAAGCCAAGGCCTCGGGGTGGGCCCCCTACCACCGAGTCAGGAGGCACTGAAACTGGAGAGGGCGGCCTAGCCACCCACCGCCAGCATCCAGAAGGTCACTGGAGCTCACGTAACTGCCGCTACACTTAATGGCCATGAGAAGCCACACCAAACCTCCACCCCATCGGATCTGGGACGAACCAGATCTTCGGAGCCACGGCCGCCTCCTTCCCGAGCGCCAGTAGCACCTCGAGGCCCACCACACCGTCTCCCAACACCCGCAGCTCTGCCGTCAATGCGCGCCACTGCGTCACCGCGCCTCACGCTAGCACGATGCCACTCGACACTGATATCCCGCGCCATCGCCACCGAGCAGGGGAGAGAGCCCCCCGCCGATCCTAATCGGGCTTCGCTCGCCAGCACGCCCCGGCATTTGCGGGGAGAGGGGGGTGGGGCGCGAGGACCGGCGCGAGCTGATATTGCCGTAACGCAACCGACCATTATCTTATTGATCTACTCCCGCAGGTCCTGTTTAATTGACTCAGATTTAGTACAAAGTTGTGCTAAATCCGTGTCAATTAAAAGAGACTAAAGGGAGTAGCTAAGACGTTAAAAAAGAATCTAGAATTGGAAGCGGTGCATACATTCCCTCTGAGTATTTTCTAGTATTAGTAAAAAAGCTGGCTCGGGAGGAGTTATGGTTAGAAAGAGGAGAGAGCCAGCCTTTTCTTTATCATTTTGTATTGTTGTTGCTAGGTCTATAATGCTGTAGCGGGACCTTTATTTTTTAGTTTTTTTTTATCTTTTTTAGCTGTGTGCATCTGTACTGCCATTAGGGTGGAGCGTTGTTACATAGACTGGGTGTAATTGATATCTTTTGATATTAATATATTCCCTTTATCAAAAAAGGTTTGTTAGAAATTAATTGATGCACTGAAATACATGTATATGTAGATAAATTTGCGTCAGATAATTTGGAAATAAACGGTCACGGTTAGAAAAAGAAAAGACGTACTCCCTCTCTCCAATAAATGTTTTCTTAAATTTTCTTAAAATTTGGATCTGTCCACTGAATCTAGTGTCTGGATACATTCAAAGTTCAATGAATGTAAGATAAGTTTTATAAGATTAACGGAGTCTATATAACTATCGGAACATGTGAGGTCAGAAACTCAGAATGTATCTTTCACCACCCTGGGCACGAAAAGGCCTCCTTGCGTGGCTGCTGCTCTTTTTTTCCAGCCATTTTCCCGGAAGGAAGTTTTATGAATGGACCGAGAAAAATCTTATTCTTCCGGAGCAAGAAGAATGGAGAAGGCATTAGAATAGTTCAGTAGTATATCGGCCATTGCATTTGCAGACGTGTAAGCAAGGCCACGTCTATGTGAAACGGTGTGTCTATACATATAGAACAAGATCTTGGATATATTTAAATTCAACTCGTTGGGAGACAAGACAGGTACAAGATGAGGCGTGTGCCCTTGTTTGTCGTGATTCAGTTTGTCCTTTCAGCAATGGACAAGATGTCTTGTGATTAGATTTTCTGAAGGGTAGTTTAGATGCGATAGGGCATGCGCCTGCATGCAATGTATGGGGAAACAAACGAACATCTGTCTCAATTGCTTAATCTCCTGGCACAAGCATCCCCTGAAACCAAAGTACTCTATCAGGTTGATGTAGAGCACGCCAGCTACTCCTAAGAGCACCAGCTTTCCAATAATTTTCCTAAATTTGTAAAAACTACTTTTTTAGCAAATCGTAGCCAAAATGAAACTCCAGCAGCATTTGTGTTAATGGTCCCCCACCAAAAAAATGTACCAAGCTTGTTATATTGGCACATCCACTTTGCATATTTGCCAAGTCTAGTGCCACTTTGTATATCTCATGCCAGGCCAAACTGCCCAGGCACGGAAGTTTCACCAGGACTGCCCTTCCTGCCGGCCACCGTCCTGCCAGCCACCGTCCTGCCGCCTTACCCACCGTTCGGCCCATGCACCGCCCCTCCGCCTTCCACAACCTCCCCCGCCGACCCACCATCCTTTTCTCGCCGTAAAGAGCCTCCCCGCCGCCGAATCGAACGCCGCCCCGCCTGCAGTCCCGCCCATCGATTCAGGCTGGAGGAGGCCGGCGTCGGCGATTCATGCCGCAGGCAAGCTTCGTCGCACACTCCGGTGCTACCTCCCATCCTAGGCCACCCCCCTTGCAGCCCCGCGCAGCTGGTGCTCAGCGGCATCCCACGCCCCCGCCACGAGCTTGCGCGGCCTCGCGCCACCGCTGGCTTGGGCGGGCGGCGTGTGTGGACGAGCGGCATGTGTGGACGGGCAGTAGGCGTGCGTGGCTGGTCGGTGTGCGACATGCGTTGGCAGGCCGGTGGGCGGCCGTGCGTGGGAAGAAGAACAAAGGGTATCGGAAAAAAGAGGAAAAAGTGTAACCACCGATATGTGGATCCCATGTGCCCATTGCCGTTTTGGATTGCTATTATAGCAATGCTATCAAAACATATTTTGGCTAGGATTGCTATAGCTTCTCTCTCCACCCTTCTTATACTAAAATTTTGCTTTGCTATTATAGCAATGCTACTGAAGATGCTCTAATAATGCTTCCAGCTCAAGCCCACGGAGAGTTAAGGCACCAAATTCCATCCTCCTCGCCGGCGATACCGCCGGTCCGCTCCGCCTCCGGTGGCCTTGTGGCCTTGGAGGTGTGGCTGACCATGGTCCCTCACCGGCGGGGAGTTTTTGTTCTTAACTTACTTTGCTTTTCAATCTTTTTTTGGGACGGAGTGAGCGGCAGCACATCCCGAAGTCGATAGGTCCTCCCGCTATATCCTCGCTTCGGTGGTGCATCTAGCGCCGACACAGACGCGTGGAGTTGTGTGCCCGATCTGCTGATCCGCGTTTTCGGGTTTGTTGGTGTGGTTTCATGTTAGTCTCTTCTGATCTACGGTTGTAACACTTTGCCCCCAAAACAATTGCCTAGATTTCTGCAAATGTACTTGATGTCTACGCACGCTTCTATTCCTGTAGACAGTGTTGGGCCTCCAAGAGCAGAGGTTTGTAGAACAGCAACAAGTTTTCCTTAAGTGGATCACCCAAGGTTTATCGAACTCGGGGAGGAAGAGGTCAAAGATATCCCTCTCAAGCAACCCCGCAATCACGATACAAGAAGTCTCTTGTGTCCCCAACACACCTAATACACTTGTCGATGTATAGGTGCACTAGTTCTACGAAGAGATAGTAAAATACAAGTGGTATGAATGAATATGAGCAGTAGTAACGGCACCAAAATAGCTTGCTGGCGTGCGCTGATGGTGGTAATATTGCAGGAAGTAAAGATGCGTAGAACAGTAAATAAGCGATGATTGCGTATTTGGAAACAAGGCCTAGGGATCATACTTTCACTAGTGGACACTCTCAACATTGCAATCATAATGGAATATAAATAAGCACTTCACTATGCTATTCTGAATTACTCTCTGGCAAGATAACGAACACTAATTCATCATGTAGGCAAACCTTAAAGATGTATTCCCAAGTACTAATAAACACCCCACGCTGTCACTGTGAGCATTCATAGGAGGTACTAACACACCACAATTTGATAGAGACATCCAACTCAAATCATAACTCAGTGAATAAGTATTCTGTGAAATATAGCCTAAGAGACCCACACGGTGCACACACTGTCACCTTTACACACGTGGGACAAGGAGTCTCCAGAGATCACATAAGTAAAATCCACTTGAATAGCATAACGACATCTAGATTACAAGAGGGCTACAATTGATCACATAATAAAACCACTCTATACTCTCTTGTTGGATGATGAACACCATTAATTGTGTAGGGCTACAAGAGCACCTCAATGCCGGAGTTAACAAGCTCCACAACATTCATGTTCATATTTAAATAACCTTAGAGTGCATGATAGACCAACGCAATTATACCGAGTACTAACATAGCATGCACACCGTCACCGACAAACTATGAAAGGAGGAATAGATCACATCAATACTATCATAGTAATAGTTAACTTCATAATCTACAAGAGATCACAATCATAAACTACGCCAAGTACTACATGATGCACACACTGTCACCATTACATCATGGAGGAGGAATAGAGTACTTTAATAACATCACTAGAGTAGCACATAGATTAATAGTGATACAAAGCTCATCATATGAATCCCAATCATGTAAGGCAGCTCATGAGATCATTGTATTGAAGTACATGGGAGAGAGATTAACCACATAGCTACCGGTACAGCCCTTAGCCTCGATGGAGAACTACTCCTCCTCATGGGAGACAGCAGCGTTGATGAAGATGGCGGTGGTGTTGATGGAGATGCCTTCCGCACTTCCCCGTCCGTGCCGGAACGACTCCTGTCCCCGATCTTGGCTTCGAGATGGCGGCGGCTCTGGAATCGTACCGTGGCTTATTCGTATCGAAGATTTAGGTCAGGAGGCTTCTTATAGGCGAAGAGTCGGAGTCGGAGGGGCCACGGGGCCTCCTCACACTAGAGGGGCGCCCCCCCCCCTTGGGCCGCGCCGCCACCATGTGTGGTGGCCCTGGGCCTCTCCTCTGGCCCCTCTCTGGCTCTCTGGAAGCTTCCTTGAATTATAAGATACCGGGCGTTGATTTCGTCCAATTCCGAGAATATTTCTTACTAGGATTTACAAAACCACAGAAAACAACAACTGGCTCTTCGGCATCTCGTCAATAGGTTAGTGCCGGAAAATGCATAAATATGACATAAAGTATGTATAAAACATGTGAGTATCATCAATAAAGTAGCATGGACATAAGAAATTATAGATATGTTTGAGACGTATCAAGCATCCCCAAGCTTAGTTCCTACTCGCCCTCGAGTAGGTAAACGATAACAAAGATAATTTCTTAAGTGACATGCTATCATAATCTTGATCAATACTATTGTAAGCATATGTAATGAATGAAGTGATTGAAGCAATGGTAAAGACAATGAATAAACAACTGAATCATATAGCAAATACTTTTCATGAATAGTACTTTCAAGACAAGTATCAATAAGTCTTGCATAAGAGTTAACTCATAAAGCAATAGATTCAAAGTAAAAGCATTGAAGCAACACAAAGGAAGATATAAGTTTCAGGTTGCTTTCAACTTGTAACATGTATATCTCATGGATAGTTGTCAACATAAAGTAATATAGCAAGTGCAATGTGCAAGTATGTAGGAATCAATGCACAGTTAAAACAAGTGTTTGCTTCTAAGACAGAAGGAAATAGGTAAACTGACTCAACATAAAAGTAGAAAAATGGCCCTTCGCAGAGGGAAGCATTGATTGCTATATTTGTGCTAGAGCTTTTATTTTGAAAACAAGAAACAATTTTGTCAACGGTAGTAATAAAGCATATGTGTTATGTATATTATATCCTACAAGTTGCAAGCCTCATGCATAGTATACCAATAGTGCCCGCACCTTGTCCTAATTAGCTTGGATTTACATGGATTATCATAGCATAACATATGTTTCAACCAAGTGTCACAAAGGGGTACCTCTATGTCGCCTGTACAAAGGTCTAAGGAGAAAGTTCGCATTGGATTTCTCGGTTTTGATTATTCTAAACTTAGACATCCATACCGGGACAACATAGACAACAAATAATGGACTCCTCTTTAATGCATAAGCATTCAACAACAGATAATATTCTCATAAGAGATTGAGGATTGTTGTCCAAACTGAAACTTCCACCATGGATCATGGCTTTAGTTAGCGGCCCAATGTTCTTCTCTAACAATATGCATACTCAAACCATTTTACCATGATAAATCACCCTTACTTCAGACAAGACGAACATGCATAGCAACTCACATGATATTCAACGAAGGATAGTTGATGGCGTCCCCAGGAACATGGTTATCGCTCAACAAGCAACTTAATAAGAAATAAGATACATAAGTACATATTCAATACCACAATAGTTTTTAGGCTATTTGTCCCATGAGCTATATATTGCAAAGACAAAGAATGGAATTTTAAAGGTAGCACTCAAGCAATTTACTTTGGAATGGCGGAAAAATACCATGTAGTAGGTAGGTATGGTGGACACAAGTGGCATAGTTTTTGGCTCAAGGATTTGGATGCATGAGAAGTAGTCCCTCTCAATACAAGGCTTAGGCTAGCAAGGTTATTTGAAACAAACACAAGTATGAACCGGTACAGCAAAACTCACATAAAAACATCTTGCAAGCATTATAAGACTCTTCCTTGTTGTTCAACCCTTACTAGAAAATATCTAGACCTTAGAGAGACCAATCATGCAAACCAAATTTTAGCAAGCTCTATGTATTTCATCACTAATAAGTGCAAAGTATATGATTCAAGAGCTTAAACATGAGCACAACAATTGCCAAGTATCAAATTATTCAAGACATTATACCAATTACCACATGTAGCATTTTCTGTTTCCAACCATATAACAATTAACGAAGCAGTTCAACCTTCGCCATGAACATTAAAAGCTAATAACACATGTGTTCATATGAACCAGCGAGCGTGTCTCTCTCCCACACAAGCATTTATTCAGAGAATGAAAATAACAAAAATGAAAATAAAAACATACAGACGCTCCAAGTAAAGTACATAAGATGTGACCGAATAAAAATATAGTTTCAATAGAAGAACCTGATAAATTGTTGACGAAGAAGGGGATGCCTTGGGCATCCCCAATCTTAGACGCTTGAGTCTTCTTGAAATATGCAGATGATGAACCACGGGGCATCCCCAAGCTTAGACTTTTCACTCTTCTTAATCATATATCATCCTCCTCTCTTGACCCTTGAAAACTTCCTCCACACCAAACTCAAAACAAACTCATTAGAGGGTTAGTGCATAATCAAAAATTCACATGTTCAGAGATGACACAATCATTCTTAACACTTCTGGATATTGCACAAAGCTTCTGAGAGTTAATGGAACAAAGAAATCCATCCAACATAGCAAAAGAGGCAATGCGAAATAAGGCAGAATCTGTCAAAACAGAACAGTCCGTAAAGACGATTTTTCTGGGGCACTAAACTTGCTCAGATGAAAATTCTCAAATTGAATGAAGTTGCGTACATATCTGAGGATCACGCACGTAAATTGGCATATTTTTCTGAGTTACCTACAGGGGCTACTCAATTTCGTGACAGCAAGAAAACTGTTTCTGCGCAGAATCCAAATCTAGTATCAACCTTACTATCAAAGACTTTACTTGGCACAACAATGCAATAAAATAAAGATAAGGAGAGGTTGCTACAGTAGTAACAACTTCCAAGACTCAAATATAAAACAAAATTGCTGTAGTAAAATAAAAACATGGGTTATCTTCCAAGAAGTGCTTTCTTTATAGCCATTAAGATGGGCTCAGCAATTTCAATGATGCACTCCCAAGAAATAAGAATTGAAGCAAAAGAGAGCATCAAAAAGCAAATTCAAAAGTCTAACCCACTTCCTATGCATAGGAATCTTGTAGATAAACAAATTCATGAAGCATAATGCAACAAGCATAGGAAGATAAAACAAGTGTAACTTCAAAATTTTCAGCATGTAGAGAGGTGTTTTAGTACCATGAAAATTTCTACAACCATATTTTCCTCTCTCATAATAACTTTCAGTAGCATCATGAACAAACTCAACAATATAACTATCACATAAAGCATTCTTATCATGAGTCTCATGCATAAAATAATTACTACTCCCAACATAAGCATAGTCATTTTTATTAATTGTAGTGGAAGCAAATTCAACAAAGTAGCTATCATCATATATAGGAGGCATATTGTAATCATAATTAAATTTATCCTCCATAGTAGGCGGCACCAAAAGACCACTATCATTATAATCATCGTAAATAGGAGGCAAAGTATCATCAAAGAAAATTTTCTCCTCAATGCTTGGGGGACTAAAAATATCATGCTCATCAAAACCAGCTTCCCCAAGCTTAGAATTTTCCATATCATTAGCAACAATGGTGTTCAAAGCGTTCATACTAATATCATTGCTACTAGCATGCAAAATAGGTTTTTTAATTTTTGCATCAAACAATCCATGTCTTAACTCAGGAAATAGCTTAAAAAGCTCTTGTTACTTTCCATTATGCCTAGCTAGTGAAATAAAAACAAGAAACAAAAGATGCAATTGCAGGATCTAAAGGAAATAGCTTCAAGCACTCACAACGGCAAAAAATAACTTAGTTACCTGGGACCGGAGTGTGAATGCCTTTTACCTTTCCTCCACAACGGCGCCAGAAAAGTGTTTGATGTCTACGCACGTTTATTGTAGATAGTGTTGGGCTCCAAGAGCAGAGGTTTGTAGAACAGCAACAAGTTTCCCTTAAGTGGATCAACCAAGGTTTATCGAACTCATGGAGGAGAGGTCAAAGATATCCCTCTCAAGCAACCCAAACACGAATAGAAGTCTCTTGTGTTCCCAACACACCTAATACACTTGTCAGATGTATAGGTGCACTAGTTCGGTGAAGAGATAGTAAAATACAAGTGGTATGAATGAATATAAGCAGTAGTAACGGCACCAGAAAATAGCTTGTTTGGTGCGTTGATGGTGGTAATAATGCGGGGAAGTAAAGATGCAACGAACGATAAATAAGCGATGATTGCAGTATTTGGAAACAAGGCCTAGGGATCATACTTTCACTAGTGGACACTCTCAACATTGCAATCATAATGGAATATAAATAAGCACTTCACTATGCTATTCTGAATTATTCTCTGGCAAGATAACGAACACTAATTCATCATGTAGGCAAATCTTAAAGATGTATTCCCAAGTAGTGAGCATTCATAGGAGGTACTAACACACCACAATTTCATAGAGACATCCAACTCAAATCATAACTCAGTGAATAAGTATTCTGTGAAATATAGCCTAAGAGACCCACACGGTGCACACTTTGTCACCTTTACACACGTGGGACAAGGAGTCTCAGGAGATCACATAAGTAAAATCCACTTGAATAGCATAACGACATCTAGATTACAAGAGGGCTACAATTGATCACATAATAAAACCACTCTACACTCTCTTGTTGGATGATGAACACCATTAATTGTATAGGGCTACAAGAGAACCTCAATGCCGGAGTTAACAAGCTCCACAACATTCAATGTTCATATTTAAATAACCTTAGAGTGCATGATAGATCAACGCAATTATACCGAGTACTAACATAGCATGCACACCGTCACCGACAGACTATGAAAGGAGGAATAGATCACATCAATACTATCATAGTAATAGTTAACTTCATAATCTACAAGAGATCACAATCATAAACTACGCCAAGTACTGCATGATGCACACACTGTCACCATTACATCATGGAGGAGGAATAGAGTACTTTAATAAAATCACTAGAGTAGCACATAGATCAATAGTGATACAAAGCTCATCATATGAATCTCAATCATGTATGGCAGCTCATGAGATCATTGTATTGAAGTACATGAGAGAGAGATTAACCACATAGCTAAGGAAGCCCTTAGCTCGATGAGAACTACCCTCCTCATGGGAGACAGCGTTGATGAAGATGGCGGTGGTGTTGATGGAGATGCCTTCCGGGGCACTTCCCGTCCGCGGCGTGCCGGGAAGAGACTCCTGTCCCCCAGATCTTGGCTTCGCGATGGCGGCGGCTCTGTGGTTTCTCGCAAGTGGCTTATTCGTAGCGAAGATTTGATTGGAGGCTTCTTATAGGCGAAAGTCGAGTCGGAGGGGCCACGGGGCCTCCTCACACCTAGGGGAGACCTGTAACATCCCAAGTTTCAACAATTATAAATCAAGAGGGAGATTTCAATTACTCAAAATTTCAACAAACAAAAACTTTTCTATGCATATAGTGGCACATATAGTTTCATGCATATGAGTGCTTTTCTTTTGTGCAATTGCCATGATGAGTGTTAGTATGATGATCACTTGCTATCAAACCCTAAACTAAGATCACCCAACCCTAATTTGAGAAGAAAAGAAGAAATGGAAAATAACTCATTTCTCACTCACATACAACTTAGGCCAAATATGCAAATCATCATCAAAGGCCACCTTTGCTTGATCTCTTTCTTGTAGAATGCTTATATATGATAAACAAACACAAATGCATCAAAGAAACAAGAATCAAATCAAAGAAAATCTCAAAACCATCATACATATGATAATGGTCATATGTCCCCTTTTTAATATCTTCCCCTCTTTGCACCCCTGGTTATATCTTTTCTTCAACCAAACTTTGTCAAACCTTGACACCTCATCCAAGACCAAGTCAAAGTGAACAACTTTGCTGTTGACCACCCATGCTAACTTTGACCAGGTTGACCAGAAATGATTTGACAAGAGAGGACTTTGAAACAAAGTGAAGATGACCACATTTTGAAAATTTTGCAAAACAACTCCAAAATGAACCCCACCACCACTATTCTAACACAATAATTATATGTTTGAGATTCACCAAAAAGAAATCCAAAATTCAACAAAAAAGTTCTTGCGGCCATTTCTCCGAACACCTTGCAGGCAGATTTTGGCTTTTGCAATACATGCTATTACACGCTGGGTTTTTGCCTAAACCAACTTTAATTCATGATCATGAGGTTCCTCTGCCTCACCTGCATCAAGCCCCGTCCTTGCCCTCTTCGTTTAAAGTGAAAATGGGGGAGAAAAGCTCCATGCCGTGCACACCCAGCCACCTTTGGCCACTTCTTTTCTAGCCTCTCTCTCTCAGCACCACCTTGTCCCAGAGCATCTACTCATCACCAGGAGCTTGCCAGTACACGGCCGAGCCTCGCGCATGCACGGCATTGGCCAGAACGCGCGCGTCCAAAACCTTGCCAGTGCACGCCAGGGCATGCGGTGAGCGCGCTCTGGACGCGCCAGTACGTCGCGCGCTCGAGCACCGTCGTCCTCCCCTGCACAGGGGAGCTACTGCGCATCGAGCATCGCCTCTACACCCTCTACCGCCTGAACACACTCGAACGGCTTGCAGCCGCCTTGTCACCGTCGTTTGTCGCCGAAACGTGCGCGGTGCGGTGTCTACGGGTGCTTCTATTCTTGTAGACGGTGTTGGGCCTCCAGAGCGAGTTTATGCAGAACGGCCCGACAAGTTTCCCTTAAGTGGGTCTCACCAAGGTTTATCGAACTCGGGGAGGAAGAGGTCAAGATATCCCTCTCTCCCATGCAACCCTGCAACCACAAAGCAAGAAGTCTCTTGTGTCCCCAACACACCTAATAGGTGCACTAGTTCCGAATGGTAAATACGGTGGTGAATATATATGACGATATAGCAGGCCTTGAGAAAAGTGCTTGCCAGGCCGGCGTGTGATGGATGGTGGTATGTGCAGACCGGTACAAATGCGATGAGAACCGGTAAACAAGCGACGATAAACGTGTTTAGGAACAAGGCCTGGGGATTATACTTTCACTAGTGGACACTCTCAACATTGATCCCCATAATAGAATAAATAGATAGATGCTAGACTCTACACTCTCTTGTTGGATGATGAACACCACTAACTGTGTAGGATTACACGAACCCTCAATGCCGGAGTTAACAAGCTCCCCAATATTCGATGTTCATATTTAAATAACCTTAGAGTGCACGACATATCAACACAACTAAACCAAGTACTAACATAGCATGCACACTGTCACCATCACACTACGGAAGGAGGCATAGATCACATCAATACCATCATAGTAATAGTTAACTTCATAATCTACAAGAGATCACAATCATAGCCTACGCCAAGTGCTACACGATGCACACCTTTGTCACCATTACACCGTGCGGAGGGATAAACTACTTTAATAACATCACTAGAGTAGCATAGAATAGTAGTGATACAAGCACATTGCAATCATAGGGATATAAATAAGCACTATGCTCTTCATAACCGGTGAATAAGTATTACATGAAATATAGCCTAGAGACCCGCACGGTGCACACACTGTCACCTTTACACATGTGGGACAAAAGGAATCTCCGGAGATCACATAAGTAAAATCCACTTGACTAGCATAATGACATCTAGATTACAAGCATCATCATATGAATCTCAATCATGTAAGGCAGCTCATGAGATTATTGTATTGTAGTACATAGGAGAGAGATGAACCACATAGCTACCGGTACAGCCCCGAGCCTCGATGGAGAACTACTCCCTCCTCATGGGAGACAGGAGCGTTGATGAAGATGGCGGTGGTGTCGATGGAGAAGCCTTCCGGGGGCGCCACGTCCGGCGGCGTGCGGAATAGAGACTCTGTCCCCCGGATCTTGGCCCGCGATGGCGGTGGCTGGATGGTTTCTCGTGCCGTGGCTTTTCCGTCTCGAGGTTTTAGGTCGAGGAGCCTTAAATAGGCGAAGAGGCGGAGTCGGAGGGCTGACGGGCGCCGACACACTAGGGGGGTGCGGGCCCCCCTTGGCCGCGCCGGCCTACTGTTTGGGGGGGCCTGTGGCCCCTGCAGCGGCTTTCTCGGGTGTTACGAGCTTCATGCAATCCTAAGATGCTGGGCGTTGATTGTCCAATTTTGAGAATATTTCCTTACTAGGATTTACGAAACCAAAAACGTGACTGACAAGCGGCCCTTCGGCATCTCGTGTGGGTTAGTTCGGAAACGCATAAATATGACATAAAGTATGCATAAAACATGTAGATATCATCAATAATGTGGCATGGAACATGAAATTATCGATACGTCGGAGACGTATCGGAGTCTTGCTGCACTCATCACTGCGCCGATCCCGTCACCTTTTCTCTGCGCCCGCTGCACCTTGAGCATCGCCGGATTGACGCCTACACACAGCCGTCCTACATGCCCCCTGCCCACCCGGCCTTAGGAGCAACCTGCCGTCGGCCGCTCCTCCACAGCACCCACGACACCCTCACCCGCCTATAAATAGAGCTCTCCCGCGCCTTCCTCCTTCACACCAAATCATTCCTCTCCCATCCCTGATTCTCCTCGCACAGTTAGCCCACTCAATTGACGCCGGAGCCGCTCCAATTTGAAGCCGAAGGCCGCCGGAGACCTGAGATCGCCACCGTCGATTCACGCCTCCCCGAGCCTCGCCACTGCTACCAGGAGCTTCCTCACCGTCGACAACGCCGCCTCGCACCCAGCAGAACACCGCGGGAACCTTGGTAAGCCCTCCGACCCCCTAGGCTCGCCGCCAGGTCGTCGGCTTCTCGCCGGAAGGTGACCGTGCGCCGTTGATGCCTACATGATTAATAAGCTGGATGTTCTAACTTAATGCTTTGAATCCTATCAATTGCCCAACGATACGTCTCCGACGTATCGATAATTTCTTATGTTCCATGCCACATTATTGATGATATCTACATGTTTTATGCATACTTTATGTCATATTCGTGCATTTTAAGACTAACCTATTAACAAGATGCCGAAGTGCCGATTCCTTTTTTTGCTGTTTTGGTTTCAGAAATCCTAGTAAGGAAATATTCTCGAATTGGACGAAATCAAAGCCCCGAGGGCCTATTTTCTCACGAAGCTTCCAGTGCGAAGGAGGGAGGCAGAGGAGACCACGGAGACCCACCCCTGGGGGCGGCGCGGCCCCCCTTGGCCGCGCGGCCCTGTGGTGTGGGAGCCCCCGTGCATGCCCCAGAGCACTGCCCCTTCCGCCTATAAAAGTCTCGTGACAAAACCCCGATGCGGAGCACGATACGGAAAACCTTCCGGACAGAGATGCCGCCAACGCCGATCCCATCTCGGGGATCCAGGAGATCGCCTCAGGAGCACCCTGCCGGAGAGGAGAATCATCTCCCGGAGGACTCTACGCCGCCATGGTCGCCTCCGGAGTGATGTGTGAGGAGTCTACCCCTGGACTATGGGTCCATAGCGGTAGCTAGATGGTTGTCTTCTACCCATTGTGCTATCATTGTCGGATCTTGTGAGCTGCCTATCATGATCAAGATCATCTATACGTAATTCTATATGTTGCGTTTGTTGGGATCCGATGAATAGAGAATACTTGTTATGTTGATTATCAAGTTATATCTATGTGTTGTTTATGATCTTGCATGCTCTCGTTATTAGTAGCTCTGGGCAAGTTTTTGCTATTAACTCCAAGAGAGTATTTATGCTCGATAGTGGGTTCATGCCTGCATTGACACATGGGACAGTGAGAAAGTTCTAAGGTTGTGTTGTGTTGTTGCCACTAGGGATAAAACATTAGTGCTATGTTCAAGGATGTAGTCACTAGTTACATTACGCACCATACTTAATGCAATTGTCTTTGTTGTTTGCAACTTAATACGGAGGGGTTAGGATGATAACCTGAAGGTGGACTTTTTTAGGGCATAGATGCGGTTGGATGACGGTCTATGTACTTTGTGGTAATGCCCAATTAAATCTCATATACTCATCATGATATGTATGTGCATGGTCATACTCTCTTTATTTGTCAATTGCCCAAGTCTGTAATTTGTTCACCAACATCTGTGCTTAAATCTTATGGGAGAGACACCTCTAGTGGTTGTGGACCCCGGTCCAATTCTCTTTGCTGAAATACAATCTACTACTTGTTTTACTGTTTTCTACGCAAACAATCATCTTCCACACAATACGGTTAACTCTTTGTTACAGCAAGCCGGTGAGATTGACAACCTCCTTTGTTTCGTTGGGGCAAAGTACTTTGAGTTGTGTGTGCAGGTTCCACGTTGAGCGCCGGAATCACTGGTTTTGCGCCGCACTACATCTCGCCGCCATCAACCTTCCAACGTGCTTCTTGGCTCCTACCTGGTCGATTAAACCTTGGTTTCTTACTGAGGAAACTTGCTGCTGTATGTGCTCATAACACCTTCCTCTTGGGGTTCCCCAACGGACGTGCCAACCACACGCATCAAGCAGAATTTACAGAGCGCCGGCAGGAGGATCAAGACACGCTGCAAGGGGAGTCCCCACTTCTCAATCTCTTTACTTTGTTTTTTTTGTCTTGCTTAGTTTTATTTACTACTTTGTTTGCTGCACTAAATCAAAATACAAAAAAAATTGGTGCTAGTTTTACTTTATTTGCTATCTTGTTTGCTATATCGAAAACACAAAAAAAATTAGTTTACTTGCATTTACTTTATCTAGTTTGTTTTATTTACTGTTGCTAAAATGGCTGAACTGCGTGCTAGGTGGGATAGAGAAGAAAATGAAAAACTAGCTAAAGAAAAGAATATAGCTAAAGTTTGGACTATTACCACCACTAGTAATGCTAATGCTACACATGTTGCTGCACCTCCTACTCATACTAATAAAAGAATTGGTGTTAGCAATGTTTCCACTTCTAATGCAAAGCGCGAAAAACTGCCTGAAGCTGCTAAAACTGCTAAACTGCCTGTGATAAAGCTGCTGAAATTTTTTTCCAACATTGGGGATGATGATCCCATTGCTTTAGATTATAATGATTTGAATTTTGATGATTGCCACATCTGAAGTTATAAAGTTCTTGCAAAAACTTGCTAAAAGTCCTAATGCTAGTGCTATAAATTTGGCTTTTACACATCATATTACAAATGCTCTTATAAAAGCTAGAGAAGAGAAACTAGAGCGCGAAGCCTCTATCCCTAAAAAGCTAGAGGATGGTTGGGAGCCCATCATTAAGATGAAGGTTAAAGATTTTGATTGTAATACTTTATGTGATCTTGGTGCAAGTATTCCTAAGAAAATTTATAATATGCTTGACTTGCCACCGCTTGAAAAAATTGTTATTTGGATGTTAATCTTGCTGATCATTCTACAAAGAAACATTTGGGTAAAGTTGATAATGTTCGCATTAGCGTTAACAATAACCTTGTTCCCGTTGATTTTGTTGTCTTGGATATTGAATGCAATGCATCTTGTCCCATTATATTGGGGAGACCTTTTCTTCTCTGTTGGTGCTGTTATTGATATGAAGGAGGTAATATTAAAATATCAATTTCCTCTCAAGAAGGTATGGAACACTTCCTAGAAAGAGAAAGGTACCTTTTGATTCCATTATGAGAACAAATTATGATGTTGACACTTAGTCTCTTGATAATACTTGATACACTTTCTGCGCCTAGCTGAACGCGCTTATGGGAGACGACCCATGTTTTTACCTACAGTACTTTGTTTTTATTTTGTGTCTTGGAAGTTGTTTACTACTGTGGCAACCTCTCCTTATCTTAGTTTTGTGTTTTGTTGTGCCAAGTTAAGCCGTTGATAGAAAAGTACTAGACTTGGATTACTGCACAGTTCCAGATTTCTTTGCTGTCACGAATCTGAGTCCACCTCCCTGTAGGTAGCTCAGAAAATTAAGCCAATTGACGTGCATGATCCTCAGATATATACGCAACTTTCATTCAATTTGAGCATTTTCATTTGAGCAAGTCTGGTGCCATTTTAAAATTCATAAATACGAACTGTTCTGTTTTGACAGATTCTGCCTTTTATTTCGCATTGCCTCTTTCGCTATGTTGGATGAATTTCTTTGATCCACTAATGTCCAGTAGCATTATGAAATGTCCAGAAGTGTTAAGAATGATTGTGTCACCTCTGAATATGTCAATTTATATTGTGCACCAACCCTCTAATGAGTTGTTTCGAATTTGGTGTGGAGGAAGTTTTCAAGGATCAAGAGAGGAGTATGATGCAACATGATCAAGGAAAGATAGCTCTAAGCTTGGGGATGCACCCGGTGGTTCACCCCTGCATATATCAAGAAGACTCAAGCGTCTAAGCTTAGGGATGCCCAAGGCATCCCCTTCTTCATCGACAACATTATCAGGTTCCTCCCCTATATTTTTATTCCATCACATCTTATGTGCTTTTTCTTGGAGCGTCGGTTTGTTTTGTTTTTTGTTTTGTTTGAATAAAATGGATCCTAGCATTCACTTTATGGGAGAGAGACACACTCCGCTGTAGCATATGGATAAGTATGTCCTTGGTTTCTACCCATAGTATTCATGGCGAAGTTTCTCCTTCGTTAAATTGTTATATGGTTGGAATTGGAAAATGATACATGTAGTAATTGCTATAAATGTCTTGGGTAATGTGATACTTGGCAATTGTTGTGCTCATGATTAAGCTCTTGCATCATATGCTTTGCACCCATTAATGAAGAAATACATAGAGCATGCAAGAATTTGGTTTGCATATTTGGTTTCTCTAAGGTCTAGATAATTTCTAGTATTGAGTTTGAGCAACAAGGAAGACGGTGTAGAGTCTTATAATGTTTTCAATATGTCTTTTATGTGAGTTTTGCTGCACGGTTCATCCTTGTGTTTGTTTCAAATAAAGCCTTGCTAGCCTAAACCTTGTATAGAGAGGAATTGCTTCTCATGCATCCAAATACTTGAGCCAACCACTACGCTTTATGTCCACCATACCTACCTACTACATGGTATTTTCCGCCATTCAAAGTAAATTGCTGAGTGCTACCTTTAAATTCCATCATTCACCTTTGCAATATATAGCTCATGGGACAAATAGCTTAAAAACTATTGTGGTATTGAATATGTAATTATGCACTTTATCTCTGATTAAGTTGCTTGTTGTGCGATAACCATGTTCACTGGGGACGCCATCAACTATTCATTGTTGAATTTCATGTGAGTTGCTATGCATGTCCGTCTTGTCTGAAGTAAGAGAGATCTACCACCATATGGTTAAGCATGCATATTGTTAGAGAAGAACATTCGGGCCGCTAACTAAAGCCATGCTCCATGGTGGAAGTTTCAATTTTGGACAACAATCCTCAAATCTCAAATGAGAAAATTATTAATTGTTGGTATATGCTTATGCATAAAAGAGGAGTCCATTATACATTGTCTATGTTGTCCCGGTATGGATGTCTAAGTTGAAGAATAATCAATAACGAGAAATCCAATGCGAGCTTTCTCCTTAGACCTTTGTACAGGCGGCATAGAGGTACCCTTTGTGACACTTGGTAAAAACAATGCATTGTGATGACCCGGTAGTCCAAGCTAATTAGGACAAGGTACGGGCACTATTAGTACACTATGCATGAGGCTTGCAACTTATAAGATATAATTTACATGATGCATGTGCTTTATTACTACCGTTGACAAAATTGTTTCATGTTTTCAAAATCAAAGCTCTAGCACAAATATAGCAATCGATGCTTTTCCTCTATGGAGGACCATTCTTTTACTTTCAATGTTGGGTCAGTTCACCTATTTCTCTCCACCTCAAGAAGCAAACACTTGTGTGAACTGTGCATTGATTCCTCCATACTTGCTTATTGCACTTATTATATTACTCTATGTTGACAATATCCATGAGATATACATGTTACAAGTTGAAAGCAACCGCTGAAACTTAATCTTTCTTTGTGTTGCTTCAATGCCTTTACTTTGAATTATTGCTTTATGAGTTAACTCTTATGCAAGACTTATTGATGCTTGTCTTGAAGTGCTATTCATGAAAAGTCTTTGCTATATGATTAACTTGTTTACTCATGTCATATACATTGTTTTTGATCGCTGCATTCACTACTTATGCTTTACAAATAGTATGATCAAGATTATGATGGCATGTCACTCCAGAAATTATCTGTTTTATCGTTTTACCTGCTCGGGACGAGCAGAACTAAGCTTGGGGATGCTGATACGTCTCCAGCGTATCGATAATTTCTTATGTTCCATGCCACATTATTGATGTTATCTACATGTTTTATGCACACTTTATGTCATATTCGTGCATTTTCTGGAACTAACCTATTAACAAGATGCCGAAGTGCCGATTCCTGTTTTCTGCTGCTGTTTTTGGTTCGAGAAATCCTAGTAAGGAAATATTCGGAATTGGACGAAATCAAAGCCCGGGGGCCTATTTTTTCCACGAAGCTTCGAGAAGTCCGAAGGAGGAGACGAAGAGGGGCCACGGAGGGCCACACCCTAGGGCGGCGCGGCCCCCTTGGCAGCGGCTACATGGTGTGGGGAGCCCCGTGTCGCCTCTTGACCCCTTGCTCCAGCCTATCAAAAGTCTCGATGGCGAAACCCCCGATGCGAGAGCCACGATACGGAAAACCTTCGAGAGACCGCCAACGCCGATCCCATCTCGGGGGATCCGGGCGGGAGATCGCCTCCGGCACCCTGCGGAGATCCCCCGGAGGACTCTACGCCGCCATGGTCGCCTCGGGAGTGATGTGTGAGTAATCTACCCCTGGACTATGGGTCCATAGCCGGTAGCTAGATGGTTGTCTTCTCCCCGTTGTGCTATCATTGTCGGATTTTGTGAGCTGCCTAACATGATCAAGATCATCTATACGTAATTCTATATGTTGTGTTGGGATCCGATGAATAGAAAATACTTGTTATGTTGATTATCAAAGTTATATCTATGTGTTGTTTATGATGATCTTGCATGCTCTCCGTTACTAGTAGATACTACGCCAAGTTTTGCTATTAACTCCAGAGGGTATGCTCGTTAGTGGGTTCAATACCTGCATTGGCTTTGGAGACTGATGTGTGAGAAGTTCTAAGGTTGTGTTGTGTTGTGCCCACTAGGGATAAAACATTAGTGCTATGTTCAAGAATGTAGTCACGATTACATCACGCACCATACTTAATGCAATTGTCACATTGTTTGCAACAATATTTGGAGGGTTCGGATGATAACTTTGAAGGTGGACTTTTAGGCATAGATGCGGTTGGATGACGGTCTATGTACTTTGTCATAATGCCCAATTAAATCTCACTATACTCATCATGATATGTATGTACATGGTCATGCTCTCTTTATTGTCAATTGCCCACCGTAATTTGTTCACCCAACATGCTGTTAGATCTTATGGGAGAGACACCTCTAGTGAGATGTGGAACTGTGGACCCTGGTCCAATTCTCTTTCTTGAAATACAATCTCTTTGCAATACTTGTTCTACTCATTTTACCAAACAATCATCTTCCACACAATACGGTTAACTCTTTATTACCGACAAGCCGGTGAGATTGACAACCTCAGCTGTTTCGTTGGGGCAAAGTACTTTGGTTGTGTTGTGCGGGTTCCAC